>CM074197.1:22174041-23376124 GCA_037179385.1 Holothuria scabra
AATGTGATCTTTCAAGATAGCTGTTCGTCCCTTTGTGTCTGTCTGTTGTTTGTATGTCTAGCTATGTATGGCTTTTATGAAGGTCAAAAGGTCATCTGGAATGACAAAATTATTTTTTGAACATGCTAGTAAAACTTTTGTCGAGAAGATAATGGTGCATGATGGCACTCTTTGAAACGGAACATTTATGTATCATCGAAACCTCAATGCATTTTTGCATTCTGGTTACGTACGTAATAATACTACGTACTTACGTGATAATTATTACGTACGTAGGTAATATTTTTTTTACCATGTCCTAAATAAAGCTTCGTAGGTTAGCAAGAGAAATGTCAACACTGTGCAACGTTCCGCTTTATTTTATTTGTTGACAACAGGTTGATTCCGAAATATTCAAACATTAAACAGGTATATATCTGAAGAACCGCAAAAGGAATTGCCATAATTCTAACAGATTTTTCTGGTCGGGGAATCTTACTCTTTGACTGACAAGTAAATTCAGGACATTATAATGGCATATCACCATTATTTTGAAAGTTTTAGGGGAATCGCTGCTTTTTCCACGAATCTCTACAGGAAAAGTGTGGCTCTGTTCAGTGTCAAACGAACCTCTTGACTCTCTTGTTTTATTTATTTCTTATTAACGACTTCATCACGGAATGTTACAACATATCCAATTAATTTTGTCCTATCTTTACGCGTGTGTTGAAGCATCTTCTTTTGCGTGCTGTGTAAAAATTTTCTGTTCTACGCTTGTGCTTTTTCTGAGGATTTTCGAGTTAATACATCAGCGAGACTATCTCACTTGTCTACTGAACTAAGCTGAAGTTACTACGGCCAACTCAATGTCATTTATCCATGTCAAAAGATGACACAAACTTGGGAAAAAATAATCGGGAATGTAGTCAGTTATTCTTTACTATTGTTTATATACACCCAAACGCTGTTCATACTACTTTTTTCCAAAGTCCTCCGGACCCTCTGGGAAATTGCCGTTCGGCGAAACCAAACTTGAAACTGCTTCCCGAAGAAGCTATACGTTCACTTAAGGACAACACTTGACCAACCTCAAGGCCTTCATATCATTTACATTATTGGTCCGTCATGGATGGCTCCTTTCTCGACTGGATGAGAAGAACAGATACTACATACGATCTTTTCCAAAACGCCGAGAAGCGCTGTTCATAGTGTTCAAATGCAAACAATGGTCTTTCAAAATTAAAAGTTCGTGAACTTTTAAATTTAAACACTGACCTACCCAATTTATTCGGTGCTTTAAAAACTGTGACTGTGGCTGCCACTTTCATTACCTAAATGTTGTTCAATATGATAATGTTACTATAGGTAAGAGAGGAAAGGCCATTTTGGATAAATGTTCTGGTAATGTAAAGTATCAAACTTAAGTCAAAGCGCTTCTAACTTCTAGTGAATTGCGACCAGTGTGTGTCTTTCATTTATTACCAGAGGTCGAACAGATAATCCAACAGAATATAGACAACAAAGATAAGACACCAAAAAGAGACACACGAATTAATGAGCGAGCTTCAGTTTTGCTTTTAGAGTACTAATTGTAATAAAGATGAAATCATCAGTAACAGGGTTGGAACAATCAGTGATTATATTACCTTTAATTGTCCCTGTCAGTTTACACGTGTTAATTGGAAATAAGCTTTTTGGATTTTAAAGTACCAAAAGATAGACCCAGTTAATTATTCAATTGAAAGGTTTCTGTTCTGATAAAAGATCCGGCATTCCGTACTGTTGCAACTCAAATTTGCTTTGTATCACCTGATTCTATTTGTCTTTGTACCAATAACAACGAATGTACTGATCAAAATTGTTCGAACAGACTACGTGGTTATAACTAACTGGTTAGTTAGATTTCTAAAACCATCATCCGAACTAAACTTGTGTAAAGAAATTACGTAGTACTTATTCTGAAGAAATTATTATTAGATTGTAGCGGTTAGGAAAAAACCCTGAGTTAAGAACTGAATAAATATTGATAGCAAAGACGTAAAACTAGCTCATTCTTACAAATATTGTAAAAGGCAAGCCACAATTGAGCAATTGAGCGCGGATCCAAGGGGGAGGGGGCCTTTTACCACCTCAGCCCTCCCTTTTTCGCCAAACCAACAATAAAATATACGGGAAATTAGCAGTGCAACTCCCTTACTTCCCTGATTTCCCTTAAGTCATCCCCCTCTTTGGAATGCCTGGATCCGCGCCTGATATTGATACATAAATTACACGATGTATCTATATTCTGTAGTACAAGCATTATTAAAATTATTTTCTTTTGATTATTGCTTTCAATAGAATCATAGGCGTCGGAAGCGGGGGGGGGGGGGGGCGGGACGACAGCCCATAGTGAAATATGAGGGAGGCGGAAGCATGCTTCCGTCCCTCGTAAATCAGTTTGACCAACTTTGCCGAGCTCTAAAAAAGACCAAATCTGTACCATATGTGATACCACATCATCCAGAGACACCAGTAGCTTTATTGTTTTTTTTAGTAAACTGTCTTTAATAGAATAACAAATTTTCTTCAATAAGAGCTCTTGATTTTGACATATTTTGCCTTAAAAGGACAACAAAAGTTGGAAAATTTTTGAAATGTAATCGGAGAGTGTCACTTCGTAGGCCTTAGATAACATTGTGTAGCAACGACGATTCAGTCATCGTGCAATCATCCTCAGATTTGCCACCAAATTATGAAGGAAGTGCAGGTTCTTCACTAATCTCCCAACTCTTTTATTTCGTTACAGGAAACCCAGAATCCAAAGCTTCCTTCAGTAAAGCTCCATATCTACATGTGTTTGTTTAAAGGGGGCAGTACGTCGCTGACACAGTGGTGTTCACACTTGAAGGAAAAATCAGAAAGCTTAGCTACTACTAACAAGCCCCGAATATCCAGTTTCCGGCTGTCTGAAGGGTCGCGATTTTTCCAAATTTTCTGTACCTTCCGCACCAACTGAAAATACTTCGCGCGCCCTCAATTGTAACCCTTAATGCAGTGAGTGGTCCCTAGCTCGGCATAAAGCAGTCAGTGGTAAACCTTTCACAGCCGCTACAGTGCCATTTCCCTAAAATGTTCTTCCATATAGGCTTTTAATTTTTAAATGTTTTGTCTGAAAATGGTAACAAAGTTTTGGGAGCTCTTTGAATGTTGCCGGGAAGCTTCAATCCGGACTCCTTAGATCAGGGAGGTGTAACTAATCACACATCCGTGCTTAGATAACATAATGCAACAGGTTAACAACAACTATCTTCAGTCGACATGCTATCTCAGAAGAAACTCAGTCTCCTCGAAAGTCCCCAAAATATTCAAATTTCCTCACAGGAAACCCTGAATCTAAACTATGTTTTGCAATACAAGCTCTATATTTACAAATGTGTAACAGGACCCAAATTTTCGGCGCGCTCCGAGCGCCGCAAATTAAAGTAGTGTTAACACTTAGGAAAAAAAAAGGTTTTTTAATTTTTTTGAAAAGTTGTTTTTGCTCGCAGGGAAAAAGGTGCAACATTTAGCATAAAATGTACTTTTTGGTCAATGGGGTAGGGTGAGGTACATGGTCCAAAATTGTTCGGCCCACCCACTTTCGTTTTGCTTCCTATGTTCGTTTTGCTTCCTAGGTTCTGTAAGGCCCAACATTTTCTTGTAGGCTCCGCGCCAACCGATGGTGGTGCTCGGCTTAGACAGTGTACACAATTTAATCATCCATGAATGACCTTGCCCCTTGAAGTTTCTCAAGTAATAAGAATATTTAAAGGCAGTCAACTTCCACAGCAAACTACAAATTTTGTAGTACTGTAGTCTACAGAAATTCCAGATTGGTACAGCTCTTTGATTGACAGCAAATTAAAATCATTCAAAGTACTCTAGCTCATACTACACAGCATGCACTATACTGACAGTATACTGATTATATTAGGTGTTGTATGCTCACCCTGAAACAAAACACTGAGATTGTCCCTGGATGAGGATGGGGGGGGGGGGCTTAAGTAATTATATTAAAAGAATTGTAACCGCTTTGGATGAGAGGATTAGACCTTTTAGAAACGAAGGATTCTGAACTTTGTGAAAGTCACATGCATTCTCCTTAACCAGCCATATTTCGATAACGAGGGAATAAGGAGAAAACAATTTGTGTTAAATATAAAGGAAAACAAAAAAGTGTTCATTACTTTTGGGTTATGATGCCATATCTTTTTGCTTCAAGTTCATTTTCGGTGGCAATTGCTTTAAGCGACTTGATCTTTATAGAACAACACATGGGATTATAATTCAAATTTTGGTATCTACTAGTAACAACGGAAGTTTTGGAGATTTGATGAGCGTTAATGCTTCTTTCACGTTTCTGGGGTTTCGATTTGAGTGATTTTATAGAAATAAAGATTATAGAGATAGGACTAATGTTCTTACAATGATTTCATTACATTTTTTAAAGAAGGGAACTAAAGATAACTACGAAAAATGAACAGAAACTCATCGATATATCCTGAGATCACTTTAAAAAAAAGTCCAGGGCCAATTTTTTTTTTATTGTTTTAAGAAAGAACATATTCTAAGCATTTTGGTGAAAGGTTCGTTCATTTCCCAAGTTCGGTTCTAAATTTAGCTCTGGGTTACTCTTTTGAGCCAGTGACACGGCAAGACGTTTGGAGAAAGACTGAGCACGCAAAACTTTTATCAAGTACCGGACCGTATTAATACATAGAAGTACTCATCCTTCCCAAGAAATATAAAGGAGTGGGACAACGTACCAGAAGTAATGCCAGGGCCAGAGACATCATGACATTTATGACGCACATCCATTTTAACTAGTGCACCCCTTACACATCCTGAGTCATATGCTCAACTGAGCCCTGCCAATATGAAAGTAGACGGCAAATATCCACAGTTTGCCTACATCCGAACTATTCCAAAAGTTGTTGACCAAATACCATACATGAACCATGCTTCCACCCGAGTTAGCTTATTATACAAGTAAAACGAGGTTAGGTGTGTTTTAGTGGAGCCCACCTTACTTTTTACAAACTCTAGAATAATTTATAAATGAGGAATAATGAAAAGGATGGAGGAGAGGAGAGGAGAGGAGAGGAGAGGGAAGTTATGAGAGCATTTTTGACATTGCGGTAAATGTTAGGCTTAATGAAAATAAAGCAAACACAAAAACAAGTTTTCTACTTAAAGAAGTTAGAAAAATACAGCAATATTTTTCAAGTAAATCAAGGTTGGTTTTGACTTAGTGGACAATCCCTAACAGATATCTAACAACCTCACCCCTCCCTTAGCCCGCTTTGCACTATCTCACAATCTTATCCCTTCCCTACCGTTCTTTGGACGAAAAAATTACACAAAGTGAACTATGTCTTCTTTTTATTATTCTTGTGTCGCAACAATGCATGTCAGAAAGGTGTTTTACATAACTGTAACAATAAAATAACTACAGCCAATGCGCAATGTCTAACAAGGTGTTTTCTGATTGAATGTTGTCATTGTATTATCTCGATTGTATTCTTTGTGAGGGTTAAAAATTAGGTTTTTATTAGGGTTGTTGTTGGCTAGACAGGAACACTCTTGTCAAACAGTGCCCGTCGCCGAATAATAGTTGTCATGTCAATAAAATGAATGTTCATTATTGAATGAAAGTACATGTAAATATTTGTCAATCCAATTTTGATGATTATAATCTCTAATACCTCTTTAGAGGATGTAAAGAGAATAAACTGAAACTGGCTCAGCCCAAACGATAATCATTAGAAACAAAAAAAGAAAAAAAAAAAAGAAAAAAAAGGGATATAAAAATTAAAACTGCTTAAAACTTCTTACACCCTTCATTTCCCAGAAACAATTGAGTTTCAGGAGAGGTGCATTATTTGTTTTTTTGGTTGAGCCAACTCCTTATTGAACTAACTTAGGACAACTGCAGGGGAGGGAGGGGCAAGGAAAAATCTTAGGAGAAGAATACCCCTTGTAAAGCAGTCATTCGTAACAGAATGTAAATTCTGGAACGGAGGTTGGTCAGAGAGTATTAAGCACTTTTTGCTGCAGTCTAGGACACACTAAGTAGCCCGCCTAGTTGTCACCAAGTATGGTGAACTATAATTTTAACAATTTTCAATTGATAACTCTGTCCCATTTAACTACCCAATCGTGTTGCAACAACAGCTTGGTTCATTTTTGTCCTTTCGGATGCACAGGAAGCACTTGAGAACCGAGAGGGTTAGAGGTCAACGAAGCAACCGTGGAGGGATGTCTTCCATAGGAATAAAAGCTTATGAGGTATGTAAAACATTATTAAAACTTTGCCAGAAGAACAGTATTGTTGTTCATGCTGAAGCATGAATAAATGACTTAAGTGTTGTCTTAGGTTATTACGATGTATTTTATTTGTATGCTATTTGTATCAAGTTGCACGGTTTTATCGGTTTGTCGTTCGAACGTAAATTTCGAGGAACCGTACTTCTTACACTGCAAACATACCTGCTTTTAGAAGATAGGGCTGAAAAAGTAAACTTTCGTTTTAACGATTAAGTAAAATTTACCTCGAGAAAGCATTTTTCTGTAAGAAACCCGTTTCTAAATGACAACTGCAAATTGAGTTCTCGCGTGAGTCCTTTTTGACAACAACGCTTACTTAAAAAAACACACCTATATAATTAATTTTTGTGGCACAATCATTGTATTGTCTACCTGGAAGAAGGTCAATGAACATCCTTACAACAGTTTAATAGTCAAAGTATTAAAGGCTAGGCTTGAATATTAAGCTTTAATATATTTATTTGACATCTCGAAAACAGTGCAAACCTTGATAATTTATTTCCAATTATATTCCCACGTTAATTCGAGTTAACTATGCATTAAGATATGTGCATATCAAACCGTCTTCAATGATGCTAAACATGGTCGATTTCATGGGAGATCATGGAAGACATAGATTAAAAACGCAATTGAATTTCCCTACCCCTAATTTATGTTCAAATGAAAGTAGAGGATATATATATATATTTATATATTTATATATATATATATATATATATATATATATATATATATATATATATATATATATATATATATATATATATATATATATATAAATAAAGATAAATAACAAATAAATTCCACCGTACAACTCAAAAGTTCTCTTCGTGTTTCCAGAAGGATACATAGTAAAACAAATCGAAAACACTTACTAAATACTTCCAACAGAAAAAGTAAATCAACGGAGAAAACTGTACAGTGCCGATCGAGCTGTGTGAGCAGCTGTCTCGGAAGAACCGGTACAATGAATTCAAGTACCGAGAGAGACAGTTTATCCATCATTGCGTCACAAGTATGCCCGCCAAGCGTGGAAATGTAAGGAAGTACTGGTGTGACATTGCGACTTTTTGACATAGAAATTGAAGGAAGATGATAAGTAGCGGAAATAGAATATATATATATATATATAAAATATATATATATATATAAAGTGAAGATTTTAGAGCCTTTTTGGTATAATGAACATCCACAATCTATAGCAAATAACCGAGAGGGTCAATTCTATCAATGGAATGTGCCAAATTTTTTTCAAATAGTTGTGAAGGGAGAAGACTATTACTTAAAATCTTCGAATTTTATAGTCATTTCAAAATTATAGCTTGCCGTATGTTTTCGTAACTATCTCATAGTTGACATTTTCTTAGCCACACTTCTTACGCAACCTTTTGACGTTTCGTGATTCCTGTATATAGAACATCTGCCTCACTTTATTGATTCCGTCATTAGGCCTCCTACAGCAGCAATCCAAAAGACAAACCCAATCCATCATACTCTAAAATGTCCTGTTCTTTCGAGTCGGGCTGTTCGTCAAATGCTTAAAACATGAACTTACTTGACGTTTGATCTTTCGTTGGCCATCATCGCTATTTTCCTACTACATTGGGTAGGAACCTTACCCAAAAGTGGCGTACGCAGATTTTCTCTGAAGGGGGGGGGGGGGGGAGGGGCAGTATGCTGAGGTATCTCTGGCCTGGTGTCGGAGAGAATTCCCTTCCCTTCTCCGGAAATTTCTGCAAAATTGGCTGTCCTTACATGGCATCTTGTGCTATGTATGCTACCTTAATGAATTAAAATTTGGAGTGTTAAAAGTGTGCGTTTTTCGGAACTAAAAATGGCATCAGTGAAGGGGCCTTTGGGAGACAACCCCTCCCTTTTGAAAGTTTTTGAGAAATTTGTTGTTCCTACATGCAATCTGGTGCAACATTTACTTGCGTTAATAACTTACAAATTTTTAGGATAAAAAGGTCATTCTTGAGGGAGAGGGGAGGCATTGCCCAATGAGCCCCTACGTACGCCATTGTTGCCCCCCCAAATTGTACATTTTTTTTTCGAAAAATTACAACTTTCCCAATATACATTATGTATTTCTGCAATAATACCTTTTTATAATTATTACTCTTTATATTATTTTATTGTAGTGTGCTACGTGGTGAAAGTTTATGCGAAAAGTCTGTATTAATTTGATTTTGCTTTTTTCTTAAGTCCTCCCGACTCTCTTGCAAAGAGCCGTTCGGGGAAACCAGTGAACTGCTCACCGAAGAAGCTATACATCTACTGAAGGACAACACAACAATTTGAATTTGCTGCTTATAATGAAAATCATGCAGCCTGTCTAAATTGGAATTAAATTTTAAGAAATCTCTTTTAGCAAGAATGACTTAACAGGTTCCCAAACACTGATGTACAGAAGAATTGGAAATTATCTTTAAAATGAAGATGGTGAATTAAATTTACTTAGCATCATGTTAAGTATTCTATTGATTTACCAAAAATGATGTCGCTTAATTGCGTGATTACTACAGGAAAAAAGAACAATTGATTCAAGGTCGAAACTGAAAAACTCCCCGTTTGGACAACTAAATGGTGGACTTATCAAAGTCTATTGTTTTATCTCATTTAAACTATTACTTACAGCCACTTCCGATCCACCGAACGAATTGAAAATGAAATTTAATATATTTTGAACTTTTTTTGGAAAGTAAGAAGAAACAGGTGACGTAATGTGTCAATATTGGGTTTTTTTTATTCAAAGAAGTTGGTGATATCATTTTAAATCCATTTTTGTAATGCCCTTTAATGCATGACGACTTTAAGATGTTGCTCTTCACAATCTTTTTATCATCGCTAAAATGATATTCTCCTTCATCCTATTGCAACAATAGTGCAATTACAAATAAAATTGATATGCAATATCTTGCTTTACCATCACTTGACCTCAAACGGTATTTCTTATGGTCAATCCTCACCAAACTGCCAAATTACAATTTTTGTAGTCGTCTACAGATATTCTCAATTGGAGCAGATCTTTCATTGACAACAAATTCCAAAAATTCAGAGCACAGTAGCCCTTTTTACACAACATGTACTTGTACTGAGAGTGTTCAACTTATGATTACATATTGGGTCTGGTATTCTCACTGTGAAGCAATAAACTGAGATTGTGTCCGGAAATGGATGAGATTTAGGACAGAAATGATTTCCTTTGAAGGGAGTAAAATTTCCCACAGTTCTTCCTATATTCTAATGTACATGAAAGGGAAATTTCCCTCCAGCTGCCTAAATTTCCATCCAGATGTCCAAATTTCCCGGGAAGGAGCCTCCAAGCTTCCCAACTTTTTCCACCCATGAATAAACTGATAAATGGCTTCTCTCCTTCATGTGTTTCTTCAAAAAGTCTTCTGAGTTGGCTATGAATAACCGTTGTGTAAAATAATGATTTTCATCGAAAGAGTAAATAGAATAGAAAGAATAAAATAAATAAAAAAAATAAAAAAAATAAAAAACGAAAATGCGTTCTAAAGCACTGGTGTCAGTTACGTACTCTGCGTTCCTTTGGTTGCTTCTGTTATAGGAAAGATTGTGATTTACCATCGCACTTTGGGAGAAAGGCTTATATTTTGAAAGACCGAAATTCGGCACTGTAACCTCAAGTTTCACCCCATACAATACATGACCCGGTTTCCTCAATATGATTATTTCATTATACCCCGCAACACTGCAAGGGTTCCAACCAATCTGTCTTGAGAAATTGCGATTGAAAGGAAAAAGGAAAGAGGTAGGCATTCGTACTTCTTGGAGATCTAGGTCCAGTAGGACATCCATCTTAAGGTATTTTGCAGCCGTCATTAAAACCTCACGTTGGCAACCACTCTTATTATCGATATACAATAAAATAGCCCCGGGCTGCATATGCTTCAATATGCTGAACACGGAATTCAATTCAAAACCGCTCTGGCCAATCCTCCCGGGATTTATGTAGTCTGTAATTGATTCATTAAAATAACAAATGACAAATAAATAAATAAATACGTATCCATCTTTTAATCATAGTTTTTCACAGTATAAGACATTCAATGGTCATTTAGGGTTAATTGCAAACATAATTCCCTAGCCTTATAAAGCCTAATAGTCAGTAATGAAATTGTTTGGAGAAAACAGGTAATAAGGTTTAATTATTGGCTTTGTTTTGCTTCTGTTTAGGTATCACCAGTTGCAACTGATTCTTGCAAGCAAAACCTCCCGTTCGGTTTTGTTCTCAAAAGGACCCGTTCTTGTTGTTTTTGGGTCCGTCGGGTCAATTTTCCTTTAGTTGTTCAGTTTGGTTTTTTTCCACCTGATGAAGGGTCGTACACCCGCAACATTGTGGAGTTTCCGCAATTTCATTATCGATCTACACATTTCTTTAATATTTCGCAGCAATCCGACCATATCATATGTATGCGATCATATGTAAATACATAAACATGTGATCTTATAAATATGATATGGTCGAAATTTTATATATTCATGTGCCAGCATTGTTTTTTTCAGTAACTTCCACCACAAAACAAACAAAACGAAATAAGGCAAAGGACACAATAAACTCGTTGACCAACAAACTAAGTCCTGTATGTGCGTATATCTAATACTATAGTACCGGTAATAGTTTTTCTAAAATTCTTCAGCTCATGACCTCATGACCCCATGCCTTTGTGTGTCATGCGTGTCTTCTTTTTGGATTAATTGAAAGATCTTATGATTTCAAAATCAAAAAATTTCCACACGTGTGAAAGTTGGTCTTACTTTGTCTGTGGTTTTTCAGCCACGCCGCAGCTGATGATAGGGACTTAATCATCGTTATCACTTTGGCCCTCTTTATACTATGTAGATTACTCGCAGAAAGGTTGTTTTCCCGATAGTTAAAGGAGGAATACATGACCGCGGGCACACCTTGCTGAAATGTCTTTGGCAAAAGGCTGTATAGTTTTCTCCACGAAAGTTCCCATTGGCTGCATGCATCTAAACAGAACACCTGATTCGTCCAAGGTGCTCGACATTTAAATTCCTTCATCAGTAAACATATTCCTAGTATATCACTTCCAGGTCCACCACCTATCATGCAGACATCTAAAGGAGCATTGATGGACTTCACTCGAAGGACTTTTTCCTGAATAGCTTTTTTCAGTGCGTGATGGACTAGATGAACATGACGTAACATATATAGGTACATGTAACACCATTGGGGGATGCGGTCTGTAAAGTCAATTCTTCTTGTTCGGAATGGCAAGTTGTTCTGATAAATAGTACGCATTTCTTCCATACTTTCACGACATGTTAGTAACAACTGTTGTTCTGACTCGCCGTTTAAACGTGCCTTAAGTTTCATTTGTTCGTATCTTGCCATGACTGCTTTGAAAATATCCTTCAAGTCATTTTGAACGGAATATAAACTCAAGTCTCTCCAACTATAGTAGAAGTCAGACATTTTTAAAAAGAGCAGCTAAACGGATTCTTCCGCTTCGAAAGAACGCAGCTGTACGCTACACACGGGCTTAGAAATATGACGGCCGTGCCGTTGAGAAAAAGTATAAACTGCTGGCAAAACCACGATACATACTATCAAATGCCTATAGCATGTAGTGTTTGAGTATTAACAGGGAACTACCACTCGAACTGACGTCTGCTTGAAAAACAAATATAATTAAAAGGGAATTCCCGATCGATGCATTTTACAGCCTGCGGAGCGGTCGAAGTCTTTTGGTCAGTTCAGGTTATCAATATACGAAAAACAACGTCCGCCGAAGTTGGAGCCCAAATCATTTTCAACTTTCGTTAAAATCCAACGCCAACTTCATTCACATAGCTCTACGTGGATTGATTGAACCGTATTAAATGTTTACTTAACAGGCAAACATTTGTACATTTGTACCATTGTACAACGGCGGTCGATGTTATTCGACACTGGTATTTTGTGGTACCGTGCAAGCATCACCCACTGTACAGCGGTTAATTACTAAACCAGAATGCAAGGCATTCATACTCGCGAAGGGAGGCGGTCTACCCAGGGAGATGTATGGGTTCTACCGGTGATGAGGAGGTTTGCCCATTTCAGAAAAGGAAATCAGTGTTGAAAATTTATACAGCTGAAACATTAGTCAAGAGGTGAGAGAAATAGAAATGTTTATGCTACAAGCTCGAGTTTGAGAAAAGTATATGTGAGCGATACGTATATAATGATGTTAAAATTGACTAAACAAAACAGGTAGTGTATGATATTATCTACTAGATCTAAAAAAAAAAAAAAAAAAAACGTGTTAAGATTGCAGAAGAATTGCTGTATTAATAATTTCCGGCGGTAGCCAAAACTGTCAGAATTTCACGCATATTACTGGAAGTTCAAAATATCAAAATTCCCTCACGAATGACAATTTCAGTTTTTTTTAAACTTCCTTAGTGTTATCAGTATTGTTTGATGGTAGTGCTTATTACGGTTCGGCAGTTCAAGCGGATCACCTGTGAATGCATCGCATGATCACTAACAAAGCAAGCATATACTTCCAGATTGGAAGAGATGTAACTTAGCTATCATCTTGGTTAATGAGGTTTAAAGGGGAAGTTTAAGCAAAATTTTATTTTTCATATGTGAAAGAGGAAAAAAATCTACAAAGTGTGGTAAAAGTTCCATTCAAATTCTTGAGAAATCAGAAAATGAAGCCAGTAGATTTGTGTTTAAAAGTGAGTTTGAGGGCAGCAGAGCTTATATCACTTCCTCACATTGACAAGGAATGCTTTGTTTCCCTTTGTTTTATCAGACTGTTATGTTGACCTTGAAGTTAATAGAAGTATGACCTCCCTATGGGGGATCCAAAGTTTGTAAAATTCTTATGCCACTTATGCAATCACATTTTAATAATATGGAATTGTTGAGGAGTAAATCCAGTATTAAGTTCAAAGAAAAACAAAAGACTGCCCATAAATGTGGGGATGTGATGTCATATGTGCTTGCTTCAAGTTCACTTTTTGGTGAAAGTGTGGCAACTTTACGTGTTCATATCTTAAGAACCACACATCGGATTTCAATGCAAATTTCACCAAAATGCTCAGGATAAGTACCCCTCTAACGTACCAAATCCTGTTGTGACCTTAAACCCTTCTTAAGAGTAGAGAGAGATAACTACACAGTCTTTTATTTTGCTACTCCTCATCAGAGATCTCTCTTCCCATTCCTACTATTACTTTTAACAAAATAAGCAGTATAAAATTTCTGACCGGCCTCAGTCCCCTTTCTTCGGTTGGATAAGCAGATAAGAGCGCAGCTATAGTAGTTCTTTTACCTCAGTACCGTTGTGCGTGATGCTCGATCCGCATAAGTAACGGAGCAGGGTAAACAAGCCAGTGGGCCAAAACTGAAAAAGGGCCGTGTCCGACTCGCCTTGAACTAATACGTTGGAAACTGGGCGGTAAAACTCCATCTAACTAACTGACTGACCGACCAACCGACCAACTAATTAACTAACTAACTAACTTGCTTGCTTGCTTGCTTGCTTGCTTGCTTGCTTGCTTGCTGTTACAGTACGATTGCTCAAAGGAACCGTTTTAATTTGTCTAACAAGATTGCTAAATCTAATTTTGCCATGCCACCAAGTACAGTCACCAATGAAAAAAAAAACCTAACGTTAAAATATTTATAAAATGCAGAGCAATAAAACTGGGGTTGAGGTTATTTAGATGCGGCAGTAAGCATGTATAGCCCTGCGCGTGGCACATATTTTACTTTCCACTGAAACACACCAAAATCTCGAAATGGCTTTTTTAAGGCACGGTAACACTTGATATCATCAACTGTATCATATGTCTTTCGGCTGATCATGTGGTCACCTGCAAAGCAAGCGTCTTTTGGTAAGGGCGACACATGTTTCAGCTGAAACGTCTAAGTCAGAAGAAAACTACGCAGTTAATATGGCATGATTTTCGCATCCGGGAGACTACGTTTTCTTATTCGTTCTCTATTCCTAACCCTCTGTGACGGTCTTCAGTTCTGAACAAAATAAAATCTTACTTTAGTTTCTGGCTCTTGTTACAGTTATAAGTTGCTTCATTATGAAAAAAATCACCCGTTCAGTGTATTTCGTACAACGCCTATACTTTTGCGTCAACAGATTGCCCGTCGGAATGCTTTAAACTGCAAGAAAAGAAGGGTAACGACCATGTTATACAGAATGGCAGTTGACAAAAACTATAGAAAGGGCTTCTGAGAACCCCATACAATCATTCCAAGAACCATGTAATTGAAATATCCCTCAAGTACTCTGCCTCAATGGATTGTAATGAAATCAGAGACATCCTTAAATGAATTATCTGTTTCCATAATCAACGCCTTTTAATTTACAAACGCTCACAAGGTACCAAAACTAACAGGGCAGAGAATGAATACACTGTAACAAGTCCCTAAAGCGGCTACTATATTTCGCATTCGCTCGAAATAACGAGCATACAGCCATGAGAAAAGACAGTTCGATACTTTTCAACCAAAGAGCACTGTTACACTTACACTTTTATGACAGTTGTCATTGTGTGGAAGAGGCAATCCATGATCAAGACTTCCGTCGAAATTAGAAGCTTTAACGAGCGTACCAAGCTACTACATGTTTTTGTTTGGTTTAAAAGACTTGGTGTTCAACGCAGCATTGCAAAGATTTAGTCATTGAGCACCACCTGCCCCAGGAATAGACCAATGGTGGTGAATTCTCATGAATATTCAGACAACCAACTTTTGGGCTCATTAAAAGACATGACGAATTGGTCACGGTAAAGATAAACAATTGATTTCCTTCCTTGCCCAATAACACAATTTGATGATTGACAGACAATATAATACTCCATGAAAAGACATTTAATCCAAGTCGAGAAACCCTAGCCACAGTATGAAGAACACGCAGAGGGGGTTTTGATTACAATTGTCATGTAGTATGGTGCTCTCTCCATGACCTGTACCAGACGCCATCTTGTTGTTTAAGAGCAACTCATTCGCCCTTCCTTTTGTTCTAGATGCCCATGACCCTTTCTGTTTCCCTTCAGGAGTTACCGGTGGACGTGACATATTACATCGCTCTAGTTCCACGTGCACGCTGTAACCCATATTTTCGAGGTGTGGCCAATTTCCCCCTTTGCAGCCTCATCATTGGTCACCTATATCATTCCAATTATTTACATTGGTGCGTCATAACTTTTGACCAATCAGGGGACTGCAGGTGTTCGGAGCTCGCACGAGGTTCCCGAGACCGAGCCTGCGAGCTGGACACTCGTGCAACAGACCTCGAAGAAGAAACATGTAGTCAACTTTGTAAATATTTCTGTAATCATATTAGGCCGGCCGAATTAATCAAACTTGATCTTTTTTGGAACTCACATCATCGAATAAAATCGTTTAAAATAAACTGGAACTCTCTTTCTTTTTGTCTGGAGCTACACCTCAAGATCCCACACAATTAACTTATTATCTAACATGGTGGAGGAGCGGACTTTCACACCGATTGAGGAGCGGACATTAACGGCTCTTTACTAACCTACATCGTAGATTTCCAGCCGAGACGTCACCCCTGTTCATCAACGGTAAACGGGCTCGGACTCTGTTTTTACACCCTTGTTCCCTTCCTCTGGACAGCAGCTTGTGCTACAATTCTCCTCTACGTGGTGCATCACTCAAGGCCTAACGCGCAAAGTTTCCCTGGACTGGAATTTGACTCTCTTTTGGACAGATGCACGGAGTACTCCTTTCGTTGTTTTCGATCTTAGCGATATCTTCATCCTCGTAGCCCGTTTTCCCGCTCGGATAGTTGGTTTCTCTAGCCATTATTTTCAGTTTGGAACCTAACGTTGGCAAACATCGACTTATGCAGTCATCGATCTGCAGTATTCGGTAGACGGTTTTACTTTAAGGAGCGACAACGAACTTCATCTCACGGCCAATGACGGACGCTACCCAGATGATTGTTGTTGTTAAAAAATTAAAAGGTGAGTGCGAGACGACCCCCCCCCCCGCCCAAGTATGTTTACTTCGATCTGCACGACATAGGGCTAGGCCTCGATCACTTAGTAACATGTCCGTAATTCAAATTTCATGTTGTCATGTGTGATTCTGAATTTTACGCCATTATTGATTCATGAGCTGTACCATTGGGCTAACTTAGACTTGCTCATTGTTTTAAAAGCCATGCATAGGCCTAGATTGACAGTTGGGACCTAACCGCTGGTATTTAGGCTACCTGTTGTCATGGCGAATCTGCGTAGTACAGACTTCCTCCCAAGCCGTTTTGATGGCGATAAAATTAAAGCAGATTTGGCAAGAGCACATTTTCTAGCCTTTTCAGATAATGTAGAGGCACACAATTTTAGTGAATCTTCCTCACATCATGCCTTAAGCAGACAATTATCAGAACTCAAATATATTGGGAGAAATACTGCAGAACAATTTTTAGCCTCAATCAGAAAATTGGATTTACTTCTGGGCTATACCGAACTTCAGGTGCGTGATAAATTTTTTAGCCGCTCTTCCTAGCGATTGCCAATCTGCCGTGTTAATGTCGATAGACCAAAATGCAGACATACACGCACTTGTGCAAAAAACTCAGGTCTATTTAGATTTGAAGAAGTCCTCTTCTTCTAGCCCCGCCTCTTCTACTACAGTGGCTAGTACTCATGACACGGCCTTGTCTACACAGACAGACAATTTGTTGACTGGTGCGAGCATTGCAGAATTGTGTAACAAAATAGACGGTCTGCTAAATAATCGCTCTTGTACTTCCGATAGGCAGGGAAATAATAATCAATCCTCTCGTCAGCGTTACAATTCTAGGGATAACAGACGACAAGGTCTTCGTCGTACGCCACAACCACTGGCACATTTTAACCAAAGTAGGCCTAAACTTGGATTTCACGGGATGTGTTTCTATTGTAATGTCTCAGGTCACAAGGCCGCAAACTGTTTCCTGCGTCAGGAACATTTAAGGGCGCAGTACGGCCCTCATTTTCACTCTTATCAGCCTACTGAAAGGCACATGACCAATCCAGTTCCGTCTGCACATTCCGGCATTCCGGAAAAGAGGACGTGCCAAATTTCAATGCATCTAGTAACACCGCTTCATACCTTGGGAATGAGCCCGAAGCAACTATTCAATTAGATCGCAAAAGTTTTGTCAAGGCACAATTAACAGACGGAAAGAATATTTTATTATTTTATCTGCCTCTACTGTTAAGAATTCACGTTACTTTTCGTCTCTCAAGCCATGTAAAATTAAGTCATTGTCTTTTCGCTTGGGAAATGGTCAATTTTTGGTTGCTCATGAGACTTTGACATTCGTCGTAAATATTCAGGGTCATAGCATTCAGATAAATGCATTCATCAGTGATAACCTGACAGGTATAGATCTAATTTTAGGAACAGATACCTTAAAACAACTCAATGGAGTTCTAGATTTTTCAAACAATTCTTTTATGATTAAGCCAGGTGTGCAACGTTTTCGGCCTACGAGTAAAGTTGTTATTTACTTGGGTCAGTTTAGGTTTATTAATTTGCAAAGTCGTGTGCCATCTTGCTTACGAAACACTGACGTAGTTCTTCAGCCTGCTGCATTTATTGCACACATGTGCCCTACTTCAACGATGGTAAAACTGCATAAAAGTAGGACTAGATTAATGTTGAAAAATAAGGGTACACGCCCATTTGTTGTGTCACCTAGGCAAAATGTAGCTTCTTTTGACTTGTCTGATACTGTGTCAGTAACTCATGAACTTCATGAGGATTTTCAGGGGTGGCGCCAGCAGGGGACCGGGGGATGTCTCCCCGTCGGGGAACACTGGCCTCCCGTCGGGGAAGGTCGGTGGTTTCGTCGGGGAGGCCTGAAAAAATAAAAAAATTATAAAAGAAATCCGCAAGGGCTGAAATTACTGGATGGGTGACCTTGAACATATTTTTCCTTTTATAATACTACTTTAATACATATAGGAATCGATAGGAATAGCTCATAGTTCATAGCTCTGTTAAAACTCATTACATGTACCTTGCCCCATCTAAAATCCGTGCGCGCAAGGTCACCCTTAACCAAGACTTGTGGTAGGGACCTGGAAATTTCACGTGCAGACGTAACCAACTGTGGCACCAGCGGGGAACAAGGAGCAATGCCCCCGTCAGGGAAGACTGCTCTTCCCCTGCCGTTGAGAAAATCCAGTTTCGTCGGGGAGCCTTCATCTATAGGCCCACGCTAAAAGATGTAAACCCGATAAACGTTAGTTCCAGGACGACCTTTTTGATTTTGCTTTACTAGTTTTCCTCAAAAACGGACCAGAAGTTGTTCAAGTGCATGCAGTGCCCAAATGGTTAGCCATCTGTCCTGTCCCACCAGCCGAATTCGAGCAACGGTTATGACAATCGGCCAGACCGTTTTCAGTTATATATAATGATGAACAGAAGTGTGAGAATGTCTCCTGATAAGTCTGCCTGAAAATTATTTGAATCCACCTTGTTGCAACGTTACATATTTATTAGTTTTTCCCCGAGAAAAAGACAAGACCATTTCATTAAATTGTAGCGGTACCTTTTATCTGGTTATTTTCTGATCACATAGCAAGTTGGTTTTTTCTATTGAAGTGAAACTTTTATAAATAACGACTGCTTCCTTTCTAGTTACAAGTCTGGAAAATGCAATTTCCGGCTGTCTGAGGGTAAGATTTTTTAAAATTTCCTTTTCGCTCCGCGCCAAGTTAGTGTGGCGCTCCGCTTTGATAGTATTTTGGTCGAACAGAGTACTCAGCAGAAGAATGCATGCTTTCAAATTATTCTTCGTTTGAGGGAAATATGAAGGGAAAATTCTCAAGCGGATAAAGCTGAAAATAAAGAATGCTTTGTTGCTGGTTACGAGCCTGGGAAATGCCATTTCCGGCTGTCTGGGCTTTTCAATTTTTCAAAAATTTCTGTGCACTTCTAGTCATTTTCTTCGGGCAGGATTACATTTTTCAGACAAACTACACTATTCTGCCTGCTACCAAATTGAAACCCTCCCGTACGCATATGTCAATATACAAAATATAAAACCTGAAATATATGAGAAGCCAAACTTTTTTCCGCGAGGAAAATTCCGAGGACTCCATGATGTAATTCAGAAACCCCAACAAAACTACAAATCACCCCCTTCTTGATTTTTCTCATAAGGGGGGCAGATTCTTCCATATACCCCCAAATCTGTCATAAAATTACAGTTCACACAATATAACCTTCAGATTCTCTAATATTTGTAAAAAATGATAAACTTTTTCATTTTCCATGGATACTCCGTACAGTAAAACACCCAATTTAACGCTTTTAATCACTCCCACAATCGCTCTTGACAGGCATATCATTGAATAAAAAGCCCAAACGTTTCATTGTAACCTTACCCAAAAGCAAATTTTTTCATAAAGTTCTAAAATTTCTCCAATATGATAATCCAATATGGTAAGCTGTTAATTTTCAAATCTTCGTTCAGAAAGGGGGAAAATTTTTCAGGCACATTTCCAGTTTCGTCTGAAAGCTCATATTACCAAGGCCTTGTACGATGAAATGCGTTACCCCAAAAGAGTTCCAGATGTCTCCTATGCAACGTTTTTTATTTCTATGAAGGACAGATTCTTCAATAAACACCCCAATCTTTTAATGGTCCTTACAAAAGCCATTTTTTTTTAAACTTTGCCTTCTAAACAAAACTCCAGATTTTTAAATATTTGTTGAAAAAACCCAAAATTTCGGCGCGCTAGGCGCGTGTCAGATTCTACCAAGTCACGTCCCACTGGGACTTACTCATCGCCTTTGTCGGGGACTCGAAATGCTGGCCCCCTGTAGGGGAGCTTGGCCCCCCTGTCAGGCAAATCTTGGCGCCATCTCTGAGGATTGTTTTCGTAAATGGTTAGAAGAACGGCAGTTCTTTAGGCAGTCTTTAGAGCATGTTAATGCTACAACATCACAATTTTCAGGTGATGATAATTCCAGTGAATATTCACAACGTGACCATATACGGCGTTGTAACTTGCAACGTTACCCACATTTGAGTGCAAATGATCCCTTAGCTTCACTGACGGAGTCTGAAATCATTATAGGCAACAGGTCTCCTTACAGGAGAGCGTTTTAGATCCAAAGTAACGGGGCGAATTTTACCAAATGCTGGATAAAAATAAGGATGTCGTCTCCTTTTATGGTGAACTCTCCAGTTGTCCGAACTTTGAGGCAGATATAACGTTAACCAATACCGAGACTTTTTTCATTAGGCCATATAAATTATCTCCCGATGATTAACTTATTGTCTCAAGAGAACTAGATAAATTGGTAGATCTTGGAATCTTGGCAGTTGGGAACCAGTCTTATACGTCTCCCTTTTTCTTAATTCCAAAAAGGCACCAATGAGGAACGTGTAGTAACTGACTTCCGTTTTTTGAATATCAGGATTCAGAGAATTAACCACCCCTTCCCACTCTTGAACGAGACGTTACGTACAATTGGTAACTCTGATGCCACAATTTTGAGTGTTTTAGATTTGAAATCTGCCTTCTTCTGTATTCCTTTGAGCACAAATGCTCAGAAGTACACAGGCATTGCATCTTATAGTGGAGGCCGACATAATTTCTATAAGAGTCTGCCACAGGGACTGAATCTTAGTCCGAGTATCTTTAGCGCTAAGATGATTGAAGTAATTTTACAGGTACCAGATTCCGATCAGTTTTGTATTTCTATGCATGACGACATTATTGTTTACAGCAAAGGCAAGTCGTCTCATTCCAAAAACTTGTTAGCAATTTTTAAAGCGTTGATAGCTGATGGTTTGAAGATTTCTCCACGCAAGTGTAGTTTATTACGATTATCCGTCACCTATATGGGACATATCATAACTGTTCATAATTATAGAAAGGCTACAATTCAGCCTCTAACTGAAAGATGTAATGCGATTCGCAACACGCCAGTCCCACACAATGCAAAGGCAGCACGCAGATTTGTAGGTGCAGTAAACTATCTATCAAGCTTTTTACCTCGAATACAGGAACATTCAAAACCTATTCACAAATTAAGTATGCAGAAACGTCACTCTCAGTGGACAGAGGAACATCAGAAAGCCTTTGACACAATTAGTAATTTAATGTGTAATCCGCCACTTCATATGCCTAAAAGAGAAGGTCGTTTAACTCTTTATAGTGACACATCAAGGATTGCCACTGGTTCGTACCTAACTCAGACTGTTGATGGGAAAGAATATCTTTTAGGTTACTACTCTAAGGTTTTACCAGAAGCTTGTACTCGATATAATGTAACAATTATAATGTAACTGTTGATGGGAAAGAATATCTTTTAGGTTACTACTCTAAGGTTTTACCAGAAGCTTGTACTCGATATAATGTAACAAACAGATTTGGTTTGCTCACGGTAATATTAATGAGTTTGTTCACCTTCTCAAAAATGTCGAATTTGACGCATATGTGGATCATGCTGCACTTGTTGACATTCTCACATCAAAACGTGAGCCGCCTACTTCACGACTCAGAAATTTGTTAAGTTGTCACAATTTTCATTCAAGGTTGGCTATAAGAAGGGTTCTGAACTTGCTTTAGCAGATTACCTCTCTAGAGCGCCTCAGAATGGCGACTCCGAAATCGACAGGATACTTCCTCTTGCATTTTCTGCCATCTCAAAATTCCTGGAAAATGACTTTGAAGATCACGCTTTTCCAGTTTTGACTAGAGCTAGAGCTAAAGCATTAGGTGTTCGGGTACAAGATTTTTTTCCTGGGAGGAAAACTTCTCCACCCCCTGCAACCACGAGTGAGAATGTGTATACTCCTGAACAGAGCAGTGATACGTCACAGCAGCAAAACACTCCAACCCCACCACCACCTCCTGCTTTTCGTGGTAATTCAGCCCCCAACAGGTGGCCCCCTCTCTGCGCAGCAACCACTTCTCCCAGCGCCGCCTATCTTACATCATCATCCTATACCACCACAAGGTCCAAAGGTGAGCACACCAAAGGCCCAGCCACAGTCACGTCTGGTAGATTTGCCAGAAGAACGCCACAGGGCACCCCCTGATGACTTGCTTACGCCGATTAAACCCCTCCTTGCCGATTTGAAGAATTTTCGGACTTCACACATACCACATCAAAGAGATATACAACGTGTCATGCATAAAATTCAAAGTAAAATTACGATTTACCATTTGATCCAAAGCAATGGAAAATGCAACAGGCAACGTGTCCCTTCTTTAAGCCAATCTATGATTTTTTGGCGTATGATATTTTGCCACAAGATGTTAAGTCTGCTCGTACTATTCGTACCCGAGCTGAACAATATATCATGCGTGATGGTCTTTTGTTTAGGTTGACTTTGCATTGCAAAGCACAAGTCCAGAGTGGTACTGCAATGAGCTATTCCTGACGCAATGGTGGAAAAAAGTCTTTCGAAATATCATGATGATCTTCTCAGTTGTCATTAAGGTGTTATGAGAACCTTAAGAACCTCACCATAAGAAAACACTTCTTTATGAGAAACATGTTTCAAGTTGGCAGCAATTGTGCTAAAGCTTGCCTTAAATGTCAACAATTTAAACCTAAGCAGGATAAAATCAGAAAATTTCATGCAAGAGTTCCAGATTCATATCGTACTTTTGATAAGATTAGTTTGAATTTCAAAACCATGCCTACATCCAATGCAGGGTATAAACATTTAATGGTTGCATGTGACGAAATTACCAGATTTGTTATTTGTGTTCTTTTAAAAACACTTGAGGCTCCAACCATTTGTGAAGCGGTCTTACAAAAAATTGTTAGTCTTTTTGGTCCTCCTTCTACGCTTATAACAGATGCGGCCAGGTCTCTCACTGGGAAATTAGTGGAATTATTTTGTTTTGCACTAAATTTTGACAGAGAAGTCATCAGTGTCTGTAATCATGTTAGCCTCCAAGTTGAAAGGCATACACAGACACTTTCCAATTTTTTAAAGGTCAACCTTAACCAATTGGGCACTGATTGGGTGCGATATATTCCTACTACGACCTATGCGCACAACGCATTTTCCTCCCCCCATTTAGGTGAACATATCCCTTTTGAGTTAGTCTACGGTCGCAAACCACGTGATCTCACTAATTTGACCTTTAATCCCATGGAAGGTCTTTCTTACTCGTACAGTGAGTATGTTGATCTTTTGAAGAAAAGGTTTGATTACTTGTCGCAAACGATGCTTACAATTCAAAAGCATAATCAGGTGAGCAAAATTCTAAGATCCCGAATAAGCTTGAAAAAAGCCCCATCTATTTAGGGGGACAGCTCGTCTACTTGTACAAGCCAACGAGCTCGTCACTCGCTGCCAATTCTACTAAGATTGTTGCAGAATGGGTTGGACCGCTTGTCGTACATGAAATTCTTGATCGCACTCACTACCTTCTGCAGACATTACAAGGTGATGTTTTGCAAGACGTATTTAACTTATCAGGCTCAAACCATGTTTTGTACGAGCACCAAGTCACAGTAAATCCATTACAAGTGTTGACAAACTTAAAGCAGCAGGCGATGAAAATTTGCATATGGGTGTAAATGACGATTCTCATCATATTTAATTCCAAGATGAAACAGGCAATGTTTTGCCTTCCGTCACAAGCAAAGATATTTTTGCCCTTTATCATGTAGAACCCATTGATGTCTCCCTGTGCTTGCACCACGTTAAGCCCAGTCATAATTTAGCTGCCATAGTGCCTTTAAATGACCACCAAATAAAGTTTCAATTTTCGACGTCAAGCATATGCTAAGTTTGCCGTGCACGTTTTCATGGAGGAAATTTACAGATTTTGCTGAGTATGCGATTTATGGGAACACTCCCTGATGCTCAGCCCTATAAATGTTGGTGGAATGCTCATCAATATGCGGACACGACTGACATTTTAGATCACTTATTAGATGCACGTGTCCCAATCACAGGTGGCCCTGATAAGTTTGTTCAACGATTGTTTCAGTTACAGGCATGCATCAATGCGACATTTACTTTCCACGTATGTTTTGCTTATCATACAATCTTCCTTGCATATTGTATTTATCATAATTTCGTGTCCTTTTTGCCCTGTTGTATACATCTCTGAAATGCCTCGTTAAACTAGACAATTGTACTTGCATGGCAAGTACTAATCGAAGCCTTGAAAATGTGCACACTTGGGACTTTCTTATAAACAAAATGAAGCATATTGTTGGAACTGGTTCCCAGACGAAAGTGGAATATTTCCCACATATGCCGGGGAAGGGGGGGGGGGGGAAGGGGGCATTCTTCTTGTAACTTGTTTGGGGAGATCTATGTGAGAAAAAGCAGTAACATTATATATTCTACTAAACACTGATGTTTAAATGGAAGTACTCACCTGGATGTAACAAAATCGATTTTTAATCAGTTGCCCATCCTGGATGTAAAGTTGCCCCCAAATCTTTGTACCTAGTTACACTTTGCCTGAGACTGTGTGATACACTATTGGTGGTGACACAGGCCTAGCGCTATGCAAAAGTATTGACCCTAGACTAACTTGACTTTCCTAACAAGCAGTAAACTACAATCTTGGACAAAACTATTGGGACACTTTACATATTATTTGTCAATTTTAGTTGAAGTAGGCCAACATAAAACTCCCTTTACCCCTCCCAATGTTGCGTCAAGAAGAACAGGGCTCTTTGCCGTGAACAGCATAACAGTGGTCAACATTGGAAGGGAGAGCAGGGTGTCCCAACAAGTTATTGTCCAAGATTGTCTGGGTCCCAAGAGATCCATTTTTGAGACCGAATTCAATAAAAATGTTTAATTTTTCGAGTGTTCTAAGGTTGTTTAAGACCTTTTCCAGAAGCCAACTATACTCTTGAGGATTTTTAACAAATTAAGGGCGACCGTAGGATAAATATCATTACAAACCAAAAGTATGCATTGTTTAGACTCACAAATCAACAATCGCAACGGGTGGAATAATTCTCTTCCTGGATAGAAGAGTTGTTCTTTTTCAAACTGATAGTTAGAGACGAGAAGTTTATCGAAAAGGGGCCACGATCTACCATAAGATTGTTAAAGTAACTCTGCAAGCCAGACTTTCTTTCATAACTTTGGTAGATTGTTAGGTACGGTTGGTTTGGAACACATTTTGCAGCCAATTTTGCATCTCAGGCTGTATTTTTCATGTTGTATTACAACTGGTAACAAATTTGTTATGCCTCCTTTCAACCGAAGCAGTTTCTTAACATTTTTAGTTGAAAGTTGCTTTCCAAACCAATGGTAGACTTGGTTTTAACTAAGCCTACACCCCCAACTTCGTGAAGGTGGCAGGTAGGCCGAGCACAACCATATCTCAGAATTAAAATAGGCAAAGCAAGTGGGACAATATCATTAATGTCCCTTTGCTCAAAAGAAAGGATGTGACAGAAGAATTGAAGTATTCAGGCCATTTTTGGTGGTATTTGCTTGGGCTTAGTCCCAGGGTCCTCTCATGTAGGTCCCTCCCAACATTTGTAAAAAGAGTCCAAAATAATCTGGGTCCAGGACTCCACAAGCTAAATCCGGTCCAGGAAATACTTCCATGTAATGACCAGCATATCATTTACCTGTCATGAAATAACCAAATAACCATAAGCAAAGCGTAACTTCTTACTGGTGGCAGCGAACCTATCTGACTTCTCGAAATTCTCGGACAATCTTGGAAAGAACCGTTGCCGTTGGGACACTTCACACGTTATCCGTAAATTTTAGTTGAAGTAGGCTAACATGAAACTGCCTGAAGTAGCCTAACATGCAACCCCCTTTTCCCCTCCCAATGTTGTGTCAAGAAGAATGTTTCTTTGCCGTGAACAGCATAACAGTGGTCAACCAACACTGGAATAGAAGGGGGAGCGGGATGTCCTAGTCACTGAACGTGACCGTATAATCCGCTCCTTCTAGTCACTCCTTACTACGGTCACTGGCCTACATGTACAAAACTAACGACCTTTTAAGCCAAAACAACAAACTGAGCTCTAATTACGATGGCATGGTTCATGGAACAGATTTGAGTTAACATAATGATTTTGAGCATTCTTAAATACCACTTAAATCTTCTGGAATGTTTAATACTAGCGAATTCATAGCAAAAGGCAGGAAAAATGTGGTGCCATCCTTCACAGTAACATCGACATCTTGACAGCTTGATCGTCTGCTACTGTGTTGCATGATGGGAAGGACTTCTGCTCGACAAGCTATCAAAGACCAATAAGTAAGCGCGGCTAGTCAATACTTGTACGTCATATAGTAAGCTCTCTGTACATTATGAAATTGTACAGTCACTGCGTAGGTTTCCCCGTTTTATATGAGATCACATGACAAACACTGACTTCTTCAACTGAAAAATTACTCTGCACAGACTTAACGTTACTCTCAGAATTTTCCTGCCAAAATTTCCCTTTTAAAGGTCTTATTTTGTTAACAGACTTATGTGGAAGGTGAATGTGATGACAAAGATCATCTGTGGAAAGTTTGGTAAGAAAAGGTATCTTTTGGGGGACGTGAGGGATGCCTACTCACGCGTGTGTAGGCAATTGAGCTGTGTTTTTTGTGTATACCGGGCAAGGGCCCAGAAATGAAGTGTATAACATAGGAAAGTAATGCTGGGCCCTGTTCAAGGGCTAGGGTGTCCCAACAAATTATTTTGTCCAAGATTGTAGCTGCAGTGTCTAGGCCTATGCTGAGCGCACCTTTTGCACTAGGACACGACTAAGTGTTAATGTTAGAGTTGTTTTGTTCTGTAACGTTTGGCTTTAGGCCTTCGTAACTGTGTTTGGGTAAGACAACGACAACTTTTGTCCTCAGTGAAGCCTAAAGGACTAGAGTATGTATTGAAAGTCGCGTAATTGCTTCCTATACAAATGTATAGGGAGCAACTACGCGACCGTCGATGCATAACGTTAGTCCTTTACTGAGAACTACGACAACCGTGGGTAGACTGTCTTTTTCTTTGTTTAAAACATTGAAAATGCAATAGAGAAGCTATTAACAACCCATACAGGGTAATGAAATGAACGACAAATTGAATACCTTAAAATTGGTGGATCGTTCCCTGGCCTTGGTTACTGTCGCAATCACGTTAACGACACAGTACGTACAGTACATATAGCTAGCTGCATGCGTTTATGCATGAACGTAAGTTAGTGGACTTGCTTACATTGAAATGAAAACAGTCGACGAAGTTGCTTGATGAAGCAGTTCCGACAAAACAAAGTGGCATATGTTGGAAAATGCAACCTCTGAAATTTATTTTGAAATCCCTGAACGGTATAAATTGTTTTCAAACTATATTTACACCTTTTTTCAACCAGAGAGGAAGCCTTCAATGCAGAGCAATACCTTTGAATGTGGAACTACTTCTTTATTTGCACATTACCACCTTACTATACAGGAGTTGTTCGAGCAAATCCCCTTATATTGAAATAGTTAAACTTTGTTGAAAATCCCCCTACGGAACAACTTAACATGACTGCGCAGCTGTTCCATTGTACGAACGAACAGCTCGGGATTGCAATATGAATCCAAACGGAACATGATTTAATATTCATCCGCACCGACCGCTTACGAAGGCACGAAAACACGTGACTGAACGAGCAATTCCTACAATCGAAGCTGTGGCTTCGATTAACTAGAAGAAACGTCATGCACTTTACGAGAGTTTATTGCATCTTGTGGTGATAACTTCACTATACTTTGAAAAGTGAGCAAATATTCACTGTTAATCAAATATGTAAGACAGGAGCGGTATGTCATTGTGGATTCGTCAGAGCGTTTATCCAGTTTACTAGAATCTACCTGGAACATTAGCAACACTGGTCTTCTCACAGAAAATGCTTATCACAAATGAACTTTTTGTTGAACCTGACAGTGTTTTCCCTTCTTGCTCACAGTCGTAACGAGTAGTATTACCTTAATCTATCAATTTGAGTCTAGTTACACATCTTTTTTTCGACAAGATAATGTTTTCACATTTTAATGTTGTTACTCCCTTAGCTTAACATTTTATAAATAACAATTTTAACGCATCCTTGCAGTCAGATGTACAATGTTTCAAGTTATTGCGTAGGTAGAATTTTCTGGTTTACTCCTCACCAGATGTTATAATTCTAAGTACGTCTACATATTCTTGTTTCAGTTGACACTGCTCAGTATAATCTCTTCTTAAGCGCAATGAAGTAGCCCTACGTCTACTTTCAGAAGTTACTTATGTTATTCTCTGTCATGATTTTATTTTAAAGTCGTCATGAGATCTTTTCCCTTCACATTTGATGTTCCACGTTTAAATACGTTGTTCACTTTAAAACAAATATTTAATTCCAATGAATGATTACGCTGTGCTCATGTTAATTTCATTCTGACTTTGGGACCCACCTCCCTTCCGTTGTCTCGCACTTATCCATCTCACTCATCATTTTGTCTTTAATGTTTAATCTACTTGACAAAAAACGCATATTTTGTAATATCCTCAGGTTGTGTTCAATACTGTAATCCTAAGAGTAAACTTTTTCACTGCGATTCAAAATTTTAAAAAAGACAAAGGGGGATGTCATGTAGTATGAGGCACTCCATGACCTTTACCAAACGCCATCTTGTGCTTTACGACCAACTCGCCCTTCCTTTAATTCTAGATTCCCAGGGCCCTTACTGTTTCCCGTCACGTGTTACCTGTGGACGTGACATATTACATCGCCCTAGTTTCACGTGCACGCTGTAACCCATATTTTCGATTTGTGGCCAATTTCCCCCTTTGCAGCCTCATCATTGGTCACCTATATCATTCCACTTATTTACATTGGTGCGTCATAACTTTTGACCAATCAGGGGACTGCAGGTGTTCGGAGCTCGCACGAGGTTCCCGAGACCGAGCCTGCGAGCTGGACACTCGTGCAACAGACCTCGAAGAAGAAACATGTAGTCAACTTTGTAAATATTTCAGTAATCATATTAGGCCGGCCGAATTAATCAAACTTGATCTTTTTTTGGAACTCAAATCATCGAATAAAATCATTTAAAATCAACTGGAACTCTATTTCTTTTTTTGTCTGGAGCTACACCCCAAGATCCCATACAATTAACTTTTTATCTAACACAATCATGCACAAAGTACCATGTACTTTTTTGCAACCTTAGTGGACTAGAAGCTCGGTGAAGTGATAATAATAGACCTCCCGCTGTGGGTTTGGAAACCTGATATACCTCACTTGAACAATAGATTACTGAGGTTAGGAAATCAACTCTTTACCGCAATCGAAACAGCGTGAAGTTTCTTCTCTTTTTTGCGGGCAGGATCTGAAGGGCGGCAGCTTAGGGGGCAGCAGTTTTAGAGGCGCTTCGAAGGCTATGCAATTTATTCAAGTTGACAACGAAATCAGAGATCGTTTCTAAATGTATATAAAAGAGGAACAAGCAAGGACAATACCATTAATATCTGCTCGCCTGAGCTATTAATAATGGCTATTACGGCCTGCTGCAGATGGTTGGTTTAGACATGGTGTTACGACTTAAACTATTACCATAAGGTAATCACAAAATTTTACCTTTTAAAATTATTACCATAAGGTAAAATCATAAGATTTTAATCTAGCGGCATCCATCGCCATTTTCTGACGTGCGACACTGCATGTTCATTCTCACTCCATTGCTGATGTAGCCTGGTGTAAGCAGGCTATTGTGTTTGCGTTTCAACTACTGTATTCAAAAATAATAGAATCTTATTTTCGCTACTATAAATAATACTATATGAGTCTTTCAACGGCTTCACTGCTGAGCAGTCGACCCTTCCAACGTGACATACCTATTGTAGACAATAGCCTGCCAACTTTCTATTGAATCTCATTTACGACCACCAAAAATGACGTCACGACAAAAATTGAAATACTTAATTGTATCTCGCGTTATTATACTTGTTTCGTGCACCTCGTGACCATCTCATGTTTACTAATTTGTCCCTCAAAATGCGGGATTCCTGTAAATGGAAACTGGGCGAAGGTTTGCAAACTCTGTAAATTATACTGTTTCGAGACCTGTATTATGATTTTGAGAGAGCGCCATCTTTCTGCTACTACAGAGTCTGCTCCACTGATCTGTATTACTGGATTGCGTATCCCATTGTACCAGCGTCTACGTTTTGTGAAGCTCACAGTCGTCCGTCGGCGCCATATTGCTAGGACCCATATAGCGACACCAAAAAAGAAACCTTGTACTGTGAGCAATGATTGACAGACGATTAACGCAGTGCTGTGCCCGGGGTTGTGAAAAAAGAGTGAAAAATGAGACCAAAGTGAAAGAGAGGGGAGAGCGATGTTGAGAAAGCATAAAACAGAAGAAAACATTCACAAAACCTTCCATTTGTGAGTGGATTTTGGCCGAATATTCCGCTATCCGAGTGACAACGTCCTGAAGGGCTATAGGCCATGCACTAAGTAATATAGTACTACTATAGGCATAGGCCCATTATAATGATGAACTAGGAGATTAAAAGTCAAAATGATAAGGCTAAAAAAATCAGTTTAATCATTCCACAATCAGACCAGACTTTATACTTTCGTTTTAGGCATAACCATGGTCGTAGGTAGCCTGAGGGCCAGGTGGACAGGGGGCAACCGCCAACCTCCCCCTGAGACTTCCAAACCATACATACACCTTATGCTAAATGATGGTGGAGCTCTACATAGGCGGTGTATGACCCCCCCCCCTTCCTCCACTCTCAAGTTTTTGCCCAGGCTGCATCCAGCCCTGATAACCCCTACCTACCAGATTCAAACAACACTCTCTGTGTAACAGTATAGCCTAAAAGCAAACACTGGTAGCCTAGTTTGTCTCCTTATCCGGCCAATTGCATTTCTTGAAGTGGGTCAACTGGTGGAAGCAGGCTCCCCATGCTACCAAGGCTTGTGTCTTGTACATGGTACTGACTGGGTTTTAGTAGCTCTTTCTCCTTGACACAACTTTATCCAGATTTCCACACTGAGGTATCCCTTCTGCCATAGCAACTTCAGTCCTGGCCAACTTCAATTTATCTTCAGTGTTTCAAGAGCTTGGTACCCACATATGGTGGACCTGCTGTAAATAAGACTCATGTTGCCAAATGTTCAGTGCAAGATCCAGGTGTATTATGGGGAAGAAACATGCACTGAGAAATTGTCTCGACCAAAGATCTGAAAAAAAAACTTTGCAAACGTGTCCTCTTAAATTGGAGATGGTAGATAACCACCTAAAATGAACGCCATTGTCATTGTACTACAGTCATTTGTTGATGCCTGAGAGTAGTTGTTGCTTTTTTCAGTGTATATGGTTTAGCCTACATTTCGGGAAAAAATTGAAAAGTGAGGTTCATTTTTCAGTGAATGGCACTTGTAGATTTCAAGCCTTCCTTTGGAGTGCACAATAGTTATCTATAAAGGTTGATACATGACTGTCCCCCATAACGTGTAGCACTGGGCCTTACAGTAACAGCTCCACTAGTACAGTAATTAAACCTAACGTACAGCAGTAGGCCTAGGCTGCAGTAGGCCAATGTATAATATCGTGTGACAGTTTTTACGTTTCGCATTCCCTTTACCGAACAAAATCAAACTGACAACTAGCTTAATTCGACTAAAGCCTCAAAATTGACTTTTTGGAAAAGAAAATACGGTTCTTAAATCGTCAGCAATTCATCGTCTTGAATGAACTCGCCGGTGCTGCATAATTAATCCAACGAATCTTTCGCTCTCTACACTCTTTTTGCACACTAATCAGCACATAACGTAAACAAGCAGGTAAGTTTTGGGTATCCTAGCAATATGGCTGACAGTGCACTTCCGGTGGCTTCACTTTCGAAACAATACTTACCCAATCCAGTAATACAGATCAGTGGTCTGCTCCGCAGGCAGTGGCGTAGCTACGGGGGGGGGGGGGGCAAGTTGCCCCCCCTGGAAAAGTTTTTGGGGAAATTTGATGAAAATGGGAAAATTTGATGAATCTCCTCATTATTACATAAATTTCACAAAAAAATTCTCAAAATTTTTGTTAGAATAAGAAATTGTGAGACATTTCTCATACATAATTCGTATTTTCATGCAACAAATTAATCCAGATTTCGTCAGTGTCGCATGAACCGGCCCGATTCGTGTTCCACAGAAATGAACTCGCCACGTAGCAGATTGAATGTTCTCTTGTGCTTGTATACGCACGGGGGTTATGATCAGTGCATTTCAGTGCACAGGAAGCTGTTATTCAGGTGATACTTTGGAAATTCAGTAAAAGGATGTGAAAACTGACAAGTCACTACCGTAGACCCCGAGGTTGTTATGTTCTTCTACAAGCTAGCAGTAGCTGTACGATTTTACTCTACATAACGATGGATGGGGCTGAAACAATTCATGGCCAACGATAAACTTAAAGTTAATCTAGAAATTAGAATTAACGGGATCCGTTGGCACACTTAGATTTTGTTACTTAGCCTAATCCTTGGAGGCTTACAAGCTAGTTCGGGAAAATAGCTTTCTGCTCACTTTGAGTGTAACAATAAATGGGCAATGAGTACCTTGTAGCCTTCCACACTTAACAGACTGCTTTTCTCACAGGATATCCTGTGTGATCGAGCCACTATTAGGCCTCCTTAGTGGCGTGCGAAGGGGAAACCATTGGGCCATGCCCCTTCACAGATTTTACTTTGTTCTTAAAAATACGTAGTATAACTTTATTAACACAGATTTTACTTCAAAAGATAGCATATGTGGCACCAGATTGCTCATAAGGACACCCAATTTTTCAAAAATTTTCAAAGGGGAAGGATTGTCCCTGCAAGGTCTTTCAGTAACGCCAATTTTTTTTATAATTCCTACAAATAGACCTAGGCAAATTCTGTCAAATTCCAATTTTTACTTAAAAAGGTAGACTCTGTTTCCCACACTGGTGGCATCGATAAAAAAGACTACATGTTTAGATTCTCTTTACAAGCATAAATACGCTATTTTGACCATCTGAGGGGTCTGATTTTTCGAATTTTTTTTTTTTACGCTCCGCGCCAACCAATGGTGGCGCTTCGCTCGGTCTTTTGGGCAAAATTACATATTTGGGGTAAAATTAGCTCTTAACTCTCTGATCACTTTGCAGTTTGTGAACATATTTTGAAGTGAGCATTTTATTGCAAACGACATAAGAAGAAAGCGACTGGCTAGATTCTTCGTATGAGCCTGGAAAATGCTATTTTCGGCCATCTAAGGGGTCTGATTTTTCCAAATTTTCTCTACGCTCCGCGCCAACCAATGGTGGCGCTCCGCTTAGATAATCTTTATGAGAAAATAACATTTTGTGGCCAAGAAAAACCACAAATACCGATCAATGCTCTTTTATTTTGACTCCTAATAGTGTGCAAATTTAATGACAAGTTTTTCTTCGTAAGGTAGCATAAATGGCATAAATAAATGCATGTCAAGACACAAAAGGTTCAGTTTTATCCTCATGAACCACCACGATTCAACTTTTACCACTGTTCCTGTCAAAGTCGAATATCTTGCACCATTTTGCATGTAGGCTCTTTGAAAACGTCAAAAAATTTCCGGACACCCCTCCCCTTAGACCATAATGCATGCCCCTCCCCCTTCAGAGAAATCCTGCGTACGCCACTGCGTTAGTACATACAAATAAACCAGATATTGTTTACCAAAATAATATACTTGTTATTTCCGATTGCTCTATGTTAAACTTTAAGATTAAAATGCAGGTAATATTACAAAAAGACATGGTAATGTTGTTATACTTGTAAGTTTGCCTATTTTATATGAAATACATACACATTACCGGGAAAAGTTTTGGGGAAATTTCATACCTTTGCCCCCCCCCCCCCTGGAAAAAAATCCTAGCTACGCCACTGTCCGCAGGCTACCGCTGATGAGAAACATTACGCACAACGGCAGTAGGCTCCATTTTGAAGCCTTTGGTATGACACGGCCTGCATCGACCCCCGAACCTTCCGACTGAAAGTCGGATGTAAGTTTAATTACACCACACATCCGGATGAAGACGGATGAAAACGAGATTTAATCCGAATTGTTCAGTTCGTATATAAACTTATTTAGAATGCACGCTTCTGTAATCGAAAATATAACCTTTCAAAGGTGGGTACAGCTTTTTCTGTGATAAGGGGGGGGGGGTATGATGTCTTTTGGATGAGTGGCATCTACTCAAAGGTTGCCTTTGCTTCATTCTGAAAGGTTATCTACGGCTGGTTGCGACTTAGAGGTCCCTGAAGTTAAAAATAAAAAAAGTTGGGTACTTGATGTAAAAAGCATGGAAAACCAAGAAAAATGCCATATTCCACGAAAATCCATCGAAACCTGTTTTACAAGATAATTTATGATTTACGTTCACTAAATCATGAATAAACATGACCTAAATATGCAAGTAATATGATATCATTATCCTATTTTGCGACCTTCTTTCAAGGACAGTTTTAGCATTAATATGTCCTGAGAGCTTTGTTTCAGAATCATTCATTAAAACGTAAACTATGTGATGTGAAAGTAAGACATAAGAAATATCAAAAGAAATATCAACACTGTGCAACACTCCACGTTATTATTTTGCTGAGCAACAGGCATATTTCAAGAACGGTAAAAGGAGTTGACATTATTCCTACAGTTTCTTCTCTTGGGGAGTGTAACTGTAACTGACAAGTAAATTCAGGACATCAAAATGGCATGGCATATCAGCACACCTTTAAAGGATTTACAGGTATTTTCCCCGAAGCTCTACAGGAATACTGTGGCTCTGCTTAGCAGGACTTTCCTGGTTTATTTAACTTTTATTTAAGTTTCCAGCATGCAATCTTACAACATTTCCAATTAATTTTGTTCTATCCCTTTGTGTGTGCTTTAGAATCTAACTTCCCGTGTTGTTTAAATTTCTGCTCAACGCTTGTGTTTTTCTGAGAAGTTTTGAGCTAATCAATTACATAGTCTATTCCACTTGTCTCCTGACCTGAACTGAAGTTAATACCACCAACCCATGTACCCACGCCAAGATTACACGAGATTACCAGGAGCAAAAAGTAAAAAAAGGAAAAAGGGACTCATCAGAACCAGGACGACCAGCCTCAAAAAGATATCTATACTTCGAACATAATAACCGTCAATGTAAGTTCAATTCAAAGAAGGTGGAGAAGTTAGATGTTTCATCTTGGTCAGAATTACAGTCTCTGGAATCTAACGCGACTGAACAATTTGATTCATCACTTCTCAAATCACATCGTACCCTTTATTCGGGTGAATCAGAGAGTCGGTGTACGTTTGTACTTTAATAACAACAATTGTAACATTTAAGTTGTCAGGAATCGAACTGCGATAAAGACATGTTGTTAACTTCTGGCTATTGACCATTTAATCTGTCTCTATAACTAGTTAGTTATTTTTTAGACTTTTGTATATACACAAACGCAAACACTTCAAATGCAAATAATGGTCTTTCAAAATTTAAAATTTGTGATGTTTTAAATTTTATCCCCGACCTGCCCATTTTATTTAAAAATTGCTATAATTTTTAATACCAACATGTTGATCAATATGTTGCTATAGGTAAAGAGGAAAAGCCATTATTGCTAAATCTTCTAGTAATGTTACTAATCAGAATTAACGCTTCCAAAACGCTTCCACTCCTCGGAAATTAAGACCAGAATGTGTCTTGCATCCATTACCAGAGGCTGAATAGATAATCCAACAAAAGAAGTTAACAAAGGTAATATAACAGAAAGGGACAAACCAATTCATCAGCAAATTCAAATTTGCTTTAAGAGAACTAACTGTAACTAACATGAAATCATAAAACCGAGTTGGAGCAATCAATGACTAAATTACCTTCAATTGTCCCTGTCAGTTGTTATATCTTAGTGTTAATTGTAAATTAGCTTCGTATATTTTAAACTGCCAAAAGATAGACCCCAGTTTGTTCGAAAGGTTTCTGTTCTGATGAAAGATCACTCCGTTTTGGTGCAACTCAGGGTTGCAAACAAACTACACGTTTAGAACAGGTTAGTTAGATTTCTGGAACCGTAAAATCCAATCTAAACGTGTGTAATGAAATTACTTAGTACTTATTCTGAAGAAATTATTATTAGATTTTAGAAAAGGACCATGAGTTTGCAACTAAGACAACAAGTAACAGACGTAAAAGTAGTTCACTCTTACATAAAAGTAGTTCACTCTTACAAATATTAGGATATGCCTTATAAAACTGAGCTTACCTTCGTTGAACTTGCAAAGTTAGGCATATCAAAGGCTTACCTTAAAACATTTTTCTACGAAAGTTAAAGAAATATCACGTTGATTTTAAAATTATACAGTTTTCCTATAATCTGTAGAACAAACATTTTGACTCTGGACATAGTTTCCTTTTAAAGATGGCTTACACATAATGAAATTAAATCAAAGAAAAGAATTTGATAAAATTGTTAAAATGGCTGGTAGTATGTATGTTTGTTTGAAAAGCTTTTTCTTGATAGAAGGCTATCTTTTTGAACTTTTTCAACAAAACCTTTGTTTTGTCTTGTCTTGTCTGGTCTGACCTGGTCTAACCTCGTCTTAGTAACGTAAACATGCTAAGGACATGACGCTCCTTATACCAAACATCCAAATTATACTGTACTAATTTTGAAAAGAAATCTAGGCTAACAGCTTTCATGGGGCGACGGGCACTGTTTTACAAGACATTTCCCAACAGGCTAGCTAACTTTAGCCCTTATTCCACACCAAAACCTTGACTTAAACAAATATCACAATCAATGCAAAACAATGAAACAGCCAACCATGAAACACCTTGTTTAGCAGTGTGGTTCAGCCGGCATCCAGAGATAAGAAATGTGAGGGAAAGTATACAGAGGTTGTGGTTAGCGTTGACCTCCCTGATAGCATAATAACCAAGATTGGTGTATGTGAGAGCATGTGCATGTGTGTTGTAGAGTGGCTAGGGTCATCAACGACCTTTGGGAAAATATTCTTATTTTTTAGGGTATAATAAAATGCAATTTACTCTTAAAAAGTTTGTATGCAACCTTTTTACAGATTATTTTTTTGTGCTCATTTATTCTAATTTATTGATAGAGGTTGTGTGATTAATTTCAAGGAGTTCACGAGTAGAGATTGTTCGTCTGAGAAAGATGAAATAGTTCAATCGAAACATAATATGTTAAGACAATACACAGTACAGTCTAAGTTATTTTTGTAATATGTCAGAATACACGCTCTGAATATTCACTGCAGGGCATCTTTTAACAGTGTAGTTACCATCGTCAATGCCATTGTAAGGCAGTGGTGGAACCAACATATTAAAATTAGAGGGGGAGGGGGCAACTTGTGGGCAAAGAATAATGTTGAACGAAAAAACTCTCTGGCGCAGGGCGAAATCGAGCCCAATGTCCCCGCTCCTGGGATTTCGGGGTCAAGGGTCGAGACGTCCCCTAAAGCTGGGAGGTTGTAGCAGATCTCTTGATGAAAAATTAAGTTTCTGTATCAGGGTAGATTATTTTTTTTTAACCCAAAATCGGGGGGGGGGGAGCAAATGCCCCCCCCCCTTGGCTCCTCGCAGCGCCGTCACTGCTGCCAGGTGATTTATTATTAAATGAAATATCTGAATCCAAACAGCTGGTCTTCATATCATACCCACATGAAATGCCGAAGGAAGAAAAGTAAATGCTCCTCACTTTTGTCTACCTTCTAAATGTAAAGGGTGAATTTCACTATTTGGTGATTGCCTACAGTGACGACATTTAATGGAATTAAAATGGACTAAACTTCCACTTTATTCGGACGGTTTGTTACTCTTATTGAGAAATATTCACTCCGTGGAGAGCGAGATGTCACCCTAAACAGAGGTTCATCATTGTCAATCGTCCTTGTACACTCTTATACATTTGGAGAGTGCATCATGCTTAGTTAAGAGCCCTTCGATAGGCGTCAGTTCCGGTGGGGAGAGGAAAGGAGGGACGTCCTCACATTTCAATATGAAATTGGGCCCTTGAACATGCCAGGGCTACGGATGCTATCGTATATAATAACGACAAGATTATGTAATAGTTTTCCAAAGAGTGATAATCGTTTTCATCCAAGAAAAATTACAAATAGATTAATCCCATAAATTAGTTTTTTAATGACTTTACTCTTGCTCTTTCCGTTAAGTTGTATTAGTCTGAACACTCTTTTATAGCTTTGATGACTTGTATCTTGTAGCCACTACATCGGTATCTTTATGCAGTGAAGTAAAATTTTCGTATAAGATTTTTTAATGTTACTTTTTAACATTTTTGATGAGTAGTGCGAAAATCGGGAACCAGACCTCCAAGAAAAGTTAATAAAAAACAGCACAAATAACATAGTATGAAAAGTATTGATGGTTTTGAAAGGATATTTCATTAGATATGCCAGCTTGAATCGATCACAGGCATGCAGGGTACATCTTTTTGCATAAGACAATTGGAGCTATGACAAACATTTCGAAACAAGCATTTTGAAAAAGAGAAAACAAAGGAAAAAACCACGGCCGTACTGGATCAGTTGTCTCAGGAGGGGGACAGTGAATTTTAGCCCGACTTTAGAACCCATCCCAGGGCATAATCGCTTCAAGACTGAAGCACCGAAGTCTGCCTATTTCAGCAAGATTTTTGCCAATAAGGGGGGGGGGGGGGCACCTGCAGCCTCGGGACTCTCGTCCAGCACGGCCATTACTAGAACACGTGATTTCGAAGGATAAGTAACCAAAATGGATCGAACAACTAACTTTGTCTAAACCAGAGAAATTTAACTTAGTTTGTCTTTACCCTAACGCATTTTAACACATTTGACTTCCACAAATTTTTGACAGCTGGAAAATTTTTCGTTGCCCTTCAAAACCGTGTTTGGCTACGAGCCTGCCTGCGGAGAGTAGAAAGTTATATTGTGTAGAGTATTAGGAAAGATACTTCTTTGAAAGTTAGTACTCATTGAAAGCGGACGTCACGACATGACCGGTAGCGTAACGAACCGCAGAAAACAAAAGGCGGCCACTGGACCATGCAATCTTTTTCTTTGTTCCTATTTGTCATTTTTGTAACAAACAACGACTTCAACGACAGGATAAGTTTGTCAAAGCTTCAAGTGTATTCTCTAATGTTGATGTCCTGTCTTTGGAGTAAACTTTACCATTGTGCTTAATGGGTTGTTCGTGATATTCAACACATTTTTCGAAACCTGTTAAAGGGAAAGAAAAGTCCTCCCAACTTGAAGTAGTGTAAAAGAGTGCCCTGTTTCGTAATTGGCTTTTGAGTGTCATGTGACATTTATTTTTCCTCAAATGTGAACTTAATCAGGAGTATAACTGCTTGCTTTACTTTGAATTGTCTCTTGAGAGTCATGTGACACTATTTTTCTCCTCAAATGACAACTTTATAAGGAGTTTAACTGGCTTGGATTATTTTGATTATGAAATGCTGAAGTACTCAAATATTATAAATGGTTTACTTTGAAGAGAAATAAGAGCAAAATCGTGACAACTGCTGTTTTAAAAATGCTTTTACCATTTGAAGAAAGTGAGTGGTCAGAAAAAAGCCTTTACCTTACGTGACGGTTAAAGAGCACATTTTTTTTAAACAAAAATCCGTTGGAATATTTAACATTTCTTACAGTTTTCAGGGAAACCTCTTCAAAGCAAAGTTTGACTGTTCCTGAAGCGATTTTTTACTTATGCAAAAATAATGATAAGGATTGTTGCAAAGTGTTGACATTTCTTTTGGTAAACCTATGTTATTTATCTCTTAATTACTGAACAGAGTGTTTATGGTTTGGTAATAGATACTAATGATTTTTAAGGACACAACTTAAACTTTCAAAATATAACTCTTGGGATATACTTATTTTACAGGCGTCCTTGAAATGAAGACTGCCAACACAAAACAAAAGATTATTCATACTTGGCATGTCCCTTTGTGGACATCACAATTTTTGAATATTGCGCCCATGTTTAGGCATTAATAAGTGCAAGTCAGAAACTAACTTGTGATATGGTAAATTTAAACGAATTTTGATGGAAATTGCCGCAATTTTCTTGGTTTTTAATGCTTTTCAAATCAAATACCCTACTATGTCATTTTCGTGACACACCAACTTTAAGTTTTCTTCTCACACGGTACTAATTACAACCGTTCAAACTTAGACGTTGCCCATATCCTGCAGAGAAACACCTGTTTATGAAGTATATGGGCACATATCAACTCAATTAGCCTCAAGCGTTGGGTTCCATAAAACCCGGCCAGGACTCGAACTCAAGACCTTCCGACTGCAAGTCATAAGCTCTGACCATCGTGTTGGAGCGGTCTCATCATATAGTACTAAGTTTAATAACTTTTTCATATCTCTAAGTTTTAAGTATCTGTTTTATGTCGAATTAGTCTAGAGAAAATTGAAGGCATGTTTCTACTTAGTTATGTTGACTTGTTGAATGTTCAATGTTAAGCGTTTCCTTGGATGAAAGGCTGGTGTCTGACCACAGTAATCTTCGATCAATCATATAAATTATAATTTTGAACCAAGACATCTGTCTCATAATATTATGAAATTACTGACTGTCAGCCTAAAATTCACATTTAGTCCTCAACATAAAATACAGTGTTTTAACTGTTCTAATCCGACAGAAAACGTTCACACATTGGAATTTTACAACGTCGTGACGAATTAAATTTTGAATCAAACGAATTTGACAGTTACCTAAACCCACCTTTCACTGACAGTAACAGGGCCTCGGGTCGTATTGGCTAATTGGCCGTAGTTAAATTCATCTTAACTTAATACAAGTAATCTTCAGAAGCATATTTAATGTGATTGGTAAGGAAGGAGCACTGAGACTTTAATAATATTATCATTTCTCTTTATTTTGTACTTTGGTTTCGGAAGGCAGAATTGGAACCTGCCGAATTGTGCAATTTAAGGAATCAATATATAGGCGGTCTGTCTAAACGGGAGGACATGAACAGTATTTGAAAGGTATGTTACTATATACCACATTCGTGTTGGTGTATCGTTAAACCTTATCCAACTTATTAACTAACTGACTTACTGATTGACTGACTGACTGACTGACTGCCACTTATGACAATGTTGTGGACTACTCCGACTACACCAGGCGTAAATGAGAATTTCTCTTTTCCGTTGTAAAAACGGCGTCTCAATAGCATATAGAATTCCGAAAATAGTTATTTTCAAAATAATGCGCACTTTTTTGAGATTTGGTCCGTCATTTGAAAGTCTGTGATATAATCGCGGTACCAGTGGCGTAGCTAGGATTTTTTCCATGGGGGGGGGGGGCAAAGGTATGAAATTTCCCCAACACTATTCCCGGTCAATGTGTATGTATTTCATATAAAATATCCAAATTTACAAGTAAAACCACATTACCATAATTAACATTTTGTAATATTACCTGCATTTTAATCTTAAACTATAACATAGAACAATTGGAAATAACAAATCTTAGTGTATTATGTTGGTTAACAAGTACTGGTTTATCTGTATATACTAACGCAGTAACGTAGGAAGGATTTCTCTGAAGGGGGGGGGGATGCAGTATGGTCTAAGGGGAGGGGTGTCCGAAAATGTTTTGATGTTTTCAAGGAGCCTAGATGCAAAATGGTGCAAGATTTTCGACTTTGACAGGAACAGTATTAAAGGTTGAATCATGGTGGTTCATGTGGATAAAACTAAAACATTTGCGTCTTTACATGCATTTATATGCCGTTTATGCTACCTAACATAGTAAAACTTGTCATTAAATTTGCACACTTTTAGTAGTCAAAATTAAAAAGCATTGATCGGTAAGGGTTTGTGGTTTTTCTTGGCCACAAAACCTTATTTTGTCATAAAGATTATCCAAGAGGAGCGCCCCCATTGGTTGGCGCTGAGCGTAGAGAAAATTTCGAAAAATCATACCCCTCAGATGGCCGGAAATAGCACTTTCCAGACCTAACAAGTCGCTACCTTCTTTTGTCGTTTGCAATAAAATGCTCCCTTCAAAATATTTTCACAAACTGCAATGTGATCAGAGAGTTAAGAGCTTATTTTACCCCCAAAATGTAATTTTGCCCAAAAGACTGAGCGAAGCGCCACCACTGGTTGGCGCGGAGCGTAAAGAAAATTTCGAAGAATCAGACCCCTCAGACGGTCAAAAACAGCGTATTCATGCTTGTAAAGAGACTCTGAACATGTAGTCTTTATTTTAATCGATACCACCAGTGGTATACAGAGTCTGCCTTTTGAAGTCAAAATTGGAATTTGACAGAATTTGCCTGTTTGTAGGAATTAAAAAAAAAATGGCATCATTGAAGGACCTTGCAGAGACAATCCTTTCCCTTTGGAAATTTTGGAAAAATTGGATGTCCTTATATGCAATCTTGTGCCACATATGTTATCTTTTGAATTAAAATCTGTGTTATTAAAGTTTGACTAAGTATTTTTAAGAACAAAGAGAAAATGGCATATGTGAGGGGGCATGGCCCAATGTTCCCCCCTTCGTACGCCACTAAAAGAGGCCTAAGAGTGGTTCGATCACACAGGATATCCTGTTAGAGCAGAAGTCTGTTAAGTGTAGAAGGCTACAAGGTACTCCTGGACCCGTCTATTGTTAAATCCCAAGTGAGCAGAAAGCTATTTTCCCGAACTAGACTTTAAGCTTCTATGGATTAGGCTAAGTAACAAAATCTAAGTATGCCAATGGGTCCCGTTCATTCTAATTTCTAGACCAACTTTAAGTTTTTTCGTTGGCCATGAATTGTTTCATCCCCACCCATCGTTATGTACACAGAGTAAAATCGGTATAGCTACTACTAGCTTTTAGGACAATATAATAACCTGGGGGGGGGGGGTCTATGTTAGTGATACGTCAGTTTTCACATCCTTTTACTGCATTCCCAAAGTGTACAACGCAGAAACTGTGTTCAAGGGGATAAGTTCGGTTTACAGCCTCTCAGTGTTAGTTGTACTGTATCAGCTGTTGTTAAATTCCTGAATAACAGCTTCCTGTGCACTCAAATGCGCTGATCATAACACTCGCGCGTACCGTATACAAGAGAACATTCAATCTGCAACGCGTCGAGGACATTTCTGTGGAACGCGAGTAGGGACAGTTCATGCGACACTGACGAAGTCTGGGCTATTTTTTTTTTGCATGAAAATACGAATTATGTATGAGAAATGTCTAACAATTTCTTATTCTAACAAAACTTTTGAAAATTTTTTGTTTCCATAAGAAAACTTATCAAATTTCCTCAATTTCATCAAATTTCCCCAAAATATTTTCCGGGGGGGGGGGCAAGTTTCTGAACGCAGAGACTGTGTAGTGTGTTCAAGGGGATAAGTTCGGGTTTGCAGCCTTTCAGTGTTAGTTGCACTGTATCAGCTGTTGCTAAATTCTTTAGTAACAGCTTCCTGTACCCTGAAATGCACTGATCATAACACCCGCGCGTAAACACGACAACATTCAATCTACTACGCGGCGAGGACATTTCTGTGGAACGCGAGTAGGGACAGTTCATGCGACAGTGACGAAATCTGGGCGATTTTTACGAATTATGTATGAGCAATGTCTAACAATTTCTTATTCTAACAAAACTTTTGAGAAATTTTTGTTACAATAAGAAAATTTTTCAAATTTCCCCATTTTCCGGGGGGGGGGGGGCAAGTTACTTAACGTAGAGACTGTGTAGTGTGTACAAGGGGATAAGTTCGGGTTTGCAGCCTTTCAGTGTAAGTTGTACTGTATCAGCTGTTGTTAAATTCCTGAATAACAGCTTCCTGTGCACTCAAATGCGCTGATCATAACACTCGCGCGTACCGTATACAAGAGAACATTCAATCTACTACGCGGCGAGGACATTTCTGTGGAACGCGAGTAGGGACAATTCATGCGACAGTGACGAAATCTGGGCTATTTTTTGCATGAAAATACGAGTTATGTATGAGAAATGTCTAACGATTTCTTATTCTAACAAAACTTTTGAGAAATTTTTGTTACAATAAGAAAATTTATCAAATTTCCCCTCAATTTCATCAAATTTCCCCAAAATATTTTCCGGGGGGGGGGGGGCAAGTTTCTGAACGCAGAGACTGTGAAGTGTGTACAAGGGGATAAGTTCGGGTTTGCAACCTTTCAGTGTTAATTGCACTGTATCAGCTGTTGTTAAATTCTTTAGTAACAGCTTCCTGTACCCTGAAATGCACTGATCATAACACCCGCGCGTATACACGACAACATTCAATCTACTACCCGGCGAGGACGTTCATGTGGAACGCGAGTAGGGCCGGTTGATGCGACACTGACGAATGTGGGTTAATTTGTTCCATGAAAATACGAATTATGTATGAGAAATGTCGCACAATTTCTTCTTCTAACAAAACTTTTGAGAAAATTTTGTTGGAATAAGAAAATTCATCAAATTTCCCCAAAATATTTTTCAAATATTGCCCCCCCCCCCCAGTAGCTACGCCACTGCGCGGTACATTAACTTGGCATTACACTGAAATTCAACTTAATTCATAATTTTTATACCACTGCAGGGATAATTGTGTTTTACGTTTTACGTACATGAATAGCAAACACAATGTCTATGTATGTGGATAATACGCAATATCCCAAAATCAAAGTCGGCTAGTTAACTGGTCCACCCGAAGGTGCTTCAGTCCGGCGCGCAACCGACTCCGTCGGCTGGGCAACCGATTTTAGTGGCAAGCCTATGTCAAATGGGAGGAAAGCCGGAGTACCCGGAGAAAAACCCACGTACATCGCGCGGGACTTGAACCCATGCACATGTGAGACACATTGGTATATAGCAGCTGGAATAGACCACTCTGCCACTCGACGATTCGACGCAATATTCCATATTGATATAGATGTTTTAATGAATGGTATTCCTCCAGGGGTTGAATATTCTACATTTTCGGGTGTTTATATTGATGCCAATCTCTCCCGTGGAAGTAATGTTGGTCATATTTCAAATCAAATTTCTAAAGGCATAGGAATTTTGCTGAAATTAAGGTACATACTAGCTCAGAAAATTGTGAGATGTATCTATCTTAGCTTTGTATTACCCCAACTCTCATACTGTTCATCGATTAAGTCTAACACAACCAATGCAAACCTTTATAAATTTAATATACACCAGAACAGAATTTTTAGAAGCATTAATTGTGTGTTACCACGCAGCTGGTTTATAAAGCCTTATTTTGTTCTCTGAATTTACTTCAGTTAGACTATTACCTGTTATGCAGAAAAACCTCGCAATACCTTGTACCTTGCCGTAGTCAACTTTGCTCAGATACAGGTGGACATGTATGCTAATTACTCAGTGTTTAAATGAAAAAATATATTTTAACGTTTAAAAGAAAGTCCTCAGATGTATTACGTCAATTGCTTTAAAGTGATCAAATGCGCTTATTATTTATGTTTAACTCAGCTAGTACAACCAGAGACTGTAATTTAAATTATAATCATATAAGTGGGTAAGGGGAAATCGGTTGGGAATGGATAAAATACGCCAGAAAGGTATTTTGTAACCTGATATATTCTTTGTGGTAAATATTTTTTAAGGTAGGGATCTTCCTTATAGAGCGCATAAAGGGTTTAAGTTCACTTCCATCAACAATTATTGATATGTTTTTTCGGTCTATATTATTTTGACAATGTGGACAATTGGAGGTCGATTATAGACATCAATGAGGGTAACAAAAATCTTGAAGCACTTTACGATCCTCTTCCTTCTTCTTCCGTAATGTCATTAAGCTTTTCAATCGCTACTAAGTGTGACAATTAAAAATCTCTTCCAGTATGGCTTTTGTATTTTAAATACTTGACTAATTGTGCTCAGGAAATTAGACCATGATCTAGATTGTCAGGGCTTGTTACAAATTTCACTTTTAACAGTTTAAGCTTGACATTTTCATAATGAAACCGTGATTATTGTTTTTAATTAAGTTTACATCTACAATTGGTATCTTCTTATATTTTGTATCGATTTTTGTTGATGCTAATGCGGTTGCTCTAAATCCTTTTCAGTTCTTTGTCCGGATTTTTTCCCCTGAACATTTGATATCGACGTAACAAAATTTGAAAAGCGTAACATGTTTACAAAGCCTTCTTATCAAGACCTTTTTCTTTCAGGCAACTACTACAAAATAAGTTGACATTTATTAAATGACTTAATTGGATGGAATTAAAATACCATAGAAGTTAACTCTGTAGAATATAAATTATGTACCCTCAACAGTGTACGGTTGAATTTTTTTCAAGATTTTCCTTCCTATTAAATGCTCGTGCTGAATTTCTGAGTGAAAATTGTAGAATTTGCGGGTGGAACTCTGCTCATATGACGTACCCCAAACATAAAATACTTTCAAAACTGGCTACAAAACCATTTTCTCATAATGCAATGTACTAAAAAGAGTGCGGTTAACGTAGCCTGGTTCATAAAAATGCATTGAGTAGCTTTGGCTAAGAAAGAGAAAAAATGCATAAGACTTTTAAATTAGTACTTGGGATGAATAACTGCATCATAAGAATAAAATTGAAATCACCAGACTAGTTCCCTTTGCAGTGGTTTTTGCTCAGAACCGCTTTCTTTTGCTGCCATTTTATTTACTGTGAAGGAACACTCTTAAAATATGTTTCTATGGTAAACTTTTGCAGTACAATCAGCGTCAATATAAGTGTGAGTTCTGGAAATTAACCTGCGGTTTAAGGGATGACGTCATCTTTCAGGACTGTTACCTTATTATGAAATCTCTCTTACGTACTAAAGATCCACAAAATTTAACTTCATTTAAACGTTCCTCAGTATGGAAAGATGTTGATTTTCATTAGCGCTGTGATTGTCTTCATGGTTGAGGAGTTAAAGGAAATTTTTGTCATCATTTAAACAAGGACTGTGTCAAGAAGGAAGAAATTTTGCTATAATATGGAGTTTTTAATAATTGACAGATTAGCTAGTAATTAAATACATGGAAGTATTGCGATGATAGTTTGTGAGGGGAATAACTTTGTCAAATTAAGAGACACCAAATTAAGATCATGAATGAAGTTGATGGCACAGTAAATATTTTCACTCTCAATAACATGTATTTTTGAAGAAAAAAAAAAAACCAAACAAACAATACGTATGTTTACATTCTATTTAATACAACGCTGGTTCACTCATTTATATATGTACCGTTCATATCGCATCAAAAGGGAGAAAGTTAGCGCATATAAAAGCCAACTTTCTTGAGATACCTTCATGTGTCTCACTTTACGCTACACAGAGATATCGTAGGCGGTTGAAATGGAAACGAAGTCCTTTGATATTTTCGTCGTCACCTTAACTGTATTGGTCATCATAACTAACGGTAAGTTGTCTTTGTTCGCAAACCCTTCTTAACTGTGATACAATTACAGCAAATGTTTGATATGATATGTCATGTACTTCATTTCACTGAAATATTACAAATATCCCTTCTAGCTTTATCTTTAGAAAAATTTCCATTACTTCTCTTAAAATTCCTGCACTGTTTTTATTTTGAATTGAGAAACATTTGAAGTAGACATCTATATTGAAGTTTCAAAATGTTAACAACAATTACGATTACTTTTAAATTTAGACTCATATTTTCTTGAATTATACATAGAAATAAGTACTCGCTGCAGCGTCACTTAGAGAAGGTCGCTATTGTGATCATCTGAAGTACAGGTTAATTAGATAGAGGTTTACGTCCCAGTTCCCAACCAACAAGTCGAGCTGGCCAGTGCCTTTTTTCCTATTGTGGCTCACTGGCTTGTTCTCCCTACTCCATTTCTTATGATGAACACCAAGCACAATGACAGTAGGTTCCCTTTTAAAGTCTTCGGTATGACCCGGCCAGGACAAGAACTCCCAACTTCCCTACTAGACGTCGGAAGTTAAGAATGTACAGTTTTAAACACTTGGTACTGATCTAAAGTTGACGGATACACGACTTTGGGGAGTGAGAGACGGGCAAAAGGAGACCTCTGTGAAAAATTCCCAGCCCCTTCCTTTATCTAAACGGACTTAAATGAGTCAACCCGTTTCAACATTTAAAACATATTTTGTTTTCTTTTCAGCCATGCAACAAGAGGGAGAAATACATTTTCAATGCACTGAAGGTATACTGACTACCACGACAGGTACAACTTATGTTGTGGGCAAGTGTGATATCATTACGATCAAAATCATATTATCCTTGTAACAAGTTTTTCATTACTTGAAGGTCGAACTTCTTGATCTATATCCGAGGCAAAAGGCATATAGGCAGAAAGCAACATTTTCATTCATTGTTGAGACTTTCGTAGTATTGAAGAGTCAAATATACTCGACAATGGTTGGCTGCAATGACCGTACCTTTATCGATAGAATATCGACCGATATTTCATCCCGTTCATGGCGGCAGTTGTCAAGTGATTGAGGATGCCACTCGACGAAGAAATGACTCTCACTAGAAACAGAAAACGGTGACTGCAATCACTTTACTAGATATTTTATACTTAAAATGACATATTGAGTGGGTTTACCATGTCGAGCAACTTTCTCCGAGCCTGTTTTATTACTACATTGTTGACCAATGACCAAATTAGACAATCCGCATGTATAGTTCTTGCATAAGATACACTTACAATACAATTTAGGTCTCAGAAAGTTGTGACCAGACCCTTTTCAAATTGTAAGCACAATCGTCTCAAGCCAGGGTACAGAAAATTCCGAATCCTAACATTTTTGCGTTAAAAGTGGATGTGGAGCTTGACTGGCTACGATAAATAGCCTTTAAGCATTGTCATGCCATCAGACCCTTCAACACCATCGGTAAGATATCGATATCAACTCAAGATGCCCAGTTAAAGAGTGAAAGGCGGATGTTTACTCGATACAATAAGAGAACCAGAGACCTGATATTGTAAAATTGTTAAAGCAGTTTGATAAATATTTGTTGACAGAATAAGCATAAATTTTCCACAAACGGGAAAGGAAATCCTTGGAAACGAAAAAAAAAATTAATTCAATTCAGGTTACACCCTATTCGTCTTCAAGAAAACAGCTGAAAAGTCCATTTGGGGAATGAAATGCCGTCTTTTATCACTGCAAACTACAATTTTGCCGGCAGTCTAGTACACAAATTCTCAACAGGCACAGCTTTTCGGTCGACATCAAATTAAAAAAAAATATAGTGTACCTCAAATAACACATCACATACTGAGGTTTGATTACACATTTAGGCATTGAATGTTCACAGAGAAATGTCTTAAAGCAATAAATTAGGACAGTGACTGGTTAGGGACGACATTTGTAAGAGGGTCCAGAAATATGCAGAAGAATTGTTACTATCTGGTGTAATGAAAAAGTAATCCGGAGATGAAGTTGTTGATTAATAAAAGCATGACATCGACGTACGTCCAAAAAGATATCACAACAGAATCACATGGAAAAAATCTCAGTCTGACCTACTAGAGACATTTTTGTCTGCTAGGTGGACGTATATTACTCTTGTACCTATACGATAGCTGCACTTGTAGGCCAATTCCTACTACCGCGAGTTTTTTTTAGGAATTCTTTGTCAAACTAGGCAATCTCAACACAATGAAAAGTCGATTAAAACATACTGTATTTGATTATTCGATTACGATGCAATTTCGATGAATACGTCAATGGAAATTTGATGTGAAGAATTTCCAGCTTTAAACTCTTACATGAAGTCTCATTGACTAACAGTGTTTAATTATGTTGTAAGCAGAACAACGTAACGGTTGATTGAAATGTGAAAATAATGAAATCTTTGACTTTAACGTCAGAATTTTATGACAGAAAAAGTGAAAAAAAAAAAAAAAATTAACAACAATAATGCAATTGTCACTCAGTGATGTGGTATCATATGGGACAAATATCAGGTATTTTTTCATTTCAAGCACCCGGGAAAGTGTTTCTTAGAGTATGAGCATTGCTTCTTGAGGGTTTTCAATTTACGTTTTATTTTTGTTCAGGTTAAAATTAAAAGTACATTTACTAAGATGAAGTTCGTATTGGAAAGAATTAAAAACTTTATGAAACAAAAGTTGGATAAACTGAGCCCTAATGGACCGTCTAAGTTGATGATCTGGTGGGTGTTATATACCGTACAGCAAATTTGCGTTTTTAAATTCCTCAGTTGGGAGGGGGTTGCTACACTGTAAAAAACTCCTGTAAAATTACAGTGAAACCAATAGAAATACATAAGAATCAGGGATTCAAATGTGTTTCTTTTTTTCTGTTATTGCAATTTTACAGACATTCTATCGGTGCGCGACAGTACGACACTGACTCTCATGAATGTTACCGATTAGAAGACTACACTTCTTAACTGTAACAACTACTAACTACATTTCTTTTACAGATAAGTCGTTGAAGGCTTCAAAAGTTCAGCACATCTTTTCATTTTTACCAATCTATTGCGATGAGAACATAACGATACAACTCTTTGTTGGAACGAACTCATCGATGGCAACTTCAGGGAAAATATCCTTCCCCCTTCTTGAAGTACCTGAAATTTCTTTCAATTTATCTGTGGGAAGTGGTCAGTTTTTGGAACTTACAAATGATAGCTTGCCCGAACGTCACGGAAAATTCGAGTATGTAGGAACGAAAGAAAACACAACAATAGTTGTTTCTGCTGATTACCCAGTGACTGTTTTTGGTCACCTTAAATGTAACACCCCTAAAAGACGTTCTACGGCATTTCGTGTCACGAGAGTTTATGACCTTGGGAGTGATTATTGGATTCTTTCTTACCGGTTGAAAGGAGTGACTGAAATCGGGATTGTTGCTACTGAAAACGAAACGGAAGTTCATGTCGATTTCAACTGTACGGTTGGATCTGAGAGAACTCTGCCATTTAGCAGTTCGATAGACATTCAGTTAAATCAGTTTGAAACGTTTTTCCTTAGTGGTACCTACGACATGAGTGGCACTCGAATTATGTCTTCAAAACTCATTTTAGTTTTGGCAGGCACCATAAAGGAATACTTGTACAAAGGTGCATTGGTTGGCTCTGACCCATTCTTTGAATGTATGAGTCCAGTATTTAGCTTGGGAAGACGGTTTTCCATTTCGCCCCTGTCACCCATATCTGAGGTGAATATCATCAGGATCATTTCTCCAGATGGTGTCGCTAATGTTACATGCATAAACTGTCCAGAGAATCTAACCGGAAAAATAGGAGATGGAAACATGCAGGAAGTGAACTTGACACATTTCCAGCTGAAATACAATCGACACGACCTGTTTTCATTGTGTATATCCTGGCTGGCCGAAAAGGGCAGTTGGATCTAACAATGGTCACCATTCCTCCTCACTCAGAAAAATCATTCAAACACGAAATCGTCGTCCCGGTATTTAATATGACGGACAAATCTGTAACCCAAACTTTTATCACTGTACTAATGTCACCATTTAACAGATGTTCTGACCTATCAGTTGACGGTAATGTAAATAAAGCGTGGGACACATTAGTGAATCACAGTATGTATGGTGTCAATGACAGTGTAGTGTGCAGATCCGCTTTGAGTCCTGGCGCCCACAACTTACGATATAACATTAACAGTAGCTCACCAATATCTATATTTGTGGTGGGATCTGACAGTTATCGTTCGTATTCATATTCTCTTTAGCTTTAAAAATTCAGACGTGTTGGTGTGTCGTTTAATTTCATCTAACTGACTGACTAACTGACTGACTGACTGACTGACTGACTGACTTACTTACTTACTTACTTACTTACTTACTGTCTTATTTAAGGCAATTTCTTCCAAACCATATTTTGCGTTCCTTATACGAGTTTACCCTCACCTAACCTATTGTGTATCTCTTTGGTCTAGTACATCATCTTCTAATGCAAACAAATTTTTACTCTAAAAAAAGAAGCAATCCGTCACATGTTTTGCTCTTTTCAACGATCACACCACTTAAGTTTTGCTTCTCTTTAAATTCTTAAAATCTCTAACTTAATTCATGTTCACATTGCTGTTTGCATACTAATTTATTAAAATTAATAAGGAGGCCTACCTGCAATGTATTCACCTGTGATGATTGTGAGATTGTAGCTACTCCCCATGTGATTTCTTGGTCGCACATGGCATGGTAAGTATACAAGAAAATTTCTTTCTACTTGTAACTGTGCTTCAACAGTTGACCCTCTATTGCTCTCTCGCATGCCCACCTTCCACCTCCTGCTCCGATTCCATAAAAAGCAGATATTTTTTGTAAAAGGCTAGTATTGGTGAAGACAAAAACAAATACATGTATGCTCATAAAATGTGCTTTGAGAAACGTCGATCCTGGGGTGGGGGAGGGGTGGGCAAAAATATCGTTCCCCCACCCCCAGCCTCGAATTCAGAGAGATAAAAAACTGACAGGCAGAAAAATGAAATATAACGCTGTCTTATAGAGATGACTTTAGGTCTTCGATTAAAGGAAAGCTTGAACCTAGTAAAGTGAAAAACAAAATATTAGTACTGCATTTGTAATGCGTCATTTATCAATGTTTGTGTATATATATGCAAGTCAACGTGAGTGTGTATACATATTTGTGTGTACACTTGTGCGCTCGCGTTCTTGTGGGTTAAATTGACTCATTGGAAGCATACTACTTTCATATTTGTAATTATTTTACTTACAAAGGAACTATTGTACATAAGTTAGTGAAATGAAGTTCAGAAACGTTCTAATCTAGCAGGGGGGGGGGGGCTCGGGAACGGTGACGGGATCTTTATCAAGGATAGAGGGACATGTAACACCTTTTGATATATCGCCCAAACGACTATCTAGGCGGAGCGCGACTACGTGGATTGTACTGAAAATTGTGAAAAATTGCGATACTTCGGGTTGAGGGAAACGGTTTTGATTAGAAACTGAGTTGTAAATACCTCAACTAACATGACCAATACAGAGATACGGCCAAAGCTTGTTGAGATTACATTGTTCATCGTATAAATATAATTTTAAGGCTTACTGAAAGGCTTACTGGAAAGACTTTTGACATTCTTTAATGGAATTCTGGAACTCATATAGAGAAGAACAATTTGGAAATATTTTGATTTTTGTCTGGAAAAGTGGAAGTTTTGAACCTTTTTTAAATAGTTTTCCTGTGAACTTAAAAAACCTCAGATGATCGTTGGAGTATGTATTAAGGCTCCCCAATGAAATTGAATTTTTTACCCCAAGAGGGCAGGTCTTCGGCACTCATTCAAGAAATTTCGAAACAACGATAATTTCACACCACACCAAACAGCTTACTTCAGTTGCCCTATTAATGTATTTCGTCCTCGCTTTCACTATCATAAATGATCACAATTGTTAAGTCAATCTTTAATAATTACTACCCGCCCACCAAACTCTTATTAATTCGTCCTCTTGTCGTTTATTTTTTTATTTCTTCCTATTGTTATTTTTCCATTATCGTCTATCGCGTACCAAGACTTTGCCCTGTACTCCACCCCAGTCACTTCTGGCCAAGTCATTGATCTCCGAACACATGCTAATCACCGGGCATAGACGCACCACCAACAAGAAATCCTAGATTCGCTCCTCTTACCTAAACAATATTGATTGTTGAAAACATTTTCTCCTTTGTTGGCGAAATTCGGTCCGTGTTCTGAGGCTCGTTGACGACCACTTCAGCGGTCCGCCGGAGAAATGTCCGATTCACCGTTAAACCTTTACCGTTGTGCTCCGATCGGGGCATATTTGCGCGCTTCGGGAGTGGGCGGGAAAGCGGACGTAGCCCGCCCCGCATCGGCTTCCGTAGGCCATTGACCCGTGACCTTAAACTATTGTCTCTCTCGTTGTTGTGGCCGAATTTTCGGGTAGCTAATCGCAGTTTCGAGCTCCGCGTGAAACAGTAAAGATGGGTGACAGCCAAGCTCTCCGCATGGGTCCAAAAGGACCCAAACAACGCTTAAGGGTTAAAATAAGCCTGTGGAGTGTGTTTACTGCAAAGCTGATGCCACTGTCTCTGCGTGTGTGCACGCAACCCTTTAACTGAATTGTGCAGATATTTTAGATTAACGGTCTGCTGATGTACATGATGCTTATTGGTTTAAAACTGCCTACCCAAAACGCACTCCTGCGTATTCCAGCTGATCCCGGACGCTCTCCCCTTTGGTCTCGATTGTCCCCGGCTGACCGCCACATATTGCTGAAAGGGAACTCCAAGTATTTTCTTGCAAACTTTCTTCGCTTTTCAAATAGTTCTACATTTTCTTCCAAGTTTATCTTCCGCTTGTAATTATTCCTTGTTTCAAAAGCTTGTCATCTGAGACATTGCCTTGGTGAGAGACATATGTATAATTTACAAGCGATCATATTAGATAAATTCACAATCTACCCTATAATCACCTTTAAACGCATGAACTAGGTTTTTACTACTATTCAAGATGATTGTTAAATGCACTCTCTCCATCTTTGCAAAATATGAAAATAAAAATATTTCTCAAGCTCATAAATTCCATCTACAGGTCAGGTAGCTTACTCCATAAAAAATTGGGATCAACATAAAATTTTCAAAACATACGTAAAACACCCTAAGTTTTACCTTATTGGAAGAAGCGTTACACTTGTAACTACTGTGGAACTTGACATATCTACCAAAGAAAGGTGGAGTAGCGGTAAAATCCTTTTTCATAGTCTCAAATCACTCGGATTCTGTTGGAAAGAAAAGGAAAAGAGAAGTAAGTTCAGGTAATCTAGTACATTTTATTTATGGAATTTAAGATACTCATCTCGATTCACAAGCGAGGCAAACATGTCACCAAGAAGCGCAGCACTAAGACTGATACACAGAGTAGTAATATTTTATCATGTGACCTTTGGTGATTGGATTGGGATGTTTCGATATCTGAAGGAATGTCAAAAAGGAGAATCTTCTCACGAATCTCTCGTTTCATGTAAAGTTTCGCGTATATTCCAGCACTTTTTCTATGTATCATCGGCAACTCGCTCTTTGAGCCAGAAAAGTCGTAACCAGTTCGGGAGATAACCTCTTTCGGGGGAAATCAATTTGCCATGGGTGGCGCCATTTTCAAATATCTCCCACGATCCATTGCGATCCTACCGCGCAAATTCAACGGAGATAACGTTCAAAGCAGTCTTGCAATTTTTATCGATTTTAGGAAAGAGAAATTCCGGCATTTTAAACAACTCTGTTGATAGGGGAATAAAAAAGCTTCGTCATGTTTGATTGTTCACCACGCCGATTTCCAGAAATCGAGCAATTTTGCTACGTTCTTTGCCTAAGCTCAGTTTAAAGACTCCACGCAGCCGCAAGTTTTGTACACCATTTTTTACTTCAAAGTGTGCAAGGGGGTCGTGCCAACAGATATGTTTGTAAATACGTAGTTGAAGGTCCAATTTCGTTTTTTATGTCTAAACTATTACCTCACAATTGAGTATACACACATTTATTAGACAATTCGACGACTGTGAAGAGGTGGACACTAAGTGCTCATAAATATTCATCCCGTTGAGACAGGCGAATTTTCCCCCAATCGGGGTAATACTCATTTTCCCCCGAAAGCGGTTATCTCCCGAACTGGTAACAAGAAAAATCTATAATTCAATCGCATTATTTTGAAATGAAATGAGATATATATTAAGAAAGCAGTAGTAGATTAATTTTAAGCGCTATTCTGATTTTTCGCACCCTTAGTGACAATTGATGGTGTACTTTTTTAATTTAAACGACATTAGTCAGACGTTGCGGAAAATGGATACAGAAGATACATTTGTTTCGAGCTGCACAAGAAGATTCCTGTTTGGACAACCAAAACGTCTCTTATTTCCTATGCGGTTCTGCTCATTAAGACTTTTTCAGCTGTTAATTATAAATTAATAAATTATGTGCCACCACCTAACTTTTGTAAGACATATTCATCAATGTTAACAAAACTGCAAGCTTAGATGACAAGTTTGCCTAAGTGAAAAATCACTCTGCTACTATGGGGAGTCAGGATTTACATTTTGCTAAATCGAGGTTGACTAAAAGCTGTACAGTTGAAACCAGTAAAATCAAAAGTACAAAAAATGTTCAGAGTGGTCGAAAGTACGCTGAAGCATTTCAAATCAAAATTTTAAGAATTCATAATGATCATACATGATGGCTAACAGTGAATAATTCTTTCTAGATCCACTGATAGTAACCTTAACGAACCAAGACCTCCAAATAAACCAATATGGGCCTTCCTCTTAACATACTAAAACCTCTTACCAAGTATGAAAAGGATCATCATCCCCGTTTTTCCAATATTTCTCCCTCCTACGTATAATGATTTTCCAGTTGTATCACTGGTTATCTCAACTTTACATGTTTTTGACCCCCATCAGTGTTATGTTTACAGTGTTATCATAGTTTACCTGTAGATACCTCACATGAACTCTGATTTCAAAGAAGGCATTTCCTTCTAACAAGATAGATGATTCATCGATAGCCCCATTGCTACGTAAGAAAAATATCGGTTATTTCCCAAACAGACAAATAGACACAATCGCACATACGCATATTAATGTTCTGTCACATGATTGAATCGACCCTTCGAATCTTCTGACTAGAAATGCTGATGACTCGACGATCAAAATCATATTTGTCAACTGTTTAAGTCTGTTTTGCCTTCTTTTTACAATTTTGTGGAAGGCGAATTTTATTGTCCCCTAATCGTTTAGTTTTTCGCCATTCACCCACTCTTTTGTAAGAAGCTACTCACCCCAGAGGTTTAGGGACAACCCGTGGAAAGTGTTAATCCTTGATAAACGACCTAGTTACATGGTGAAGAATGTTGGGATAGCGAGGCAATCGGATTTATGAAAAACCCAAACCTCTCATACAGATAAGAATGACTTGAAGGGCAAACGAAAATTGTACTTTGGTGATAGAAATTAACCGGAGGCAACCGGAATGTGCAGAAAATAATCCTTTCATTGATACATGCTTTTAGTTAAAGTAGGTAAAACATTGTTAGCGTACACCGTTAATTGATAGCGAAAGAAAACGTCACATACCCATCAGTTAAATCATTGGCTATTACATATTGCAATGTATGACACTTTCGTAAACTTACTTAAACTTAACAAAGACTTAGTTCCCTTCTTTACTTTGTTTGTCAGGAATAATAATTAAATTCATATTGTGCTGCCTACGGTGTAGCTAATTACATTCACTTACATGTTATTTGACCATAGTTGAACTATCTTCAACTTCTTATAGTATTAACGTTTGTGCATGAATTTTTGAGTTTAATTTAACAGTAAGTGTGAAAAGGTGCGGAAAATATCGATGAATAGCAGGAAATGAAATATTGCAGGTGTTACAGAAAGAAGTTAATTGTTATTAGTAAAAGCAATTGATATATAACAAAATCTGGAACTTGTCTTAAGAAATCGTTTGAAGTATGTTATTGGCTTTGTTTTTAATGACAGTAGTTAGATACTTCGATGGAGTTTTAGGGCCCAGTTTCTAACCAACTGGTTCAAGTCGAGCCGGCCAAGCCCCTTTTCCAGTTGTGGCTGACTGTCTTGTTTTTCCTGCTCCATTGCTTATGCCGAACATGAAGCACCATGGCAGTAGGTTCCATTTGTAATGACAGTAAGATAGAATGTATGTAATAGATCTTTTCGTTCCGTCTGTCCTGTTTGATAAACGAAAAAAAGAAAAAAAAAACACGAAAAGGATGAGAATAGGGGGACATGGTGTAAGTTAGATACTGGCAGGTTGTTTCTACCAAAGTGATCAATTCAGAACATTTTGTGGCAAGACCTGAGGGTCAGTTTGTCTTCAGGAAAGGTGGCACAGACCAGTAAATGTCAAGACAGTATTCTCCCCTTTCTCTGGAGAGACGTCTTCGGTGAAACTAATACCAAGTCGTATTTCCCGAGGAGACAAAAAGTAATTAAAAGACTACTATACAAAAATCCAATAAAGAAATACACTTTTCAAGTGCCACGGCTAATACCATGGTAGCATGTAAAATTTCCTCCGTGATTTAACTTCAAGTTTGTTATTTAGATGGAGTCTGCAGGTCCAGTGATATTAAACGTCTATTGATTATTTTTTATTACAACAGCTCAAGAAAAATGCTGGATACTTTAACCCCTTTTGATTACTTGGTCGTTTTGGTAATGGTGTTGATTTCGGCTCGAATTGGAGTTTTCTTTGCCGTCGAATCCAGAAGCGGACAAACTTCAAGTAATTACTTCCTTGGTGACCGTTCCATGTCTGTTATACCTGTTTCTCTCTCGCTGGCTGCGACTGTCATGTCTGCAATAACCTATCTTGGAACTCCTGCCGAAGTTTACATCCACGGACCAAAAGTCGGTCTTATATTTGTTTCCCGCATTATGGGATCCATTTTGGTAATATTCACCATTCTCCCAGTGTTTTATCGTTTACAAATAACGACGGTGTATGAATACCTGGCAATGAGATTTAACAACACCCTCCGTTTTCTTGTGATAGCACTGAAATTCTTTCATAATTTTCTGTTCATGGGAATGGTTGTTTATACACCAGCTCTTGCTTTAAGTACGGTGACCCAGCTGGATCTTACATTTTCAATAATAACAGTTGGAATTGTTTGTACATTTTACACGTCTATAGGAGGAATCAATGGTGTTGTCTGGACTGATGTCTTTCAGGTGAGTTGGCTTTCATCTAAGGTATGGGGCACTAAATGTTTCATATGATGTCTAAGACCAAGCTTCATGGTTTCTACATTTGCCAAATGTTTTCATTTAAATGGAAGGTTCAGGATTTCTTTACAATCCACTAACCAACAAAACAAATGTTTTCATTTAAATGGAAGGTTCAGGATTTCTTTACAATCCATCTACGAACAAAACATTTGATCAACGACATACGTCTATCTTCAAAGCTTTGATGACAACCACATGTGTTATTCTTTATTTAAAAAGTATTTCTATCAATCTATTCATTTTACTGCTTACTAGAAGTTTCATTCGGGAATCATTTGGAATTGATGTAGGGGAGATTTGTCAATCAGATAAAGCTTACCCCGTGCTTCAGTTAAATCGTAGAAGTTTCTTCTTTAAGGGGAGGCCTAGATGTGCGTCGAAATGGTGGCGCTTCTTAAATCCAGCTCAAGAAATTATGAACGCAAACTTCCTGTTTATAACCAAAAAAAAAAAAAAAAAACCCACAAGTTTCGGTTCTCCCTCCATTCAATACCCTCCCATCCACTAATAAAAAGATACGTAGGTAATGATAATGAGGCCTACTTAAAAATATACCGGGACAAATTTCAGCTAAAGCAGTTAAGGGTAATTTCCTAAATTGAATTTGAAATTGGAAATCATGCATGGATTCAATTGATATGTAATCATTAACCATTTAGTCACTGTGCGTTGTTGAGATATCACACAGGCATGTCAACAAAGAATAATTCTTCAATTTTTGAAACCAAAGGACTACCTTTGGTTATATTTCTTTCCATTATTTTGTTTAACTTCTGTGCATTTTTGAACAGGCGATAATAATGGTCATGGGATCCATCATCATAACTTTTGTTGGTACTGTAAAGGTAGGAGGACTGAAAGAGAGTTGGCGTCGTGCAAAAGAAGGCGGTTGAACAGAACTGGTAGATTTTAATCCCAACCCGACGGTTCGCATATCTTTTGGGAGTGTCATGATTGGTCATAGTATTTTGACTGTCTACATTGCAGGTATAAAACAGAGTCTTGTGCAGAGATACAATTCTTGTCGAAATGAAACGGAGGCTAAAATCGCATGCTTCATAGGTGTTGTTGGAATGGGAATAATGCAACTACTAGCGTTGACCCCTGGAATGGCAGCTTATGCTTACTACAGTGATTGTGGTCCTCTCATATCAGAAAAAATTGACAGGCCGGTTCAGATTTTACCTTACTTAATGATAGATGTCTTTAGTCATTACCCCGGGATTCCGGGATTTTTAATTGGTGGCGCTTTTTGTGCGTCACTGTCTTCATTATTGTAGTGCGCCGCACTACAATATTGGCATTTACTGGCCGACTGACAATTTCTTTTGTGAAGCCTGTTATGGCCCACAACTCATTTCCCTGCGCGTACCGTAACTTAGTTCGTACAAATATCCATGCTTTACCCTTTAACAATAGCAGTAAGTGCAATGTGTGGCCGTCTTTAAACAAAAATCAACTTCAGAAAAGCAAATACTACACTTACAAGGCTGATTTAAGGAGTTAGCTTCATGAAAGAGCATTGCGGATAAATTTCCAGAAAACGCGATGTAATGTGGTTCGGCCTTTTCACACTGAAGTGATACGCCTGGAGAATCAATCGCTGCTTCCGAATTGGTATACGTAACACGGCGCCATTGCGTCCACTATCGTTGAACAGTATCAAGACGTTATTGTACAGTATCTTCAGCTAGCTACTACGGAGCAGGGTATTACCAATTACCTGTACGGAACGAATTGGCTTTACTGCATTGGATTAAGCGACTTGTGCTGTAGTTCTATTATCATGCTTTATTTCAGTGGTAAAAGCAGAAGCTATTTTGACAGCAGTCTGACCGAAACGTTTTGACAGCATGCATTGCGAATTAACGAAACACGGATGTTAAAACACACAGCGTCAACAGTTATTCGGCCTTCCACGAGACAGTTGTCATATGCATGCAGCGGTGCAGTCAGAGAGCTTGAGAGGGCGTCATTATTTAACATAAAGAACGGTGAAAGAGGAGTCGAGAACCGATAAAACCATTTCAGGGAGGAGTAAACAACACAACAGAGCATAACGTATGGCTAAGTAGGCTACTCAGCACGAGTCCTTGAACGGGACTATGCTTCGTCCACTTCATTTTGCTCCACACTTGACTGTATACGGAGTAGGTCCTACCGTTAAGCGCAGTACACGGTCTTGTTCAAGGACTACTCAGCACTTGCTTCATTGTTGGCAAATATGCTTCAAAATAAAGCTAGTGACTGACTATTAGCATAGAAGGTCCGGATTTACTCCATCATCGGTTACTCTTCTTTGATTTCTTTATGCGTCCAGCCAAGGAGCTGTGGTCCATCTTTGTATTATCAAGAAATAGGGTTGAGAGGAGTGGCCAAAAAGAAACAACAGCCCCTCTTCCCGCCATGAACAAATCCTAAAGTTCAAATAAAAACTGGGCTAATGTACTAACTGAAAAGACATCTCTAACACGCACTACAATTCTGCGTATTTGCAAACAAATGCAGTTCTAGTTATCATCGGTTTTAAACGCAGTTACAGCAACCATTGGTCAGGATATTGTCAAAAATAATTGGCCAAATATGTCGGATAAGAAGTACACGATGCTTGTGAAGGTTATATCCGCAGTTTGCGGTGTTTTTACAGTAGTGATCGCTTTTCTTGCATCATTGCTTGGGGACATTCTTCAAACTGTAATATCTATTTCAGGTGTTATTGGAGGTCCCATCTTAGGTGTCTTTTTCATTGGGATGTTCGTCCCCAGATGCAATTCAAAGGGAGCAATCACTGGACTGCTAGCGGGGCTTGCTGCCAGACTGATTTTGTACATTGGGTCTATAGTCAACCCATCGAACAGTCCTAGACCACCCCTTTCCACCGAAGGTTGTTCTCAGTCTACCAACATCACCGATTATCCCAAATATTATAATAGGGCTGAAAATCTCACTTATGTGTTTTCTTCAAATCAAACCAAGTTTGCTTTTCATAATTATCCCACAGAAAAAATCGATCAATCACCTTCAGATTCTGTTATATTCAGCCTAAGCTATATGTACCTATCGACTATCACATCACTGATAACAATTACCTTAGGAGTGACAGTCAGTGTATTGACGACCGGTAAAAATCCCGCATGGGCAAATCCACAATTACTAGCACCCCCTATCAGGAAATATCTCTCAAACCGGGAGGAAAAAACTAAAAGTTCCTTTACTAATAATGAGTATTTAGCTTTAAAGAAAATTTAAGACGGAGGATACGTTTATCATTATTTCGAAGACTCGATCTGGTCTCTGTGCTTCAATTAATATAACTGTATAATAAATAAGTTAGGTTACATTTACAATCTTGGAAGACAGAGTTGCACCACGTGATGCCTCAACTTTAAGAACAATTCATTTAAGGAAATGTTGACTTGTAAAAATGTTATTTCATATAGACTGACCTCATTCTACGTTAAAAACAAAAGAGGAAAAGTATGCACGCCTCTTCTAAGTTTCTTGTTGCTATCAGTAATGTAATGCAATACAATGGTTATATTTGCCTATCTGCTGATTCAATCAGGTCGGGGAAAGTTAAAAAACGAAAATCTCGAAATCCATACATGGGCTATATATGGAAATTTATATCTTGCCCTTATCCAGTTATCTAGTTCAGCTGTGGAATTTGTATCTAGCTTCAACAAATTGTGGGTAAATATAACTTGCTATATCGTAAAGGAATATATATCATATGTAAATTTGGTACGACTCAAATTTTATATGGACCAGATACGGTGCCTACATGGAAAATTCATACATCTGCCACATAGGGGTTTTAATTTTAGTGTGGGGCATTACTCCAATATATATAAATTTTTGTTGAAGGTTTCATGATATTTCACATTTCACTTCCACTGAATCTGGCTTGAAATGGTCATATTAAACCTAATATGGATATCTGACATGTCTCTTTCATATATCATATTTATGGTTTGATGTGGCCATATCAAACTTTATATTTGTACCTGGTATATTATTTTATCAAGAAGTATGTCATACTACGGCCTTATGAAATTTTATATGTATGTCTGGCATGATATTCTATCAAGTTATATCTGGCTTGACGTGTCCATATAAAACTTGATTAACATATCAAAATCCTTTTATCTGATTTCATGTTTGGCTTCATATGGCCACATGAAATTTGTAATAGCTGGATTTTGGCACTGATTTTGATTCAGGGAAATCTAAATAAGAAATTAACTACTTTGGTTTACCTAGAAAAACAACAGTACTATAAATATGATCACTCTCAGAGATAAGGAGAAACTATACGTTGGTTTGGTCAAGAACTTATCCAAAGTACCATTTGAACGTGATCAATACATGATAGACCAATAATGTAAAAGTTCTGAGAGCCGTGAGGTACGTCACGTATTGTCATTCAGTGGACGTAATAGCCTCGGGAATCAGTTAAAGTTTGGTTTCGCCGAACAATTCGGGAGATAACCGCTTTCGGGAGAAAATGAGTACTACCAAAATTGGGGAAAAATTTGCCTGTCTCAACGGTATGAACATTTATGAGCACTTAGTGCCTACCTCTTCACAGTCGTCGAATTGTTTAGTAAATGTGTGTAAATTAAATTGAAAGGTAATAGTTTAGACATAAAAAACGAAATAACCACTGACCTTCAACTACGTATTTACTAACACATATGTTAGCACGAACCACTTGTACACCTTTAAGTGAAAATGGTGTACAAAACTTGCGGATAAGTGGAGTCTACAAATTACGCTTAGGACAAAGAACGTAGCAAAATTGATCGATTTTTCAAAATCGGCGTGGTGAACAATCAAACATGACGAAGCTTTTTATTCCCCTATCAACACAGTTTTTTTTAAAATGCCTAAATTTCTCTTTCCTAAAATCGATAAAAATTACAAGTCTGTTTTGAACGTTATCTCCGTTGAATTTGCGCGGTAGGATCGCAATGCATCGTGGGAGATATTTGAAAATGGCGCCACCCGTGGCAAAATAATCCCCCGATCGGGTGAAAATTGATTTCCCCCGAAAGAGGTTATCGCCCCAACTGCCGAACCGCTCTTTGTAAGAGGTTCGGGAGGATTTGAGAAGAAGAGTCATCATTTGGCTAAGATCAGGTGTAGTATCTGTTCTTTTCATCAAGTCTAGAATGGAACCATACATGACACCAATAATGTAACTGGTCTGAGGGCCGTGACGTTGGTCAAATGTTGTCCTTCAATGGAAGTTATAGCTTCTTCGGAAAGCAGTTTATAGTTCGGTTTAGCCGATCGCGAACGTCCCTTTGCCAGAGGGTCGAGAGGACTTATACAAAAAGCATTTTAAATAGAATTTGAAAAACTATTTTGTTCACACTTTCAAATCGATTACTGCTTTGTATTTTTATACCTTATATTCTTTTCTGTGTTTTCAGTTTTGACCATTATCTGTTTACTTTTAGTGTACTTTGTATTTTGTCTTTTCATTGTAGCCTACAACGCTTTTAGTGCTTTTGAAGAGCGCTTTATAAATAACATTAATATTACTTTTATTGGAATATTAATGAAAGTTAAAACTTCATTTCACACATTTAAAACTCCGATTTACAAACGCACTAGTACCATTATAAGAGTATATGTGAGCAGCACTTTCACAAATGACTAATTACTGAATGGTTAATCGCTAAACAGGCCTTTTAGACATCCATTTAGCAAAAAAGAACGGTAACCATGGTCGAGAGTATAACGGTTGCATGGTGCAAACTACGGTATTAAGTTCACGTGCGGCACGTAAGAAATTGGGTTTATTTACCACCATTATACACCTGATATATATAGGACCTTCCGTTGCTAATAGTTTCGCTATTCTCCTATTAGGGTTGAGAGAGTAAGCAAATATATAAGATGATACTTTATATACAGCAGGGGTGGCGCTAGCTGAGGGGAACACTGGTCCCCGGTCTGGGAAGGTCGGCGGTTTCGTCGGGGAGGCCTAAAAATAAAAAACAATAAAAAACCCACAAAGAATGGACTGGTTACTGGATGGGCTATCTAGAACATGTTTCTTGTTTTGAAATGCTATTTTAATACATATCGGGGTCGATTTTTAATCACTTCTTAACTCTGTATAAACCCATTCTAAGTATGTACCTTGCCCTATCTCTTCCCCTGTCGGGGAAGGACGGCAATTTTTCGGGGAGACCTACACATGACAAACGTTAAGGACCGAAGTTACTGCATGGATAAGCATGATTTTTTTCTTTTTAAACTTTTTTTTGTAACCCTATTTTAATGCATATCTGAATCGGTTTTAATTACTTCTTACCAGCTCTCCTATGGGCCTAAATCTGCATGATGATATTCAGAAACCCCAACATACCTACAAATCACCCCTACTTGATTTTCCTCATGGGAATGTCAGACTCCTCCATAAAACCCCCAAACTGTCATAAAATTACAATTTTCTCCAAAATTAGCTTAAGATTGATAAAAATGGCAAAATTTTTCAATTTCGATGGATACTCCGGGTACAATAAATAACCAAAGCCAACTCTGTTAATCCCCAAGCATACTACCTAATTTTGCTCCTGAAAGGCATATCACTTAATAAAAGACACCAAATTTTTCATTATCACCTTACCAAAAAACAAACTTTTCTTTCATTAAAATCCAAAATATCTCCATCATGATAAGCTCTTAATTTTGAAAGATTCGTTCAAAAAAGTTAAAAACTTTCCGGGCAAACTTCTTGTTTCGTTTCAAAGCCTAAGTCAGTTTGTTAGGAGGTCTTGTACGATTCAATGCGTAACCCCAAAAGAATTTTAGCTGTCGCCCATGTAACGTTTTTTATTTTTCCCTTGTTAGGGACAGATTCTTCAATAAACACCCAATTTTTTACAGTACCAATAAAAGCCAAATTTCTTCCATAAGTTTTCATTTTTACTTCATTAAACTCCAGATTTTTAAGTGTTTGTTAAAAAAAAGTCCAAAATTTCGGCGCGCTCCGTTCGCCTCAAATTCTGCGAAGTCACGTTCAACTGGGACATAACACTGCCTTTTTCGCTTGCCCCCCTGTCGGGCAAATCCTGGCGCCAACCCTGATATACAGGCAGGGTCATGATGAAATACAGAAATGGTCATCAGTTGGAAAAGTGAGACAGCACTGATATTCATAACAATTGTACTTCTAAAAGTAAGTAATCGAATCACCAAAGTGAAGAAATATGTAGCCATTTGCAATATAAAAAGACCCACGGTGGATTCAAAATTCCTGTTTTTATAATAAAGCTGAGAGATACGCCATGATAGCTCCATATACCACTGGTAACAAAAATATACCTCAAGAAAGTTTCATGGTTTCGGGAGTTTCACCTTTATTTACAATGTCACATTTGTTGACGTATATGATGTCAAGTTCGAATCCAAAACATAATAATGAAATGAGGAAAATTGAAAACGAGATTGCAACAACTCTGTACCTGTTGAACCAGATTTGTGACTAGACAGGTTTACGACTGCATGTGAGCTTAATTGGATTCTAAAACTGTGCGTTCTGTTCAGATCAACGTCTCATGAAGTCTTATTACCTATTTAAACTCTATTTTAAGGCATTGGCATGGTTCATGTACGTTTTGGCTTAGTCCCCCGTCGTTGGTTGCTGTTGGCAACAGCATTTCTTTTAGTTCGATAGGCGGCGTGCACACCTCTGAGAGTTTGGGAGCCTGACATGGAAGTATCCCCTTAAACGTTACCCTGCCATGTTTGAAGTTTCACTAGGATTGGTGCAGTCAAAGGGAAACGTTTAAAATATTTCAGTATTACGCTCTATACTTTATGAACTACTGTGTAGACTGTAGACCTACCGTATATTCTGAAATAACGAAATAGGTTGTTGTTTTTTGTTGTTGTTGTTGTTGTTTTTTTGTGTGTGTGCAATTTGCCATGGTAATGTTACTTCTGTGCTAAGAATGACTTTTAAAGAATAATTACCTAACTGTCTAATTAGATGCGAAGAAAAGAGTTTCTTTGAAAGTTAATAACTTAGACCTAGAAACATACACGGACGGGATTTTTAAGGATGGCATTGTTTCACTGTTTTTTCTTGACTAGTTTACTTTTTTATGCAAAAAGGCTTTTCTGTCGAAACTGCAGTGTAATTGAAAGAAGGCTTCGTGGATATATGAAAGTTCCACCATTTATAAAGTTCATTTCGAGTCTGGAATGAAATTGTCACGATGAGCGATTGAATGAAACGATAATTAGTTACAGTTCAGTACTGCTTATAATAAGAAAAAAATATTCAGTTTAACAGTCATACTGTACCTCTTAAATTCCGTCAAGACATTACTTAAACTTTTATTCGGCTTAGCTTTCAGGTATATACTACCAAGATTGTGCGATGTAACTTGGAGGGTGAACGAATGTGCACTAGTAAAGAAAAGTTTTAAAAGAATATATAGTTCAAGACCAAACCGGTGTTTGATTTGTTGAAGAGGAACATTCATCCATTTCTCATGTTTAGATCTCGAGATATTACAATGTTTTGTTTTTCTCTATTTTTCATCCTGCTGATTAGGCCTTTGATTCATTACGAATGCTATCTCGCCCCTGAGACACGAACGATGTTCAAATTTCCGTGCCCAATGATGCATTTATGAAATCAGTTTATCAGAACTTTTTATATGAAATTGGTGGTTAGATTTAAAGATAACTAAAAAAGTAAAAATATCAACGTGAATCAATGAAATCACGCCTGCTTTTGTTGAAAACGTGTCAGTTTTTATGTCTCGAGAATCGAACATGGATAAGGATCAAACATTTCACACAATGCTTAGGATACTGTATGCTTAAATGCAATTTGGCTCATTCTAGCGTATGAAAAGACAAAATTTCTTAAAATGAAAATTGATACGAATCGAGGAAAATTTTGCAGTGAAATACAAAAGGGTTTTTTCTCAGTATCGGGGCACTAAATGATACTTAACTGAGCCACAAGAACAGAGGTATAGATATTTTTTATTTTTTTTTTGGGGGGGGGGGGATGGCCGGGTGAATAACGTCAAATTCGAATGTGTGTATACACGAAGCATACGCGGCGAACGCTTGGGTTCAGACGTCTTAGAAGTCCCCGGAAGACTGTTTTAAGGGGTAAATATCAGAGGTTATGTTGAGAAAGGGTATGAAGTGGGAGAATATTTTGGTAGCCTAACAGTTTAAAAACCAGCTGTAATAGAACATGATAAAACTATAATATTAATACAAACTCGGTCGAAAACATTCTTCAGTATACCCATAGAGATATATAGCTTAAAGGCCGTTGGGATTTTGAAAGAAAACAAATTGATGGGAATACATACCCATTCATTATTCATCCATGTGCTACTGAGGCAATGGAGTGTAAACAGTCTATTGCGAGCGAAGCGCAATGAAGTTGTGCGTCAGAACTATTCTAAAACCCACAATGATGAACACTGTAAATGCTATTGAGATGGATTTCCATAGATGGACAATAAAAGCAAAGATTGAATTGATCTCAGGAAATTTGGCAAATTGGAAAAAATGTTAGAAATTAATAAAGACGAATCAATTATTTGTTCCAGTAATATTTACCTCACAGATCTTCTGTAAACAGAGGATGAAGATGTTTACCTTTAGAAATAACCTGGCATCAATTAACGACTGCTATCACATTCGTACCAAAGTTATGCATTGAAATCAATCATTTCCATGACAGGCTCTGCACCTGGACATCTTTCAAGGGGAATCTGCTGTCTGGACATTCGATTTAAACTTCAGATTTTCATTTGAGATGATTTCAAAAAATGGGAAGTAAACAATAAACCCCTTTCGTTGCATTCTATAATGCTGTGCTCCTCCATAAAGAAACACATTAACCAATGCACTCAGGCAACCTACCTAATCGGGTCAATGACCAATGTGAATGTGTCCGTTTGATACGCTGTTGATAATAAAGGCATTCTTGAAACTAGCAGAGGAGCGGAGCGGCCAAACAATTGGATATTTAAGCACTTTCGTGGTCACGTGCATGTTGTAGACGTCATTTGTGGAAATAAAACATAACTGACTTGAAAGGAAAACCGGCATCGTGACGAAACATGTTCAATTTTTAAAATTGGCTTTTCAAAATTTTGATGGCCAAGAACAAGGGGGAAAACAGATCTAGATCATGTCAATATTTAAAACGGACATACTGGAAAATCCAATATCCTATTCCTCAATGAAAATATGGAGAATACCAATTAATTTAAGGTATTCTTCCTTAAAACCAAAATATCCCTAGTGTGTAGGTAAACTCAGATTACCTTTGATATGACGATCTTTAGAACAAAAAATGTCTTCAAGAGTATAGACATCACCTGTTCTTATTGTCAACTTCTCTTTCCATGTTAAAACTACAAAACATTATTTTAAATATGAGGACTACTACACAAAATCAGCACATAGCTGTACAAAGCTTTACCCAAGACAACATTTTCTTCAAACGAATCTAAGGGTCATAATCGTATCAGTAAAAAACAGGGACATGTCTCCTGATATTTGCACATTCCCATAACATCTAGCCTGCGGAGCAGACTCTGTAGTAGCCGAAAGATGGCGCTCTCTCAAAATCAAAATACACCTGCAAACCTTCGTCCAGTCTCCATTTACAGAAATCCAGCATTTTGAGGTACAAATTAGTAAAGAGATGGTCATGTGGTGCACGAAACAAGTATGAATAGTGTATTTTGGTACATACAAATGATACAACGAACGGCGAACAACCTAATCAGCTTTTTGTAGGTAGAAAATGTGTACCAGGCCGTACGTTCGATGCATAAATATTACCTATTACGCGAGATATAATTTAGTATTTTAATTTTTGTCGTGACGTCATATTTGGTGGTCGTAAATGAGACTGATTCGCTATAAAGTTGGCAGGCTATTGTATACCGTAGTTATGCCATGTAACTTAGTAGTTGGAAACGTCAACTGTTCAACAGTGAAGCCGTTGAAAGACCCATAGTATTATTTATAGTAGCGAAAGTAAGATTTTTGATATTTGAATGTAGTAGTTGAAACGCAAACACAATAGCCTGCTAACAGCAGGCTACATAACATCGTGTAAGGTAGACTTGAGTTCGGTAAATCAACGTCGGCAAACAGCCTGTGGAACTTACCCCGGGTCTCCTAATCCACATACCAATGTAACTTTTCAAGAATAAAAGTTAAATAATAACTACACATGCCCGTACTTGCAGGCATGTACATATCGAAGCCATTGAGTTATGGGAGTCATGTGTTATTAAGCGTGTACCTATTGCCGTATTCCATTCAGGTTGTGAATTGGTGAATTCACCGCGTTTATTTTTGCTTCTATTACTCGCAAAAACGGACACTATTAACTAAGTACTATATAATGTACAACCTATTATATGACTACTGGAAAAATACGAAGAAAGTTAAATGCTGAACGAGAAACGTTTGATTACCTTTGCATTACCTTTGGCTAATCTCACTGTTCTGGCCAGGCCTATGTATTTATACCCTGTCATATTGTCAATGCAGCTAGTGTCGCAGCTAAGACTGTCGATGTATTTGCGCTTGGTAGGTTGCGAGGTACGGTGTCACGAAAATAAAAGATGTACTTAGAGTGACCCGTCTGTCGAGGCATTTGGTTTATTTATAACACCATCAGCCAAATGAAGTTGCCGTTGACCACAAGGGTTACCCTGTTTAGGTTGCTTGCGGAACCAGTACGTCAGCGTAACAGTCGGTCAATCATTCGCCCACAGTGTACTTAACGGCAAGGCACTGAGGTCAGGCGGTATTGAAGTACAGGTAAGCAGTATACGTTTTGTTTGCGTTCCCATTCCTATACGTATACGTGCATGATGAACGTATAAGCTTGATTACGAATGGATTTTGAAAAATTCTGCAATTCGCGTGCGTAGCAGTTCGCTCGGCCAATAATTTAATGTGTTGTACATGTGCGCAGGAGAACCTATATCGAACCTTGCAAGCAGGCGAAAAACTCTTTCTCGTGCGTAGCGGTTCGTTATGGCAATACGTTCATGCGGAATTTGCGTGCACGAGAAGGTATACCGAGTCGCGTAAGCAGTCGAAAAAGCACGTGACAAGTACAGCAATCCCAACAATCGAAGCTGTAGGCTTCGATTAATAATGTAAAATAATAAGTTGTTGTCGTACGGGATCTTAAGGTGTAGCTCCAAACAAAAACACCTTGAAAATATAAGTTACACCGTGCACGTGGAACTAGGGCGATGTAATATGTCACGTCCACAGGTAACACGTGACGGGAAACAAGAAGGCCCTGGGAATCTACAACAAAAGGAAGGGAGAGTTGCTCGTAAGCAACAAGATGGCGTCTGCTAAAGGTCATGGAGAGTGCACCATACTACATAACAATAAGAATAATAACCTGCCGCTTTAGCTTGAAAGACCTTTATAAATACATTATCTTAGAAAGTAATTTATTTATAAGTGATGCAATGGAGATAAGCCTAACCGGTGTGTAATGTAGGGGACGTTTTAAAACTTCATGTATACTCCGGCCGTTTCTCAACCTCTCCAACCAATCCAAGACTGTATCGGCATAATGTTGTGCATATTCCCCCTGCAAATTGAAAGCCGCCTCACGATAGTAAAAATTTGGAAACGCTCAGTAGCTTTAAGCCCGGTCCACACTATGCGACGCGAATTTTTGTAACAACACTGTCTTATCGTGGTGAGCGACTGGCGACTAATTAGTTTTAAGGGCAAAGTGTTCATAAAATGCAGCAAGTCGCAGGTCCATGAAGCGATTCACGCAAAATTCTAACGTTTAACATACCCTAGATTTCTTATGTTAAAGAGACGGGAATGTGCTCTCATATTCAAAACACATGCAGGCAATGGGATGTGCTATAAAAGGAATCAGTTATTGTGTTGCATACAAACCTGGACAAATTTCAGACATATCATTGAACTCTTAAACAAGTTGCATCTAGTGGATTTTTCTTATGGACATTCATCAGGACACATGCAGGCAATGGGATGTACTTTAAAAGGAAATCAGTTATTGTGTTGCAAAAAAATTGGACGAATTTCAGACATATCGATTAAATCTCAAACCAGTTGCATTGTGTGGACTTTTATTTTGCACATGCCTTAGTCAAAATATTTTGAAGAAGAAACAATCGTGTATCCAGTTTGGCAAGAACTCTAAGGTGAACGTTACATCTAACATTAGCCATAATACTCTTTTGCACACACTTTTATTCATAGGAACATTATACTGTGACTGTATGCTGCACAGCTATACAGTAGTGTGCCGGCAGAGGATGATGAATAGAAAATAAGTATTAAGACCTGAGTACATTGAAAAATCCCTGGGCATGACGTTAAACTGCATGCAGGGTGCGGCTTCTGTTCTAATCAGCCAGTCTAGTACAGGACCACACATGTTTGCCCTCCGGGAGTAAATGTTTGGTTTTTGCCCTTTGGCTCTTCGCCAGAGAGTCGGGGGAACTTTTAGAAAAAACATTGAAAAATCCCCCTTCAAGAAAATGGTAGAACCCGGTATGGGTAGGGATGACCAACATGTGGGAATTAAGTGGGGATTTTTTCCCACATGCCCCAAAACCCACATAAATCCCACATGCTGATTCCTGTAGGAATTATGTGGGATTTTTTTTTATAAGGGATTACTAAACAGTTTTCAGCACATACTGTAGTCCACAGCCTCTCTACTCAAACAACTGCACGGTGTGCAGTGCATCCACTCTCACTGCTTGCTAACTATTAACTGCTAACTGCTGTAAACAACACAATGATAAACTGGTACACTACTTGCTTTTCTTTACAGCTCTACACTCTGCATGTACCATACAGAGACTCTTTTGAAAAGGTCTTTGTTGTGACAGGTCCTTTGAATAAGCCAATCACAATAGACTTCCTTCAAAGCTGTTCACTGCACAAGCCACACAGCCATTTTGTGCCTTCAAATATGGGGAATTTAACTTTCCATATGGGAAATTCAACTTCCCATACCAAAAGTTAACTTCTAATACAAAGAGTTGACTTCCTCTATGGGAAACTGGACTCCCCATATGGGAATTTAACTTCCCATAAGGGGTCCATGTGGGAATTTGAATTTTCATGTGGGAATTCAACTTTTTGATGTGGGAAGCTGGCACAGGGCTGTATATTATCCCACATAATTCCTGTAGGAAGTCGTAACTTCCTATAGGAAATTGCAAATTCCTACAGGAAGTTTTCGTTTTCCTATAGAAATTGTGTGGGTTTTTTTTTATAGGGGTCCTGTCCATTTCGATTTACTGAACTTCGCGGACTTCTTTCCAGAAGTATTTCATTGTTGTCAGTTGCACGATTCAGTTTCATGCGACCGGAATTGTTTAGTCGCATGAAACTGGGTTGCGCGTCTGCTTGCAAAAAGTTCCAAAGCATCCCTAAGTTTGTAACTCGTCTGAACAATTCGTTTCAACGCGTTGCGTCGCATTGAATCGCATAGTGTGGACGGGGCGTAACAGAGCCATGTTTCAATTGAAATGGAATCTCAACTGATCCGTAGCGTTTATAGTGGTGAACACTATAGACTCCCGTATCAGTTTTATACTTTTATAAGTATGAAAACAGTACTGATTAAACAGTACGTCGAAGGTTCACTAAACTAACGGTACAAAAGGTAATTTGTAAACTATTTCTAAAGTCCTTCCGACCCTCTGGCAAAGGGGCCGTTCGGCGAGACCAAAAACTTAAGGTAAGAATTCTCGTTCAGTGTCCCATAACGTTGTGTAAAGTAAAGTAAAGTGTGCGAGTAGACATCTGATCTCAACGAACCCAAGTATTGTAAGCTTTAGCCGAGACATATGCCGAGTAAAGAGAGCTCAAAATGGACATAAATTGATTGATATTCATTTAAATAAGACGCTTTTACCATAGTTCATATCAAAGGTTTGTACAAACAGTTATATCCCTAATTATTTAAAGTTCAATATTTGAAAGAAAGACAATATTGTATCGAGAAATTTAAACTCAGTATATTCATATGTGACCTCGGATGCAGTTTTAATGATTTGATTTAACTTGGAAAATGTACTGAGACTGGCTATACTGAGCCGGGATATAAGAGAGCCTTTAATTTGATAAATTTAAAATCCGAGCTTAAAGGTTTCGATCATAGCCGGCAGAAAACTCCGTTTCTAAAAGGTTTTCGGTTACTGCTACCGTTGACCTCAAACGACCCTGATATCCAACAAAAACTATTTACAAATAATGCCGCAAAATATACAAAGTAAAAGTGTGGTAGTTATTCGTATCTTTAATTTTTTGTTTTGTAGTCCTAATGATTTCAAGAGTTTTAAATTTTCTTCTCCGATGTCCACAAATAACCTCGGATCTTTACTATAACGATCTGGGTTCAGTTTCTGCCAATTATGCATTCACATGTCATGTATGATAGAGACGCTTAGCCTATTGATGCTTCCCGTCTTCAAATGTATATACAAGGCTATCAGCCTTCACTAGCACCGCTATTTCACGAATCCTCCTATTTACACCAACATCAAGAGAAATCGTCCTACTAACCTGATATATCTGTAAAGAAAAAAAGGACTTTTATCCCTTAAAACGTTATGTTTAAACGCTAATTTTGACAAACACAGACAAACACTGGTACGTGATTTCATTTTTTCCATCAAGGCTGAAAAATAAACCACCCGGACAACAATAACTGAAACACTCTTAAAAGAAAAGAGTGAATTTAGTCACTCTCTTATAGAGACAAGTGCCTTCACGGATCACTCTTTTTTAAGAGTAGTTTCTATGTGCACTCCACCAAGAGTGATACTTCGCTCTTGTGAAGTAAATTTCCGCTCTTCAGGAGAAAATTTATACCTTTCACTCTTCTAACGAGTGAAATTTTTCTCTTTTTATTTTTAGAGTGTATTTGAAAAATGTTTTGGGGTCTCCCTCTTTACATATTTTGGCGTTAACAAATCAGTTTCAATCTAGCCTCTCTTCATAATTTATTTTCTCCTCGTCAACCCGTTCTCTTGCATAGAAGAAGCTCTCAAACTGACACAACCCACAACCAGTTGGAGTAACCCATATAAATGTAATTACTTTTAAACAGACCTTTGAAAAAGGGACAGCCTTGCTGGAAAGAAAGACAACGAAGACACTGTGAACAAACAATGTTCTTCTTCACTAGGACGGTTAAAAGCAGTAGTCATCAGGTCATGAGCTATTTGTTTTCAAACTGTTAATACTAAAAAGTGCAATACACTGAATAGAGCTGAAAGAAAAGCTTATTTGGCCGGATAAAATACTTCCACAATTCATGTATATATATATTGTAACGAATTATGACTGATGACGGCGTTACTAGGGGGGGGGGGGAACAAGAGGCCCCCCTTAGATTTTGCCCTTGGCTTCTGCCTCCTCACTTAGGTAAGTTAAGGTTCGGGTTGACTGAAAAAAAATAATAGACCTCTCTCTTTCATCCAAAGATGTGCTTAAACCTCAGAGCTCTGGGGCTTCGCCTTCTGGACCCACCCCCAGAAAGGGGCGCATTAGGCTCAGTTTCTCGCTGCGACCGAACATTTTGCCCCAAACATTATCATTCGCCCATAGGTTTTCCCCTCCCCAACTTCTGACATTCTGCCGCCGCCACTGAATATGACAAATATTCTTGCAAAATTTAGATTCGTAATATATTACAATATTGTTACACATTTCAAATGGAGATAAACCCCTTTGTGCTTGAAAGGCAAAGGAAAGCTTCGAATAAGAAATTATGGAGTAGAAAAAACGGTTCACTTTCCCACAGCTGGAGAAATGGTCCTGGGCACCGTTAAATGAAACTATAAGGTTAAAATTTGTTTTGTTAAGCCCTGTGTAACACACCAACGTACCACATATATGCTGCAACTATGATAGACACACTATATGACACTAAATTGCCTCTGTAGAGCACCATGGACTCCTTTGTAGATATTATATACTTCTTTGTTTGGTATAAGATGATACTGATAAGATGATATTGAAAACATGTGTAGACTCTATAGTGATCTTGGCAGTTTATTGTGTTTCTTGTTATACGCGGTTAAACGTTGTTAAATTTGGAATCATCGTCATCAAATTATTAACTATTAACGTTTATTATGTAAAAAGTTTGTCAATTAATTTATGACTCTCTGTTTAAAGTATTTAGTGAATATCTAGTACTGTAGGTATTATAGTAATAAATTCAACTGTTTACTTGGTATAATATCAAGCTATAGGAAACTAAATTCTCTAAACGGCATTGTGGAGAATCGTAAAATAATGAAATTGTTTATATAAACGGCCATTGAGCGACTCAATTTTTAAGTCTATAGTAAAATATCATGAGGTATATTTTAAAATTGCCCCCTTATCTCTTCTGCTGGTAAGACGTGAAAACCTAGTTTTCAAATGGATGAGGATCTAGAATTTAAGGTGTCGACAATGTTCGGGACAATGTATCTATAAGCACTACAAAATAACTATGGCGGTTCGGTCCCAAGAGATTGGTTAATTTACCGGGACTTTCTCAGCAAATAATATCACATTATAGCATCCAGAAAGTTTCGTAACCAGTAAATGCCAAGTCAAAGATATTCAGAATTAAACAGAAACTAGAATTATGCAATTGCAACCGTGCGGTAAGTGAGAAAATTAGATAATAATTTACTCTTTTGCTTCATGTTAATTACAGCAGCCCAAGACGAAATGTTGCCATCTTTAACCCCTTGGGATTATTTGGTCGTGTTGGCCATGATGTTGATTTCTGCTGGAATTGGAGTTTTCTTCGCCATAAAATCCAGAAGAGGACAAACCTCAAGTAATTATTTCCTTGGTGATCGTTCCATTTCTGTTGTACCTGTGTCCCTTTCCCTGGCCGCAACTGTCATGTCTGCCATTACCTACCTTGGAACGCCTGCTGAAGTTTACATCTACGGACCCAAGATCGGCCTTTTGTGTGCTTCCCGGACTGTGGGTTCTATCGTTGTAGTGTTCGCAATTGTCCCTGTCTTTTATCGTTTGAAGATAACAACGGTATACGAATACTTGGGAATGCGATTCAACAACACCCTTCGTTTTCTTGTGATTGCAATGAAATTTTGTAACGATTTTCTCTACATGGGACTAGTCGTCTACGCACCAGCACTTGCCTTAAGTACTGTGACGCAAATGAACCTAACATTTGCAATTGTGACTGTTGGAGTAGTGTGTACATTTTATACATCTATAGGAGGAATCAAGGCAGTTGTATGGACTGATGTATTTCAGGTAAGCGGGGTTCGTCTTTAGTAATATTTGACACTCTATGCTTAATAGGATCTCCAAGACCAATTGTTGGGTATTCTTCATTTAGCAAAAGAAAGTGAGGTTCGTTTATATAAATTAAAGTAAAAGATTATATGGCAAACAATGTCCTCAGCCAACCTGCCAACGTTTACATTAAATCTCGTCTGGAAAGTTTTCCCTTCCAATTAGAACCAAAGAGATCGCAGTCACTTCCTTATGACAGACCGTTTTAACATTAACTTCGCAACTTCCCCTGAGTTGGAATTGTTAGAATTAAATTCCAAATAAGGCAAATGCAGTTTGCTGAAATGAAATTAAATTCTCTGTGAGTGAAATGCATTTTTCTTTAAGTGCGATCGAATTCCGCTTGTAGAATTTAATGTCACTTAAGTAAACGTCCTTTCACTTGAGTGACATATGTTTACTTGAGTCGATTAAAACGCATTTCACTTAAGTGAAATGTATTCCACGTAAGTGAAATTTAATCTCAGTTACATGGAATTCAATTCCACTTTAGTGAAATGTTTTCTTTCACTTAAGTGGGATGGCATGGATCGCTAACAATTTTTACTCAAGCGAAATTCTATTTCACTTCAGGCGAACTGAATTCCACATAAGCAATATAAGTTTTCACTTTAATGAAATTCTATTTCACTTGACGGAATCTCAGTTGAACTTAGAAGAATAGTCCAAAGGCTTATGCATTTTTAAAAAGTTGAAGAACACTCACTGCAAGGAGGGAGTAAAATTACGAAAATTACGATAAGTCCTAAATTGATAAATTGAAGTGGTTAAAAATGGATAATAGAAAAACAAAAAGGAATTATAATACAAGAATGGAAAGTAAAGACCAAGCACAGGGAAGTCCAAAATATTCAAGGATGCAAAAGTCAGAAAGTGGGAGCAAAAATTTGAAATAAGTTTAACAAAGAGAAAGTAAACCAAAAGAAACAAAATAAAAGGCCTAAACTCCCAAGAGAGGTTAGAGCAAAAAAATTGGAATTTAATGTATTTTGAAATATGCGGTACTAGAAAAGTAAAGCTAATTCGAAAACTATTTTTCTATTCATCATATCTAATTTATGGTTTTAATCCGAACCGTAAGTTCAGCGGGTAGATGTAGGACCAACATATTTTACCAAAAGTTGCTTAATACACAGGTGGCATGGTAAACAACATTATCACTGTAGACAAAGACTGCTGGGGATAACTATGAAACTTAAAGGGTAGACTTAAAAATTGCACATTCAAAGATCACAACGTTTCCTCATGCATTTGTGGCAACTACTAGTGTCAGTGTGTTTACCACCTGTTCTTATTATTAGAATTTCGTAAATGGTCTCTGAGCGATTTAAATTTGCTGAAAGGTCCAAAAATGGCTCGTTAAGGTTTATAAAATGCACATAGTTTCCTAAAATCACTTCCTGCATCCTTGTTCCTGCACACATTAAATGATGCGAAGATAACAGTGACTATTGCTGTTATGTTAGTTTCAAACTTTAAAATATTAAGAGTATTTAAAGTGCAAAGTTAATGTGCTTCATGAAAAACAATCAAAATCACACATGGAGTCTGTTCTTCTGGAAATAATGAATTTTTACTTTTTATTTCCTTTTTTATCTATTTGAGAATAAATTTGCATCGCTACCTATCAAATCACGTAATCGCTACATAATAAAGAGTTAAGCACTCTTTGAAATACTTTTTCTTTTTGCTGTTTTATTTGCATTTTTTGAACAGGCGTTAATTATGGTTATTGGATCTACCATCATGACTGTTGTCGGAACTGTACGTGTAGGAGGACTGAAAGAGAGTTGGCATCTTCTGGAAGAAGGTGGAAGAACAGAACTGGTAGATTTCAACGTGGACCCGACCGTTCGTATTTCGCTTTGGAGTGTCATGATTGGTGGTACTACGTTAGCTATGTATACCCAAGGCATAAAACAGAGTCTTGTTCAAAGATATAATTCGTGTCGAAACGAAACAGAGGCTAAAATATCGTGTTTTCTTGGCGTTATAGGAATGTCAATACTTCAGCTTACAGCTTTGGCCGCTGGAATGGCAGCTTACTCCTACTACAGTGATTGTGATCCACTTACTTTGGGAAAAATTGACCGTCCTGATCAGATTTTACCCTATTTTATGATGGACGTCTTCTCCCAGTACCCCGGCATGCCAGGTATCTTGATTGGTGGCGCTTTCTGTGCGTCGCTGTCTTCCTTGTCATCAGTTTTAAACGCAGTTGCAGCAGCTATTGGTCAAGATATAATCAAAACTCTTTGGCCGAATATGTCGGATAAGAAATTCACGATAATTGTTAAAATAGTATCTGCAACTTGTGGCGGATTTACCATCATACTCGCCTTTCTTGCCTCAGTACTCGGAGACGTGTTGCAGGCTGCAATTTCTATCGCAGGAGTTATTGGAGGTCCTATCCTCGGCGTGTTTTTGCTTGGGATGTTTGTTCCCAGATGCAACTCAAAAGGAGCTATTACCGGACTACTATCAGGACTTGTTTTGGGGCTGATTGTGTACATTGGGTCCATGGTCACCCCATCGGTCCGTTCGAGACCACCACTTTCCATTGAAGGTTGTTCTCAGTCATCTAATGTAACAGTGTTTCCCATGGATTACACGTGGACGGAAAATAACTCTGTGATATCATATGCAACTCATACGCATCGTTCTTTTACATTGGCAGAACAAATTGACGAAATTTCACCTTCAGATTCGGTATTATTCAGACTTAGCTATATGTACCTATCCGCAATCACATCACTGGTAACATTTATTGTAGGGGCTATGGTTGGGTTCCTCACCACGCTCAAAAATCCCACTAGGACAAATCCACGATTACTAACACCCGTTGTCAGAAAGTACTTTATGAACGACGAAGATAAAAAAACAGACACTTTAGATCAAAATGAGTATTTAGCTTTAAAGAAAGTTTAAGACGAAGACGAGGGCTCTTGTCATTTTGATCACCATGAAAATCAAGAAAGTATGCAGCACTTACCGTGTGCCCAAGTGATTCTTGCGACTGCGTTTATAAAAAATGAATTTCGGTAATTAATTTAAATAATTTTCCTGTGAATAACGTTAAAGTTACCTGAGGTAATGCTGGGTTCGGCCAAATTTACCTGACAATTCGTTGCCGTATGGAGTATAGGAATAAACTTTAGTTGCTACTAATTTCCCAAACGTATACTGTATTTATGAAAAGCATTTTGTTGATAATAGTAATTGCTGGCGATAGCAAAGGTAATGACTGTTTTTTCAATCGGTGGTGCCCCAAAAGAGGTCGCATCGGTTTTGGACCAAAGCTAAAAGGGATGCCAGAACTGTAGAAAGCTCAAAACATGTAACGCAACAGCCACGGAAAGAAGTAAGTCATGAAATCTCATTTGAGTCTCAAAACACTATTTGGTAACGAAGGATTATGTTGATCTTTACTGTTGCATGATGATATGAAGGGCTAAGGATCTTATGAAAAAGTCCATGGCCGTGGTCTTCTCCTTACTCTGTGAATGATTAAATAAACCGACGATTTAAAAAGAAAAAATGTTCTTATAACTAACAAGGATAATGTTATTTGCAATAACGTCATGATCGGCTTCATGCCACATTAGAGGACAAACAAACAATTTTACGTTCACTATTTCAAATTTTAGTCACGAGCTTTGACGGAGGGCGTTGGTTGATTATTATTAACTTATGGTATCGTGTGCATAACGTCAAACTTGTGTTTACTTTTTGGCTTTAGTGTTTTACGTTATATTCTTTATTGGGTGTAGAACTTCTCTAAACTCTATTCTAAATGTCAAAAATTTGTATGCTCACAAACTAACAGAAGTTTATACGGATATTTTTATGCTGTTTCAGTTGAATTTTCAAACAATGATAAGTCACGAGCTTATTTCGCTGAGGGCGTTGGTTGATTATTATTTTCTTGAGATATCGTGTGCATAACATCATACTTATGTTTATTTTTGGCTACAGTTTGTTAAATTGCCATATTCTGTATTCGTTGTAGAGCTGCCTTTTCTAAACGTCATTCTAAAAGTGCAAATTTTAATAGTTTGGACTGAGAAACTACTAAGTCATATTACCAGAAGTTTAACGTATTTTTTAAACATTGCTTAAGTTGCATCCCCCCCCCCCAAAAAAAATAGTAACAGGTGTAAGTAACGATTGCGAGGGCGCTGGTTGTTTATTATTGCCTTGGGACATGGTGTGCATACCGTCAAACTTGTGTTTATTTTGCTACAGTTTGTTTAGCTTTATTCTGTATTCGTCGTACAGTTTCTTTTTCTAACGTTATTCTGAAAGTGCAAATGATATGTACTAACAAAGCTAGCAAGTCACACAAATAGAAGTGTCTACGGACGTTTTAATTAACTTGCTCCAGTCGAATTTCAAAAATTGGGGATGCCATTGCAACACCGTGATCAAAACCTGATTGGTATGAAAACATTTTTCCACGATTAAATTTACAATACGTAACTAATTGATGTATCTAGGATATGCAATATTGAAGTCCTAAAGTGTTAGTAAAGATACTTTAAAGAGAAATGAAAACAAAATTGTGAGAGTTAGCTGTTGCTATTATAAGTCTGAGGCGCCTACTCCTCACCTTTAAGGAAAAAGATTTAGTTAAAGTTTTCAGAAATTATGGATTGCATTTATTTTCTCCCTAATGCACTTTTCAATTAAGCACCCTCGGACTCCCTACGCAAGGTCCGTCAATGTTCGTTAGGAGCGTGAAACTTTCTTATTCAATGATGTACCTCCGTAACGCAATCGACCCAACATTTCATATACTTGACGCACATTTCATGTAAAATGTGACGTACCTCTGCTGCATCATTTGACGCATCGTCTGAAGAACTTTGACACATCCCTGCACATTGGCGTAGCGGGGGGTGGGGTGGGGTTTGGGTTAGGGTAAGAACCACCCATGACTCAACCTTGTAATACAAAGAACACCTAAAATAGCGGTTTTTTCTTTATCCTTAGACTTTTCCTCATGTCGTACCCCCAATCCCCCTGACACCAAAAGCTAACCCCATGACACAATCTTGGCTACGCGTCTATCCCCGCATCACACTGGGATGATCATGACGTGTGCCTTTGACCTACCACTGCCCAGTGGGTAGAGGGCGCAACGTATAATTGATAAGTATCAATTGGTTTCAGTTTTTTGATCACTTCCTGTGCATCTGCAGTAAAAATTTTAAGAACTGCATTGTAGAAATTCATCGTTGCAACTCTTAATTTACAGAACTTTTATAGAGGATATACATACTTAACACCCGTTTCATATTGGATACCTTTAAACCATATATTGCAACGGGTGCAGCGAGAGTACTTTTTCCCTAAAAGGTCAACTAGCACCAAGGTTGCTAATTATGATATTTTACGACAAAATCGTAGTTCGTGTGGTAACTTTCAAGGTTTTTATATGGATTTTGTTGTATATCCCTCGGTATGATAGGAAAAGTTGTTTAACATTACTACAAATTAAGAAGAATGAAAGATATTACCATAGTTTGTTGTCCAAAAGGAAACTAGTAAAATCAAGCAATTAGGTCAATCAATTCTTGATTGTTGATTGTGTCTGATTGGGAGGGGTTTCAAGATTCAGAATCGCCCCAGAGTAAAATACTGTAAGTAAGATGAGGGACGATTAAATAATTACAGATAGTTAACAAAATTTTTCTGGGAAGAAGATATGATCTTAATCTATTCATAAACCCAACCATTTTGAAACAGATTTTGCAACATTGTCGATGTGACTTTTCCGTGAAAGCTTACTGTCAATTGTAATGCCTAAAAATTGTGCTAAGTTACTATTCTAATGAACCTTTAAAATTTACGAAAAACTCATGATTATCCCCTTTGCTGTTGTAAAACACCAACAGCTTTGTTTAATTAATGTTAAATGATAACTTATTTGCAGCTGACCAGTCAGCCACATAGTTTAATTGTAAAGATGGAACGTGAAGGGCTTCTTTTACAGTAGAATTGTGACAATAGATAGTAGTGTCATCAGCGAAGAGTACAAACTTTAAGTAGTTTTGACGATTTATACACATCATTGATGTATACTAGGAAAAGTAAAGGTCCCTAAATTATGCCTTGTGGCACACAAACAGTAATTTCCCTGATATTAGAATCTTTACCTTTCTAACGAACAAATTGTTGCCTATTTGTGCCACACCCCTTACTCCATACTTACATATTTTTTTGAGAAAAATTCTATGATTAATAGAATCAAACGCTTTAGACAAATCAGTAAACAAGGCTACAATGGATGTCCTTTTATCCAAATTACAAACAATATCGTCCAAAAATTTCAAGGCAGCCATGTATGTATAGTGATTTTACCTAAAACCATACTCTCCAGTATATTCTTAAAGAGATCATGCGTATTATTAAACAATCTTTTATAGCCAGTCGTTCAAATATCTAAGAAATAGCTGGTAAAACAGACACAGGGCGGTAATTTGAAATAGTATCAGGATCACCAGACTTACACAGAGGTATTACCTTAACAATCTTCAATTTATTCGTTCATTTAAAAAATTCCCTCATTAAAAGATAAATTCAATATATGGGATAGTGGATACACAATATATTCATGAACATGTTGTAATACTTCATTGGTTACGTCATCATAACGTGGTGATTTTGCTTCTTGTAATTTCATAATAGTAGAGATAACTTCCTCCTGGCTTAAATAATGTAAAACAAAGGTATTTGGCACATTAATATCATTTACGTACGACTGAAACTGACATTACTACCATCTATCCCATTAGCTACGTTTTCACAAAGTGTTGAAAAAAACCATTAAACTTAACGGCATAGTCCATTATAGTTAAATCACTTGTGGGGGTGGGACTTGAACTTTGACAACATAAACCAGGCTCATTTCTATTCAACAATATATTTACACCAGCCCAGGGTTAAATTTCATTTGAAACCATTCGCGAATCGTCTGAATGGTTCCGAATGGTATTTTCACGCTGTATATTTGGAAAGGTCAGAATTGTCATGAATGGTTCCATTTGCAAATGGTCTGCGAATGGTCTGGTACGCAAATGGTTTTTAACTGGTCCCAAATGGTGTTGAATGGTACCATTTGCAAATGGTCTTCAAATGGTCTGGTGTGCAAATGGTCTTTAAATGGAGTAACAGGTCACAAATTGTGTTGAATGGTACCATTTGCAAATGGTCTTCAAATGGTCTGGCATGCAAATGGTTTTTGAATGTAATGACTGGAACCATTCACAAATGGTTTGTGAATGGTTCATCATGTTATGCATGTCAACAGTTTCAAATAATTTAAACAGGAAACCACCCACCAATGGCGTCTATGTGCAAGTTCGAGATGGAAAATACTGTACAGTTGCTTCAAAACAAAAATTAATTAAAACAATACAAGAATTTAACTATAGTAGCAACATAGTGTACGTTTATTATCCCCTGATGGCATTCTGTTAGGCTTACAGAACAGCAATAATGGAAATATTACACGTAATGGTTGGGCGCTGATACTTACAAGGTAAATGAAGAACAACATAAATAGTCCATTTGAGTACAACTTCACTCCAAAAGTCATTCTTGGAAATTTTGTTACAAACTTAAACACATGTAAAAACAGTTCCTGGTGTCCAAAACCATGTAATACGCACTCATATGCAAACACAAAATAGGCAAAAATATAGCGTTGTAATTCAAAAATAGGGTACACCTTTGTAACAGTTGACTGAAGGAATGAAAAAGCACACTGTTGGTTTTTTTTTCTAAGGAAGGAAAAGAAGGAAAATCATCGAAGAGAATGTTTTGTCCATAGTAAAAAAATAAACTTATGACTTTCAAATTAAAATCAAAAGTCAGTCAAAATTTTATAATGGTCCACCAAGCAATTTATACTGTAACTTTAAGCACTGGTAGTAGTTGTTTCACATTTGCAGTTAAAAATAATGGGGATTTCCATGGTAAAATGTATTTCATGAAAACTCATAGAGTAGACTTAGTCTTCGCACATTTCCCAAATGAAACAAAGCTTGGTAACTATTTGGTCCATGGAAAAATATTTTCATGGTTATCCAAGTTGAAAAAGTAAGGAGATGTTTTAACACAATTAAATGCCTTTAGAGGTTGCACACAGGGCACATGGAAGGTCCACGATGGGGAAAATTTATTTTGTTTCCAAACCCAATGGCTGTATTCTTCGTCCGATCATCCCATTGACTCATGAGTAAAGGAAATATTCCACATTAAGGATTCAACTCTTCTTAACTACATCATCCTGACAGTTTAAACAAGATCGTTCAATTTATCAGATTATACTAAACGAGGCACAAAAACTAGGACACCAGCATTACCTTGTAAATTGGTACTGGTCCATAGCCATCTGTAGCAAATATCTTTTTTGAGTATTGTGGTTAATTCAAAGATGTCTCTCATTAGTTGTACTGTAACTGCTTTACAGTATCTACCTCAACATGGTTCTGTAGTTTTCCAACCTCAGGACTCGTTCTCACCCCAAAGCAAGGACATCAAAAGTACAGTAGCCTACATGTCATGGATATGTTATAATTCAAAAATCAGGACTGCTCATATTATGTGATAACGAAAACAGGCTTTGTAGTTTCAAACTGGGGTACAATTTCCTCACTCACTAAAATGATTATGCTTGACTCTGCTACATGGTACACAGCAGTCCAGACATAAATGAAAAGTATTTAAGACCCACTGACTTATAACTCCATCAGCTGTGCAGGAGACAGTTTCACTGTGATGTAATTCTGTTTGGGAAATGAAAAATGAAATTTTAAAAGTATATAAAAAGTTGTACAGCTAACTTAGTTTTAAAGGGTAAAATATTCTTGACAAAAGGAAAAGTAAGCTCTTAAGGTCAAGAACAGTCCCCCAAATTTATTTAGAAGCAACAGTTAAGCATCACAATTTTGTTCTTATCTCTCTTCAAAGTATCTTTCATCATATTTTTAGACTTCAATATTGCATATTCTGGGTAAACCAAGCAGTAAATTTCATATTTGAAGAGGAACAATGTCACATAACTCTAAACAGCCAATCATGGAACAGGACAGTCTACTACACTACTGTACTTCAAGTTGGGGTGACTGCTTTTATTTTATTAAAGACGGTGTCTCTGTTTGTTTGGGACTGTGGTATATGCCTAGGCCTGCAGTCAAATTTTGCTAGAGGCCATATAGGGAGACTTAGTTGAATTCGAAAACTAATTATTTATCAAACGTACACAATTAAATAAAGGCCTAAGCCTGCAACAAATTGTGTACCTGTTTATTATTTAGGCCCGATGCTACAGAACTGTTACATACAGATAAAGATGGAAACATGCAAAAATTCCTTTTCCATCCTGTTATTTTCGAGTCAGCACCCAAAAGTATAGAGACTGTTTTCATAACCAACCCCCACCCCCCAAAAAGAAAAAAAAAAAATTACTCCAACTTTAAATTTTACCATGATCTGGGGTCAACTATTTTGTGTATGACTAGGTCAAGGCCAGTAATAGGTCTGTGGCTTTTCAAAACCCTGAATTTCGTTAACTTCCCTTGGTGAACTTGGATTCGATAAAATTAAACTTGGTTCTCTTTGTAGAGGGTTTTACGTGTATTAATAGCATATAATATGTCTGTCCCTCATTTTCTTGTAGGCTGTAAAATGTCCCCCCCCCCACAGGCGAACTCTACATTGGTTCGTATATACCACACACTTTATATATAACACGGAAAGGTAAGTCACGCAACTCCAGGCTCCAAAATGAAACTGAAATTTTTGACATAATTACTCCCACTTCAATGAACAAATGTTTATCCTGTAAAACTTTCCGTCATTATGTACCTCAAGGTAGTCCTCTTACCCGAATTTCTTCACAAATTGCTAAAAAATCTGCACATTTCTACTTCCCTAACAAGTTGTCGTTGCTGGTTGAGGAATGCTGCTCAGAGTTGCAATTCAGTACTGCCACACTTTTCGGTAAATATCCTTCTAATATTCACCACAGTTCACCAAAATATCAATTTTATAGCTGAAATCATCATAATTTATTCAAAATTTGCATTTTTTTCTTATTTATAGTCGTACCCAATTACGATATCAACAAATGTTGAATATTAATGACTAATAAAAAATTGCCCAACTCCCAAAGAAGTGGAAGTGTTACAGAAGTGGAAGTGAAACATTAGGCCTGACTATTAACACAGCAGCAACCATTCATTGATGCAGTCTACGGCTCTTAATTTTCACTAACATCTCTTCATTGCTTATTGGTCTCTCTGGTGCAATACTTTACAAACATGTTTCTTTGCTTACTGTGCTTCAACATTTCATAAAAGTCCTCTAAGGAAAGCAGTCTTGCCCTTTCACTTCACGTTTCTTGAATTCTTGACACCTGCACACCACTGCATAGCACCCTCTGTAAGTACAGTAAAGCTCTTGAGTGTGCCCGCGCCTATTATGTTACATTGTACTGTACATATGATGTACATATCGGTGTATGTTTCTGTTAGCTTTGTATGGTGCAGTGCTGTATCATGCTTTGTGTGCATGCCAAGCTATTACGTAATAGCTCCATTCAAAAAAGCATTGCATTGTGCTTTGATCCTGTTCAGTGTCACGGTCATCATAAAGATGAGCAACTTGATAGGCAACAAAGATATATGCATCAGCATGATGGGGTGGGGAGGGGGATTGGAATTCTGTATAGAGTAAATGGAGAGAAGAAATGAGTACAATATTTTAGGAGGTTGTGCCTCTGGACTGCAGATGATACCAGGCTGCAAAGCTACAACAACAAAAACTTCAAGTGTTGTTGAGGTATACGAGGATATCAAGTACGGGCTAAGAAAGTGCCAGTAAGTGCAGTGGGGAAGGGAGTCAAGAGGTATCGGGCGTGGGTCGGGTATTGGAATGACAGGAAGCATTTCCTATTCCAGCTGATATCCGTGCTGTGCATTACAGTTTCTCTGTGTATCATTTCCAAGGTGAGGGGGGGGGGGGGATTATACTGTTAGGGAAAACTGAAGCTAAAATTTTCAGGGAAATCCAGGGGTGCGTTTTGTGGCCTACTCGAGTTGCTATGGATGGCTTTACTGTACTATGCTGAAAAGAATCTAAACTGGTTTAGGTTAATACAAAGTTTATTACTTTCTTGTCTACACCTTCAATTGTACCTTGTACAAATTGTGAGACATGTATCAAATCTAGTTGGTTATAAATTTGTTTCCTTGAGATATACATAGCCTTTCAAATGTATTTGCAACAGGTAGGCTTATACCAACAGATAACCTGACCATTTGCATTATGTAAATCATGCATGTTGAAGTGGACATGTTCCATTGATCTAGATAATATATACCATTCACTGAATGGTTTCCAGTTTGAACCATTTGGAACCATTTGCGAATACCAAAACCATTCGCGAACCATTTGCATTCCATTCAGCTTTGTGATCAGAAAACCATTCAGATGTATATTTCCATTCATATACCATTTGATGTTCATTTGAGACCATTCGGGTACATTCGGGCCCATTCAGAACCATTCGGAACCATTCAACTTTTCCAAATGGTTTCGAGTGGAATTTAACCCTGGGAGACCATATCTTTTTGCTGTTGCCTTTATTCTTAGTAAAGAAGTTATTATAGTGGGACTGTTGAACATAATTATTGTGTTTAATTTATTCTTATAGTTTCTGTACTTCAGAAAATTATGGTCAGTAGGGCTTCTTTTTTACGCACAATAAAGGATATTCTTCTTCCGAACAGACTGAAGAATCCCCGAGGTAATCCACAGTGATTTCTGTAATTTTTTCTTAGGCCTAGAGTTTCGCAACGGACAATTTTCATGAAATATGTCATGTCGGAAAAAATACTCTTAAACAATTTCGTCAGGAACTGTTCTCAGTACTTATTATATACCCATTCAAGCATTTGAAAATGACCATGAGGGTTGACATTTTATAGCACTTTATCTCAGAATAGGCTAAAAGGGGATGTAGCCATTCAGTGCACTTTCACTAATTTGATTCCCTTTTTGCTAGCACTTATTTCAGGATTTGTTGTAAGTTGTTAAATGAACTTCGAAGTTGTTGGGCTTCCATTGTACCAGAATGGTAATTAAATCTGCTGCTCATTGAAGCAGCTAATAGGAGTAATGAACCAATGGTCGGGTACCATAATTGGGAACCGCAGTTTTCCCTAAAAACTGTGGCAGCCATGACGGATCTCCTTAAAGACTAATATCCCGTAATGTCATTAAATTTACTATAAAATGTTCTAAAGGAAGACTGTGTATTATTATCCAGCAACGCATCACACCAGTCACACGAACGAAGCTCCATTTGCATATTAAAAATATTGCAGATGCGTGTATCACGTGTTACCTGATCACTTTTGCGTGCGTGTCTTCTGGGAGGTTTTACATTATCGCAGAAAATAGCAATAGGATAATGGTCTGATATATCAGTTTTTACAACCGAGATCAATATTCGTAAAAATATTATCAATAAGGGTTGAAGACATCAACTGGTAACTCTAGTTGGTCTATCGATTGACAGGATAACAGTAGAGTATTCACAAATACATCAGCAGTTTGTTCGGAATGAACGTTAATATTAAAGTCACCCACAAGAAAACACACATCACGTTGGGTATTTAATTTAGTATATACATCGTCTAAGTCTTCTAAAAACCCGCCAACGACTTCACCTGGTGGACGGTATATAACTCCAACAATTATGTTTTTTGAATCCACAATAGTGATTTTTAAAAATAGAGACTCAAAATGCATAAAATTTGACAAGTTATTCATGACAGTAAATTGCAAATCACTCCAAGTACTGAATGCTAGCCTTCTTCTCGCTTGTCCGAACGCCCCTTAGTAGTAAGTAGTAACACTTTGGTCGCAAAACGCTCGAAAAATACGTAATAATAGTCGCTATAAGGTTTCTGGAGATAGTAAGAACATGGGGCCAACGTTTGGGCCAAATGACGTAAGAGCGGTACTTAAGTCTGAGGAAGAAACAAAAAAAGAGTTGATGACAAAAAATTAAGAGTAACACCGTTTATTCGAGGGTCATGAACAAATGCAAAGTTTGATTACAAACATTGACCGCATAACTCAATCATTTGTTAATTCGGATATAAAGTCATATGAAGTGTTTCATCAAAAATAATTTTACACGCTATAGGTAGCAGAACACGGCGACACAAAAGCTTATAATACAGTATGTAAACAAGGATAAAAAGTTACACGTCAAATGATTCTACACATTATTTACAACTTGGTTATGCAATTGTTAGCAAGGTCAAGGGGTCAGTCTTCGGGTCAAAAATTATAAATGATGTAAGCACGGTATTAAAGTCTGAGAAGAAAGACACAGGAAAGATTTCATGACAAAGGAATTCAGAGTATACACCGTTAATTCAACTAGGGGTCATGAATAAAAGCAAAGTTTGATGCAAAGCATTGACAACATAACACAATCATATATTTATTCGGATATAAAGTCATATGTAGTGTTCTATCAAAAACAGTTTTACTCAATAAAGGTAGCGATACACTGCAAAACAAAAGCACGTGTCAAAAAAATACAATACATTGTGTACACAAGGATAAAGAGTTACACGTCAAATGATTCTACACATTATTTAAAAATTTGGTCATGCAATTGTTAGCAAGGTCAAGGGGTCAGTCTTCGGGTAAAACATTATGAATGATGTAAGCGCGGTATTAAAGTCTGAGAAGGAAGACACAGGAAAGAGTGACAAAGGAATTCAGGGTATACACCGTTTATTCAACTAGGGGTCATGAACAAAAGCAAAGTTTGATGCAAAGCATTGACAACATAACACAATCATATATTTATTCGGAAATAAAGTCATATGTAGTGTTCTATCAAAAACAGTTTTACTCAATATAGGTAGCGTATACACTGCAAAACAAAAGAACGTGTCAAAAATACAATATAGTGTGTACACAAGGATACAGAGTTACACGTTAAATGATTCTACACATTATTTACAACTTGGTTATGCAATTGTTAGCAAGGTCAAGGGGTCAGTCTTCGGATCAAAAGTTATGAATGATGTAAGCACGGTATTAAAGTCTGAGAAGGAAGACACAGGAAAGATTTCATTACAAAGGAATTCAGAGTATACACCGTTAATTCAACTAGGGGTCATGAACAAAAGCAACGTTTGATGCAAAGCATTGGCAACATAACACAATCATATATTAATTATAAAGATATAAAGTCATATGTAGTGTTCTATCAAAAACAGTTTTACACAATATAGGTAACGATACACTGCAAAACAAGGGCACACGTTAAATAATACAATACAGTGTGTACACAAGGATAAAGAGTTACACGTCAAATGATTCTACACATTATTTACAACTTGGTCATGCAATTGTTAGCAGGGTCAAGGGGTCAGTCTTCGGGTCAAAAATTATGAATGATGTAAGCACGGTATTAAAGTCTGAAAAGAAAGACACAGGAAAGATTTCATGACAAAGGAATTCAGAGTATACACCGTTTATTCAACTAAGGGTCATGAAAAAAAGCAAAGTTTGATGCAAAGCATTGACAACATAACACAATCATATATTTATTCGGATATAAAGTCATATGTAGTGTTCTATAAAAAACAGTTTTACTCAATATAGGTAGCGATACACTGCAAAACAAAAGCACGTGTCAAGAAAATACAATACAGTGTGTACACAAGGATAAAGAGTTACACGTCAAATGATTCTACACATTATTTAAAAATTTGGTCATGCAATTGTTAGCAAGGTCAAGGTGGTCAGTCTTCGGGTAAAAAATTATGAATGATGTAAGCACGGTATTAAAGTCTGAGAAGGAAGACACAGGAAAGATTTCATGACAAAGGAATTCAAGGTATACACCGTTTATTCAACTAAGGGTCATGAAAAAAGCAAAGTTTGATGCAAAGCATTGACAATATAACACAATCATATATTTATTCGGATATAAAGTCATATGTAGTGTTCTATCAAAAACAGTTTTACTCAATATAGGTAGCGTATACACTGCAAAACAAAAGCACGTGTCAAGAAAATACAATACAGTGTGTACACAAGGATAAAGAGTTACACGTTAAATGATTCTACACATTATTTACAATTTGGTCATGCAATTGTTAGCAAGGTCAAGGGGTAAGTCTTTGGATCAAAAGTTATGAATGATGTAAGCACGGTATTAAAGTCTGAGAAGGAAGACACAGGAAAGATTTCATGACAAAGGAATTCAGAGTATACACCGTTTATTCAACTAAGGGTCATGAACAAAAGCAAAGTTTGATGCAAAGCATTGACAATATAACACAATCATACATTTATTCGGATATAAAGTCATATGTAGTGTTCTATCAAAAACAGTTTTACTCAATATAGGTAGCGTATACACTGCAAAACAAAAGCACGTGTCAAGAAAATACAATACAGTGTGTACACAAGGATAAAGAGTTACACGTCAAATGATTCTACACATTATTTACAATTTGGTCATGCAATTGTTAGCAAGGTCAAGGGGTCAGTCTTCGGATCAAAAGTTATGAATGATGTAAGCACGGTATTAAAGTCTGAGAAGGAAGACACAGGAAAGATTTCATGACAAAGGAATTCAGAGTATACACCGTTTATTCAACTAAGGGTCATGAACAAAAGCAAAGTTTGATGCAAAGCATTGACAATATAACACAATCATACATTTATTCGGATATAAAGTCATATGTAGTGTTCTATCAAAAACAGTTTTACTCAATATAGGTAGCGTATACACTGCAAAACAAAAGCACGTGTCAAGAAAATACAATACAGTGTGTACACAAGGATAAAGAGTTACACGTCAAATGATTCTACACATTATTTACAATTTGGTCATGCAATTGTTAGCAAGGTCAAGGGGTCAGTCTTCGGATCAAAAGTTATGAATGATGTAAGCACGGTATTAAAGTCTGAGAAGGAAGACACAGGAAAGATTTCATGACAAAGGAATTCAGAGTATACACCGTTTATTCAACTAAGGGTCATGAACAAAAGCAAAGTTTGATGCAAAGCATTGACAACATTACACAATCATATATTAATTTTAAAAATATAAAGTCATATGTAGTGTTTTATCAAAAACACTTTTACACAATATAGGTAGCGCACTCTAGCGTATACACTGCAAAACAAAAGCACGTGTCAAATAATACAATATAGTGTGTACACAAGGATTAAACGTTACACGTTAAATGAAATTACACATTACGTACACCCCGGTTATGCGATTGTACATTTTAGATGTGGAAAGATCAGTGTTGTTAGTATATCAATATATGGACAATGATCAATTTTCACACGAAAGATGGACATAAGGAAGAACATTGAAATGATTAACACACATCATGTAATTGCACGGTTAAAGTGAACATGAGAAGTTGACTGTACAGAACTCACTGCTTTGGGGATTTGCTTGCCCGCGCTACTCAAGGTGTAAAGATACACCGCTTTTATCTCGTTTGATGACTCTGACCAGGCTGTTCCACATATGTGCTGCCTCCCTATAGACACCGGTTCTATTGATAAACAGTAGTTTCTAGGTCTATCTGAACAGATGTCGGTATCACTACAGCAACGGTATCTCTCAGCTGCACGTACTGTACAATCCGATTACTCGCAGCCCACTGAGATTTGAAATTGATAAAAAGTGCCAGAATAACATATCCTAAAAGCTGATTGTCTCCCGTTAACCTATGTACTATATATATATTTAGAACAATAGATGTGTTAACGAAAGTTCTCAGTGTCTTGCAAGTGAATTATTCTGTTTTCCACCTTAGCGCGAGTTTTGACGTCGAAAAACACTGAGAAATATGAATCATCGTTGTTGAACGTGAAATCCACGCGAGTGTGTGTGAGAGCACGGAGCTATTACGTAATAGCTTCAGGGTTGTAAAGTACATAAAGAATACGCATTTTCCCCCATCGTTGTACAGAAAAGGACCAGGAAGAAGTGTCACTTGATATCCGGCTTATCTCGAGTAGCTCTCACACCTGGGAGTGAGACCTGCAAATGAAAGAGCATTTCTCGCAAAAGAAAGAGAGATTGCGTAAGATTTTTCGACTTTTCGTATGCTTTTTGGGGGGTATTCTGCGACTATTTTCAGAGTTTAAGGGGTTGTTCTGCAGGTAAAATTCCCACAGAGTTCATCTATGCAACTTTTGAGGGTCTTTGATTGAGTTTTTTAGAAACTATATACGTTTAAATGAAGCCTCACTTAGACTGGGAAAGTTATCTGTGCAGAGCGTAACTAATGTGTTACCGCAGTTACCCCTAGTGTTACTTCAGTTATCCCCATCTCCAAATGCAGTGAGTTCTGTACGATCCTCTTGGCATGAAAAGTGAAATCGTATCTAATACATGTTATGCACATATACAGATATAATGTATATATAACAACACACATCGTTTACATATTATTCTTATTATTATTAGGCAATGGTAACTTTTGATATAAGAAATATTACACAAATACATGAACACGTCATCAATATTTTGAGATACATTGGTAGCAATTATCATAAATGTTAAAAGAAACAAAGACAGAGAGAGAGAAAGAAAGAATCGGCTAAGATAAAACAACATTTAACAGCCATGGAAATAAATGAAATAAGGTATTTTCATGAACATGTTATGGTACCTAAACAGATAAAACGTTGAAAGACTTGTCAATTTTTTACTTAGTTCAGGATTGCCAACCATTTTATAGGAATAAACATAACAGCTGTAGTGTAGCCATAACGATTCACAACTAGTATGACGTGAACGTCGTGTTTGTGTCCTCAGAGTTGCAAAAATACTTGTGACTCGTAAATTTCAACAGCGCTACTACGCCATGACTATTGCCTATTATGAATATTTATTGGACGATTTGGTTGTTAAAGTAGCCTTTAAGATAATAAACTCGCTTAAGGTAAACCACTTAACTAAGGCCTATATGGGAAAGCCTCATACAGCTTGTTCTTCTACCAATTCAAACCTCGTCTCTTCCCATGCCTTTCCACTGAAAAGTGACTAAATCGACGCATTAATGAAGAACCATTCTGTTCCTCGATATCACATTAATGTCGGGAAGCAACAAAACCTTTTTCTTTTTACCAATTAATCGATGTATGCTAAAATCTAATTATTCCATCAGCACTCACCGCAGCGTATGTTTGGAAAATTGTTTTACCAACAAGGAAAACCATGATTTTTCTGGCATTTTGAAAAACGTCCCCCTTCCCGTCTTTTAGGGTAAGGTGCAGTCACATAAACATTTAGTGCTTCTTTCGGGATTGGTTTCTTAACATGATTAAGCCAGGTGGTTCCAGCAAAAGTTGGCAGAAAGAGGGATTGAGAAAGAATTACTTTGGAAAACTACTGTGTCTTGGATCTTTTGTGAAAGCATTATTTTTCAGGGATACAAGATAAAATGGATTTTATTTCTTTGGAACACTACTTTGTATTGGAGCCGTTGAGAAATGTGTTATTTTATCGGATTTACTTCTTTGGATAAGCCAATCATATTTTTTGTGTTGAATCTTTTGTGAACACATTATTTTCCATGGAGACAATAAATAAATGGATATCCTTCTTTGGATTACTATTTTGTGTTGGAGACATTATGAAATGTGTTTTTTCTTATTGGATTTACTTTTTTGGATTAGTCCATCATATTTTTTGTGTTGGATCTTTCCCCTTACTCCAAATCCAGATATGGGCCAGATATGAAATTCCATATATGGGCCAGATATGGATTTCATATCTGGCCCATATCTGCTGCAGATATGGGATTTATATCTGTGCCAGATCTAATCCATATATGGGCCAGATAAAATTTTATCTGGATCAGGGCTTTATCTGGAACAGATATGCAACATATAACGCAACACCAAAGATGGTTTATATAAAGCTATTCCATACTGATCCCATATAAAGCAGTACCATATCTGGTTTATATAAAGATTTACTGTTTTGATCCCGTACTAAGGAGACAAGTATGGTGCATATATTTCCCCATATCTGGACCATATATGACTGGACCAAAATTTATTAGTGCACTACCTTTGTGTTAAGCGTATCAGAAGCCTTCTGAGCCAGCATAATGTTAAGACAAAATTGAATGCCCTTTGTATAATATTGAATTAATCATTTGAAGTTGTTAAATTACTTAATAGTGAAGAAAAAACTGCTTTGAAATTCCTACTTTTAAATGTTTACACCGCATTGTTGGTTTAAATTATCATATGGGGCAATATCCCAACATAAATTTTGTTGAAGGTTTCATGATTTTTCACATATTACTTCTTTAATTACAATAAAAGGAAAATCAGGGCCCTAAATTCCTGATCACGCCCACATTGGAAAGTCATATGCAAATTTTAGTATAGTATGGCTGAATATGGTTTGAATGTTCTCATTTTGGTTTGCCGATACTTGTTCAGCTTCCTGAGAAGGTCTTTATGTAGGACAGGTACACAAATTAAACCAAAAAATACTAATATGGCTATGTAAAAGTTTAAATGTAACCCTGTCATGGTTTTTTAAACAGTTATATCTGGCTTGATATGGCCATATCAAACTTTATTTGTATATCTGGGGAGGTATTTTATCAATTTATATCTGCCTTGATGTGGCCATATCAAACTTTATTTGTATATCTGGGAAGGTATTTTATCAATTTATATCCGGCTTGATATGGCCATATCAACCTTTATTTGTATATCTGGGAAGGTATTTTATCAATTTATATCCGGCTTGATATGGCCATATCAAACTTTATTTGCATATCTGGGAAGGCATTTCATCAAGTAATATATGGCTTGATATGGCCATGTAAAACTTTATTTGCATATCTGGACAGGGATTGAATCAAGTTATATCTGGCTTGATATGGCCATATCAAACTTTATTTGCATATCTGGGACGGCATATCATCAATTTATATCTGGCTTGAAATGGCCATTTAACACTTTGTTTGCATATCTGGACAGGGATTGAATCAAGTTATAGCCGGCTTGATATGGCCACATCAAACTTTATTTGCATATCTAGGCCTTTCTTGAATCAAGTTATATCTGGCTTGATATGGCCATATAAAGGCTTTATTTAGCCAGATATATCCAGATATCAATCCATATCTGGTTTTGGAGTAAGGGTTGCGAACATATTATTCTCCGTGGATGCAATAAGTGGATTTCCTTCTTCGGGATACTTCTTTGTGTAAGGGCCATCGTGAAATGAGTCATTTTATTGCATTTTCTTTCTTTTTTTTTTAATTTGTCTTTGATTAGACTGTCACATTTTGTGTTGAGTCCGTCGGGAAGGGTGTTACGTCATTTACCCCTGTATACCGTACTGGCAGTCATCAAGGGTTTTTTAACCAGGTAGCGGACACCACCGATTAGAAACCAAATAATGTTTTGGAAGAATTTAAAAAGTGAACTGTGTTCTCCATGGATAAAACTTGGTTTAGTGCGTAACCAAACGGATGTTCTGTTTTGAACCCACGAAAATGCCAAACAAATTTGCAGGGATGTGAAAGCCGAACTCTCTGTCAAAGAGAAACATTTGGGGTAAGTGTCACGTTTTCTCATTCCTTTATTCACACTATCGGTAAATGCCAATTAACGTAGATGACCATGCAAAGGTTCCTCTGTTTATTATTAATTAGACCGGGATGGTTGTTATTCAATGGAAGGAGTTCTTACCGCAACGTATTCTTTGAAGCCAACTAGTTGTTAACAGTTTTCTCCTTATTGCACCCAAAGCACTGGAATGAAACACAAAAGGCTAACGTCGTCTGTTACGACTTGAAGATGCCATCGTGTGTTTTTACTATTCCCCCTGATACTGCCAACCACTTATGTAGTAAATACATACATATGTATATATACATATATATATATATATATATATATATATATATATATATATATATATATATATATATATATATATATATATATATATATATATATATATATATATATATATATATATATATATATATATATCAGTTTCGTCGCATTAGGTCGCTAGTAACTTTTGGTTAGTTTGAATCTGTAGCTTACATGTGTGTTTTTTCATCCTCTATAAAAGGAACAACTGGCATCTGCGACTTGCCAAAGAATGCAAAAAGTGACTATAGTATATGAACCAGTCTTTTTGTCGTGGGCAAAGTCTTCTCATTTGTATACAGATGTGACGTTAATTAATTGCCAGTATCTCTTCAGCCGTTAGCAGTAAAACAGTTTTTTGAAGTTTTTAACAATGAGTCGAACTTGAAGGGCTGCTGGTACGACCGCAAAGCAGTTTTCATGTAGTTTTTTATTGTTACAGTTACGAAGTAAATGTAAATGGTGGTTATGCAAGGTGAGGGTATTAAACCAAGATAATTAAATGCATTCGAATTCCTCGATCAGAAACGGATTGTAAGAATTTGAAAATTGAAGAACCCAATAGAATAAGCACAACTTTGAATTTGAGTCGGAACTCCACCTAACACCACCACCCTGTTCTTGTATTTAGACAGTGTGAATACATGGATCACCTCACTGCTTGCCTATGATTCACGGATCTATAGATGGTATTGATATCAATTATTTTGCCTGCAATCAAAGGCTCATGCTAACATATTTACAGTATGTTTTTCTATACTACTAGATATGAGTTTGCATTATACTGTATGTAATTGCCATATGCTGGGCATTCTAACTATTTCGACCCGACATATATGCACCACATTTTGTTTATCAATGAGGACTGCCATGTTTACCTCATAGATTCAGAATATACCAATCCCACTGCTTATCAAATAGCCTATTGTGCAAAATTGTATGATGCAATACTTAATTTCACGTTTTTATATACCTACCTGTGAGTACCGACGTTATGAAATAGTTTTGAAATTGTGCAAAGCTTTCAAGTGTGTCATTTAAGTACTTCCCTTCATTACATATATATACATGGTTCGGCGCATATCACTTCAGTTCATCCTGAGATTTCTTTCCTGGTGATGAAAAGGTTAATAATGCGATACGGTATCCCACAAGTTGTGTGTAGCTACCACTGATAGTATAAAAGGGTTCCAGTTGTTTAACAGTAAGAAGTGGTTGTTGATTGATGTGTAGAAAAGTTCAGAAAATAACGAATCTTCTGTATACACCATGTAGTTCATTTCAATGGACCTGGAGCACTTTAACTGTACGAGTCTATGGAAGTTGCTTTCCTCCAAGACAGTGTAAACGGTGAAACAAATAAATTGGAATGATGTTGTATAGACTTTTTCGTCAAACCTTTCGGCAGCTGAAGATGTTTTTTTTCCTGTTGAGCTCTCTCTGTGAAACATGACGAAATCATCTGTTTCTGCCAATTTTTGCTGAAACTACCTGGCTTAATCATGTCAAGAAACCAATCATGAAAGAAGCACTAAAAGTTTATGTGACTGTAGCCTGTCCACACATACGCTGACACTGCGACGACATAATCCACGCTGTGACGTCGCCCCTTGAAAAAGCAACAACGACACCCCAGTACATCAAAGGCGGTGTGGGGTGTGACTAATATCTGAGTTTGTTACATGATCTATTGCCTCAAATGAGCTATGCTTTCGATGTGTTCTCACTGCTTGAAAAGCAATTAACACATGCTGACTGACCTGTTAGCTAACCCAAATGTTACGTAACTTTTTGTGTTTTGAAACACGTCTTTTACTGTCAATCAATAAATCAGATATGAAACTTGACTCAATGAAGTCTGCATGTAGTGGGCTTCTTTCCCTCCCTGAAGCGATAAGAGTTAATCAGGCAGAGAAGAATGATGTAACAAAAAGTAAGAGGGGACGTTTCATCATGCTGACGATCAATCCTATACACAGAACTGTTAAATCTGACCTTAAACCTTCCATTCATGCTTCCAAATACACTTCATACACTAAAAATTAAAACATACAAATCAGATGTCATGCACAATTTTGTCCAGTTGGGTGGTAGTCTTCCGAAAAACGAAGTATTTTGCGAGCACTGCTGGTTTCGTGTTGCTGCTTTAGAAACACTGTGTGAAATGCCATAGCGCATGCGTACCTCCAAATTCCCTCAAGCAGGTAAAATTTACCCTAACGCTTTTTTAAGGTACCCTTTCAAAAATGGTTAATTAAGTGGTTCCTAATGACAAATGTCGTAGGAAAGTAATATATCCTAATAATTTGAATATTCATAGTCTCTTAGCTACTCTTTTAATCACAAAACTCTTATTTTGGCGGGATATTGAGACGCTTTAAACGTAAGTACACGGTAAATTTCATTTTTATCATCACTTTGTAAATTAAACGATTTCATTCATACGGATTAAGAATCTTCGTTTTATTTTCTTTCGAATGATATAAGATTGACTGAATTTAACCACCCAGCTCATTCCAAAAATAGCGATTAATTATCACCTAGTTTTCATAAGCTTATAGTTACATTCTATAGGCACCTACAACACCAGTTAGGCTTTCTTCTTCGCATCACCACGTAGGTTTACACATAGATTTGTTGAGATTTCGTAACGTTGAAAGCGTCATAGTATTTCATTCAAACTATGTTATGTTGTTTGATCTTTCCGAAATGCTAAAGTACTAAAGTATCCGTTGAAAACGACCCAGCTCATTCCGAAAATGTGCTATTTCTTACAAAGTTCTGAGTACGATTTCTTAGCCGGAGCGTACAAGTTTAATACGTAGAGAGAGGGTGTGTACGTGACGTTTTGCAATTGTCTGCTGTGATTGGCTAAGAGTTATGAACGAATCCTGTAAAAGGATCGTAAAAATTGCACATTCTGCGACACTCTGTTCTACAGTAATAAATGGTGCCTAATGTCGCCGGAACGGCTCACAGAACATATAACAAAAAATTCATATCTCAGCCTTCCGATTTTTGTTTTGTTCCTTCTAGTTTTTCAACGCCGCATTTTTTGGTGCATTTTTTTGAATTGTAACTATCTTTCTAATTTTTTCATGTGAACACGCTAAACAGGGGCAGTTTAATAGTGTTACGGGTAAAGGACGAAAACCCGAAAATTTACGATATTTACAATTATATCGGAAATTTCGGTGGTGCCCTCTACTCGGTGAACTGTACTGTGGAAAGCGCACCAAAGGCTGCTCTACTGTTTCAAGATTTTTGCACGAAATATCAATGTAGATGCCCACTCGACAGGCCCGTGCAGTCAACGATCACCCCAGAATAGCCTTCATTCTGTAGTATCTTGAGTCAGCTACTCTATATCATTATGTTACAATGACTCATGAGTCAGATAGGCCTACACTGTTAAAAATTTCTCTGTAAATTTACATAATTTTTATGGCAAATTTTTTTCCAACCAAATAATGTTTTTTTTTACAGCCAGACTGTAATCATGAAAAAACATTAAGTGTTTGTTTTTTCTTTACAGTTTTTGCATGTAAATTAGTTTACAAATGTCTACTGTAAAATCGAATTACAGAATTGTTCTGTTTTTTTTTACCTTAATTTTATGTGAATTTACAGCCTACTGTTTTCATTCTCGGCGTTTTAATATTTATTATAATATCGCTTTATTTTCCTTTCATATGTTATTACGTAACATACACTTCACCATTACGTAGATCAGGTATTTGCTTATCAACGTAATGTGTCGTTACGAAGTTGTTTTCAATCAAAACACAATGAGGATGCTTTGTTGTCATATTGTTATCACGTAGACTGCTATCTCTAGGAACTTTGTAATTGGAAAGTCACATTTTTTGTACAATATAATAATTGTTTTTAAAATAAATATGACAAAGAATGCAAATACATTGGTTGCAAACATTTCCAGACAAGGTAAACAATAAGTTTATCACTTCCTGATTAAAAAACGCCAAAAAAGATATTATTCAAAGCAACAGCAATCCTTTTGTTAGGAAAATGCCTACAAAATAAGCTCCACCCATTTATGCAAAATGAGATTTACGTCATAAAGTGGTAAATTTACAGACTCTTTCAAGTAAATTTGTGAAACGTTTTTAATTCGATCAAGTGCATGAGCGCTTGTGGCGATGAGTTGACATCAGTATACCAATTGTCAGTATAATAAATGTAAGTTAATTTTCAAATAGGGCCATAAATTTGCCAAAAATGTTTTCTTTTTTAACTGAAACTTCGCAGAACGATGCATGTTATATCTTGAAAATTTTCTGGCTATTTCTTATTTGTTTGTTTGTTTGGGCTTATTTTTGTTTCTTTTTCAGCTTAAAAACAAAATGAATGTTTGTTAAATGACAGTATATTTATGTGAAATCAGAACAATACAAAATACTGTTAAAATTTCTGTAAATTTACAGAAAAAGTTTTACAAAGCAGTAAAATTTGGTTAAAAAAGCAGACAGAAATGGTTTTTCAAATAAACAGAAAATACATGTTAAACAACCTTTTTTTATTGTAGCAATACAAAGTGTCTGTAAAGATACAGAAAATCTCTATTAAAAGTAAAATACAAAAAGTTTAAGTTAAAAAAAGTCTGTAAATTTACAGAAATTTTTAACAGTGTAGGACATGTAGATGTTAGCCTAAGCTTAAGCCCCATGTTAATATTATAGCATGTTCAGTCTTGTGTGTGTGTGTGTGTGGGGGGGGGGGGGTCAATTAGTTTCAGCCCTCGGTAGATTCTGCCCGTTACTTTCTGCCCCTAAAAATGTTGGGGCCGAAAGTATTGTGGGTCATTCCCTGTCAAATCACCTAATTTTCGAGAAAGGTGTAACCATATGAAATGAGAGTTCCTCTACCGTAGAATTGGAGAGTTAGGAGAGACCCAATGAACAGAAGCAAGCTAGATATGAAAAGACAGAGCTACCTAGTGTCCACTCTTAAAACTTTGGTTAAAAACATTCACCAACACTGGTCACGTATGTCAAATACCTGAAATTGGTTAAAGTTTACCAAATAGTTGTTGATTAATGGGTTATCCAAGAGGTTTTTTACCACTTTATTGTGTAACCAGCCTGTGTGGTAACCAAATAAACAACAAATATTGGGTAAAACTTAACCAATTTCAGGTATTCGACATACGTGACCAGTTTTGGTGAATGTTTCTAACCAACTTTTTAAGAGTGTTGAAGTAAGACAACATTCTGCTATGTTGGAGCACCTAAAGTGTTCCAAAATTTGTTGCTGGAACAAAAAAATGACTGCACCGTAGAATCCCCTTGTAAGCCTTGTGCTGGTCTTTTCATTTTTCTTGACTTTGTTTTTCGAGCCACTGTACATACGGTAGGTGTTGTAAATAGAGAGGGCACTCAAAAGTGAGAGTGCTGGGACCTCTGACATTTCTTTTCAAGAACCAGAGGAAAAGTGTAATGATCTCACAATGTCTTCAAGAGTTTCGTTCTTTCATAAAATTACAGTATTAGGTCTAGGCCTATGCTAATTTGACCCTTGGCCTGTGGTGCATTTGTGAACTGTTTATGTGGAGAGGATTTATTTCCTGGTCCCCTTCTGTAAATAACTATAAATTAATTATACATTTGAGGAAAGAAATATCTTGGATGTTGACTTACAGTACTGTTAATTACTTTCATCCCACAGGAAGCTTTGAGGTAGAGACAATGATGAAACTGAAGGAACTCAAAGAATGTCAAAAAGTATTCCTAGGGATGCTGCATGCTGTTTTAAAAAGAAGCATTCCATAATTAGTTGTAATAATGTCTTGGATGAACCACTTCTTTAAAAAGGACAATGTGCTTGAACCTGAAGCCATTGAATCAAGAGACAATTTCAAGTAGCTCAAGGGACTCTTGAAAGCTCGTTATGTTCTTTCAAGTCTATCTTCACTTTTGGTGTAAACATTTTCAGTTGTTGTCAATAGTAGTGAACCCACAGTTAGTGTGATACAGGTAGAAAAAGTGTGATTTTAAAATGAATGATGTCATGATTCTGAACTTACAATACTGAAGAGTGGTCCAGGGTTTGTACGGAGCCTAGAAAACCTTGAAAGTCCCTGCATTTAAATCATTCATTTTCAAGGCTTGAATTGAAATTGCTTGAATTTTGTGCTTTTTCATCATAGTCCTTGAAAAGTGCTTGAATTTTACAAAACCACATTTACCAAACACATGTACACAGATATGTTACCATCTAAAATAATGGCAGATTAAAACCATCTAAACCCAATGATTTTATGATCAGAAAACGATCAGGTACCTAACAAAAATTAAAAAGTGCTTGAATTTTATATTGGGAAAAGTGTACGAACCCTGGTGGTCTGCAGGTTTCACACAATTACAGTAGGCATCAACCTTAAAGCAATGTTTTCTGGTTTCAAAAATTAAGCTAAACATCTTGTAATTTCCAGGCATACATAACAGTTTGATACTGGAGAGTTGCAACACAATATGTAGTAGTGTTACACAGTAATTCTTTCGGTTTGGATATCTTGTTACAGTTACATTATTTACTGTATCATGAATGACAAGAATAATTTCATCCTTTTCTAGACTTTGTATGTTCAGGGCTCCTAAGATACAGAAAAGACAGCCAAAGTGAGCAAAATTGTAATTGGTCTGTGTGATTCCAATGGGACATTTTTGAGGGGCAGTACTGCCATTAGCAAGGCCGCGATGGCCATGGCTATCTCTGCTATCGGTCATTTCGAGCCCTGTATGTTTATGCATTGTGTAGAATATATACATGTATGTATGTACAGTTGGTATGTTCGTTATCCACTTTTTTAAAATATTTTTCATATTATGTAGATTCTGTGCACATATTGGTCTTTTCCCAGGAGCCCACTTGAATGAAAACGTACGGAGGGTGCTACGTCACCTTGGAACCAACTTCTTACAGTATGATCAATTGATCATTGAATTTGTGTGGTATTGTACTGTAGAAGATAGAAGAGGGGTCTGATGGCAAGCACCATTTTCATGATCATTTTGAGTACTGTAAGTTCCTTCTTAAACTCCATTTGAAGTGAAGATTTTGGAGCAACTTATTGAGTGTAATAAAGCCAAAAAGTGAAGATCCTGCTAACCAATTATCTGCCCTTTTTCCAGTCTAGACCAAGGTTTGTTTATTTCCCTGTTTTACAATGCAACTTTGATCTGAATCTATTGACAAGGCTTTACAAGTACCTGGAGGACATATTAAAGCATGGTTACAAAACTTCAGTTCCCAGGGTGTCATAACAGGTTATAAATAGGTCAAGTGTAAAGAAAAGAAATTGGTCTAAATGATAAAGAAATAGAAGAACATCAGTGATCAACATGAATTCGCACTAAAATGGTTTTTCCTACACTAATTATAACTTGAGAACATTTCATATGTAGGAGTTGAATGAAAGTTTTTTCTAAAAGTGTACCTCAAGTAAAAATATCGAAAATTTATATTAAATTGCATGAAATATGATTGAAGGCTGACAGTCCAACTGCAATCTTTAAAGGATATTCCTTATCTGAGATATGAAATGTTGAAGTATTTTTCCCGCAAATTAAAATGGCACATTGTGCAATAAATTGTGATGTAATTGTTGTACTACTCAACTTACAGTCTTTTGTATTTCTTTCTTTTTCTGAAAGTCACTGCACCTTATGCCAAGGTGTACATGCTAGTACTCTAACTCCTATAGGGTGATGTACAGAATTATTAAAAAGAGTTCATCGTAACATGCTGTGTAAGCAAAGAGGAAGTGTTCAAGGTCATAAAAACATTTTTACTTTTAAAGGGAAACGAAGCAGGTAATGTGAGTGGTATAACAAGAAAGTCGCAAATTAGTGCCCAATGAACTAATGTGTTTTAAGTAAATAACATTCAACATTTTTTATTTCGGTTCAACAATGGCCTACTGTATGAAGATAGGTAGGATTTGGACTCCTAGAATTTTTTACGTGCTGTTTAATTAATGTGTATATATTTTCGAATTTTTCGTCTTGAGGTGCACTTTAATGCACTGGTGCCCAGGTAGGGATACTAGTACCCCCTAGACTAGAAACCCTAGCGGGTACCACTAAAACCCTCAGGTTGTGCCTGGGATGCTTCTCAGACAATCTTGTAAAAGCATTGCTGAATAATAAACAACTGTGATGGCAGGAGAACATTTTTAGGGTACTCTACCTATGGAAGAAAGGTTTTGCATATAAAACTACTGTAATTATATGCATCGCTGTACTTCCAGGCAAGTGGCCATGGGGAGCAGGAGGACAAGCATCTTCCTTGTGACCCACCTCCAAATTTTCCAATCAAAATATCTTACATGTAAGAATCAAAAAGTAAGTATTGTTTAACCTCATTTTACCACCATAACGACACCTGCTAGGCTTATTTTTTCATAGTCAACATCTTTCACTTTTTGACTCCTTGAAAAAAATTTAAAAGGGAGGAGACACACCAGTTTGGTTCTTCCTATGTCCTATACTGTAAAAAATGTTGGAACATATACTTTTGTATTCCCAGAGACGTTCCTGAAGATCCAAGCTAAATGTCAATGCACATTGTACTTCATTTAAGGTCATTTTCTGTAATCAAAATTATTGTGTTATTGTGTCTATACTTCTTACATTGAGAAACGCATGAGATGTAATTATTGATTTGTTGTTTTTGCAGATTGTAATGAACCAGGACTCTGAACTTAATTATTTTCAAGTGGCTATGTTATAATGTCTTATCTGAGACGCATCATCAGACCAGCAGATTTTTCTGCAGCTGCTGATAATTGATTTTTGATAGAATGGTATTGTCACTGGAGGTCTAACGGCTAGCCTCTAGCCTGCATAGCGCCTTTGGAGCTGCACCCCCCTCAAGTTGCTGCCCCTCACTGAACATGCCAGCGATTGTAAGAAATCCTTACAATGAACCAAAACTTTGATGGCCTTAGTATTCAAGAGCACTCACCACAATTGTTCTATTCCTGAGGTAGTTGGTGCTACATGACTCTGTATCTTTGCAATGCAAAGTTGATCACAAAATCGTTTTAACCAGAAACAAAATAGGCTTACTACCTCTGCTTAGGCGATTCTTCTACAGATGGAAGTCTCGATCATGGGCAGCGTCTTACAAAGGATGCGAGCTTAATTCTCACTGAGAGTTGGTTTAAAAATAGGGTTTGGTTGAAAAACATCGAACTGTCTTCCCTCATGACTGTGTGCTACAGTAGGTTGTTAGTAATTAGTGGCTGTACTGTTGCACTGTGTGTGTATGCTAACATGCTACCATAAAATACCAGTGTCAAATTACAGTGACTGCTGTGACTCCGTGTATTTTTGTAGGATGTTAGCAATGTATCTCTTTTAAGTTAACATTTAATAGCTTTGCTTGAACCAATCCATGTACACGTACAGCTATGTAAGTGAAGTTTGCGTTGAATTTCTACGCAGTTGAAATGATTTGATTCCAAAACCGTTCGACCTTGGTTTTTCATAGCGATGAGCTGAACAAAAAGACTTCATCCGCTCACAGGGCTATGGGAGGTCACGCTTGAGTTAAAAAAATAACCCAGAGCTTAATTTTTATGTAGAAATGTTACAGAGGAACATATACTAAGTGTTCTGGTGAAAATTTCGATCATTTTCTATGATCTGTTCTCAAGATATTAGCAGTTCCAAATAGTTAGCAAATAGTTAGCCAATAGTTAGCAAATTTAACTATAAAAGTGAACTTGAAGCCAGCAGGTGTTATGTCATATATTCACATTGTTGGTCAGCATTAGGTTTCTCTTCATTTAACATCCTATTATTTTGACCTGGAATTGATGAAGGATACTATCTTGCCCCTGAGGCATATACGTACTCGAGCTTTTAAAATTACAGCCCTCACGATGAATCTGGTATCACAGGGCCGTCACCAGCTTTTTTTCAAAGGGGGGGGGGGGTGCGTTTTGAAACTCGAGTATGTGGGTGAGGAAATTGTTGTGGACGAGGCCACCAAGTAGCAGAAGGGGGTGGGCATGGGACGGGCGCCCTCCCATATGGTTGGGAGCTTTGCAATTTTTCAACTTAAAATGGCACAATCTGGTGCATACCAAGAGAGGAAATTCAGGCAAAGGATCATCTGTTTCTGGAAGGGTGATTGATAATTGTAATCATTATATTCTCCTTGAAAACACATATGAATGATTAACTCACAAATAAATTTTACACCTTACACAATTGCAACTGTATTAAGTATGAAACACTCACAGTTCAAAATTTAGTCGGTCCTAATTTGGTTCAATCCTCCAGTAATGAGTCTGTCCACGATTATGAACCAATGTCATGACGGGGACTATAAATATAAACTGTTTTACACTAACACACAACTTGGGTGAAATGACTGATTCCTGTAAAAAGAAATACTGGTACCTGGGCTAGACTAAAACTAGGCCACAGTGTTGTTCTGCTAAATTTGCGAAGGATTCGGTAGCTTGTTAGTTCCAACCTACTGGTTCAAGTCGAGACGGCCACGGCCTTTTTCCAGTTGTGGCCTCCTGGATTGTTTCCCCTACACCATTGCTTATGCTGAGCATCACGAACAACGGCAGTAGGTTCCTTTTTTAGAGTCTTTGGTATGACTCGCAGTGGCGGAGCCCATAATGGAATTTCCGGTGGCTAGGTAATATGAGGGGGGCTGGTACCTCCAAGGGTCAGGCGCGGCAAGACTTTCTACGCGGAGCGCCACCAACAGTTGGCGAGGAGCGTGCAAGAAAATTCTGGATTTTACAAACCCTCCAGATGGCTGGAAACGGCACTTCCCACCTGTTTTAAGCCGGTTGCGCCCAGCCTTGAAATACGAATCTCATGTCTGCCACTTCTCAAATAGTGTGAATGAAAGATCAATCTATGAAAAACTAGAAATGTGGTTACGAAAATCGTAACCACTTACTGTCCATGATTGTTTCTGTGCATATGTAACCGGGTACGTTCTAAGGCTTGGAATATTGTCCTTTTACGTTTTTGGGCCGATGTGATATACCTAAACATAATCAATGCAGTACTGTGTTGGTTGCTTGTTGTAGATATCAACCGTTTGTTACTTTTCGACTCGGAATCTCGTGATGCACATGAATGATGCAAGACTGCACTATATCTCATAATGCTTATCAGGCTAATTGAAGAATCACCATACACCTAGGCCTTTAGGTTATTCATGCAATGCCGATGTAATGGCAGTGATTAACCGGAATTCGCAAAGTATGCCTACAGTGCTCACAGTGGCACTGCAGGTAGGATTACCAGACTTTCGGTTTTACAAGGGCATGCCCTGTTTTTATGGTTTCCTGCTGGTGTCCGGACGGTTTTGTAAAATTACCGCCACCATGAGTGTCCGGATTTCATGTACTTAATGATCTGACAGGTTTTTTTTTTTTTGCTAATTTTGCTTCAATCAAGTTAGAGGAAAATCTAGTGAGAGCAACAACTTATGACACCATCTTTTGCATCTAGACCATTGCGGAAAACCAACAGTTTCCAAACTCCCCACCCCACCACTCCTAAGTTAGACTTCTTCACCAGCGTGGCGATGCATGTCCTCCTTGCGAGAAAATAATTAGGCCTATGGTAACCCTAAGTGCAGACGAAAAGAAAAGTATAGACTCCTATGCTAATTCTGAGAATAACCATCATTCTGAGAATGATATAAAATACACAAACAGGCGTGAGTCTTTGGGCGTATGTTATTCCCACGGACTTCCTATATATACATGTACAGAGGATCATGGGAAAATTGGTCGCCACCGTTCGAACCAAAAGAAAGCACGGCCGCCCAGAAACTTTAACTTTTTGCGTGATTAGACGACGAACTTCGAGTCCTGCAATATTTCAAACAAACTTTAATTTGGAAGTAAATGGGAATCAATATCAAATCTTTCAATTCGTTTGGTAATTTTGATCGAAACGTACTACATTATTTCCAAAATGTAACAACTTTCTTCCAAAATCTCTCGATTCTAGCCACTGAAAAATTCAAATTCTTATACAAAACCATACCTACGTGGGTGATAATGTATTGTCACCAACTACTAGTGCTAGACCCAACAAAAGCTAAGTATAACCATCAAGACTTCCAATATACATTGAGAGAGCAGACTGCACTAACGCCCTATGAGTAGATTGTCGCTACCGCACGTGTTATTATAGCGAGATGACTGCCTGCTATGGTTTGTGCATAGAGAAGTATTATTTTTATTACTTCTCAAGATACACCTTGCATTTGGCAAGCCTAAGTCAAGCCTTACGTAACTGCTTCCAAGAGAGAAATATAACACTGAAGAAAAATTACGTCAAATGCTAAGATTAATGATTAAACCTAGGCCTAGATGCGAACATAGATGTCAAGGTTGCTCTCCGAACTACAAGCACTTCCGAGATACGACAGTGCAGTGTGTGTGCACTGTGTCACAATCCTACAATGCTCTTTAGCTAGTTCCCGTTTAAGCTGGGTATCTCACGAAGAACGTGTATGGTTTGCGACCGGTTTGCGACTAAAATTCGCGTGGTTCGCAAAATGTTAGCAAAACTGTCGCATGTCTGTCGCGCAATTCGCAGAGGTCGCAAAAGCTTCGCAAGCAGTTTTGAACATGTTCCAAATTTTCTGCGACTAATTTGGGAAAGGTCAAACGCAAGATGATAGCAAAGTGTTCGCAAAGACTAATGTCACACTAACATTGCACTAACGTCGCCCGTTTTTTTTGAATCCTAACTGGGTCGGATTTGCTCTTCTTTTCGCACGACATTAGTGCAAAGTTATTGCGAAATAAACGCGAAGTTAGTACGAAGTGAGTGCTAAAATTTCGCGACCGTTTGAAGGTCATGTTTGGACGTGAAACATACTCGCGTATGTGCATATGTCGCACGTACACAGCTGAATACGCACGTTACGGGGTCACAATACGACCGGTCAAGTAGCGCTGTCTGTTTGGATAGACCTATATTAAACTGGTAATATTACAGCTATCGTCTATGTCCATTGTGCGTGCCACGGTTAGTCAGCCATCATGCCTGCCAAGAAGAAACAGAAGAGGGTAACTGCTGCGGCTGAATTAGTGCCTGCCGGTTCGGGGGAAGGAGGAGATGATGGAGTTCCTGTTGCTGATGGTACTCAGGGTGATGATGAGTCTGTCGGTACCACATCCAGCTACAGCTGGACTGATGCTCAAAAGGACACTATGGTGGAATTCCTTCAAGAACATGAAGTTTTTTTTTTATAACAAAAGCCATAAGGAGTTTTAGAACACTCTAGTAAAGAAGTTAAATTCAAACTTATTTTCAATTGTTTCAGTCTGTGAGTTTTATAAGCGGCGTCCAACTGAAATATTCGCAAAACGTTCGTATATTGGTTGCAAAGTTTGTGAGACGTTAGTGCAACATTCGTGCGACTGACGAGAGACTGGCAGGTGATTTAGACGTCGTTTGCGATGTTAGCACGTCAGTCGCGCTACTGTTGCACTAATGTCTCACGAACTTGTGGCGAATGTTTAGCGTCGATTTCCACAAATGCGCTCAGAATTCGCACTAATGTCGCACTTAAGTCACACTAACTTCGCACGAATGTTTCGCGACTTTCTTGACAACTTTTTCGACGCGGAAAATATTTTGCGACTGCCGCGGTTTGAAATTCGCAATAGACGCAAAAATAAACGTGTGAATTGTTCTTCGTGAGAGACCACCTTTAGCGACACTGTGCGCGATATACTACAGGTACAATGAGGTAATGCGGTAGTTGTGTGATGAGTAAGCATACTGTATACAAATTGGACTAGCCCAAGCATTCTTTTACAAAACAATAAAATACATAAATGGCTATATAAAACTCGCTCATTTTGGGCCATGTCATAACCAAAAGAGGCCATGAAGTCTCGTTCCCGTCTACATGACTCACTCTACATAATGAACTCAATTGAAGAGCAAACAACTGACTGAGAATCAAGAAACATTGAACGAAGGAAGTGTCCCTCGAAAATGAGAAGTGTGCCTAAGGTACCGTCCATGACGTCATGGACAGAACAATGATAATACATACACTTTTTGGGGACCCAAAATCTGGGCATTTCTGATCTGTGTCATGGCCTGGAGGATGAGACTGAAGGGAACCGGTATCTCCCTTTCTCTTGGGAAAAATTTTGAAATTCAGGAGAACGTAGATCGCAAATGCGGCAATATTTGAACAGATTTCAGCTTCAAACGGGAAACCAAAATTAGTTGTGTCCCCCTCTGAGAAACTTTTTTGCGTTATATTTGCTCCATGCAAAATGGTGCTATGTTTCGCAAAACTTTGAACTGATTATGGCCTACGTTTTTGAATTTCCTATTTGGGGAACATGAAAATTTACAAAGTACTCATTTTTATTCTTTGTAGAGATTTTACACGTGACATACATACTACCAAAGAAACAATGTTTTCCGGTTTTCAGTGGTGTTGAAATGGAAAATGGTGCAGTATTTGTTCAGTCATCGGTACATTGCCAAGTCAAAATTAAAATAGCTCAAAAAATTTAAACCGCAAATCCGAGTACGGATCATGCGGGAAACACATGAAATGTGGACCTTGTGGACATTTTACAAATCCACCCGGATGCCAGTGCCAACTCGTAAAAAGAGGACTTCTTGAAGAAATCGTTCTACAGTGGCAATTGTCATGGGAAGGAGTGAGGCACGACATAGGCCTACTTGTTAGGGATGGATGGGAAGAATTATTCGAAGGCACCCTCACCCTTAAAGGGCCAATCCTCTCACCTCAAACCACAATTTTGGTAGGGTGTACTGAAATTCTCCGTTGGCTCAGCTCCTTGATTGACAGCTAAGTCAAACAATGGAGAGTTTCAAAGCTTTTATTACACACCATGAACTGTACTGAGATTGTTTTGTTTATAAATATTGAGCTTTTCTATACTCGACTCGAAGCAATCAACTGTTATTGTCTCTGGATGAGGATGAATTTCAGACAATTATGGGATGAGCTTAAGTAAGAAGGTTAGGAGAATTGGTACTGTTTGGGGTGAGAGAACAGGGCCTTGAAGACATATTTTGTGTAGGATAAAGTATAGGAATGGTAATGTAAGAATAGTCTCCAGTGTATGATTGCCTTGTTTTCAGTAAATCAACCAGCCATAGAAAGGCAGAAAGGGTCTTAACTTAACAAAGTCAAATTAGAGTTTGCCGCCGAAACGTTCGTTTTATCTTCTAAGTGTATTGCAATAAACGACATTGCAAATTACATACGGTATCTAATTTAGTGAAGGTAATCATTTTGAAGTTATTACTTGATTTCATAGGTGCATACATAATGTGTTTTACACACATTCATGCATGTTTTATTAACTGTTACACATTTTATTTATTTACTTGTTTTGAAGAAAATACTTCAAAGTGTTTTTCGTACAAACACTTTATTTTTTCTCAATTACTTTATCAGCAGGCAAAAAAATCTTGGGGACCTGAAGAAAATCGAGGGGGGGGGGGGGAGGCTAGCCTACGCCACTGATGACTCGACCTGGGAAGCGAACCCGGGCTTTCCGTGTGAGAGGCGGATGCTCTTACCGTTAGACCAATCACGCGGTCAGAAGGATTCGGTAGCGTAAAACGCCAACCCGTACTGCTACGAACTGACTATAACTGAGGCGAACTAAAACTGTGCTATGGCCTGCGATACTTCGAACTCGAAGCCTAGGCTGGGAGGGAGGTTGAGCGGAAACGACTGATAGAAATGCAGTCCTGGATTTACAGACGCGAATAGTGATAGATCTCTCGAAGATACTTGTGAGATCGACGACGAGCTGAAACTTCGCCACGTCATAGTCTAGAAGTATTGAAAACGTAGGAAAGATTGCCGTTTGGTCGTTCCATCCGACCGCATTTAAAAAAAAAATCTCCACACCCGGCGGCGACGCCCTTCCCCCAATTTTTTGCGCCATTTTTTTTTTTGGCGGGCAGGTCTGGAGGGGGGGGGTGCGTTCGCACCCCCGCACCCCCCACCCCCGGTGACGGCCCTGTATATACTTGAGTTTAGTAACATAGAATTGGTGATACATTTTAAGTAAAAACAAAACGTTGGTCAACAAAGTGAATCAATGACATTACGTCTGCCCGTGCAAGTTCATTCTACACTATGCAGAAACCTTGCCACGTTCAACTGCTATCATCTCGAGATCCAAATTTGAAAAAACGAACAGTAAAATCACAGAAATGCTAAGGACATGTTCCTCTTTAACATATCAAAAATAGGTATGGCTCTGGACTATTCTTTTAAAGTTCTGAGGAATTTTTCCTTATTGCCGAATTACGCACTCTTGAGAGATTTTGTCAGGAACTGCCCTTTCTTTGAAATTGTTTTTCATTCTTGATAAAAATTGCCTTTGGCAACTGTCTGTCTCTCAAACCTCCAACATTCTGTTTAAATTATAACATCATGATTGCTCAGATTATTGTTGGTACTTGTGAGGTGTAATTATACATCAAAATCTCAAGAATAGATGGGATTTCCTAGCAAGCCCCTTATGGGTCAATTGACCCTTATTTGAAAAATACTACAGTGCTTGGTCTCTATTGGTCTGGTTTGCATATAGGTGTGTGGGTTTGGACATCTATTCAATACTTTAAGTTGTAAATTTTAATTCTTTGTTCACACCAGTTTTGCTTGGGAGTGTTATAAATGAATCTTTACAGATCTATTCAATACTATAAGTTGTTGTAAATCTTGATTCTTTGTTTACGCTAGTCTTGCCTGAGAGTGTTTTAAATGAATCTTTACGAGTTTATGTGTTTGATATACTATGAACTGTGCGTATTATGTAAAAAACAAACTTGACAGATCACAGTTTCACCTTTTGTAAAACTTGGACTTATACGTCCCATTGAGTTTCCTGCCAATTATATGCCAGTCATATGAAACTAGATTTATGGTAGCATTTAACCATATAGGTCTTTGTAGAAGAGGAGCCATTTTTAAGCTTTCACTTTGTTGTTGTGATTTGACATCAGTTCCAAAGAATCGTAATTTGAGCTGCACTTTTCAGTAAAGCCATTTGGCTGTAACTGAAATTCAATTGGTGGTATATATGATAAATCTAAGAAAAAAAAACTGTGGTTGGGCAACTAATGTGCAGATACTTCAACTTTACGCTAAATTATAGCTGCAATCATAAGAATAAGACCACCATCTTTCTTTTTGATATTAATATCTTTTGGTTGATTGATTGATTGATTTATTCGGTACTGAGACATTCCTGTTGTTTACCACCTTGTGTTCCACTTTACATTGAGTACCGCTTACCTTTTTCTCGGGTTATTTTATTGGTTTTTTGCCAAAGTAACATCATAAACTTTATTTTGATGGGTGTTTTCAAATTGATCTCCATGCTGTTTCTTCTTGTAAAGCAAACTTTGAGTTTTGGTATATGAGATTTCTAAATATTACTCTACAGTAATATTTTTCCAAGAGATGTCCACCACGAACAATGCAGATGAACTTGATGTTTTTTATCTCCTGGTTCTAATGCTTACATTACTGCCTTTTCATTGGCTTTCCTGTTGCATGCAGTTGCAAAGTAAGCTTTAATTCTTTTGCATTAAAAATTGCTGCTGATCTGTGTTCAGTAGCTCACAGCCTCAGACTTAAAATTTGTAGTTTTTTCTGCAAGGCTTTATGGCTTTATATAAAATCTATATTTTATTTGTTTTACATTCATCTAAACCATGCTGTTTACAGTAAAAATTTATTTATATGTACAAAAGTAAGTCTAACTACAGCACAAAACGACCATTATCACAAATAAAGTATTATGCAAAAGATTTCTCAAATTTCAGCTTTGATAGGAATATTATTACTCTATGAGCATTAACTGTTATTCTCTTTATTCTTCTTTATTTCTCTGTCATACAGAGTGATGTATGTGAATACTGGATGTAAAATTCAACTGTACCATACATCATTTAGTCACGATCGTAACTAGTGTTTGCAATGGGTCAAAAATTCAGAAGCGGGTACAGCACCTGGAAATATAACTTCCGTTAGGCTGCGAGCTCATTGCAAAGTCATAATGCAAAATTTTGCTTTGCACGTTCCATGTATGCTAGTGAAACTTTGGACCCGGGTAGCAATTTCAGGACCGGATCCTGACATCATCAACCTGGTAGTGTACCTGGTGCAAATATTAATGCAATGATGCTTTAAGCGTGTACATGTGCAGATTTACAGCCTTATGACCCTTGGCATACTTTCTTGCAAGCACTAAGAAATTAAGGAAAGTCTTTTTGTGATCACTTTATTAAAGGTAGTATGATATGTCAATTACAGTTACATGCAGTAGTTCAAGAAAATGAAAAATCATTTATATCTTTTTGGACCTTCATTAGCCTAATGTTTGTCTTTACAGTTAAGTGAATTCACCTTCCTCTCCTAGCAAATTCATTTGTTAATACCTTTGGTACTAAACAAATGACCGTAGAATAGTCCAACTTTAAAATGGTCTATCTCATGGAGAGGTTGGGGGTATTCTGAAGAGTACTGAATAATAGAGGCGTTTTTTAGAAATGATTATGTAAAAAAAAGAACAAAATGGCGTGTGATGAGACTACACGAGATCGAAAATAAAAGAAGATAAACAACATAATTTGAGCTTAAAATAATTATTTGCGTCCGACCAAATGGTAGCAGAGTCCGGTTTGGACCGGCAAAAACAAAATACGAGTCTTACAAATCAAAAGTTTCAGCGTGGAACATTGATCCAACAAGATTGAAAAACAGTGTGAGTGCGAACCAAAACAACCGAGTGAAGGAACTTAGGCCACGGTAACCACATGGGCCAACCGATAAACAATGTACAAACTACAAAATATGCCAGCGCACCTAATGAGCGTTAGGCTGAATGAAACCGTAACAGTAAAGGAGTTCAACAAAACATTGAGTGACGGTAATGTTAAATGCAACCAACCGTTCTAACGACAACGTTAGAAATTACAATAACCGTGGGCGAGTATTGAGTCAACTGTAAAGTGCAGAATTATACAACACAGCCTAGCGTAGGCAGATCGCACAATTAACGTTAAGCCAGAGGGGCATAGAGTAGCCTAGAGTAGCCCAAAATCCCAACGTTAGAGATGGATGAAGAGGCCAAAAAGAAAATGGAGGCGTTAAAACAGATGAGAAGAAATAAGAAGAGTCAGTTAACAAGGACACTGAACACATGTACAAAATTAATTGAGAGTGAAGAAAAAGATGAAGAAATAATTCACAACCAGTTAAGGAAAGCTGAGGAACTCTTTTCAAATTTGGAAGAGATATATCAAAGGGTATTCACAAAAATAACAGATGATGTAGCCTTTCAAGCAGAGGAAGAATGGATGGCAGAAGTTGAGGATAAGTATTGGCGAGTAATACTGAAGGTTAGGGCAGAGTTTCAGAGGCCTAGAGTTACTGTACGTCAAAAGGTGAAACGTTAGCACAGGCAGGACAACGAGAAATAGAGGATACACAACACGTAGTAGAAGTAGAACAGGAACAAAGGTAAACAGCTAGTGGTGACAGTCAGGAACGCGTAGTTAATGATGAGCGAGAAAAGAAGAAACCAGAAGTTGCAAATCAGAATAGGCTTAGTTCAGAACATGAGCAAAGGGAAGCATCAAGCAGTGACAGGCAGGAGAACATAATGGATGATAAGCAAGAAAAGAAGAAACCAGAGGTGGCAAACCAGAATAGTTTGTTTGAGTCATTAAAACTGGCCATGGAGCTTCCAAAGGTGGTTATCCAATATTTTTATGGTGATCCTGGACAGTATTTCAGTTTTACCAATTCATTTGATGTGCTTGTTGCTAGTAAATTACAGTGTGAGTTTACAAAGTTGCAACATCTCTTTTGTTAAGGTAAAGCGTACAGCGCCATTAATGCTTGTGAGTTTGAAGGACAAACGGGGTTTTCAAAGGCACTGGAGATAAGAATACAATTTGGGCAGCCTCATATGATCCTGGAAGCTATGACATCCATGCTACAGAAAAGAAAGGCTGTAGAAACATCAGAGGAATTGTGGGAGTTAATTGGGGATTTAAAGAAATGCCAGATCACCTTGGAAAAGTTGGGGTATGACAATCATCTCAATTGTAGTAACACACTACTTACTGTACAAAATTTGTTTCCAATTTACATCCAAAGAAAGTGGAGCAGTGAGTCTCATGACATTTTGAAAAAGGAATCAAAGATAAAATTACAAGACCTGATCAGCTTTATGGAGAATCAGGGCTCAGTTAGGAGTACTATGTTTGGCAGACAATTTCAGTTAAATTTAGAAAAACAGAAAAACAAGAAGAGGCCAAATGAACAGAGAGAAATGTTGGTGCTAGAGAAAATGAGTACAGATCTAGTTACTATACAGCTAGTGTAAATGATAACAGTGGGAAATGTTCATGTTGTAATATTGGTAACCACAAGTTGTGGAGGTGTAGATCATTCTTAGACTTGACTATTAATGATAGATGGGATTATGCCTCGAAAAATAAGCTGTGTTTCAAGTTTTTGGGAAAACATTTTTCAGCTCAGTGTACAAGAGATATGAAATGTAACATAAACAATTGTCAGGGTCATAATAGATTGCATAAGCCCCATGAAGGGAGTAGCAAACAGGGCATGCAGAGTGTGCGGCCAAAATAAATGCTAGCAGCAGCATCTCTGAAAATAATGAAAATAGTACCAGTGATGGTAGACCAACCTTCCATTAAAATGGTCAGGTGAACCAAACGATATCATTTAGGACGGTCCCGATCTAAGTGCATACAAAGTACGGGCAAGTTATTGAGACAAATGCTTACTGGATGACGCCAGTGAAAAAACATATATTAATGAAGATTTAGTGTCCGAGCTAGGACTCAGTGGTAAACAGGAGGAGGTATGCGCCAACTTGTTAAACGGTAAGGAAGAAAAGTTTCTGTCCTTCCCGGTGAAGTTTAACATTTCCTCAATAAGTGAAACAAATAACATGTATGAGATTGAAGCGTTAACAATCAAACGTTGTTGTGGTGACCTGAAGCCAATTGATTGGTGCAGGGTATGAGAAGATTAGCACCGTTTCAGAAAAATTGAGTTTCCAAAGTACAGTGGTAACAAAAAAAGGTCGACATTTTGATAGGGTAAGATTACGCTATCTTTCATGAGTCAATTCAGGAAGTGAAGGAAAGAGATGGTGAACCCATTGCAAGACTCACCCCTCTGGGGTATACATGTTTAGGACCAGTTTCACCTTCACAAATAATTTAGTCATTTCACAATAGATTTATGAAGATTTTCTCATTGAAGTCAGGATAGACAAGTGGATGATACTCTCAGAAAATTCTGGGAAATTGATAACTCAGGGTTGACTAATAAGGTTAGTTGTTACACCCAAGAGGAAGAAGAGGCACTCAAAGTTGGGTCCAAATCAATGGTTAAAGTAGATACCAGTTACAGATATCGAGTCAAGATTCCATGGAAGGAAAATGAGAAAATAAAAGTAACTTCAAACAATTATGAGTCAGCGGAGAAAAGACTAGAGAGTCTAGAAAATAAATTGAAAAAATAAAGATTTGGGTGAAGCATATCAAGATGTGATTCAAGGGTACGTGAGAAAAGTAGAAGATGAACCAAAGTCTAAAACAGAATGGTTCATCGCGCACTTTTCGGTGGTAAAAAGGGATCGTGCTGCAACAAAAGTGAGGGTAGTGTTAGACGCAGCTGCCGAGGATAAGGCAGGTGTTTAGACGATTTGATAAACAATGGTCCCAAATTACAAAACAACCTGCATGATGTGTTGATCAGGTTCAGACGTGATGAAGTAGCTGTTGTGTGTGATATTGCCGAAATGTATCTACAGATAGAAGTAGAAAAGGCAGATAGACCAATGTTTAGATTTCTGTGGCGAGATCTGGACATTCAAAAGAAGCCACAAATGTATGAGTTTTGCAGATTGCCTTTTGGGCTGAATGTATCACCATTTATTGCTCAGAAGGTTTCACAAGAAAATGCAATGCTTTACATAAAGCAATTTCCCTTAGCGGGAGAAACAGTTTTGCCATCTACATATATGGATGATAGCATGGATAGTGTTAAAGATAAGATACTGCAATAAAATTGTATGAAGAGCTCACCATGTTGTGGGCAAAAGCTGGAATGAGTGCTAGAAAATGGGTTTCAAATTCTAAGCGGATACTTGAAGCTTTTTCTGAGGAGCACAGAGTTAGAGAGATGAAAATCATTGATAGTGAGTGGCCTTCAGATAAGGCTTTGGGTTTGACGTGGATGTCTGAGAAAGATATTTTTGTGTTTAAAGGCCCAGACGGAACCATGGAAAACATGACTAAGAGGAATGTGTTAAGTCAAATTGCAAGTTTGTTTGATCCATTGGGTTTTTTGTCACCTGTTATAACTGCAGGAAAGATTTTACTTCAGGAGATTTGGTCAAGTGGAGTACAATGCGATGAAGAAATTGCTCAGGAGTTAGCGGTAAAGGTCAAAGCATGGGTCAAGGATTTGAAAAACCTTGACAAGGTAGAAGTGCCAAGATGTATTCAGTTTAAGCATGGTGAAACACAAATCCATGTATTTTCAGATGCCAGTAAGGATGCTTATGCTGCTGTAGCATATGCAAGAAGTGAAACGAATGAGGGAGTAAATGTAAAGCTTGTGGCATCCAAAACAAAAGGAGCACTTTTGAAAGCACTCAGTATTTCTAAGTAAGAGTTGATGGGTGCAGTGCTTGGGTTAAAGTTGGCCAAATCAATTTCAAGTTAGAGGATGTTGTGTTCTGGGTGGATAGTCAAAATGTGCTATATTGGATACGAGGGAGAGGAAAGTTGTTCAAGCCATTTACAGCAAACAGAGTTGGCGAGTTTCAACAATTAACAAGTCCGGCACAGTGGCAGCATGTGCCAGGAAAAGATAACCCGGCTGATTTAGCTTCAAGGGGGACAAATGTGTTAAAAATGGTAGAGGACGAAAAATGGCAAAATGGACCAAAATTTCTGTATGATGGTCTGGAGAGTTGGCCCAAAAAATAAAGTTAGTGAGGTTGTTGGTGATGACCAGCGTAAAGTAGTTGTATCAAAGATGACAAAAAGTTAAAAGTACCACTTGATGACAATTGGAGGTTAGAACCTAGTCGTTTTAGTAGTTGGGAAAGATTGCAGAGAGTAACCGCATATGTACTTCGTTTCATTAATAATTTTCGCAGAGAGACAAAAGACAGAGAAAACAGTAAAATATTGACTAATGAGGAGATACAAGATGCAGAAACTTATCTGGTGAGAGTCGCTCAAGAGGAAGCCTTGAGTAAGGACATTGAAGATGTTAGGAAGGGTGGATTTGTAAGACCAGTGTTCTAAAATCTTGATGCCAAAGTTAGATGAGGAAGGTCCGTTGAGGATGAGGAAGGTTGAGTCTCATTGAAACATTGCCATATGATGTGAGATTTCAAGTTATTCTTCCAAGGAAACATGCCTTAACAAGGTTAACACTAAGGAAGTACCATACTGATGCTAATCATGCAGGGGAACGAATCATGTTTTGACAAAACGTAATGAGAAATACTGGGTAGTTCATGGAAATGAAGCAGTTAGAGAGTGTGAGAACAACTGTAATCAGTGTTAATTGATGAAGACAAAGGTGGGTGAACAAGTTATGGCACCATTGCCAAAGAAAAGAGCAACAGTGAGAGTCAGGGCATTTGTTAAAGTTGCGGTCGATTATGCCGGACCCTTTCTCACAATTCAAGGCGGGGGTCGTGTAAAGACTAAGAGATATTTATGTCTTTTTACATGTTTAAGTACAAGAGCTGAACATTTAGCGTTATCATATGGACGTTATACTGATACCTTCTTAAATGCGTTTTACCGATTTGTGATCAGTAGAGGTGAACCGGAAGAGTTATTTTCAGACACTGGGAGTAATTTTATTGGTGCGTGTCGAGAGTTAGAGGAGGTTTTCAAACGAATTGACAAAGCCAAGATTCAGAAAGTTACGGCAGGTTAAATGAAGTGGCACTTTTTGCCCCCACTTTCTCCTCATTTTGGGGGTGTGCATGAAGCACTGGTCAAGACAAGTAAAAGAGCAATTTATGCAATATTGAGTAATGCATCCGTGACTGATGAGGAGTTCCACTCCGCCCTTGTCGGAGCAGAGGGAATAATTAATTCCAGACCATTGACATATATGTCCGCTTCTCCAAAGGACCGTACTCCTTTGACACCCAATCACTTTATCCATGGAGCCATGGGTGGTAAATTTACATCAGAGGTTATAGATAGTACAAAGTTCAGTCCAAGAAAATGATGGGGACGTGTGCAGGAATTAATGCGTCATTTCTGACAACGGTGGATCAAGGAGTGGTTGCCAACCTTAAATAGACGAAAGAAGTGGCATAAGGAGAAGCCAGACGTGAAAATAAATGATTTAGTTTTAGTCCTAGAAAAGGATGTAGTTAGAGGTCAGTGGCCATTGGGCAGAGTGCTAGAAGTTTTTCCAGGGCCAGATGGACACGTCAGAGTTGGGTGAAGTAAGGGTGAAGTAATGACAAATATTACTAAGGTGTGTCCATTAGAGTGACGAGAGAAGCAAAATGAATTGTGTAAGGGGATGTTTTTTTAATTAAGATTGTATTAATGTTTGTGCAGACTTGGTGCAAATTTGTATATTAGCAGGAGTTCACAGGTTTACATTTTAGAAATGATTATGTAAAAAAGAACAAAATGGCGTGTGATGAGACTACACGAGATCGAAAATAAAAGAAGATAAACAACATAATTTGAGCTTAAAATATTCATTTGCGTCCGACCAGGTGGTTACGTAAGCAATGTTCACCTTTCATACATTTTGGTTCAGGTATGTAAAATGATATCCGGAAGCACCTGAAATATTGTCCTTGATGTCATCGAAGTTTCCCTTACATTCCGGAACGGTTTTTTCTTCAAGCGATACATTTTATTTTCATCTTAAACGTTCTCCTGGCTTTCGGCATATTTTAGGCGTTTTCTAGACGTAAGAGACGTTTTATATACGTCTTTAGGACGTTCTCTGGATGTCCTGGTTATTTTTTTGTAGGTACGTTAAACGTTTCCTGAACGTCCTGTACGTTTTACATACGTCCCAGACGTTTTCCGTACAGACCAGCAAAGGTTTTATAAACGTTTTCTACGTCGAAATAACGGTTTGAAAATGTGTCTAGAAACATTTTGAAAACGTTAAAAATGTCCACAAAATCACCTGCTTAAAACGTTGTAAGAAATTTCTAATTTTTTCGAAACGTAAGTGGTTACTTTTGAATATCGTTCAGCAAACTTTTTGTTGTTAACTGCGTTAAGTTATATCTACAGCCCTGTTGCGGTTTCTTTAAGTTAACACGGCATGCATCTCATTTTATATCACACAGAGAAAAGGTAGGTAGTTGAAATGGAAAGAACGTTGGTATTTTCATAATCACCTTGACGGTATTGGTCATCGTAGGTAACAGTGAATTGTTTTTCCCACAAACCCTTTTAACTGTGATATAAAAAGGCAAAATGTTCGTAATATGTCATGAACTTCAATTAACAGAAATATTGCAAACACCCCTTTGAGTATGAGCGATGACTTTACAAAAATTTCCATTATTTTTCTGAAATAATAGCTTCACTGTTTTTGTTCTAAACTTGTGAAATATTTGAGGCAGACTAATATATTCAAGTTTTTTAATTTTTATAACAAATAGATAACTTGTTAATTAAAGCTACCATTTGTACATTTTTCACAGAAATAAGTACTGGCTGCAGCGTACCTTGTAGAGGCGCGTTACTGTAATCATCCGAAGCAAAGGATGTACACTTTTAACCAATTGGTACTTACCTTAAGGTGGCGAATGCACGACTTCTGGGAGGCCGAGAGACAGGCAAAAATACCAAAAATAAATAGAAACAAATTTTTACCAAAGGAAAGGAAAGAAGGAATAGTGGTAGAAAGCCTACATGAAAAATCCCAGCAATCCCCAACGTTTACATTATCTAAGCTGAGTGGCTTAAATTGAGTCAAGGAGTTTCAACATTTTACAAAAATACCCTGTTTTCTTCTCAGCCATGCATCAAAATTCAGGAATTCCTTTTCAATGCACCGAACGCCCATCGACTAACATGACAGGTACCTTCATCTCGCTCATCGCTCAAAAAATATCCTCTTTACAAGTCAGAACAGTTTTCGATTACTGTAAGGCATTGTTAAGGCTCATTCAAAACGAAGAACGGTCACTGTAATCTTCTCGGTAGATATTTGAAACTTAAAGTGACATGTTGAGTTGGTTCAGAAATTTTTCCAAACCTGTTTCTTTCCCATTCTGTGTTAATCATCTAATATGATCAATTTTTCATTTGGATTTTGTAGGCAAAGAGTTCAAATACAAACTGTGCAAAATTTACCTAAATTTAATCAATTTTAAGGCCATGATTTTTTAAAACGCATTACTCCGCTCTGTGAAATACCATCTTTGAGGAGCTATTTTGGCGGGAAACACATACCGATCATTCAAGGCTCTGTAGCTCAAAATTTCAATGTTAGCATGTCACGGTTGAAACCCTCTGCTGGGAGCTAGGGCCACGGAACTTGCCTAATTTAGTGTGTAAGTCAATGGGACTTATAATCAGAGGTCCGCTGCCTACAAAGTCGACAGTAAACATGGCAGTGACCTATTATAATATGCATTTTGGACGATCTGGTAAGGTAATAAAAGAAAAGTTTGGTGTTGAACTTGAAGGGTATCTTAATTCTTTCATGTACCCTCGCAAAAAAGAGAGAAAAAACCGAGGGCTGAATTTAGACTTGTGCAGAGGCCGCAACCCTCTTTGAGAAATTGGTTATAATTCAACACAACAGTAAGCTAACATTAGTTAGTCTTAAGGTTAGGCCTATCTGTAGCATGGTGGGACCGATAATGTCGCAACCGACCATTTCAAAATTGATATACAGTATGTACACTCCCATGCTTGCATTTTTCAAATGATAAGTAACTCATGGATGTATTGCTACCTATAGTTCTCAATCCCCAATTCAAAATTTAGGTAAAATGAGCTCGAATTCGAAATTTTCTCCGTCGTCATTCTCGAAATGGCACCGTAAGTGACGAGTTTTCCATATATATAGTGTGCAACCATTTATATTGACTTTGTAAAGTTAGGTACCTACTTAGCAGGCCGTATGGTTTAGTTCTTGGCGCGAACCAAGGGCGTAGCACAAAAGTGTTGAGCAACGGAGTCCGCTTAGTAGTAAGGCGTTTTGAAGTCTTACACACAGCACCGTGCAAAACTTGTTTCACTTGTTGACCTAACCTGCCTTAGAAAGACGTAAAATTTGGTCAAGTTACAAACATAGCACAATAACCTAATAACCTAGTTTATGCATTCATCACACTAAACTGCAGAACAGGAGCTACCTCAGATGAAGGGGCATTTCGGACAGACAACGTCATAATGAGGGAATTTTCGTTTTGGTAGAGTATTATTTTCAAATGTTAAAAACACACGTAAAGTTAGGAAGTAGTTGCGAAAAGTTTGAAAATTAAATACATTTAGATACAAACGTAACTCAAATGGGTTCATCATCGTGTAAAAGGAACCACTGGATAGTTCCAACAGGGTTAGGCTCGTATTGTTTACGGTATTAATGTGCTACTTGGAAATTTTTGAGGGTGCGTCATTCACGGTCCCGCGTCAATAACGCTGAATTTACTACTACTGCTACTGCTACTACTGTATACACTGTATACATTACAGGTATTCTAAACCTGCAACAGTGCTGCTAGCCTTATTCTAAGCTCACCTTACGTCTGGTGGCATGGAACTACTCAAGGTTAGACAGAATGTCACTTTCAGCAAGCAAGGAACCCAGGCTGTGCTTAGTTAGTCCAACTTTTATTCTGGTTTTACTTAGCCTGGTACAGGATCGTGTACCTGCCTAAACTATATATCGTAAAAACATCGGATTTTGCGCACTGCCGAATTTCGTGCACCGGTGAAGATTCTTCCCTTTTATTGTAGCAAAGCACCAGCCTTAGCTGCGGAACAATTTACCTCACCGAATGCATTATTTTTGTCCACACGGAAGCCAAAACAGGTTGATACGTATTTATCATTACCCGCAATAAGTTGCATTTATCCTCACTGTAGCCAACTGTTGATTCGTAATTGAAATCAATGGAAATCACACTTTTTGCTCCATTTATTTTGGCTGTTTTAGCGGGAGTGTGCCAGCTTACTCAAGGGTCGATTAGGGGGAACCTATTTTGTTAGTCAATCATAATATAAGTTGCGCCAACCCCTTGGTTGCTTAATTACCATCTTCATCTACTGCTCGAAATTTGCAGTTTTACAACTAACAGCTTACTGTTGTTTCAGTCAACATGATATTACGAATTTGAAGCAAAGTGTTGAGGAAATGATTAAATTTTCAACAGATTCAAGTTAAGACTTTATCGATTCAGTATACGTATCTTTAAGGGACATTTCAGAACCTACAGTACACTGAATATCATAGGGTAAAACTACCATAGGTTTGCTCAGTTTAAAGCCTCAGCAGGCCTACTGTTGCTTAAGGGGATGCTGGGTATGGGGATGCTGAAACAAAGTAGATCAACAACTAAATAATGGCCTAGAAGTAGAAGTAGAAAACAACGTTCTCACCTTCCCTCAACAGCCTGAATAAAGCTATAATATCAGACTAAGTAGGCTAGGGTTGTTATTATAATCCATTATTTAGTGTATGGCTAATGTAATCATGCTTGTGCCCTTTGAAAATCCCTGGTAACTTTTTTAAGTTGACATTTGTGCACTTTCAACTGAAAGATGCACCCCTTACCCCTTGGTAAGCTAAACGTCAGTGTCTAAAGCCCACTTAAATTTAAGTTTACTTCCCTTCCACGCTGACCTGTGCATGTTAACCGACTTTTGGAGGTGTTTGCACAGGACGAAGCAAAAGCAGAAGATACGTCGGTCAATGTTTGTAAGGAGCATGGAACATTTTATGCATTGACACCCCTCTGTCACAAAAGTGATCCAATATTTGACTCTGACATGTTTATTGTAGAATATTACACGTTATTTTGCACCCCTTACTGTAGGCTGCTTTGATGCAACATTTGTACAAATTTGCCACAGCAATGCGTCACAACTCTGGGTCAAACGTTTTGTTATACAATTGATATGTACATTACCCCCTCCCCAATTGCTTTGGATCTGAGTAATTACCTGGGGCTGAACAAAGCCTTGAGCCCCTCAAGAGTCCTGCAGAATTGCTGATTAAAACAGTTAACATTTGAATTAATTAGAAATGTATGTATTCTTTCGCTTGGAAAGACTGCGGAATTAAACTTCTCACGTGTTTAGAAATATGACGGGGTGCGTTGAGAAAAAGTAGTATAAAATAATAGCATATACAATGACAAATACCATCAAATAACTAGTATGTAGTGTTTTAGAATAACGCCTGCTTAGAAAACATAAATATAGAGGACAGGAAATTCCAGATAAATGTCATTTATTGATATTTTTAACAAAATCAGAGATCGTTACTAATTGTAAATAGACGAGGAACTTACAAGGGCAAAACCATAAACACCTGTTAATAATGGCTGTTACGGTCTGCTGCAGATGGTTAGTTCGGATATGGTTTTAAGGCTCAACTATTACCTTATGACTTAATGTAGATCGGCGTCTACGGCCTAAGTGTACCTGTCCTGGGTTAAGTTAGGGTAGATGGAGTTCCACTGCCCAGTTTCCAACCAATTGGTTCTAGTCAAGCCGGCCACGACCCTTTTCTCAGTTGTAGCTCACTGGCTTGTTTTCGGTACTCCATTGCTTATGCGAGCACCAAGCAGAGTGGCAGTAAGTTCCGTTTTTAAAGTCTTTGGTATGACCCGGCCAGGACTCGAACTCACGACCTCCCGACGGCAAGCCTAAGCACTGCCGTTGGACGCTGCATTGTTATCCCTACTCCATTGCTGATGAGGCGCATCACGCACAACTGCAGTACCTTCTATTTCGAAGCCTTTGGTATGACATGGGCAGGGAATCGATCTCCAGCTTCTCGAGTGAGATTCGGATGTAAGGTACACCACAAATCCGCGTAAAGGTGAATGAAAACGAGATTTAATCCGAATCGTTCAGTTCATATATCAAATAATTCAAGTTTAACTCTTCTGTAATAGAAAACATAACTTTCACTGGCGAATCCAACTGTTTCTGTGATAAAGAGGGGGAGGGTTGATGATGGCTTGTGGATGAGTGACGGCCGTCACATAAAGGAAAGGGTTGGACTAACGATAGCCCTTATTCCTAAGATACTTCCTAGCCCTAGCAAAGAATACAATCGATACAATACAATGGCAACAACCAATCAATAAACACCTTGTTAAACTGTGCGCATTAACCGGAAGGATTCCCGTGCTTCACTATAAAATGTTGTTTAAGGCTGGTGGCGACCTTACAGGTCTGGTGCCCTGACAAATTTGGGCATTTGATTTGAAAAGCATTAAAAACCATGAAAAAATGCCACAAATTCCATGAAAATCCTTCAAAAATTGACCAGGTTTACAAGATAGTTTATGAATTACACTCGATAATGGATAAACATGGCCTAAATATGCAAGTCATGTGATGTCGAGAGACTGCCATGCCATGTATGGTTAATTTTACTCTATTTAACAACCTTCATTTAAAAGACAGTTTCAGCATTAATATGTTCTGTAGGCTTCATTTCAGAATCATTTATTAAAATGTATCTATGTGATGTGTAATTAAGAGATAACTAACATATTGTTAGCAAAAGAAATGTATCTTGTTTTTCGTGCTGTTTATTAATTTTCTGCTCAACCGCGTTTGCTTTTTCTAAGGATTTTAGAGTTAATACCTCACCGAGTCTATCTCACTTGTCTACTGAACTGAATTTACTACAGTCAACCCATATATTCACGTCAAACGATTACACAAACTTTTCAGGAAAAGAAACCAAAAAAAGTTAAATAGAGACTCTAAGGAGCCCACGCGACCTGTCTCGAAAATAGACCCCCCACACTTCTGACAATGATAATTGTAAGTGTAAGGTCTATTCAAACAAGGCGGAGAAGACAAATGTTTTACCTTGGTCAGAATAAGTTAGTTAGCGGTTCATTAGATAGAGTTTCCAACCACTTTGTTCAAGTCGAGCGGGCCACGGCCTTTTTTCCAGTTGTGGCTCACTGGCTTGTTTTCCCTACTCCATTGCTTATGCTGAGAGCAGAGCACAATGGGAATAGGTTCCGTTTTTAAAGTCTTCGGTATGACCACGCCAGGACTCGAACTCCCAACTCCCCTCCTACAAGTCCGAAGTGAAGGATGTACAATTTTAAACACTTGGCACTGATCTAAAGGTAACGGATGCACGACTTGGGGAGTGAGAGACAGGCGAAACGAGAACAAAGACGAACATAAACTCAAACAAAGTAGAGTAGTGGTAGATAGCCTCTGTGCAAAAATAGAAATCCTAGCCCTTTCCTTTATCTAAACGGACTTAAATTAGTTAACCCGTTTCACCATTAAAAACATATTCTGTTTTCTTTTCAGCAATGCAACAAGAGACACGAATGCATTTTCAAGGCACATAACGTACATCGACTAGCACGACAGGTATCATTACGCTCAAAAACATATTATCCTTGTTTTACGTTTTTTCATTTCCATAAGGCCGAACTTCTTAATCTATCCGAGGCAAAGGCACATAGGTTAAAAGCAGCGTTTTCATTCATTGTGGACACTCTCGTGTTATTGAAGGGTCAAACATGCTCGACAATGATTGACTGCAACGACCACACCTTCATATACATCGACCGATATTGGATTCCATCCATGGTTATGGAGTGTAAATGATTGAAGATGCCACTCGGTGAAAAAATTACTCTCATTCGAATCAGGGAACGGTTACTATAATCTTTTTGCTAGATATTCTGTACTTAAAGTGACATATTAAAGTGGTCACTGTTGACGAATGACCAAATTAGACAATCCGCATAGATAGTTTTTCAGTGGTCTCAGAAGGTTGTCACTACATTCTTTTAAAACTGAAAGCGCAATTGTATAAAGTCAGGGTACATACAATCCCAAATTATAACATTTTTGCGTAACAAGTGGATATGACGTTTGACTGGTTATGATAAATATAGTCAAAGCAATGCCATCATATGACCCTTCAACACTATCGTTAAGATATCGATATCATCTCAAGATGTCCTTAAAAGAGTGAGGGCGGAATGTTCCCTCTATATCATATAAGAACCAGAGATCTTAAATTGTTATCATAAAATGCAGTTTGATATAAACTTTTTGACATAATTAGCATAAATTGTCCATCAAGGGGAAAGGAAGTCCTTGAAAATAAATAAAAATTAACTGAATTCAGGTTCGACCGTATTAGTCTTCAATTAAACAGCTGAAAAGCCCATGGGGAATTAAGTGCGTCATTTATCACCCCAAACTACAATTTTACGGGCAGACTACATAAATTCTCCATTGGATCAGCTCTTTGATTGACATTAAATTTAAAAGAAAACAGTTGCTTAAATCACACATCACATACTGAGAGTGGTTTGATTAAACATTAAGGCAATGAATGTTCACGGAGGTATGCCCTGAAACAATAAATTAGGATTGTGTCTGGTTAGGAATGACATCTGTGCGAGCGGCTAGAAGTAGGTAGAAGAATTGTTACTATGTAAGGTGATGGCAGAGTAATCCGGAGATGAAGGTTTTGATTAATAATAGTATGACATCGACGTACGTCCAGAAAGATATCACAAGAGAATCACAAGGAAAAAATCTCAGTCTGACCAACTAGGGACATTTTTGTCCACTATAGGTGGACGTGTATTACTTCTGTAGCTGCGATGGCTGCAAGTTAACCTTGGTTTTTGTAAGTATAAGCTTCGAAAGAAACGTCATCCATGGATTACTAATGGTATCATTTTGCAGTAGATTTTAACGAAAAATAAGTTTCATAGAAAATACTTGAAGTGTACTCAAAATACTATCTTTGAGTAATTCCGTGTCTGTCGCAATGAATTAAATCATATTACTCGTACTTCAAACAGGATAAGTTCAATGAATGTTAAATGATGTTAAGCGTACTTGGTTATTTATTAATGTTCTAATGAAAACCAAAAATAACAATAGTTTTCCTCCTGGAAGTGTAAATTTTGGTAGTAATCTCCTTCATTCCTTGCAGAGCCCAAACAGAGTATTCGTCCATCACTATGCTTCCTGTATACACTACAGCACAACCGCAGACGTGTATTCAAAAACATTCCAATCAATCGATTTGATAATGGTAAATCCGCAATGATAAGAAACTTTATCTCAACTGGTGTTGCTTCTGATCAAGACAAATAACTAAAGCTAAAGTCTCTCCTATTTCTAAGAAAGGCGATCCCTTCTCTAGTGATATTTACCACCCGGTCTCTATTATATCGGTATTTTCTAAGAATTTTGGAAGAGTATTTCATAACCGTATTAACGATTTTGTTATTAAAGCACAATAAAATATTCAAGTGTCAATATGGTTTTAGGCCATACACAATTGTCCAATTGTCTGATTTGGCTTCAACGAATGCTTTCGATAGTTTTAATAGTTGACCATTAAATGATTTTTGTATCTAAACTTGTCGAAAGCTTGTGATAATATAAACCATCAAATTTTATATTTAGAATTTTCAGTTCCATTACGGCATTAGAGGCATCAGCCTAATTTGGATTAAAAGTTATTGTTTTCAAAGATTCCAATTTTTATCTTTTAGCAATATAAATTCCGATCAACTGAATGTAAGTATGCGGTCTCCCGCAAAATTTCCATTGTAAGACGACTCATTTTTATTATCTATATCAGGGGCGGATCTAGGATTTTTCATTGGGGGGGGGGGGGGGGGCGGACGGTCGATCATCTGTCCGAACGACTATCTAAGCGGAGCGCTACCATCGGTTGGCGCCCAGCGTACAGAAAATTTTGAAAAACCGCGACCCCTCAGATATGCGGAAATGACATTTCCCAGGCTTGTTAGTAGAACCCAAGTAGTCGTTACTTTGAGATTTTTTTTGCCAAAAAATGTTCCCTTCAATTAAAAGTGAGAAAACTGCAAAAACTTGCTCCATCTTTCCAAAAATATGTCGTAATGTTATAGGTCCGGAAAAGTGGTCTAAAGATAAGGGGGATCCTCACACAAGGTACAGAGAGGAGAAACTTTCCTTTTCAATTTTGAATAAAAATTCGTTACAACCTATACTTATATCAGTGGCGTAGCTACTGGGGGGGGGGGGGCAGGGGGGGGGGGGCATTGGGGAAATTTGATGAAAATGGGGAAATTGGATGAATTTTCTTATTCTTACAAAAATTTCTCAAAATCTTTGGTAGAATAAGAAATTGTGAGATATTTTTCATACGTAATTCGTATTTTCATGCAAAAAATTAACTCAGATTTTGTCAGTGTCGCATGAACCGGCCCTACTCGTGTTCCACAGAAATGTCCTCCCCGCGTAGCAGATTGAATGTTCTCTTGTATACGCACTAGGGTTATGATCAGTGCATTTCAGTGCACACATTCAGGTATTTAACAACAGCTGATACAGTGCAACTAACACTGAAAGGCTGTAATCCCGAACTTATCCCCTTGTACACAGTCTCTGTGTTGTGCACTTTAAATTCAGTAAAAGGATGTGAAAACTGACAAGTCACTACCATGGACCCCCGGGGTTATTATGTTGTTCTACAAGCTATTAGTAGCTATGCCGATTTTACTCTGTGTTCGTAACGATGGATGGGGCTGAAACAATCCATGGCCAACGATAAACTTAAAGTTAGTCTAGAAATTAAAATGAAAGGGATCCATTGGCATACTTAGATTTTGTTACTTAGCCTTATCCTTGGAGGCTTACATTCTAGTTCGCGAAAATAGCTCTCTGCTCACTTGGGTTGTAACAATAAACGGGTCAATGAGTACCTTGTAGCCTTCTTCACTTAACAGACTGCGGTTCTAACAGGATATCCTCTGTGATCGAGCCACTCTTAGGCCTCCTTAGTGGCGTGCGAAGGGGAGACCATTGGGCCATGCCCCCCTCACAGATGCCATTTTTGCTTTGTTCTTAAAAATACGTAGTCTAACTTTATCAACACAGATTTTACTTCAAAAGATAGCATATGTGGCACCAGATTGCTTATAAGGACACCCAATTTTTCAAGAATTTTCAAAGGGAAAGCATTGTCTCTGCAAGGTCCTTCAGTGATGCCATTTTTTTTAATTCCTATAAATAGACCTAGACAAATTCTGTCAAATTCCAATTTTTACCTAAAATGGTAGACTCTGTTTCCCACTGGTGGCATCGATAAAAAAAAGACAACATGTTTAGATTCTCTTTAAAAACATGAATAAGCTATTTTTGGCCATCTGAGGGGTCTTATTTTTCGAGATTTTCTTTACGCTCCACGCCAACCAACGGAGGCGCTTCGTTCAGTCTTTTGGGCAAAATTACATTTGTAGGGTCAAATTAGCTCTTAACTCTCTGTTCACTTTGCAGTTTGCGAACATATTTTGAAGTGAGCGTTTTATTGCAAAAGACAAAAGAAGAAAGCGACTCGTTAGATTCTTCGTATAAGTCAGGAAAATGCTATTTCCGGCCATCTGAGGGGTCTGATTTTCGAAATTTTCTCTACGCTCCGCGCCAACCAATGGTGGCGCTCCGCTTAGATAATCTTTATGATAAAATAACGTTTTGTGGCCAAGAAAATCCCCAATCCTGTACCGATCAATGCTCTTTTATTTTGACTCCTAAAAGTGTGCAAATTTAAAGACAAGTTTTACTTCGTAGGGTAGCATAAATGGCATAAGGATGCATGTAAAGACACAAAAGTTTCAGTTTTATCCTCATGAACCACCACGATTAACTTTTAACACTGTTCCTGTCAAAGTCGAAAATATTGCACCATTTTGCATCTAGGCTCCTTGAAAACGTCAAAAAATTTCCGGACATCCCCTCTCCTTAGACCATATTGCATGCCCCCGCCCCTTCAGAGAAATTCTGCGTACGCCACTGCGTTACTACATACAAATAAACCAGATATTGTTTACCAAAATAATTTACTGTGTTATTTCCGATTGCTCTATGTTATACTTTAAGATTAAAATGCAGGTAATATTATAAACTGACATGGTAATGTTGTTATACTTGTAAATTTGCATATTTTATATGAAATACATACACATTGACCGGGGAAAGTTTTGGGGAAATTTCATACCTTTGCCCCCCTGGAAAAAATCCTAGCTACGCCACTGAATTATATGAACGTAAAAAACTGAAAGAATTGAATTTTGGGGTCTCCAACAGCTTCAAAGACGATGGTGAAAATATCTGACCAAGAATACGATGCACTGCTGTAAGATTCATATTTGAGATCGCAGTAGCTTTTCAAGTCTTTTGCTTAATGAAATATACCACTTTATTGTCATTTGCATGAGAGGTAAACATTGTTAAACCCTTTGCGTTAACATTGATTTCATTGGTCAGGCGCGGATCCAAGGGGGTGGGGGCTTTTACGGCCTCAACCCCCCCTTTTTCGTAACATCAACAATAACCAATACACTAAATGTTTATCTGTGAGAATATTCAGGGGGCTATTTTAGGCTCATCCTTTCCCTAACAACTCAAATCCCCTGGTAGAGAGGGACAGCGACCAAAAACAATCATATCGGTGAAACACAAAACAAAAACTTTCAAGTATGTTTTAAGGGTTAATTATAATGCGACACCTAAGAATTGAAGCCCTTGTATAGCTGTTAACCTGACCATGAAGAATTGTGCTGTACGTTGATTTTGATTTCTGTTTCAGTTAATCAGGCTGCTCAGACACATGAGATCCCTGTAAAGTTCGATGAAGCTTGTAAAGGCTAGGTAGCCGGTATGTGATGCATTGCCATCCTCCCTTGAAGTTCAGAAGGGATTTTCGCCGGTCAATGAAGTTGCTCGAATTTATACTCGTCATAATCATATGTCGCAATGTAGTCAAATAGTTTGTAGAATGCCCTTGCCAGCTCATTTTCGAAAGATTAACTTCTTTACATTACCATTTCATCCAATGGTAGTTGGTTCATTTTATCTGGTGATTTTCTGACCATTTTATGACTTACTCATTTTTTATTGAAGTGTAAAAATTATTGCAAACGAAAGCTCAAAATAATGATTGCTTAGATTCTATTTACAAGTCGGTTGGAAATGCCGTTCCCGGCGGTTGTCTGAGTGATCGTGATTTTTCAAATTTTCTGTACCCTCCGCTCCAACAGATGGTGGTACTCCGCTTGGTCTTTCGGGTAGAATTAGATATTCCATAGGCTTAAAAAGCATGAGGCTGGGGCCCAGTAAAAAATGAGGGGGCGAAGCATGTTTCCGTCCCCCACTCTCCTGGCCAGGAAACCCCTTTGTTCCCAAATTTCAAAAAGCGCAAGATTTCCTGCGCGCTTGGCGTGCCGCAAAATGCAATATAGAATGCATCATTCCTGGCTCATAGTTCAGTTTTGTAAACTTTTCCGAGCTCTGTAAATGACAAAATCGGATATTACCATATGTGACACCACATCATCAAGAGACACGGGCAGCTTTATTGCTATTTTTGTAAACTGTCCTTCAAAGAGTTTCAAATTTTCTTCAATGAAAGCTCTTGATTTTAAAATATTTTGTCTAAAAAGGACAACAAAGTTTGGGAAACTTGAAATGTTATCGGAGAGTGTCAGTTCGTAGGCCTTATTAGATAACATTATGTAGCAACAACGTTTCCGTCGTCGTGCAATCATTCTCAGATTTGCCATCAATATATGAAGGAAGTGCAGATTCTTCAGTAATCCCCTAACTTTTTAAATGTCCCTACAAGAAACCCAGATTCCAAAGTTTTAGGCAGTACAAGCTCCATATCTACATATACTTGTTTAAAAGGGGAATATTTAGGCACGATTCGCGCGCCGCAATACGTCCCTGATACAGTGGTATTTACACAAAAGGAAATTCGGAAACCTTAGTTGCTACTTACAAGCCCGAGACCGGCTGTCTGAGGGGTCGCGATTTATGCTCTCATACACACCTATCATCAGATACCTTTCCACCCTGTCAGTTGAATAGTCTGTGTAGCCGAATTTTTTAGTCATTGAAATGTCAAAATGTTATCAATGACCAATGTTGCAGAGCAGTGAAGTAGTTTCAAGAAGGAGGGGCAATCGCCTCTGGCTCGAAGAAGTGAAAAATTCGGAAATTTGCCATTTGAAACACCAGTCACATACAGTGCGGTTTTCCCAACTTTTCTTTCATAAAATTCTAAACTTTATTCCAAGATAAAAGCTTCATATTTGTAATTATTAGCTTCAAAAAAGGCAAATTTTCTGCGGGCTCCCTTTATGGAGTAAGAGGTCGCTCATAAAGCAGTCAGTGGTAAAATTTTCCGAGCCGCTACAGTGCCGTTTCGCTTAAACTTTCTTCAATAAAGACTTTTAATTTTTAAATATTTTGTTTATCTTTTTAAATGACGCCGAGAAGCCTCACTTCGCACTCCTTCGATAACATTATGTAACAACAACGATCTTCAGTTGACATGCTATCTCAGATATATGCTAACAGGAAACACAGATTCTTCAATGCTCCCCAAAATATTCAAATATCCTTACAAGAAACCCTGAATCTAAACTATTTCTTGCAATACAAGCTTCATATTTACAAATGTGTAAAAGGACCCAAATTTTCGACGTGCGCAGTATAGTAGTGTTCAAATTTAAGGAAAAAATCAGACTTTTTTTAATTTAAAAAATGTTCCTGCTCGTAGAAAAAGCGAAAAATTTAGCATGAAAAATGTACCTTTTGGTCAATGAGGTAGGGAGTGGTACATGGTCCAAAATTGTTCAGCCCCCCCCCCCTTTTTGAAATGTCTGGATCCGCGCCTGTTGGTGGCATGTAGGCTAGATTCAGTCTCCACTCCCTCGGGATAGCAGAATTTTTACATAATACAATGTAAAAGGAAAAATACTTACATGAAATTACAATTAAAATTACATGTATGGCAGAAATCAAGTTAAGCACTTAGTCGACTCTCACATTAAAAAATTACTTTGTAAGTTTTAAGTTAATAATTTGTCAATTTTAATAAGAATTATTCAAAATAGATTGATTAGCATACACATCCGGAGGGCTTAAAATAAGATAAAGTGCAACAGAAATCTCCACATCTGATGAACCCAAATAGCAGATGGATTGTAAAAAACTAAGTTTAGTTTTCTACATAAATGTGGTCCAAAATAGGGTTGAGACCTTCGATATCACTCTATTGGCATTTTATCGGAAAACTTGAAACTGTGTTCTCTAAATTGCTATTAGTTTGTAACAATTATAATTAAATAGTTTGAAAATTATAAGATAATATAACATTATGTAGAAACAAATAGGCTAAATGATCTATTTAGTGAAAGTAAAATATAAGCTTTGAAAAATTTTAGGGGGGGGGGCATGTCAGAAAAAATAGCCTTAGAACAATCTCGTCAGGAACTGTTCTCTCAGAAATGACCATCACGGTTGACATTTCATAGCCCTTTATCTCAGAATTTAATCCCCTTTTTGCCAGCACTTATTTCAGGATTTGTTGTAAGTTGTTATTTGAACCCAAAAGTTGTTGGACTCCTATTGTACGTACCATAATGGTAATCAAATCTGCTGCTCGTTGAAGCAGCCAATTGGAGTAATGAACCAGTGGTCGGGTACTATAATTGGGAACCGCAGTTTTTCCCTAAAAACTGTGGTAGCCATGACGGATCTCCTGAAAGGCTAATATCCCGTAATGAGGGGGGGGGGGGCGCCGGATGCGCCCCCGCCTAAATCCGCCACTGTATGTTACTGATATTTATCAACTTTGAGACATTATCCACCATATAATTCTCTGATGATGCTAATATTTTCTTCACTGGTCTTAATGCCAGTCACTGAATGACATAATTTCCCATAATCTTACACAATTCTCTACCCGGTTTTCTCACTATTTACGAGATCAACGTAATTGTTTCTGACGACATTGGCATTACAATTTACGTACCTTTTGATATTTCAGTAGATGGTAATTCTCTAGTAATTTTCTAGAAGTTATTTGTGACTCTGGTTTAACGTAAAATAATCACTTTAAAGGTATCTCAATTAAAATTTCCGAGGTGTTAGCATTCTGTCTTATTTGAGGTAATTTCTTCCAAACCACATTTTGCGTTCTCTGTATTTTGCTCTGGTTCACCCCACCTAACTTATTGTGTACCTATTTGGTCTAGTACATCGTCTTCTTATGCAAACAAATTTTCACTCTTTAAAAAGAAGCAGTCCGTAACATGTTTTGCTTCTTTCAACGATCACACCAGTAAACTTTTACTTGTCTCAGTATTCTTAAAATCTCTAACTTAATTCATGTTCACATGGCCGTTTGCATACTAATTTATTAAAATTAATGAGGAGGTCTACCTGCAATGTATTCACCTGTGATGATTGTGAGATTGTAGCTACTCCCCGTGTGATTTCTTGGTCGCACATTGCATGGTAAGTAAACAAGAAAATTTCTTTAATTGTCACTGTGCTTTAGCAGTTGACCCTCTATTGCTATCTCGCCTGCCCCATCTTCCACTTCCTACTCCTATTCCACAAAACAGCAGATAATTTTTTGTAAAGGCTAGATTGGTGAATACAAACATAAACACATGAATGCTCATAGAATGCACTTTGGGGAGCGTCGATCCCGGTGGGGTGGGGAGGGGTGGTATTTGCATCACCATTGAACACATTTTGGGCAAACATATCGTTTTGCCCCCCCCCCCTCCCCCACGAATTCAGGCAGATAAGACAGATAAAAAACCGACAGGCAGCAAAATGAAATATAACACTCTCTAATAGAGATGACTTTAAGACTTCGATTAAACATTAGCTTGAACCTATTAAAGTAAAAAACAAAATATTAATACTGCATTTGTAATGCGTCATCTATCAATGTTTGTGTGTATATCTGAAAGTCAATGTAAGTGTGTATACATGTTTGCGTGTATACTTGTGCGCTGGCGTTCGTGTGGATTAAAGTGGCTCATTGAAAGCATACTATTTTTATATTTGTAATTATTTTTACTTACAAAGGAACTATAGTACATAAGTAAGTGAAATGAAGTGCAGAAACGTTCTAATCTAGAAGGGGGCTTTGGAACGGTGGCGGGATCTTTCTCAAGGATAGAGGGACATGTAGCTCGTTGTGATATATCGCCCGAACTACTATCTAAGCGCAGCGCGACTTTGTGGATTGTACTGAAAGTTGTGAAAAATTGCGATAGCTCGGCTTGAGGGAAATAGCTTTGGTTGGACACCGAGTTGTGAAAACCTGAACTAAGTGACCAATACAAAGACTGTGCGTCTCTTTCTCGGAGCCTGGCACGACCCGGTCGGTCCACCAGTTCATTAGTGAAAATTCAATACAGTTGCAGTGATTGTTAGATAAAAAGTCTAAACTCAAAATGGAAAATTTCATGCTGACAAGATGAATCGTAAAGATTTCGCTGTGATGGCTTCTCTGAATAATGGATTTTCATCCTCGTGTACCCCGTGACAAAGTGCTTTCATTTGCACAGTGATAAAACTTTGAAAACTTCTGTTTTCCACGAATTGTGCCATGCCAGGATTTGCCCAACGGGAGACTTAGCTCCTTAACTGTGAGTAACAAATCTAGTCCGACAAAGGTAATGACTTAATTCACAAGATGATGGGATGGGATAATTTAGGACTAGCGGAGCGCGTCGACATTTTTTTTTCTTTAAAATTTCGTGAAAATATGATTTTTATAATAAGACTAAAAATCCCCCAAAATATGAAACATAACTTATCCTGGAGAAAATTATAAGGACACTTTTGAAGGAAATTTGGGTTTATTTTGTAGGGTTTTTTTAGGAAAATTTGAGGATTATGGGAGATTTGTATTCCTCCTAGTCCTACTTATCCGCAGAATTTGAATTTCGGCTAAAACTTACAAAGCCATTTAGACTGTTAGGCCGACAGTTTCGAAATTTTTAACATACTTACTGTCTGCCTAAGACAAATATTGAAAAACTTGGAAGTTTTATGAGATAAATTTTGAGTTTAAACTGTTAGAGCTCTGAGTCTATGTAATAAAGAATTTGTCTAATAAGAATGTTAAGGCAACTAAAGTTCGTTTTGAGTTACCTGTTAGTTATTTACGTTTGAATAGTGGAAAATGTCCCGAAAATATTTGATATAAAAAGTGAATTTTTTTTTTCAGAAAATAGAAAAAAGTCTCTTTCTTCGTAGCAAATACCAGTTGTAACAGTTGTACCAGTCTACCCTTCTAGTTTCTATTAGTAAAAGCAAATAAATCGTCGGTTAGTTAATGAGATAAAATTTAACGACACACCAATACGAATGAGTTATATTTTATCATCTAGACGAAACTGTCTGAGTCCATCCCAGACAACATGCCCAGCTGGACCCCAACTGGGTTTCAGCTGGGCTACTTGCTGGGCCCCAGCTGGGGCCCATCCGTGTTTGTCAGGTGTTCCCACGTGGGGCCCAACTGGGTTAGCCTTTCCCAGCTGAAGCCCAGCTGTGCCCCACTTTACTAACTGAAGCCTAGTTGGACTTCAGCTGGGAAAGGCTAGCCCAGTTGGGCCCCACGTGGGAACACCTGACAAACACGGATGGGCCCCAGCTGGGGCCCAGCAAGTAGCCCAGCTGAAACCCAGTTGGGGCCAAGCTGGGCATGTTGGCTGGGATCCCGTTAGCCGTCTTTTACGACATGCATCCGAAAAAAAACCGTAGATCAGGGGTGGGCAACCTTTTTGATTGAACGGGCCAGATTTGAGGAATGAAAAATTGATAGGGCCGCACTTAACCAACTATTTGCTGTTGATTTCAAACCATTAATTCTGATGAAATTGGAGCAATATAAATCTTTGGTCAAAAAAAAAATAAAATTTCAAAAGAGTATTGTTGATCCGAGGTTTAGATGTTGTCATTTTAAGATCAACAAAGAGTGCTTACTTGAATTGTAGTGGTCAATGTTATCACTTCAGTAACAAAGCCTGCACATTTAATAGTAGCTGCTGTAGTAGGCCTACTAATCAGGAATCTGCAGCTCCCCCAATTAATGTGTTTTTTATTGTTCCTAAAGGAGGTCCCTAGGTGGTCCGAAAAATCACAGGGATGTTTCTCCTGCTATTTAGACATTCCCATAACATCGTGTAAGAAAGAATGAGTTTGGTAAATGAATCAACATCGGTAAACAATTATTACAACTCCGACCCTCTTGGTCCAAGAATTGGTATAGAGTTTCTTTGGTGTAGAATATCCATTTACTGCAATTCTGTGTCGGTATAATTTCGTGCATAGTATCCTTTCTGCAAATTGAAAGCCGCTTCACGACAGTAGAAATTTGAAAACACTTGGTAGCTTACAGAGCCATGGTTCAATTGCAATGGAATTCTGATCCGTAACGTTTTGAGTGGTAAAAATTTTAGACCTCCGTATCAGTTTTATACTTTTATACGATTAAAAACAGTACTGATTAAACAGTACGTAGAAGGATCACTAAACTGACGGTACGTAAGGTGAGTTCATCGTAACTTAAGGTAAGAATCCTCATTCAGTGTCTCATAACGTTGTGAAAAATAAAATTGTACAACAGACGTTGTTTAATCACGCCGAACCCAATTAATTGTTGGCTTTAGCTTGTAGTCTTTGAGAAATGTTTAATTTATAGCTACACCTGCAACAACATATTTTTAAAATAGGCTACTGTCATTTCATGGATTAGCAAAAACTGTCGGCTGACGCGCACTGTTTGAGGAGGATTTTCTAGCTTGGCTGTTGTCACGTTGTTCTATCGTTTATATTCTTTGTAAGGTTTAGGGTTTAGCGCTAACGTTAGCCAGTTAGAAAATTTATTGTTTAACAGTGCGCATCGGACCAAAGCTGTTTACGATGTACAGTTTTGATTACACATTCACTCTGTCGAGAAAACTAAGCACATGCATTCATGTGAACAACTACAACATCTTTCACCTAACTGAGTGAAAATCAAAAAAACCTTTTGGGCTACAAATCAATCGAGCGTACTGCAGATTTATCAATTATGTGCCACCTTCCATACTTAAGTTTGTAAGACGTATTCTTCCAATATAATGTGCTCTGTTTTCCAGATTTAGCAGTCGGGTCGAATTTAGCACTATGATACAATAATTTTTTGAGTAACTTGAAATGAAAGAAATATGCATAAGCACAGCCTGTATCAAACTGCAAATGTTTCGTTTTCAAAATTCTTTCTTTAATCCGAATTATGGAAATGAAATAAGTCAAGACCTATTACTGTAAATGTGGGGCTGACGTAATTGTTCCCCTTACTCATCATGTACTGCAGTACGGCTTACTACAGACCCATTCACTATTGCCTGTAAGCTCTAAGAATTGTAAACAAAGTACACCTGAATAAGAGCGTTGTGCCGGTACAAGTGTGTGTACAACGCTTTTACAAAAGCTTTTAATTTTTACTATTTCGGAAAAGTTTTAATTAACAAATTTCCTTCGACCTACATCAAACAAAATAAGTTTTTCTTCTACTAATGGAAACTTGGCATACTCTCAAACCAATATCATCCCTTTAGTCAAACCTATTTGGACATAGGTCTACTAAAGACAGTTCAAAAATGCAGTTGATAAACATTCTTTTAAACAAGACGCATTTATCCTCTGACCCTAGCTCATAAACAATGGTTTGAACAGACAGTTGTGTCCTCAATTAGTGTACAATATATGAGAGGCTCTATTATATCGAGCAATTTACACTCAGTATATGCATCTCTGGGCTCGGATGCAGTTTTAATGATTTGATTAAGCCAGTGTGTTGCAACTCCCTGATTTAACTTGGATTGAAGTTGGCTGAATAGGTTCAAACTGAGGGATGTAAAAGAGCCTTTAATCTTATAAATTTAAAAACCGAACTTGAAAGGTTTCGATCATCACCCCCGTTTCTGAAATGTTTTCGGTTTCTTCAATTTGACAGCCAACGACCTCTGATTTTCAACGAAAACAGTTTCCAAATAATGTACAAAGACAAAATGTGGCCATTTTTCGTATCTTGAAATATTTTTTAAAAATAGATTCAAAGAGTTTTAAATTTTTATCTCCGATGTCCTCAGATATCCTCAGATCTTGACTGAAACGATGTGGGTTCAGTTTCTGCCTATAATGCATCCACATGTCATGTATGATAGAGACGCTTAGCCTTTAGATGCTGAACCCCGTCTTCAAACGTATTTACAAGGCTATCAGCATTCAATAGCACTGCTATTTCACGTATCCTCCGATTTCTATCAACATCAAGAAAAATCGTCCCACTTACCTGATACATCTATAATAACACTGATAAGATGATATTGAAAACATGTGTAGACTATATGTGTTCTAGGCAGTTTTATTGTTCTTTCTTGTACGCGGTTTAACGTAGTTAAATTTGGAATCATCGTTATCAAATCATTAAGTATTAACGTTTATTATGTGAAAAGTTTGTCAATTAATTTATGACTCGCTGCATGAAGAATTCAGTGAATATCAAGTACTATAGGTATTACAGTTATATATTTAACTGTTTACTTGATATAACATCAAGTTTTAGGAAGCAAAATTCTCTAAATGGCATTGTGAAGAAGCGTAAAATATTGGAATTGTATATATTAACGGCCATTGAGTGACTCAATTATTAGGCCTATAGTAAAATATTATGAGGTATATTTTAAAAAAATGTCCTCTTACCTCTTCGAGTGGTTTGGCGTGCGAACCTAGTTTACAAATGGATGCGGACCTACAATTTAAGGTGCAGACAATGTTCCGACAATGTAAAGTAGTACAAAATGACCTATGACAATTAGGCCCCAGACGAGTGGTTCATTTACCCGGACTTTCTCTGAAAACAAATATCACATTATCGCATATGTCCTCAACGTCATTTAGAATTGAAGAAAAACAGGAAATTAGAAATATGCAGTATCAACTGTAATAATTGAGAAAAACTCTATAATAATTGAGTCTCTTGCTTCATGTTTAATTACAACAGCTCAAGACAAAATGTTGCCTTTTTTAACCCCCTGGGATTATTTGGTCGTGTTGGCCATGATGTTGATTTCTGCTGGAATTGGAGTTTTCTTCGCCATAAAATCCAGAAGAGGACAAACTTCAAGTAATTATTTCCTTGGTGACCGTACCATGTCGGTTGTACCTGTGTCTCTTTCCCTGGCCGCAACAGTCATGTCTGCCATTACCTACCTTGGAACGCCTGCTGAAGTTTACATCTACGGACCCAAGATAGGCCTTTTATCTGTTTCACTGACTGTGGGTTCTATCATTGTAGTGTTCGCAATTGTCCCGGTCTTTTATCGTTTGCAGATAACGACAGTATACGAATACTTGGGAATGAGATTCAACAACACCCTTCGTTTTCTTGTGATCGCAATGAAATTTTGCAATGATTTCCTGTACATGGGACTCATCGTCTACGGACCAGCATTAGCCTTAAGTACCGTTACGAAAATGAATCTGACCTTTGCAATAGTGACTGTTGGAGTAGTGTGTACATTTTATACATCTATAGGAGGAATCAAGGCAGTTGTATGGACTGATGTATTTCAGGTAGGTGGGGTTCGTCTTTGGTACTATATAACACTCTATGCTGCTTAGGATCTCCAAGATCAATCGTTGGGTATTCTTCATTTGGCAAAAGAAAGTGGGGCTCATGCATGGAGGTAAAAGATTATATCGCAATCAATGTCTTAAACCAACGTTTGTATTAAATTTCATCTGGAAAGTTTTCCCTTCCAGTTAGAACCAAAAAGATCGCGGTCACTTCCTTATGACAGAACGTTTTAACATCAACCTCGCAACTTCCCATGAGTGGAATTGTGCAAAAAATGTCACTTTCGTAGAATTAAATTCCAAATAAATCAAATGCAGTTTGCTGAAGTGAAATTCAATTCCCTGTGAGTGAAATGCATTTTCTTTAAGTGATATCGAATTCCGTGTGTAGAATTTAATGTCACTAAAGTAAACGTCCTTTCACTTGAGTGAAATATGTTGACACTTAAGTGGAGTAAAATGCATTTCACTTGAGTGTAATGTATACCACATAAGTGAAATTTAATTTCAGTTAAGTGGAATTCATTTCCACTTAAGTAAAATGCTATCTTTCACTGAAGGGGAATGACATGGATTGCTAACGATTTTTACTTAAGCTAAATTCTGTTTCACGTCAGTCGAAATGAATCCCAACTAAGCAATGTAAGTTTTCACTGAAGTAAAATTCTTTCTCATTTGGGTGGAATGCGATTCCAATGTAAAGAATTGGCCAGGGGCTTTTGAAAAAAAAAAAGCCCGGAAAGTTGTAAAACGTGCACTGCTCGAGGAAATAAAAATTAAGATGATTTAAAGTCTTAGTAAAAGAAGAAGGGATAAATGTGAATCAGAGAAAACCAAAAACGTACTATGATACAAGGATGGAAAGTAAAGACCAAGCACAGGGAAGTAGTCCAAAAATAGGGAATTCAAGGATACAAAATCAAAAAGTAAAACAGGAAAAGTAAAATAAGTTAAACATGGATTTTTTCAATTATGGGGAATTTTATGTCTTTTACAGGATGCGGTGGGGGTATTACTAGAAAAGTGTACGTAAAGCTAATTCGGCTGAAGTACTTCAAAATAATTTTTCTTTTTGCTATTTTATTTGCATTTTTAAACAGGCGTTAATAATGATCATTGGATCCACCATCATGACTGTTGTTGGAACTGTACGAGTAGGTGGAATGAGAGAGAGTTGGCATCTTCTGGAACAAGGTGGCAGAACTGAACTGGTAGATTTTAACGTGGACCCCACCGTTCGTATTTCGTTTTGGAGTGTCATGATTGGTGGTACTACGTTAGCTATGTATACTCAAGGCATAAAACAGAGTCTTGTTCAAAGATATAATTCGTGTCGAAACGAAACAGAGGCTAAAACAGCGTGTTTTCTTGGCGGTATAGGAATGTCAATAATTCAGCTTACAGCTTTGGCCGCTGGAATGGCAGCTTACTCCTACTACAGTGATTGTGATCCACTTACTTTGGGAAAAATTGACCGTCCTGATCAGATTTTACCCTATTTTATGATGGACGTCTTCTCTCAGTACCCCGGTATGCCCGGTATCTTGGTTGGTGGCGCTTTCTGTGCGTCTCTGTCTTCATTATCATCAGTTTTAAACGCAGCTGCAGCAGCTATTGGTCAGGATATTATCAAAACTCTTTGGCCGAATATGTCAGATAAGAAATTCACACTGATTGTTAAAATAATATCTGCAATTTGTGGCTGTTTTACGATCGTGCTTGCCTTTCTTGCCTCAGTACTGGGAGACATGTTGCATGTTTCAATTTCTATCGCAGGAGTTATTGGAGGTCCAATCCTTGGTGTGTTTTTGCTTGGGATGTTTGTTCCCAGATGTAATTCAAAAGGAGCTATTACCGGACTACTATCAGGACTTGTTTTGGGGCTGATTGTGTACATTGGGTCCATGGTCACCCCATCGGTCCGTTCGAGACCACCACTTTCCATTGAAGGTTGTTCTCAGTCATTTAATGTAACAGTGTTCCCCACGGATTATACGTGGACGGAAAATAACTCTGTGATATCATATACAACTCATACGCCTCGTTCTTTTACATTGGCAGAACAAATTGACGAAATATCACCTTCAGCTTCGGTATTATTCAGACTTAGCTATATGTACCTATCCGCAATTACATTACTGGTAACATTTATTGTAGGGACAATAGTTGGTTTCCTCACCACGCTCAAAAATCCCACTAGGACAAATCCACAATTACTTACACCCGTTGTCAGGAAGTACTTTATGAACGACGAAGATAAAAAAACAAACACTTTAGATCAAAATGAGAATTTAGCTTTAAAGAAAGTTTAAGACGAAGACGAGGGCTCTTGTCATATTGATCACCAGAAAAATCAAGAAAGTATGCAGCACTTACCGTGTGCACAAGTGATTCTTGCGACTGCGTTTATGGGAAATGAATTTCGGTAATTAGTTTAAAAAAAATTTCCTGCTAATAACATTAAAGTTACCTGAGGTAATGCTGGGTTCGGCCAAATTTACCTGACAATTCGTTGCCGTATGGAGTGTAGGAATAAACTTTAGTTGCATCCAATTTCCCAAACATTTACTGTGTTTATAAAAAGCAATTTGTTGATAATAGTAATTGCTGGTGATAGCAATGTAATGACTTACAGTTTTTCAATCGGTGGCGCCCCAATTGTGGTCATTTCGGGTTTGGACCAAAGCTCAAAGTGATGCCAGAACTATAGAAAGCTCAAAACATGTAACGCAGCAGACACAGAAAGAAGTAAGTCATGAGATCTCATATGAGTCTCAAAACACTATTTGGTAACAAAGGATCATGCTGATCATTACTGCTGTATGATGATATCGAGGGCTAGTAAGGATCTTATGAAAAAGTCCATGGCCGTGGTCCTCTCCTTACTATGTGAATGATTAAATAAACCGGCGATTTAAAAAGAAAAAATGTTCTTATAACTAACAAGGATAATGTTATTTGCAATAACGTCATGATCGGCTTGATGCCACATTAGAGGACAAACAAACAATGTTACGTTCACTATTTCAAATTCTAGTCACGAGCTTTGACGGAGGGCGCTGGTTGATTATTATTAACTTATGCTATCGTGTGCATAACGTCAAACTTGTGTTTACTTTTTGGCTATAGTGTTTTACGTTATATTCTTTATTGGGTGTAGAACTTCTCTAAACTTTATTCTAAATGTCAAAAATTTGTATACTCACACACTAACAGAAGTTTATACAGATATTTTAATGCTGTTTCAGCTGCATTTTCAAATAATGATAGGTCACGAGCTTATTTTGCTGAGGGCGTTGGTTGATTTATATTTTCTTGAGATACGGTGTGCATAACATCATTCTTATGTTTATTTTTGGCTACAGTTTGTTAAATTGCCATATTTTGTATTCGTTGTAGAGCTGCCTTTTCTAAACGTCATTCTAAAAGTGCAAATTTTAATACTTTGGACTGAGAAACAACTAAGTCATATAACCAGAAGTTTAACGTATTTTTTAAACATTGCTTAAGTTGCATTTTCAAAAAAAAAAAAAAAAATAGTAATAGGTCTTGGTCACGATCAGGACAGCAGGAGGGCGCTGGTTGTTTATTATTGTCTTGGGACATGGTGAGCATACCGTCAAACTTGTGTTATTTTTGCTACAGTTTTTTAGCATTATTCTGTATTCGTCGTAGAGTTTCTTTTTCTAAAGTTATTCTGAAAGTGCAAATTTTATGTACTAACAAAGCTAGCAAGTCACACAAATAGAAGTGTATACGAACTTTTTAATTAACTTGCTCCAGTTGCAATTTCAAAAGGGGGAATGTTGTTGCTATACCAAGATCAGTACCTGATTGGTATGACAACATTTTTCCACGATGAAATTTACAGTACGTAACTTATTGATGTATCTAGGATATGCAATATTGAAGTCCAAAAATTTAGGAAATATACTTTAAAGAGAAATAAAAAGTAAATTGTGAGAGTTAGTTGTTGCTATCATAAGTCTGTGCGCCTACTCTTCACCTTTAAGGTAAAAGATTTAGTTAAAGTTTTCAGAAATAATGTATTGCTTTTATTGTCTCCCTACTGCACTTTTCAACTAAAGCTCCTTCGGACACCCTACGCAAGGTCCGTCAATATTCGTTAGGAGTGTGAAACTTTCATATTCAATGACATACCTCCGTAACGTAATTGACCCAACATTTCATATACTTGACGCACATTTCATGTAAAATGTGACGTACCTCTGCTGCATCATTTGACGCATCGTTTGAAGACCTTTGACACATCCCTGCACAGTGGCGTAGCCCGGGGGGGGGGGGGGGTTGGGGTAAGAACCACTCATGACCCAACCTTGTAATGCAAAAAACACCTAAAACAGCCGTTTTTCTCTTTATCCTTAGACTTTCCCCTCATGTCGTGCCCCCACCCCCACACCAAAAGCCTTCCCATGACACAATCTTGGCTAAGCGCCTGTCTCTGCATCACACTGGGACGATTATTACGTGTGCTTTTGACCTACCAATGCCCAGTGGGTAGAGGGCGCAACCTACAATTGATAAGTATCAATCGGTTTCAGTTTTGTGATAACTTTCTGTGCATCTGCAGTAATTTTTTGAAAGAATTACATTGTAGAAAGTCAACGTTGCAACTCTTAATTTACAGAACTGTTATGGAGGATATACATGCTTAACATCCGTTTCATATTGGATACCTTTAAACTATATACTGCGGCAGGTGCAGCGAGAGTAATTTTCTCCCTAAAAGGTCAACTACGCGTTCAATGCTTATCTACTGCGTTGAACGTAGTGTGTTGGTATTGCAATGCCTACCAGCCTTAGCACCAAGGTTGCTAATTATGATAATACTTTACGAAAAAATCGCAGTTCATGGGGTAATTTTCAAGGTTTTAACATGGATTTTTTTTGTATATCCCTCAGTATGATAGGAAAAGTTGTTAAACATTAATACAAATTAAGAAGAATGAAAGATATTAATATAGTTTTGTTACTCATGCGACGTTTGCATTTGTAGTCTAAAGGAAACTAGTGAAATCAAGCTATCAGGTCAATCAGTTCTTGATTGTTGATTGTGTCTAATTGGGGGGGGGGGGGGGGTCAGGATTGTAACATGGGGCGGGGTCTCCCCTCTCCTTAGGACAAAGCATAAGTTTTTACTAAGTTTCCAGATCGATATGGTGCAATATTTGTACCTCAGACGTGATAAAATTTGTAGTGATTACCCTGTTACCATTTGCTTATTTTTATTTCATTTTTTGAAGCTAGGGTAATTTGTGTTCCAACCCCCGAAGCACCCCCCTCCACCGATCTAACGCGCCTGGTTATTTTGGTTGCGTCGTATCACCGTAACAGAGTAAAGACTGTTGATTTATACCATTTTGTAAATAAAATTGTAACTTTATAAGCGAATATATCTGCAAACCAATGTAGATCGAGTCTAAATCCCAATTATTCCAAACAGGTATTTTCAAAAGGAGATCCGAGAGAGACAATAATCTATTGTCGTGCAAATTGTTAGAAATGGATTGTACAATGTAGTTAAGGTTATAAAGTACACTCGGAGAGGTACCGGTAGCAAATTTAAGCGAAAACGTATATTTGCATTAAAATATGGCAAGGATAGCTTCTTGTAAATCATGAATGCTATATTAATACAATTTATAACCCATCTGGTGATTATAATCTAATGAAACAGTCGCGAGAGTATAACCTTGAATGAAGTAACCAAACCACTTAATCTCTTAATAAACTTCAGTCCCGGATTAACCAAAATGCAAGAGTCTTGGATCGTTGAATATTTTACAATCTCCTTTCATTCTAGACAACCATTTTTGAAAAAAAAAAACCCGAAATATGCCGTATTAGGTTTAAAGCTTAAACTATACGTTGAATCTGGTCGCTGCCTACAACAAACTCGTCGGTAGTCATGTGCGACTTAATTTGCTCTATGTTTCTCCAAATTTTAATGTTTGTTTATTTGTTTCAGCATTACTGCTTTCACTGCACACCTTCACTCACTTGTATTGTTATTTGTAACTGTTTTAACATTTTCATATAAAAATAAATTGAAATGAATTAAATCATTCATGAACTTTTGTTGCAATTTAACCGATTTTCTTCCGTTGGCCTTAGGTTCTCTATATTCTTGATCAGGATCGACCTATAAAAATTTCCTGGGTCATTTGTTAACAACAGCGACCTCTCTAATCGCTTTGTTAATAAAATGCTTAATAGGTAACAGGGTTAGGGGATAAGATTTGTGCTGATCTAAAAGGCAAAGAGCGACGAGATACATGCATGATGAGTTACCAGAAAGATGCAACCCATTGACTCTACAAGGGGAAGAAGAGATTGGTAAAAGACGGAGATCTAAAAGGGATGCAGTCTTCAAAATGGTTTATAGTTACATGTAAAAGTTACCAACGTAAAGATTTTTTAAGTGTCATACACAAAATGAAAAAATGCAGCAGTCTAAGCATGCCATTGGGAGCATTCCAAGTGACGTAGTCAAAGCAGACACATTGAAAATAAAGTATTATATATAAGTACACGGACATTTGTATCCCGTTAAAAGTGTTAAAATTTCTTCTGTACTTTTGCCTGCACTTTGTTTGTGGACCTTTACTCACCTGAAATAAACCGAATCACCGAAAAGAAGGTAGATACTTTTTTAAAAAAAAAAAGTGTAAGACATAATAATGCTAAAAAGTCCCAATATCAAAATGGATTTCCAAACTCAATGTCTTTTCACCATTTTATCACATGTGCCTTTTTTTCTTTGGGATTTATGTCGAAAATATCAACTGGCAGATGGAGTGTCACTTTTGGCAACAACTTGTGGCTATTTGTCACACTTGCGACAAGGGACGCGTTACTTTTTTCCCAACTACTGTCGCTCCTGCGACAAGGAGTATGTCCTTGCCGGAGAAAATGCCATTTCTGAAATTTATCCATAACTGCATGTCGCGCACGTGTGACAAGTAGTCGTCCTTTTCCCACGGAATAGCGTACAGGGATCTCGTGTTGGGCAATAACAATTTTCTCAAAATCCAACAAGTTATGCCAAAAGATCTGTCGAGATGGAGGTAGAAAATTTATTTGGAAAATAGATCTTGTTTGCTCTTTTTTAATGCAGAGATGTGACTACGAATGACACAATTAACAGGTGGTCTTAATCCAGGAACTTTTGCATTTTTATGATCGCCTATATGCATCGTCCAACTTTTGGCACAAGACTAACGAAGACTTCATGCAAGCTAATTTGTCAAAACACGATAAGCTTTCTTGGCAATACCATTTCACTGTGACAAACGTCCCGATGAAGGCTGATTTCGCTTAGAGAATGATCCTTGAGTGAAAAATTCAATTATACTTGTGTATCTTACATAAACTAACTTAACCAGATACCCCCAAATCTCTGATAAATCGAACACCTCTCCAGATTCTAATTAATATCTACCAGGATTTTTCCAAAGTGAAACATTTTGCTTTATTTTTGACCATATCTAGTAAACTAATTTAACACAGTGGCGTAGCACGGGGAGGGTTTTGGAGTTAGAACCCCCCATGACCCAACCTTGCAAGGTTGGGTCCTGGGGGGGGGGGGGTTCTGCTAAAATAACGGATTTTTTTCTCTATCCTTAGACTTTTCCCTCATATCGTGCCCCAACGCCCCCCCCCCCCCCCATGACACCAAAACCCTCCCCATGATACAATCCCGGCTTCACGCCCGATTTAACATGTATTAGATTTCTGACGTTTTCCCGTTTTGATTAAATTTGTTTCAAAATCCATCATCATGACTTTCCACCTAACAGCACTATTAAACAAAGAAGGATTACCAACCACGTGATCTCAGAGTCATGACACCTACATGTTTTATCAAACTCAATCTCACATGCTGAATCAAGGAGTTAGGTTCATCTTGTCTTAGTTTCTACAAGTAGTATCCGCTCCCACTGAGTAGACTATAACATAAACACATCTAACGCAAACATTTGCAACGATTTACAATTTTTTTAGAAAAGTAGAAAGATCTATTAAGTTTCGTAAGTTTCGTCCAATTCCCGAACACTGCAAAATGTCATATCACAGAAATGGAACCCACTGTGAATCGAAAATGCCGAAAATGATGATTTCAGAAACTCATTACCCTGTTTTGTAAGTGTGGTAAATAGAATTTTCATTCGCTCCTCTCTAAGCCATGATGAAACTTTCCTTCTTACTTTTCGAAATATCCACCCTTCTCTGCCTGATTGCATCTTATCACCCCATGGATTATGAATCAATAAATCAGATGTAAAACTTGATTATGGGTGCTTTAACACTTGATAATCTGATCGCGTGATGTTATCAGCATATCGAATTACGTGCCTGGATTGATCCTGGTGCATTTACACTTGTATCGTACTCTGATCCTCCTCTATGCTTCAGGCACACGAGGGTGCGCATCAAAATGTTAACAAAAAATGAGAAAGCGCATTTGTGGAATTATGTCAGTCTATCTCCAGATAGGAAGTCAATAAAAAGTCACCTTTGATCTCTGGTCACCGTTGACCCGGGGCGCATTTACACTGCAAATTTGATCTCGAGCAGTGGATCAGACCCCGCACAGGCGATCATATCCGGATCTTATGTAAAAGCACCCTGTATCAGGTATGTATGCGGCGTGCTTCATTTTACTAGCAGATATACTACAGTACACAGTTACGTAAGCTCGGGGGTTAGCTTACAGACCAGTCAAGCTTGTGTTTATTGCTTTCGAAAGCATAGATCACTTGGAGGTCACAGATTATATATCAAACTCAGATACCAGTTACACCCCACACCGCCTTTGATCTACTGGATGTTTTTGTTGCAATAGGCAACATCACAGCATGCTACATGGTAATGATTCCCATATTCTGTTTTTACTTAGCTTGCAAACAATAGCAAATTGGAGAGGACAAGGTTAACAAAACTCAACATACACATGCTTTGCATACAATGGCTAGAGTTTCCTGCAGCTACAATCCTGAACAAAGTACATGGGGGCAGTCCCCCACTCCCCAGTTCAATGTTGAAATTCTCGAAATCTGAGGTATATTTTGTCCAGGACAATATCGATTTAGATGGGAGGGGATTTTGGAAGACCAGCGAATCTATGCAGACACGTTTGTTACATACGGGCAATTTGAGCAGTGAAGTACATGGAGTTTCCTAACCTTCGCCAAAGCCCTCCACTCGCATGAATCTCAAGCATTCCATTCGTGGTAAGTTTTAAGCTACAAAGTTACCAACGGCGGCAACCATTGACCTCATTTGGAGGTTATAAGTCTTCATAACTACCTTAATATCAACTTGAAAAAATAACATCAGCTGAAAACATGATTAATTTGCTACAGCGTCTCCTTTCGTTACTTTTATTTTACTCAACGTTTAGTGGATTCTGATGCTATTAATTATGGAGCCTCCTATTAGGTTAGGGTGAAAGTGCCAGTCCGTACAAATTACAAAGTGAAATGTCTTGCAATCATTTCAAGTATGATTTAGAAGTTTCTGTGGAAGGTTTGATTTACAGTGGAAGATATATATATATTTATCAGTGATGTATGGAGATACGGATGCTCATACGTTTGTGTTTCAGCAAAAAGTGGTCCTATTTTTAATCAGCCACGCCTGTGTGTCGAGCCTCTTGGAATGTAATTATATCATGAAATATAATTACCGGGATCCATTATTGACAGGGAAAGAATAAACCTTATGCACATGATGTCACAGAACGAAACGTACGCCCTCCTTGGAGGACAAACCAACATCAACAAATGCAGCTGATTTTTCACCCACGCGCTTAATCTGTTGCATGCACGGGGCGAAATCTACTGCGTGCGACTACGTGTTCCATTGTTTTGCCCCAAGGGTGACGTCACTGTGTCGTCAATACATAGCCTAAGGCCTATCCAAGCACCAGGAGTGTATTCAAGTGAGAAGAGTCTCCCTTTCTCCCTGGAAAATGTATATTTCTGGGAAAACGCTCTTAAAATGCAAATTACACCACAATGAAGGGATCGTTTGCACCCTTCTAGATACGTCTTTGGAAGCTCATTCACTGCAATAGCTCTATGACCCATGCATGCTTTGTTAACCCGTTCGCTGAACTGTTGAGCATAAACAAGTAGTCGGAAGTCGTCTGCACTGAGAAAGACATAGGCTAAGTGTTCAAACCGCTTCTACTCACTGGTATCGATTTAGCTATTACGTCATAAAAAGAATCTTATTCTGTAGACGGTGCTTATGTACCTCCTTACCTGCCGAGAATGAAGAAATTCTTAGAGTTGTATTTAGTTTTGTTTTATGGGGTTTCATAAGCACAAGTTTTACGTTACGGTACTGACAAGAAAACCGTTTGCTCAGCTACAACTGACAACCTCGCTATCCTGTTTTCCTACTCTTCTTCTAAATTAAAGGTATTTATGTATTTTAGTGTTTATCTTTCATCGTAGGAAATTTGGATTTTTCTTTATTAAACTTGCAGATACTTTCTCTAGCGGTCACCAATAATCTTTATCATTAAAAAGCTAACAAATATGAATGCCTTACTAGTGATATGTATAAAAGATCGTACAACAGAATATTTTCAGTCGATAAACACAGCAAGGTTACAATTTTCTGGGGATTTTCGAAACGGAAACGTTTCATACCAAGTCAAGTCAAGGGCATGCAAAGTCGTTCAATGTTCGTTAGGAGTGGAAAACATTTTGGGCCATTGACGCACCCGAACGTCACGCATTTGATGGTTAGATAGTGTGTCTTAAAAACCTTTCTTACTTTCGTTTGGGAGGTACTATTAATCTCTGCTTACACGTGTAAAATCTTAAGCGATTAAAAACGAATCTAGAATTACCGTAATTTAGTATTTTCAAGTGTCTTATGTACATTTGTATCTGTTAAACAGCTAGGCTGTAAACGGTCCGCTGTCATTCCATATCCATTTTATACAAGTTATATTTTTTGTAAACAGCTCAAGACAAAATGGCAGCAACTTTGACTGTTTGGGATTACTTGGTCGTGTTGGCCATGATGATGATTTCGACGGGGATCGGAGTTTTCTTTGCCGTAAAATCCAGAAGAGGACAAACTTCAAGTGATTACTTCCTGGGTAGTCGAAATATGTCCCTCATACCTGTCTCTCTTTCCTTGGCTGCAACTGTAATGTCTGCGATAACTTACCTGGGAACTCCAGCAGAAGTTTACATCCACGGACCAAAAATCGGCCTTCTTTTCTTTGCTCGCATCTTGGCTTCTCTTGTTATTATGTTCGCCCTTGTCCCTGTCTTTTATCGTGCAAACATTACTACAGTATACGAATACTTAGCAATGAGATTTAACAACATTCTTCGTTTTCTCGTGATCGCAATGAAGTTTTTTAACGATTTTCTCTACATGGGAATTGTCGTTTACGCACCAGCACTGGCCTTAAGTACGGTGACAAAAATAAACCTTTCGTTTTCAATTGTGACTGTTGGAGTTGTATGTACATTTTACACCTCTTTAGGAGGGATCAAGGCTGTAATCTGGACCGATGTATTTCAGGTAAGTGATGTTCCTTTAAAGGCATATATTGGTTCTTTTTCACCTGGGTCTTGTAAAAAAAACAAAAATATTCCACCACATGTAGGCCTACTTCAAACTCTGTCCCAATACCCTATTCCTAACTTAGGATACCTCACTTTATGGATCGGTTATTTTTGTTGAAAAATACCTCCACTTTTCAGAACTGTGACAAAACCACAAATTGTTATATAGTAAGGCCTCAGATTCTCTTTGCTTTTCTTTTTAATCAAACGGCTTGTCTGGCCTGAAATTTGATATTGCTGGGACATTTGAATATCTTTTCCTGTAGATCTAGCATTACTCTTCACCATACGCAGAGTTCAACCACGTTGCCTGCAGCGTCATCGAATTAATGAATAAATTGAATGCAATGACAAATTAATTTGCGACGATGACAATATAGATTTCCCAACGTGGACCAGATCTCAAGAAAAATTGCATTATTTAAAACATTTGAATCTTTTGAACCTACATGCTATTGAGATGCAGTTTTCACCTGAAAAGGGAGATTTTTCTGCATATCTTGAAATTAATGAATTTTGTCTCCGGAATATGTCTTTAAGAATTCTATGTACGATCAAAAACACATCATGTTCTTGTGATCTTATGAGAGACATTTTTCGAAATTTATGTTGCTTATTTCCCTTGCTGATTTCAATTCCTTTGAAGAAATGTTGGCTCCAATATTTTAAGATCTATCAGAAACCTTTGTGATTTGTGCTCTTCAACATCGGATGACAATTCAGTAATTCATAGTAACTTTGAAAAACTATTATCTTTCCAACATTTAGGCCATAACAATGGTCATAGGATCCACCATCGTGATTATTGTTGGTACCGTTAATATAGGAGGGATTCGAGAAGGCTGGCACCGTGCAGCAGAAGGCGGCCGAACAGATTTGATAGATTTTAACCTAGACCCGACAGTTCGTATGTCTTTCTGGAGTATCATGGTTGGTGGGAGCATACTGACAACTTACACAGCAGGTGTCAAGCAAAGTCTCGTTCAAAGATATAATTCTTGTCGAAATGAAAAGGAAGCGAAACTTGCGTCATTTCTTGGTGTTCTTGGAATGGGAATAATCCAGCTACTTGCAGTGGCCGCTGGAATGACGGCATATGCCTACTACAATGATTGTGATCCACTAACATCGGGTAAAATTAATCGACCTGATCAGATTTTACCTTACTTTATGATGGATGTATTTTACCAGTACCCGGGAATGCCAGGTCTTTTGATAGGGGGCGCTTTCTGTGCATCTTTATCTTCCCTGTCATCAGTTTTAAATGGAGTCGCCGCAGCAATTGGTCAGGATATTGTCAAAACCATCTGGCCTAATATGTCGGATAAGAAATACACCATTATTGTTAAGATTATATCTGCAGTTTGCGGTGCTTTTACAATATTGCTTGCCTTCCTTGCTTCAATATTAGGCGATGTCCTCCAAAGTACGCTATCAATCTCCGGAGCGATTGGTGGTCCTATCCTTGGCGTCTTTTTACTGGGGATGTTTGTCCCCAGATGTAATTCAAAGGGTGCTATTACAGGATTACTCGCTGGCATTATATTCGGTCTGTTTTTGTACATTGGATCCATGGTTAACCCACCTGTCCTTGAAATGCCACCTCTTTCCATTGAAGGTTGTTCTCAGCCAATGAATGTCACTGGGTTTACCGGAAGTGATGTCTGGACGGAGACTTTCCCTTCCACTACATTGTCGACTAATGTCAATTTTGATTACCAAAATTCAACAGCTGAAATTGTTTGCAAGTCTTTACCAGTCTCGAATATTTTTGGCCTTAGCTATCTTTATTTATCGGCAGTAACATCGCTAATAACTGTTACTGTAGGCGTCATAGTTAGTGTTTTAACGACGCTAAAAAAACCGACCAGGGCAGACCCAAAATTACTAGCACCTATAGTGACCAGGTACTTCGAAAACGATGGAAATAAAAATAATTCACATCAGAAGGACTATTTAGCTTTAAATAAAATATAAGGCTGACAGAAGATTTTAGGTACAACCTTTGAAGTGTAAGGCAGACTCGTGACATTAGTAGTAAGCTTATTCTACTACTATTCGAGGATCAGTGGGCGATACTCATCTCATCGTACAGTATTTGGTAAAAAGAGATTGTGGATGTTTCTGCAATATCATTAGTTAAATTTTATTCTAAATGTGGCAATTTAAGAGATGAGAGAACTCAAATAAATGTTTCGCTGATAGTGTCAACATGATTACATAGCCAGAAGATCACAAATTAAAGTTGTCAACTAGTACCAACAGGTTGCCAACTAACAAATCATGTAAATCATAACCTTCTTTAAACTCAAAAGATCAAATCAAAACACATTGTGTTAAACTTGTAATCAACCTAATACCTTAATAGTTTTGAACCTGTCTGTCGAGGTCCTTTGCAAAGTCCAGTTAGTTCTCATATTGCGATCAATTGTTTCTATGCTTTTTATATTTGATAACACCTAATATTTGTATCGTTTTAATTGCAATAACATATTGGAACAAGACAGCAAGGCCCGTAGACAAGGAGGGGGAGAAGCTCATCCCCCCCCCCCCCATCGAAAAATGTTTGCCATTGGTGTGATACAATTTTACATTCTAAGCACAAAACTTTTCGCATCTCTGAAATATTTTCGCACCTTCGAGAACCTCACCTGGCTGAGACAGTGAAACAGCTCTCTTTTTAAGAAGCAGTCCACTTCTCTCTAGCTTTTAATATTGCTTTGAAATGATTTCGTGTCCTGAAAATATCTCATTCCATAAAACACCTTCTTTACCTGCGGATATGTGTAGGAATACAAAAGTGATTGTATATATACTGAAACAGATGAATTACAATGGAATCAATGGAAATTTTGGCTTGTGTTTGTCGAACGAATAATCGTTTCGTGATCATCTTATTATTTAAATGCCTTAAAGTGGTAATTGCAAATCAGAGATGTCATCTTTTAATCGTTATTGGCATCTTGTTTACTTTAAAAAGCACATAAATGTTTAAAAAGTAACATAACATAAGTTTGCACCACTGCTTTCCTAAATATATACTTAAAGAGCTAATTCTCTCACCCCAAACAACAATTTTTGTAGTAGCCAACAGAAATTCTCAATTGGCACAACTCTTTGATTGACAGCAAGTTAAAAAAAGTGCAGAGTACCAAAGCTCATGTAACACAGCATGTATTGAATTGAGGGTATTTTGATTACATGTTGGGATCTTGTTTGCTCACTTTGAAGCAATAAACTGAGATTGCATCTGAATGAGGATGAATTTTACAGATTGGTGGGCGGGTCATTTGTGACTAGAGAATTGAAACTGTTTGGGGTGAGAGAATTAGCCCTTAAAAGGGCAAGAGCAGTCGCCCCAAACTTATTTGGAAGCAACACCCAGATCTCACAATTTTCTTCTTATTTTCCTTCAAAGTATATCTTTCATATTTTAGGACTTCAATATTGCATATTCAAGGTAAACCAAAAACAGTTACTTCTAATAAATTTCACATTTGAGGAGACAAAAAAGTGTCACATGACTCAAGAGCCAATCATGAAACAGGACAGTATACCATATGCAATACTTCAAGTTGTGGTGACCGCTCTTGTCCTTTAAGTAATTTGTGTAAATTTATGCTGAGCATTTTAAACCTTTTGAAGACCACCAGTTTACTTTGGGGAATAGTAAGACAATCTTTCATAAACTTCCTGCACATTGAACAAAAACTTGATTTCTTGACTTGCTCAACTTGATTCACAGCATATTTTCTCTGGATATTTAAATAAAAAGTATCCCAAAAGGGTACGAAAAAAGCCCTTGCAGAGATCACGGAGGAACTTATCTAAAGAAACAGTTAATCATACCCGCTGTGTAAATTATATGGCACTTATTTTAAACATCTACTCAAACATCTTGGCTATATTAAGTAACAGTTAGACTTGACTTATCTCTTACAATCCTTTGACACTGAATGGATATTACACTTGTCTAGACCAATGCTACAATTCTTGACAAAAATAAATGGGACAAATCCCGCTCCCCGTATCAATGTTGAAGTTTCATGACGCCTTGGGGCTGTCGCAACATTGAATGGGGGAGTAGGGGATAGTGATCCGTTCATTGCTTGTTTTGCTTGTTTTGCCAGTGTCCCATCATTTTTTGGCGAAGATTATATCTTGTAGAAGTTATGCATTGCATTTTATGTATCTACTAACTTAATACGTGGATTTCGAAGTACTAATTGTGCTTCTCATGAAATGAATCAGGTGGTAGTGTCACACCTATAACTTAATTTGAAAATTGAACAAGAGTTTGGTCCTTGCACATTACAAGCATAATTGAAGGGACTATCAGTGAATTTGTGTTCTGATATGTCCGATTTCAAGCGAAGTGGAGTTTAACATTTGGTTCACACTTACGTGAACGTAACTACAATGCTGCCTCGGTGATATATGAAGTCAAAATGTTGAGAAAAGATTCCCTCCAAGCCAGTTACACTTTTAAACAATTACAAAATACAGTCTAGGTTGTTTAAATATGAAAGAAGAAGCTGTCTTAAAGGTATCGTGTCATGAAGGAAATAGCATTAGGCCTACAATTATGCCAAATCGCGATCACACTACAACGAATTCGGATCCAAATTCGATCTGATTTTGTGAGGTTTTTTATCAAAACCTTCTCCTGACCAAATTTTGTGGAGTCACGCCACAAAATTTTCTTGGGATAGCTAATTTGCAATGAATGTTTATTTAATTAGTCATGCTGTACCAATTGTACATTTACGAAGGTTGGCAAATTATGGGTCGTCTCCGACCAGAGATGGAATACATTTTACGAAAGAGTCACAAAAATCAGACTGGAATTCGATCCGAATTCGTTGTAGTGTGACGGTGGCCTAACAGTTAGCTCTTATCAACCAAAGATTTGTTAAGTGTTCTGGTCATTCCAGCGTTAAACGCCTGTTGTGTTTATATTGCATCAACATGGTTCACGCAGATACAAATGATGTTATTCAATAGCTATATGCTATACAGGCACAAAAAAAAAAAAAAAAAAAAAAAAAAAACTGTGGCAATGCATGTAGTTAGTATGTTTAATATTAGTACAAAAGAAGTCCAGGCATGGGCGGCGCTACTGTAGGGCAAGAGGAAGCATTTGCTGCCCCAGATTTTGACCTTGCCTCTCACCTGCCTCCTCCTTAAGTTAGGTCAGTCAACAGTTCGTCTAACAGAAAAAATGACACACCTCTCCAGAGACTTCATTTTCCACCCACTTTTTGAATAGCCAGTGATGATCAATAACAAGTTGTTTGGAAATTTTTAATCACCTCTGGTAACAATTCCTCAAAATTTCATAAAAAAAGGCTGAAAGAATAGTTCCGAGCCAAATTTATTCATATTCTCTGCATTCTGGTAAAATTGGATTCATTTCGAACATAAGGTTCTCCAGAGATTAGCAATTTAATGTGACAAATTTTTGAACAAGAATGAAGTTGAATGAAGCGGGCGTGATGTCATCGATTCACATTTTTGGCCAATGTTTTGTTTCTTCTTTATTGTTTACCAAGAATTTTATGCAACTTAACTCTGATATATTGATACCATAAGTGCTTCCTGACCAATGGAATTTTAAAACTTTCACATGTCTTGGAGCAAGATAGCATCCATAAACAATTCAAGGTAAAACTTACAGGAAATAAAATAAATAAAAACAAAACATTGGCCAATGTGAATCCATATGACATCACACCTGTTTGCTTCAAGTCCACTGTTTGCAAAAGATGTGTCAACTTCAATTGCCAGTATCTTTAGAACTGAACGTGAGAAATGAATAAAAATCTCATCAGAAAGCAGAAAAATGTTCCTTTTTAACATGTTAAAAATAAGCGAGGTGGTGGACTACTCTTTCAAATTTAACTAGGCCTATGTGTAAACAGTTTTCTCGTTTTCGGTCAATTGCATGGGGACTTTGAGATTCTCAGAAAGTCGTCTATTGGTATGCAAACATTCATGTGCGTATAAGGTTACTGAGTCGTATATTCATCTCATTTACCCTGGTTGTATAATATTTTATCTGTCTTCGTCTACCCTCCTCATTAAACTAACCAAACAATCAGCTAGGGCTCTTTCGGCTAGCACTGTCTTTTAAGATAACACACTTGGAGCCTGTCTAGGAATGTTTACTGTTGGACTTTTTCCAAGATATAAAATAAAGCCGCTATTGACTTAAATTTATAGAGACGTGTAAACTGCCAGAGGCTGGGACAATCTTATAGATATATTTTGATAAAAATAGCTTATTCATAAGATGTAGCTGTAGGATCTGTAGCAGCTGTAACGTTACGTTGAAATATCAACAAAATACCTCGAGGTTAGTCTTTTCTGGGTCATATGTAGTAAACATTACGAACCGCCGATTATACAGATATCATCGGGACGCACGTAGAAACAACGGCATGCATGAACACTACGATGTACAGTAGGTGGCCGTCTGGATAGTAAATGACTCTCTTTCATTCGCCTTAATGACCCCAGTTACGAACCATACTCCAAAAACAGTTGGGTAAACTTTTACCCATATTGGATTGTACATGATAACACCTAAATTGTTGGGTAAGGAACTACCCAAGTTGGTTATAAAATTGTTTCATGGGAAAAATTTACCATACATGGATACCTTTTGACCTACATTGGTAGTGGCGGCGCCAGAATGTCACAACTGGCGGGGCATACAAAGGGCACAGGATAATGTTAGGAGGGGCTAAAATTTTCTGGCGCAGCGCGAAACCGAGCCGTAAGTGCTCGTTCCTGAGGATGGGGAAGCTCTGAGCTGTTTTAGCATATCTCTGGATGAAAAATAAAGCCTTTAGAGGTACATTTTTCTATTTTTTCCGGTTAATCCAATTCCTAACTCAGTCTGACAAATTAGGACAAGGAAAAAATATGGGGAGGGGCAAATTTCCCCTCTTGCCTCACGTAGCGCAGCCACTGAATATTGGGTAGGTCTAGTTATTTACCCAGCTACGTCTGTACGTGTTAGCATATTGACGCAACCATGAGTAAAATTTTACCCAACCGTTTTAGAGTGCACCATAAACCCAAAACATTTCTTCGCCAAGCTTCCGGGGTATTTTGTATTGATGGACAATTGAGATCTACTAGTAAATCCTCTATGACGTATTGTGGCTCATCTGCAATCGGTCCAAGCAGCATGCAAGGCCTACCGGAAAATTCGGATACAAGTAAAAAACTGAGGAACTGGTGAAAATTGTTCACCGACCGCACTCTTTAATGTCGACATGCACTGAAAAGGAAATCCTATCAAAAATTTGATTAGAGTCTTTTAAAAATTGAATCGAATCAAAATTGTCAATTATTTTTAACATTATTTCTGAAACTGATCTTTCAGATATTTGACTGATTCGATTACCTACTCAGTAAACCTTTCGTAAAATTGTTCTTCAATTTTAAAAGTGTGATGCGTGCTCAGGAACATACCATACAGATGGCAATCATGCTAGTTTTCCCCCACCAACAAACTTTGTTCATACCCAGTATGATGACTTTCTTTGGTTTGCAACTCAGGAGCAGCGTCAGTTATTCTTGACCACATAGGCCTAACCTTAAAGACAAATCCGGACAGTCAAATAATGGTCTGATTTAGCCTCAGGCATAACTGGGGCCCATCAGCTTTTATCTTTTAAAGTTCCTGCTTACCTGTATTATGGAAGGTTGTACGCTTAAATACCCCCAGACAGTGCTACGAGGGAGGTGGGAGCCACTTGGCTACCAATCCTCTCACCCCACACTACAATTTTGGAAGGGGTGTACCGAAATTATCAATTGGCTCAGCTCTTTGATTGGCAGCTTATTCAAACAATACAAAGTTCCAGAAGTTGTATTTCACAGCATGAACTGCACTGAAAGTGTTTTGATTATACACATTGAGGTTTTGTTTACTCACTTCTGAAGCAATAAACTGAGATCATTGTGTCCTGGTGAGGATAAATTTCAGATAATTGTGGGAGGGGCTTAAGTAAGAAGGTTAGGAGAATTGGTACTGATTGGGGTGAGAGAATTCAGCCTTTAATTAGGTCAGTTAGGAGTTGGGTTAACCGAAAAAAAAATAATGTAGGCCTACTCCTCCAGCGGCTTGATGTTTCATCCAGAAATGTGTTTAAACTCCAGAGTTTCTGGGACTTAGTCCCCTGGACCCCCACCCCGAGTAACGGGTGTTTTGGACTTTTCCTAAAATTGAGGGCTCCCATTGCGTTAAGACAATAAAATTAAGACAATTTAAAGGGAAAGGGTCCCACAAAGCGCGACTATACTAGCTTCTCGGATTGGTCTATATCGTCAGTCACTAGCATTCAGTAATCCAAACGTTAGTACTTTTGCAAAACACAAGTCTGTTAGAGGTAAAGTTCGTCAGGTATGTGCGCACTTTCATGATTAATGTCCGCCTAGCCTTCAAAACAGAAATATGTGGAACGCAACGATGTAGACGGACAAGAAGAGTGACGTAGGTAACGCTATGTACGTCAATAGTCATAGACATCATTTTGTATGGATGAACCTTGCCATTAATGACCTGTGAACTCTTAGATATAAACAGTAATTACAGCACGAACAAACTTCCGTAATCCATCATGCAAACTATTCGGTGAGTTTGAGCTTTTAGTACTAACTCGGTATACTAACGCATACGTAGCAAAATATTGTCAGAGGACCTCAACAGCACAAAAAATGTTTGAGCTGGATGTCGAATGAGATTCTTGCATACTGTGTACAAGCATGGCCGTACGGGAAGAGGGAAGGTAGCCGCAGCCCCCTAAGTGGCGAAAACCATGTTGAACTGGGCAGAGGTCGGTACCTCAGTCGAGCAAAGATTGTGCTCTGGTTGGGGGTCCGTAGAGTCTCGGGCGAGAGGTCACCGCTCCCCTGAGGTAAAGAGTCATGTATGGCTATGTGTACAAGTATTTCTCCTAATTGGAGCAATGAAAATTTGGCCCTTTACTGTTGAATCTATACTTTTGTCTTTAATTAAAATATCCGCCAAGGCATATTCTTAAAAAGGTCCAATTATCAGTGTGTTTGAGTAGTAATGTCGACAGCTATAATTAGTCCCGATTCTTTAGGTAAATCATGAAAACTCCGCTCTTTGCTTTTTGAAATTCAAAAATCCGCAGTTCGGCAATTTGTGCAAGCGCCCCCATTCCTCTATTTGTCCCAAGTCCGGGGGGGGGGGGGGTAATACTGTATCTGTAGTTCTCTACTCAAGTACAACCAAGTTAGTTGCGGACAGTTGCAAAATAATTGTTGAGGTAAAACCCCTGGTGGAGTTACGCCTACGGTTAAAAAGCACATTTTGCTTTCAAATATTTGCTCATTTTCATGCTTTCTTCACTAAAGTTGAGACATCGATGAACAATGAATAATTTATTCTTTAAAACTTAAACGGTTTAGTCGAAGTGTTTACGTCAATGCCAGATATTGTAAAATGTGATTGACTGCTTCTTGACATATGTAAATTACCTGTGTAATTCAATGTTTGTGGAAAATAAAATTCCTGAAATACAACCTGGAAGTAACAGTGTAATATTTATTTTTGTTGACTCAATCTAGATGGCAGTGACATCTCAAACATTTTGAAATGCAGTTCGCCATGAAGAAATGTATGCCGGCCGGTAAAAAGCTGTTTCAAGAGCCTCCCCATAATATTTCACCTCACGACCGACTCAATGAAGAGTTGCCGAACATTCAACAGTCTTAAGTATTGAAGTACATAAATACTTCCGTGATGCATATGCCGTTATCAAGCTTTTCTTAGTTCAATATTCATTCAAGCCAAACTTTATTCCACCTAACAGAGCGAGCCTGAGGGATATCAATATTTATTTTTAATGAAATGAACGCCCATACATGCCCGAACGTCCAGACGTCTTTGTTTATGTATAAAGGTTAACAATCACTACGAACGTAAACATATCTCCTCATGTTTGTATGGTGTTCAGCTGATATGAATCAGATACAGATTAACATCTTAAGTAAATAAGAAGTTTCCGAAAGCATAGGGACAACTTTCATGCTGTATCCAAACGCTTTTCTCACCACAGTTCGCAGAGACCTCCTACGGGTTATGTAGATCGCCACGTATGCCAGCTCTTACATTGGAGATAATTCAAAAAGTATTTTTAAAGTGGCACGCACATAGACTGATCTTAAATTACTTTTTTATAGATCAGAAAAACTATAACATGGTTGCCTCTTTATACCATCAATGCCTTTAAAACTGGAAGCCTACTGCAACTGTGAGTTATGCTGCCTTCGAGTACGTCACTGGACCCTACCAGTGGTCCAAAGGCGGACCCCTGAACCCCATCCGTTATAGGGCTCTCGCTTTCGAGCTCGGTGGCACCTAGGGCGCCATGACTGCGTCTAACTGTGCCTCTCTGAAAAATCCATGAGCCCTTCGGTGCCTTCCCAGAATGAACAGTCTCAGTGGCGGAGCCACTGGGTATGGCATTCTGCAAAATGAGCGATTTCGGTCTTTTGTTGTGGTGGCTTTGCACATGCGCTCTTCCTCCAAATCGTCGGGAAAAACAAACTAAACGCGCACCTACAATACATATTCCATAATTTGAGTTTAGATGAGAATTTCGTGAAAAGAATATTTCTTAATCCATCAATAACATATAGAGGGGTATCAAGTGTGGTTTTGTTCGGACTGCAGTAGATGTTTAAATTGTGCCTTTGGTGTAAAAATTTGCCCCTATTTTCGATTTAGTTTTCTAGACACTATAGTGTTAAATGCACGTACTGAAGAAAACAAGGGGACGTCGAACACTAAAAGATGAACTCAGTGTGTGTATCCACGCCGTGTCCCACAATTCCATGCGGCAACGAATTACCGAGCTCTCTTATTCATGAACCAACATGTAGTCACCCAGCAAAACACCTTTAAAGTCTTATTTATAACCTTAGCTTTTTATAAAACAGTTATCAATGTAATAAAACGTACAAGATTCAAATATTTTAGAGGCATCGCAGCCACGCATATCCACCCCGTGCATGATCCTTCATTCAATGTGCACACACGGATATATCAAATATACAGGCTACAGAAGTAAAAAGTTTATTTATTTATGGCACGTGATCAAAGGTTAAAGGATATATTTATCAGCATGAATTAAATTAACTGTAGTGAAAGAGGAGCCCTTACAGCACACCAAATGAGCCTTAATGCAAAGTGCCAATGGGTCAGGGTCTGTTTTACATACTGGGACCCCCAATCAGCTCATTTAGCCTTCCGTAGTGCCCTTTTCTCGTTATTTGGTCATCAAATGTGGTAACGGAGGGATAAAAAGGGCAGCACAAACTAAACCCCGGAGTATCCACGGTGTTTAAGACAAACGTGAGTAAAGTTAAAGCATTCAACCGGGGTAAGGGGACTAAGAAAAGGGCTCCTTCCGTTATACACTGTCAGGAAATGTACACAGACTATTGTGCTGTGCGAGTATGCCAGGGTGAGAGAGACGTCAGTCACAGTATTTCACCAGAAGAAACTTCCATTACCAAAGAGAAAAATGCACAAGGACCTTACTTGCCCAGTCTGTAAAGGACAATCTCCGGCGAACTAGAGAATATTGGTATCCAAACATTTTGAGAGAGGTCTCGACCAAACCCATGTCCGTTTAGGTCAGTCCCATGGACTTCCTATACATGGACAGAGCACACAAAACGGTGCATCATCGTTACCGCACGTGTGAGAAAACGGGTACCAAGATGGCGGTCTGCTATTGTTTTATATGAAAGTTTGGACTTGCTCAAGTAAATCAACATATTTTGCAAGAAAGTTGAAATATTTTCGAAATAATGCAAGTTAATTTCAAAATCACAACATGCATTGCATGAATATAATATTGTTCCTCATTCAAGATAAACTTTTGTTTAAAATATTTCAGAGTCGTCGTCAAATCATACAAATTATTGTTTTACTGCGACCATCTTGGTGCCGTTTTTTGTCTCAGACGGTGGCGGCAATCTACGGAAAGGACATACGCATTACATTCCTGTCCATGTATGTAGGAGGTCCGTTGCCATTCCACAATTCTCGCCCAAAACAAAATCTGGGTGCGCAGTAGAAACAACTTTATTTAATGCAAGCTATTAGCCTGGAGGAAGTCGTATTAAACTTCATCACTTAAGAACCAAACAAATACATCGCACCTACAGGAAAATTACCAGTGAACCATAGAAAGCAATCTGGGGAGGTAATTTCCAGGAAAGATCTTCATTAATGCCGTGACACTGACTATGTGTCGCATTCTGCTTAAATGGACCCATTTGTTACGATCCCCACTTCAAGTTCTAAAAAGGGCCTTGTGATTTGCCCACGAGAGCAAGTTCCGTGACTGCGGTGTTATGACGTAATCAAGCCATTGTACACTTGACGCAAGAAGGCATAGATAATGGGTCGCTATGACACTTGACCAAACGGCAAAAAAATGTTGGGTCCGTCAGCATCTTGCATGCTGCTCGATGACCAATGAGACAGGTTACCGAAAGGCGGCTGACAAAGGCCAATTTAAGGCCAAAAATATTTTACTAGAGAACAAGGTAAATTTTGAAGATCGCACTATGTTATGAACGGCACTTTGATTTTCTTAATCTTTGACCAATGTTCAGGTCAGATCACTTTTTCATAAATTTTTTCAACAGTCCCCAAATAACATTATTAATACAAACTTATTTCAATAAACTCAAAGTAGATATGAATTTCATGCAAACAAGAGTTAACTTTGTCAGAGGAGAGTTGCGAGATTTTTAATGGATAAAACAGTTTACTTACAATATTTAAGTTAATTGACAGCATATTACAGTCACCAAATCTCCAGTCTCACATATTACCTATTGTAATAGTCTTCTCCTCAAAATACTACAAAGAGTCTGATGACCAGCAGCTGTTGCTTCAGTTAAAAATATGAAGTTTGGATGATTGCAGGCCTATAATTTATGAAATATTGCAAAGCAGTCATTATACACTCTAAATTACATACTCTAAATTATACTCTAAACTTGCCTCTTCAGCTTGAAGAAGATTCTTATCAAACGGACACTGAATAGTCAAATATTTGAATACGTAAGTTTCAGAAATGATTAAACTAGATCCATATTTCAACCCAATATAATCAAATTTTGAAGAGATTTTCTATTCAGCCCCCTCCCTCGAAAAGGATTTTTTGGAGTGCAAGCTGTTGTAGAAGCCGTTCAATATTCCATAAGAGGTTACTCGTCTTTCATTCGATTTTCATATCGATTGTATTCTTTTTAAGTGTAGAATTTAGGTTAGGAATCTTAAAAAATTTTAAAGATTCAATTTAATTTGTGATGAGGTTAGTCATGAGATTATTTTTTAAACAGTGCATTGCGCATCATTCCTGACTTTCCTGTTGAACAACTCACATTACCTGTTTTGTTTTCTTTTGCTTTCCGGTTGCTTGCATAGCATGTTTATAAAGAGAGGGCTGAATTAATTGAATTATCTCATAAGACAAAGAGTGCTGTCACATATTGATACAAGGTGCAGTGACAGAAAAACAAAGAGATACAAAGAGAGTTATTTGAGTAGCACACCAATGACATCACGAATTATTGCGCAATTAATAATTTTAAATTTTAAATTAGGGATATAGACTTCAGCATTTTACATCACAGCTAAGGAATGCCTTATGAAGATTTTGGTTGGACTGTTTTAATTCAGTTTTCATGCTCTCTAATATCAGAATATATTATTGAATTTTAGACTTGAGGTACACTATAACTATGAAAACTTAGGGGTTTAACAATGAAGACCACTCGAGTTTACAAAATACCTTCCCCCCTTGCTTCGTCTATTCCCAACCCTCCCCTATCCTACTAATATGATTAAAGTTGAACTATATATACATTCATTGATTGTATGGTCAATGACCATAAATACCGCGCACCCAAGAAATAAGAGCCTATACAAATTTCACCATATCGAAACAGCAACAAAAAAGCCAAGACATTTGACAGTTAAGGATTAACAGAGTGACATTTTTTATCAAAGTTAATCCATTTTGAGTTCAATTTCCCTTTCAGATCTTCAGAATTTTGAAATATTTTACCTCAATTTCTAATACAATATTTTTTTGAAAATATGCGGAAGTAGTGTCACAAATCTGTCATTTTCTTGGTCACACGATGTTACCGTGACTCGAAACTTTGACGGTCTGTTTATTAACATGTTGTGCATATTTGAATGTACCAGTTTTGCGAAGCTGAGTGATATGTAAAGTCTCTTTTCAGCTATGAGGACAAGAGGTCAAAATCTTTTGTCTTATAATTTTAGGTAGTGTTGCAGGGTGCAATCAACATGCCGCATTTCCAAACATTTATCCCGTCCTTAGGACCTCTATAATGATAAATTATTCCGTGTGCATCAAAGGTGTTTAAAACACCTTTTCACTTGAGTTAGAGCTATTTTGGGGGATTAAATCAGGAGAAATACCACCAGGTCTATAATTAAAAATGAATGGAAAACGATTAATAACCTCGTCAACAAAAACCTGGTGTTTGTCAATCCGATTTTACTCCCCCAAGTATACGTCATCACTAAAATCTATGGTGCGCGCGAAACTTCGGAACATAAACAACATGAAGTCTTCACCGTGACAATTGAGCCCACCTCCAATCAATCAAACCCCCTAAATTTCTATCTAACTAAAGTGTTTTTCATTTCAAAATAAAACCGACAAGTGATAAATTTGCCTGGTAATAACTTTTTGACTGAAATGTTGAGTTGTCGATGATACTGTAACGAAGAAATGCTGGAATGCGCGAAACTTTGATATACATATTGGTTGAAGTGAATGATAATTAAAAAGCATTACTAGATCAATACTAACCAATGTAATAATCTGGAGGCATTTTCTGCTGAAGGCAGTAACCACACAGGAAGCCATTTATGTGACCCCAGATCGTCAAGTGACACGGGCAATACAGTGTTGTGTTCCCAAATTTCCTTTCGCAACATCAAAATTTTTTCTAATATATGAGCTCTTGATTTTTAAATGTTTTGTCTAAAAATGCAATTAAGTTTCAGAAACTTTTAAATGTTGTCGGAGAGCCCCAATCAGCATGATTTTGCAACAACAACGATATTCAGTTGCCATGCAATGTCAAATTTGATATTGAGAAGTGTTAATTATTCATTCATCGCCAATATTTTCAAATTTCCTCACAGAGGACCTAAAATTCACTATTTTTCGAAATAAAAGCTACATATTTTCAGATATTTGTTTGAAAAAGAGCGAAATTATAGCGCGCAAAGGGCGCCAAAAATTAAATTACTAATAGGATAGTGTTCTCACTATAAACCCCAAATCGGGGAAATAGGGTTGCTTGGCCGCCTATCGAAAAGTCTTATTACGCCACTGAGAAGAGTGTTTCCATTTATTGACATATGAAAATTTGCTTTCTTCTGCCTTCAGACTGTGACGGCACTCTTATGTATAACACTACCCAAACTTATACCTGAAAATAGAACTTGTACACACTCTATCAGGTAGTTTTCTGATCATTTCGCAATTTGCTCATGTTTCATTACTTTTTGCAAACAAAAGCTCAAAATAGCGATTGGTTGTAAACATTTGATTCCACTGATAAGCTCGGGAAATGCCATTTTTGGCTGTCTGTGGGGGATTTTCAAAATTTTCTGTACGCTCCCCGCCAAAAATTGTGGCGCTCCGTTTAGACCAACCTTTCGACCAGGATCACAGTTTCTGTCTCAATCAAAAATAGTGCCCTCATATCTCCCATGGTTCAAAGGCTGGATTCGCAACTGAGCAAGAGCAAGAATTCGACCCGTTTATTTGTCAGTCACCAAACTCCATGTTTCTGTTGCATCGATGTGGTGTAAATGAGTGTGCCCCCCCCCCCTCATCGGTCTCCAGTTTTTCTCGAAGACACTTGAGCTATATCTCTGTAGGAGTAGGGTTAGATTTGGGCTTTCAACCAAGAGTCAATTTTTGCCATGCTCTCTCACAAAACCACTACCCGAAATTTTCGCGATCTGCGCTTAATGCAGACCTTGCTCAATATATTTATTAATATACCTTCCAATATAGTAACTCACACAGACGGAGCTTTTTACGAATATAATCAGGAAGACGAATCGTCACCTTGTAATTTGCAGGTCGTTTTCCTGTGGGATTAAATTGTCTTCAGGGAGATTCTTAATACAAGTTCAATCATTGGGGCCCGATTGTCATTCTTCGATCGTCATTCTTCTTAAAACATGTTATCAAATATGTAGGAATTTGTGCTTCTCATCGCTTTTGCGAAAGCAAACATTCTTTCAAAAGGAAGGGTGTGCCCTCCCCCTTGACCTCCCACAGGACGGCGATTTATTAATTATGCACCCTTTCTATTAAAACTCCATCGTCCAAGATTGTCTGAGTTTCAAGAGATACATTTTGAGACCAAATTTAATAAAAAAATATTTAATTTTTCGAGCATTCTTTGTTAAAAAAAGCCTTTTCGGATGCCAACTATACTTTTAAGGATTTTTCTATAATGAAAGTTAATTTTTTAAGTTGTATTTTTAACAAATTAAAGGCGTCTATAGGATATAACAAATTACGAACCGAAAATATGCATTATTTAGACGCACAAATCAACAACCGCGACGGGTGGAGTAATTCTCTTCCTGGATAGAAGAGTCGTTCTTTTTCAAACTGATAGTTAGAAGATGGGAAATTAATTGAAAAAGCGCCACGATCTACCATAAAATGTTGAAAGTCAGAACTGCAAGCCAGGCTTTCTTTCATAACGATGGTAGATCGTTAGGTACGGTTGATTTGGGATACATTTTGCAGCCAATTTTGCGTCTCTAGCTGTATTTTTCATGTTGTATAACAGCTGGTAACATAATTTTTATGCCTTCTTTTAACCAAAGCAGTTTCTTCACGTTTTGCCTTGAAAGTTGCTTTCAAAACAAATGGTAGACCGTGTGGTTACATAAGCCTACACCGCCAGCCTCGTCAAGGTGGCATGTAGGCAGGACACAACAATATCTCTTTTATACAACGGCATTCTCAGAATTAAAATAAGCAAAGCAAGTGGGACAATGAGTCATTAATGTCCCTTTGCCCAAAAGAAGGGATGTGACAGAAGAATTGAAGTACTTACTCCCGGATTTTCGGCGGCATTTACCTCGGCCCAGTCCCATGGTCCGCTCAATTAGGTCCCTTCCAACATTTTTGGAAAGGTTCAAAAATAATCCGGGTCCAGGACCCCACAAAATAAATCCGGTCCTGCCAATTCTTTCATCTAACGGCCAACATATCGTTTACCTGTCATAAAATAACCATAACAAAGCGACACTTGTTACTGTGTGCAGCGCACGTCTTCTCGAAATTCTCAGACAATTTTGGACAAAACTGTTGGGACACTTTTCATATTATTCGTCAATTTCAAACATAGTAGGCTAACATGAAACCCCATTCCCCCTCCCAATGTTGCGACAAGAAGAATTGCTCTGCGCCGTGAACAGCATAACAGTGGTCAATGTTGGAAGGGAGAGCGGGGTGTCCCAACAAGTTTTGTCCAAGATAGTAGCGTCGTCGGGGAGGCATTGGACCATACAACCCCTCACTGACGCCTTTTTAGTTCCTTACAATACGTAAATTATTTAACATAAACCTTAATTCAAAGGGAACTTACATAGCATCAAATTTCACATAAAACACCTAATGTTAAAACATTCTAAAAAGGAATTTCTTTCAAACATTTACCTGGGAAATAAAGAGTATCACCAAGGTACAATTTTCAAGAAAAATCCCAAACATAATGAAAATTGGCTGAACGTACTAGTATACATTTTGGTAACCTAAAACAGTACTGTTTTAGGTTACCAAAATGTATACTTGTCAATTATTTCCCAGGCTCATATTGTTCCCGCGAAAAAGGCAAAAACGTTGTGGGATGTTTTAAATGACACATTAAACAGGCATTCGGATTGGTACTACGCAGGTGATTACATGAGATCAAGGTTTGGCGGGAAAATTTCAGTGGTACATTTTATCTGGAAATTTCTGACCGTACCGCAATTTGTTCAGTTGTTATTGAAGTAAACATTTTATTAAAAGTAAAATTGAAAGTTCATAGGAACGACAACTTAGAGTGTAGTTACAACTGTGGAAAATGTCATTTCCGGCTGTCTGAGAGATCGCGATTTTTCAGAATTTTCCGCACTCTGCGCCAACTAGTGGTGGTGCTCCACTTCGATCATCAGGGGGAATGGTTACATACTTTGGCAGAGAATCCGCTTCCTCAGCATAACACGACCATGAGTTAAGCGCAATGCTGATGTTCTTTTTGTTCTTTTTTTTTTAGCTGAAACTATATAAAATATTTCACTGCGTTATGCGTTATTATGAGGAAACAAATATGAAATGAAAACATGGTAAAGGATTTTTTCATAAATATTTTAATTTACTTCATTCGTCATAGTACTTTTCGTCCTTATTTTCAAACTGAAATCAATATTTTGCCATATGCGATCTTCCTTTAAAATTTACAATTTTAGCCGAAAGGGGAGTACGACTCACCCACAGGCTTCAGGTTACTTATGTTCCACATTGACCCCACCCAATGCCAAAATACCTCTACATGGTCTTTTGTGTACAAATCTGGAAAGGCCATTGCCGGCTGTAAGAGGGGTCCCGATTTTTCAAACATTTTCTGTACGCTACGCCCAACTCATGGTGGCACTTAGATAGTCGTTTAGACGATATCACAAAACTGACAAATTCATACCCCATCATACCCGTGAGAAAAATTCCGGCAACGTCCTCAAGCCCTCTAGACTTCAAGTTTAGTACACTTCCTTTCGCTAACTTTAATTGTGTACAACACAATTCCTTTGCAATTTAAAAGCAGTACTCTGTAAATTGTATGTTTATATATGAAGCCTAACGCGAAAAAAAAATAAATAAATAAAAGAAACTAAGTATGCTTCAAATGTTTCGCCCAATTTTTTATCCCGACCTTCTTCAAAATGCAAATGTTCTTCAAAGAACAGGCGGGTACATCCCCTCCCCTTACTGCCTGAGATCCCTAAAACAGAAATAACTCGGTCCTTACCTTTAATTACTTCCTGAATGTAGCGTTGCATGTTTTGTTGTGAAAAATGACAAAAACAACTTTTGAGGAATCACATGATAAAGAGACATAACATTTCACCTGAAGAAAAAATACGTAAAAAATAGAAAAAAAGAAGTGAAGATTGAAGCGAGCATCCGATTTCTTCATCATTTCTTATTTTTTTTTTTTTAATTTATTCATGTACTCTAAATGTCCGAAACTGAACTGGTGACCCGTTATTCGGTTGGAAAAACATCCAGCCAGTTGAAATTTTGAACTGCAATGACACTCTCCAAAGAACCTGAGACCCTAGCGACGGCTCTGCATGATAACACCAACTGCTTACAACATTGGTCCTTTTTGACGGGACAACGTTGTGCGCCTGCTTTCTGGAAAGGTGAGTCGATATTGCGGGGCATAGGCGTACGAGAGCATTTCACTTGGTTGGGGTTGAATTTTTGTGTGAAAAATGTAATTCTTTCGAAAAACTACTTCAGCGGAACGCCATTATTGTTTGAGCGAACAGAAAATTTTGAAAAATCGAACCCCTCGGGCAGGTGAAACGTCATTTCTCAGGCTTATAGGCCTAAGTAGAGGCAAGTATTCTGTATGTTTGAGCTTTTCTTTGCAATAGATGTTCACTTCAAATAAGAAACGGCAGAGGGATAACGCTTAGACAGTGGCGTTCGCAGGGTTTCTCGTGTGTCCTTACGTGCAATCTGATACTACATCTTTTTGAAGTAAAATTTGTGTTACTAAAGTAAGTATTTTTAGGATCTTAGGGTGAAGCAATTTTTGGTACGAGGAGGGGCAAAGTCTACTAATTTGCCCAATTCTTAATCACCTTTCGAGTTGGGGTCTAAAAACTGTTTTGCTGTCTCGAAGGGCATAAAGGGTATCGTGTGTATTGCTTTTTTCCTTACTTGATCCATGTTCTAAAAATGTCGCGTCTTTCGTGCTATCGATGAATACTAGTTCATAATATAGGCAAACCGAATGAAGTATGATGTGCCAGCCTGAAATGTCGGTTATCAATCGACCAAAACGCTAAGTAGAGTGCCACCATCAGTTCAGCGTACAGAATATTTTGCAAATCGGACACCTCAAACAGCCAAAATGGCATTTCCCAGGCTTGTATAACAGTTGAAACAGTTGTCATTTTGTAGATTTACGTTTGCAATAATAGAAAAAAAAATCAGCAACTTTCTAAGTGATCAGAAAATTACAAGATATAAGTACCAGTGTATCACTGGATGAAATGATCTCGTATCTATTCCGGGAAAACCATACAACGCCGATTGAAAACATATTGATGATGTTTTTACTCTATTGAGACTCTAAGCTAAATTCAAGATTTACTGAATTGATAAATTTGCCTGTATGACTGCCCGATCCTGACTATAAGTCATTTTCCTTTTAACATATTTTGTAAATATGTAAGGTTTCATATGGTGGGTTCAAATGAATTTCCAGACAGACTTATTGGAAGACATTTTTACATTTTATCACTATGTAACTGAAAACAACCCGATTTTCATTCGCGTTGCCGGCGAATTTCGGCTGTACTAGGGGTTAGGATAGATGACATACTATTTGTACCTGGAAACCCTTCCGTTTGTCTGTGTTCTTAACTTCGCAATTGCAACCATTGAACTTTTTACAACCTCCGCCCAAATATTTTAAATTTACCATTTCGAGCAAAGCTTTTGGAAGACTACAGTATTAAGTAGAAATGCACCTTTTTGTATAAGCTGCGTGAATGAGTCTCAAATCTTTGTTATCATGACACTCTTATTTTTCATTAAGGTTTTACTTTAAAAGTAACACCTTTTGTTTTTCGGGCGAAGTAGAGAACTCAGGTAATTGGCCATTACGGTATTGTGTTTCACAATATTTAAAAACACGTCGCTGAGGAATTATTAATTCTTTTCAGGGTTAGGCTTCTTAAATGTGTCGTGATTTATGTTTTGCTTTTTGGTTTTCGTATATATGTTACCCTGAACCGGTATGGTACTTTTCTAAATGTTTGAAAAATTTGGATATTCGACCATTTCGAGCATTGTGTTGTGAAAGACTGCTAAATACTGTAAAGCTCACGAATAACAACTATTTTGCAATTTCCGAATATGTTTCTAAATTTTGCAATCTTCTTGATTTTACATCAAAATATGATGCTTTTTCCTTCAATTCAGTCCGGCATATCCGTCCTTTTAAGATTTCCGTCGGACACTCTTTAAAGTTTTCTGAGCAGTTAAAACCATGCCCATTTTTAAAACTTAAGAGGCTAACTGAATTTTTTTCAAAATCCTGCCCTGAATTTCCTCCCGACTTTTTTTTTGGGGGGGGGGGGAGGGGGGAGGGATTTTCCCTTTTCCCTTCCCCTTCCTTCCCTCGCTTCGTACGCCTTTGATGCCGGGGGTGCAGTTGATTGTAAAATGTCTATTTTAATAAAGTGTTATTTAAAAATAGAATAACAAACAGACCGATTTGTATGGGTCTTCTCCTCATCTTAAATTTCCGAATTTACAATTGACACAAAATTGGAAGATAAAAAATTGCCTCGGAACCCGATACGCCAGATTCAGCATGATTGGCGGGTGAAATAGATAGGCCACCGAGAAATTAAGTGTCAGCCCTTTCAAATAAAGGTTATACAGGAAGAAGTCGGTGCAAGAAAGTTTGGAAAGACGTGTCCTCAACCCCGAGATTCACTCCGAAATGTAAGTTCAAGCCAGGATCTTTGCAAATGCCAAGTGAGAAACTTGCACAGTATATAGTACTTGATTCGCATGTTCACCCTCACTATTTTCCCACCACTGAGTTGGTATAAAAGTAGCGTTCACCCTCAATCATGGAAACGACGAAAGCAAGAAGATCTGTGAGCGGGAGCTTCGAAACGGAAGGAACTGTAGATTTGACCGAATTTTCCCCATGTGAAGGTTCTTCATCGTTAATAGCTTATTGTGGCAATCTCAGAGTCAGTTTAGGTAGCTGTATATTTAAGGTATGGCTCTTCAATCATTTATCTTCGATTCAGGTTATATCTTGTACTTTCCGTGGCATAACGTTACATAGTAGGGCCAGTTCTGCGAAATTACTTCGTAACGCGGGTTTATGGAGATTGCTCAATGCTAGTCCTCAGTAAAGGACTGTGGTCGTTCGCTATGCTCACTATACACAGTCCTTACACCAACTGCTTTAACAAGCGGGATGATCGGTGGAAGTTATAAACGTTGAAATTAACTTTCTTCTGACAGTAAATTTTTGACCTAAAACACTCATTTCATGCCATAGCCTAGGCGGCGTAGGCCTAACTATTCTTCTACATGTCTTACAGGCACAACCAAACCCTTTTCGATCACTGAAATTGTCCGGAAAGGGTCAAAACTCTGGAATGAAATCACCATTTTTTCGGGTGGTATAATTTCCTTTCTGTACTATGTGACTTTGGAACTTTGTTTACAACAATATGCTAATGAGTGTAACTGTTACTTCAATGTGGGCAACTTGCACAGTGGATTTACCATAGGGACTAATGCTAAACGGCAAACTGTAACATTCTTAGTGAGGTCATAATAATATGCATGAGTGTTCTAACGTAAACAAATATTTCGAACGATACAGTAAATTTTCGGAAGTTGCAAAGTTGATGTTTTTATTCCAAATTTTCGGACCTTTTAAGAGGTTTCAAGTCATCAAAAATGGTTGCAATAGTTGAACAGGATTCGGAGAAAAGGTAATTTATGATAGCAAATTAACATTTTAGGTCCTACCTTTGCTATAAGAAAAAAAATAATTTTGACCCGAAATAGTACTGTCAAAGACCAGCAACCGCGGAATCACAGGAGTAAGGACTAAGTGTAGGGAGCAATTATGCGACCGCCCATGCGTAGTCCTTTACTGAGGACTAGCTCAATGCATGATGAGTACAATATTAGCTAATGATAGCAGGAAATAAAATCTCATTAATACATCAGAATTTGTACTTTCTGATTTGCTTGAACAGTCTTTATGATGTCAGAGAGAAGTGTTAGGTTATGAAAGATTTTCGGTTGAGGTAACTTTTTTATGGATAAATTGCGAATGTGTCATCAAGCTTGGGTTGCACGGCTGCAGTTGTCAGCTGTCATATTGGGCAGCTAGTAAACTCTGAGACTCATATTTTTGCGCAGGGGATAAATCCCCTGCCTAGGGTAAACTTTCCAATCTGGCACTTGGTCATATGACTGCATCTGCATGCTGATGCAGCCAGACTACATGCTTAAAGGCAGTCATTCGTCACCCCAAACTACAGTTTCAGTATACATATATCAAAACTCTCAATTGGTATAGCTCTTTGATTGGCATCACATTCAAACAATGCATCATAGCTAAATTACAAGGCATGGGCACTGAGAGTGTCTTGATTACACATTATGGACTTGTATGGCCACTGGGACAGGTCATGAAGCAATAAACTAGGATTGTGTCAGGATAAAGATGAGTTTTAGATAAATGTGGGAGGGGCTAGAAGTAAGTAGGTTGGGAGAATTGGAACTGTTTGGGATGATGAAAATATGCCTTTAAGTCCTGTAATTGACTTACAGTAGTGTAACTGACAGTTGTTACCTCCAAATTTCACCTTGTTGCTTGCCTCCTTTCATCTGAAGGAATACCTGTACCTGTCAAGAAAGTTAAGTTTTATGACAAAGATCATTCATGAGAAGTACAGTATGGTACTTATAATGCATTTTTGAAGCTGTGAAGAGTTGTGTGCTGTGCCCATCTTGCACATTGTAGTGATTTTGTGGAGTGTAAGGCCAAGGACTGTGCAGGGAGAAGGTCCTGTCGTTAAACGTAGCACAGTACATGGTCCTGTTCAAGGACTCTATAGCTGAAATATATATTACTTATAAGAATATTCTGACCCAAGCCATAAGAACCAGCACTAAAACTCATTACTTTGGAAACACTTTGGAATTTAATGTAAAGTAAAAATTTTTCAGAAAACCCACATTCTGTTCCAATAACTGCACAAGTTTAACAAAATTAACAAAAATCTGGGGATGTTTTTGAATGGTGATGTTTTGACCAATAGCTGGGACATTGTGGTATGGGGGCATTTTGATGAGGGGATGTTTTGACTAGTAAGTGCCAAATGTTCTGAAACTGAATGTGTTACTATACAGTGTATAGTGCTACTACTGTACTGTTATTTTTTAGCCTATGTTTTCTCCAGTGCTGCAATACCAAACACTGGCTTTTGCTAAATTGGTAGAATTTTTTATTCAAAACTTGTACAGTAGTTATGTATACAGCATGGTTGTTTGGTTTGTCAATCTAATCAGCTGCTTGCAGCAGAGTTGAGAGGACTTTAGAAAAGAACCTATTTGCCTTTTGCTTTTAAAACAGGAGGAAGACAGAGATCTGCCATCTTTTGAATACCAACACATCAGAGACTTCCATGTTGGAGTAAAGGTCAGATCCGTTGCCTGGAGTCCAAGTTCGGTTGTTGATCAAGGACTACAAACATCTGTACAGTAAGAAACTTACAGTATCATTTTCTCTCATAGAGTGCTTTCTCTGAGGTTTCAAGCCCTGCCTCTTATTGACAGGCAAAATAATGAGAAGCAGCCAACAAACCATGTGTGACGTGACTTACCAATTGTGATGACACATGAAAACCCTCTATATTATTACTGCCTTGCTCAAAATTCAGATTTTATGATTTGGCATTCCTCAGTGACCCAACCAAGAGGGTGTGCAGACATTTCTGCAGGAAGGGGTGCAACGTTTGATGAATGTGGTAACCACTGTGTGGGGGTGGTAGTCGCATTACTGTACAGTACCTACACTGGAAGCTTTTTGAAAAAGTTTGCTTGAATACAGTTTTGGTGCAACATTATGTTTTTCATTTGCCATGCAACTGCAATCTGAGTTTGTTTTTGACAGAAGAGGTGGAGCATTATTGGCCAGCGCTCCAATAATATGCACAGTATGTGTACATGTATGTTGTACCTACAGTACTGTACTTGCTACAAGAATACACAAGGTGATAGATATCATTTAGTACTGTTCTTGTAAATTGCCAGGGCTGAAGGCATTTACACAGGTTTGGTTAAGGCAAGCACTTTCTATGAATGCTCCTTGGGGACTCATTATTACAAGGTCGTGAACCGCTGTGACCTCAGCGGGGTCAGGGCAGATAAGTTCCTATCTTGCAACCTGGTTTAACTTTTTCTGAATTTGGGCTGTACATGTACAGCCACAGTACCGACAGCAGACCTTGATATTCAGAAAAGTATGGGGTTGTCCTTTGGGCAACCATTTTACTATATATTTCATTGTCTGCAAGGAAATTTGGTTGTCTGGAGCATTTTTTGCACAACTACAAAACAGTGACGATGTTCATGTATCATTGGCCTTGAAGAATAAAAAGCTGTGATATTTTAGGGACAAAAACACTTGTCTGAAATATTATATGATGGACTCCAGACACAATCTCAGTTTATACCTTCAGGGTGGGTATATACTGTTCAAGACCCCAACCTGTAGTCAATCAAAACACCCCAGTACGGAACATGTTGTGTGATATACGCTGCTATACTCTGCATGTTTTACACTTGCAGCTGTGTCAATCGGGAATTGGGAATTTCTGTGGACTACTACAAAAGTTTGTAGTTTGGGGTGAGACAATTAGGCCTTAAAGTGCATGTGTCTAATAACATGGCTAAATGATTGAAAGCTGGGTCTCATAATAATCAGAGCTAAAGAACCTTTGCCCTTTTCTTAACATTTGGTTCAAATGGTTAAAAACAGTATACAACTGCACCTCTAGTAGTGCAGCACATGCATAAAAGAAAACTGTCTTGGAAACCATAACACAATGAAGTGATTTACTGTATTTTATTGTTCCCTTTGTATATTAGATTGTGTGTTGCTGGAGATGACAATAAGTTACGACTTTGTTCATCTGATCTGAGGGGTACTGATTCCATACAGGTATGTTTGATATGAATAACGTTGATCTGACTGCAAAACGTCTGTAATTTTAATGGTACTAAAGTTAACAATTTACAGCTTAAGAAGATTAAATATTAAAAATTAAGGTATCAAAGAGTAAATGAAAGAAAATCTTGCCTGTCTATGAAAATGATAAGGGGATTCAAAGAACAAAAATTTACTGTACAGCAGATAATTGGCTGTTCCACAGAAATTTGATAGTCCTACTGATTGTTCAAAAATGCTAAATTTTTAGAAATGTTCAATTTACACCCTGCGTTCAGAAAAATCACAAATTTTATGGTGATTACAAGTGGAGTTTGTTGAAAACTCTGAAAAAACAGGTTTCTAAGAGTTTATTGACTTCGTATACATTTTTTTAATGCATGAAAATTACATGTGCTGCACGCAATATTTTTGGTTTCAACAGGACAACTTTCTTACAATTTCTGACAAGTATTCTAGATGTCTCTGGTGTCCAAATGTGTGGTAAATTCCTTCTCTGCTACTTGCAAAAATTTTCAATTTAAAGCCAGAGGTTTATACAGTTTCTACAGCAGGGGTGGACAGGAATTAATCCAAGTTGTACAAAATTATTTATTCTCTTCAAGCACAAGGTCTTTCTACATTTTACAATGTTGATAGCATAGTGAAGTTAGTTTAGTTAGATAGAGTTTTACGGCCAAGTTTCCAACCTATTAGTTCAAGTCAAGCCGGCCACGGCCTTTTTTTCCAGTTGTGGCTCACTTGCTTGTTATCCCTACTCCATTGCTTATGCGGAGCATCAGGCACAACGGCAGTACAGTAGGTTCCATTTTTAAAGCCTTTGGTATGACTCGACCTGGGAATCGAACCTTGGCCTTCTGTGTGAGAGGCAAATGCTTTACCGTTAGACCAAACATGCGGATAGCAAAGTGAAACATCAACATTTGTAGAGCTGCTGTAACTGAAATTATAAATTTAAAGTGTGTATCATAGGCACACAAGTTTTTAATTGTGAAATGAACTACAGCAGTTGTTGCAATGAGGAGATTTGAAATTTGCATCTGCATTGCATGCAACATTCTTCAAGGTGGATCTGATTGTTACATGTATGTAACAGTACATATTATCTTTTCTCTGCTTTAGGTCCTAAGTGGTCACCGTGACTTCATCAACGATGTTTGCTTTGAATCTACAGAGGGCAGCATCATTGCCAGCGTTGGTGATGACTGCTGCTGTCGTTTGTGGGGTGATGATCTTTCACAGAAAGCAGAGTTTTCTTTGCAGAATCCTGGAATGTCTGTTTGTTTTAACCCATTGGAACCAAACAAGGTAATTCACCATAAGAGATCTGACTCTTGAAAAGTTTGATGAAGTCATGCTTTAAAGTTAAATGGAATTTTTTATCTCAACTTATAACCACCTGTTCAAATCTAGCAGCACCAACAGCCTTTTTTTAGGTGTGGAGCATGGAATTGTTTTCCCTAGTCCTAGACACAACAGTGCAAGTAGGTTTCATGTTTAAAGCAGTAATCAGACTTTGTTTTTACAATTTCTTTCACCACTGTAATTCTTCACCACCTTTGTACATCGACTTGAAACTAACAAAACCTTACAAATGTGACCTGGGATTACAGTCTAACATCATATTTGGTTAGAGTGTAGTGGAAGCTGCCAAGTCTTGCATCTGCATAGAATTTTGTTACCTGACAAAACTCTCAGAGTTTTCATTATTAAATAGTAATTAGCACAAAATTAATATTTCTTCTAACCTGAAAGACTTCTTTTCTGTTTTTATATTCTGGTAAACAATCAGTTCAGAAGGGAAAGAGAAGGGGCTGAAACAAAAGGTTCCCATTTCTGCCAAACTCTGATTGCCCCTTTAAACCTGGGACTTTGACCTGTGAATCAATGTAAGAAGACAACATGTTAGATACCATTTAACTCTAATATTTGGGCAGGGGGAGGAGGTTTGGGGGGTTAGAACCCCCATGACCCAACCTTGAAATGCAAAATACACCTAAAATAGCGGTTTTCTCTCTATCTGTAGACTTTTTCCTAATGTCATGCCCCAACCCCCCATGACACAATCACAATCCTGGCTATACCCCTGGCCAGAACATTTTCAACCCAAAGTGAACTTGAAGCAAGCACACATAACATCATAATCTCACCTTATTCATCAGTGTGTTCTCCTTTATGCTCCTATGCTCTCTCATGGCTTTGTTATTTTTGAATGATGCATGAAAGACTCATGATGATGAGGCAAATTTTTGTAGTTCAAGAAAATCTGTAAGTGAATGATTTGGGTAGTAGAATTATTCAAGATTACCTTTTCATGTAAAAGGGCATTTACTAAAGTGAAGGGAACATATTTTGCTAAATCTGGTGGTGAAATAATGAACTGCATTCAGCAGCATTCACATACACACACAAACTTTAGCTTACTGTACTCATCATTATATTCAACAACATCTTCAGCATACTCTATTTTGAATGTAAGTCGAGTTATGCAAATATCTATACACCAATTAAAAGTGTCTGAATATTAATTTGAAACATGTGTGTGCATTCTGTTGTGTTTATGTGTCAACAATAACAAGACCTAGTAATAGAATTTGGGGTAAGCATTTCAACAATGGTAATAAAAATAATAATTTGCACTTATTTAGAACTTCACACTCAAAACATTGTTAGCCCATATAACCCATGGGTGGAGAGAATTGAGGTGAAGCATCTTGTACAAGGACACCAGTTAATGAACCTGCAACCTTTTTGTTTGCTTATCCAATGCCATCGTCATTATTCCGTCAGTTAGTAAGATGGAGTTTTATATGTCCCAGTTTCCAACCAATTGTTTCAAGAAGAGCTAGCCAGAGGCTTTTTTGGTCCATCAGAAACATGTCTGCAATCAAATCGTAAATTGCCACTGTAAGGGCTATATTGGGAATAGTCCTAACAGCAATTAAAGTAGGAAATAAGGGTACAGATAAAAGTAGTGTATCGCTGAAAATGTTGCAAAGAAAGCAGATGATTCTAGGAAAACATGCAGTAGTGATATCAATGATGGAAAGAAGTTGTTAACCTAATTTTTTTTTTAAAATGGCCAGCCTTTCATACATTTTTTCGCAGCTTATGGTTGCAGAAAAGAATGGGAAGATTCGATTTTATGACATGGTGACACAACAACCATTTATGTCGCTTGAGACAGGTGGAGGGACACTGCTCTCAGCAGATTGGAGTGTTTGTAACCCAAGTCGAGTAGGAGCAGTTGTTGGAGGAGAATGGATGATTTGGGACATCACAAGATCCAGGTACTGTATGTTGTTGTTCATTATTATCAGGGTGATAGCAATGGTGGCTTCCAACACCTAGCTGGAGCAGGCACTGATGCCTTCCGACTGGCTTTAAGAACAAGTTATCAGAAGACACAAAATCAAAACAAATTCTGTAGCAAATATGAAATTTATGAATTTCCAATATTTGCTAAAGAATTTCCATTGAATTTTATATGGTCATGGAACACAAACTGAGAAATTCAGCAATCCCTACCATAATATTGCAAGCAAATTTTATGAAAGGTCTGTGCATCTCTGAGAGTGTTGTAGGTACTGTTAAAGTGTAGCTATGGACTGTAAACACACACTGACAAAATCCTAGTCATCACTCAGAATCATCTAGCTATGTAGAAAGCTGGTTACAAAATTCCTTTTGATTTTCAAGACACCCATTTTACATGCACTAGCAAGTGTTCTTCTTAATGGGATTTGCTGGAGATCTGGAGACATTGACCTCAAAATATGCAGGGTAACTGTTTTATAGGTGCTCGTAAACAGTTTTGTACATGGCCTTAAGGGCATGTATGTAGTCAGGTTAATACATAACTGCATTGATTTATTGTGTGTAGCCCTTTTTAGCACTCTTCTAGCACTTTTTAGCACTTGTCTAGCACTTTTTAGCACTTTTCTAGTATTTTTAGCACTTTTCTAGTACTTCCTAGCACTTTTTAGCACTTTTCTAGCACTTTTTAGCACTTTTCTAGTACTTTTCAGTCACAGTAGTTACTGGATGTGTGAATTTTATTGTTGGATGGATGCCCAGTGTAGATACTAGTCTGATAACTACATAGAAATACATAGCAGACATGAGTAGGCAGAGTATAGAGAGAGTTCCTACAGTATCCTTATTTTTTCTGCAGTGACAAAATTATTCATTTCAGTTTCCATTTGCAAAGAATTAGGGTGATTTTTAAAAAGAACTTTTATTCAGAACTATACATTTTATACAGGGTAGCCTTTGAGACATATTTAAAGAGTTTCCATTTCCACAGCACTTTAGTAATTAAACCTCAAGGTTACAAGTTGAGGGTTTAAACTCAAACCAAACCACAGTACATCACTGTGCTGCAGAATTTTACTCAAGCAAACTTTCAGATTAAGTACAGTATGAAAGAACTAGGGGGTTTTATAGATGAATCCAATCAGTGCTTGTGTTAAGTGACTGTGGGCAGCCATTAGTGGGGTCCATCAGTCTTAAATTGTCTTCATTTGTTGCCCAAATGAATTTTAAACCCTCATATTGGATGACATTGAATTCTCAAGTTACAATTTAGAGTACAACCATCCATGATATAGGTAAGCAAGGAAACCGAAAGATTGAAAAGTGATAGACCCCAGTTATGGTTGACTGAAATCAGACTATCACTTGCTGTCTATAGGACAGACAATGTACTGTACAGTACTTAGACCAAACTAAGTTTTATTTGCATCATGTGTTCTGCACATGTGTTTTTTGGGGGCAGTGTTTCCTCAAAGAAATTGTCCATGTGGTCAATTTACTCAATATGAGAAAAATATGAAAAATTTGACTTACTAGATATTGAAGTTTTGTGGAACTGTGTGTGCACAACCTTGGGGAACAAATGGAATGCTTTCTTTTTTTGCTTTTTTCCCCCCAAATATCAGTGTGTCATATTGACAAGTCTTGGCTTTAGTATCATAGCAACTTAAAGAGCCCATGAAATGACCCAATGACAACAATTTGGAGTCATTCTCTGACACTATTTATCGACAAAAAAAACATTTATTTTAAAAAATTCTGATCTATGAAAGAGAAATGCTCATGTAAAATGGTACTCCTTTCAGCACAACAGCTGGAAACTGTTAAAGATGTAAAAGTGCATTGAACCAAGAATGACATCATCACAGGAACCCAACTTCACAGTGTGTGTATTAAAATGCTATGTTTAAGTAACATTTTGCTCACCGATTGCGTAGCATGAGACAGGTACTGGCCAAATAATTTCTGAATTATATCTGAAGAATGTCCCAGTAAAAAGCCAAAAGTTGTTTCAATCAAAATTTGAAATTCTCACTCCCAATTCCTCAAAAGAGGAATTTTGTCATTATTTACTCTAGCTGTCCCATTCATGTTAGGCCTATCAGTTTGAATTTTTAGTTCCCGCGATCTAGTCAGCCTATGACTGGACAGCAATTCTGTCAACCAGAACAAGAAAATATTTCAACTCACATTCAATCAGATTGTTGAATAAGAAGATGATACCTCACCCGGATTCCTTTGAAAGACATCCCTTCCAAGTAAATTTGTCACAAACATTAAAGGCATATTTTCATCATCCCAAACAGTTCCAATCCTCCCAACCTACTTATTTCTAGCCCCTCCCACATTTATCTAAAACTCATCTTTATCCAGACACAATCCTTGTTTATTGCTTCATGGCTTGTCCCAGTGGCCATACAAGTCCATAATTTGTAATCAAGACACTCTCAGTGCCCATGCTGTGTAATTTAGCATTGATGCATTGTTTGAATGTGATGCCAATCAAAGAGCTGTACCAATTGAGAGTTTTGATATATGCATACTGAAACTGTAGTTTAGGGTGACGAATGACTGCCTTTAATGTGGAAATCTTACAATGAATCTCCTACTAGCATAGACTTCAAAATGCGTGAAGTTGAAATAGTAACTTCATGCCAACTTTTGATAAAAATACAGAATACTTCCTTAAATAACTAAAATATCAGCTAGTCTCCTTTCCCACTATAATCACTGTTCCTTTTTTTTGAACCAAGTCAAATTGCAGCATTAGCACATGCATCCAAAACAACACAGAACTTGTTGGTAGTATTTAAACCACTGTGCAGAATGGTATACAATATTGCATATGGGCCTGTGTGATGAGAGAATCACTGCTTCCTCCCCAATTAAAATAATAGTTACATAACACTGGAGGACAAATGGATGCAGTTACATCCCCCAGGAACCTGAGGTATTTTTCTGTGTGTATTACCTCTTACCAGGGAACTTCCCAACACTTGTATGATGTATACCAAACAATTTTACCTGCTAGTTGGCTCAAGAAATATTGAGAAGTCATAAAACTCCATCTGTTGAACAGTGGTATTCCTAGGTGTTGAAACCCTCCTTTTCACTAGTTTTTTGAAGCAAACATATGTTTATGTTTTGTAATGATAATTTGTTGATTATATCAATCATTTTAGGCCATCTAATTCTGTAACATCAATAGAGCAGGGTATAATCCAAGTGCACTACAGTACACACACTGTGAAGTTGGGTTCCTGTGATGATGTCATTCTTGGTTCAAAGCACTTTTACAATTTTCAGCTGTTGCGCTGGAAGGGATACCATTTTGTGGGGTGGGATTTTTTAAAATAAATGCTATTTTTGTTGATAGATAGTGTCAGAGAATGACCCCAAGTCATTGTTACTAAGTCATGTCATAGGCTCTTTAAATACTAGTGGGCGACTTTCACTTGAGTACTGCTTTGACCATCTTCATGTCTTCTTCATTGCATTCAATAAATTAAGCAAGTTGTTTCCATTTTGATAAGCATTTTATATGCTCTGGATTGTGTCACCATACAAACCAGGGTCATTGTTTTCCTAATTTCACCCTTTGGATCCTCAAGTTCCAGTGCATTTTCCAAAATTGTCGCAAGTCACTCAATTTTGCAGTAGAGTCAACTCAATTTCTACTTTTATTGTGCTTCAAGGCAGTGACTTAAGTCATTGTATTATTTCAAAAAGGAAAATTATGATACCAATTCCTCCAATTATTATCCTTTTGATAATTTGTCACTTGAGCCATGACTCACTACAACATCATGCCTGGCATGATCAGGTTGAAGCTTTGCTGGAAAAAATAAGACCTGGAATGTATTGTATGCATACTCTGAACAAATTTAACCTTCATAAAAATATCTTTGCCATATTTTATGAGTCTGTAATATGTTGGGTTTGGCAATATAATCTTTTATCTTGGACTGGGAATATGAGCAATGGAGCAAAATATGCAATTGGCACTTTTGTAAAGCAAGCTAGCCGTTAAGTAGGGTAAACTCAGTCTTCACTGGCCAAGTCGTATCAACGTCAGTTAGGGACAAAACTGCCAGAGATTATGCAAGAAAATAACTGCCCACCCACTCAGCAATATTTTGCAAAATGAGATTATCCCTAGAAGTGGAAAAATGAGGTTACTCTACTCCAAATATTAATTGTAATCCCTCCTCTTTTATTCCCCAATGTATTAAATTTCATAGTCTTACTTCTAAATTCTCATACTTGCCTGGTTGGTTCCTATCATCTTATTCTTTTACTTTCTTTTATTTTCATTTTCAGTGTTGCTTGTTTGTGTATACTTTGATCTTTTCTTAGTGTTTCCTTGTTTGTTTTATGCCAGCTTTTAGTTACCTTTTTTGAGGTGTAATAAAGTTGTTCTTATCTTATAATATCTTAACTCTCTTATTTTCTACATGCAATCTACATTCAAGATCTCATGACTAACTTTTCTGAGCCCAACACTCATTTCATAATTCACTAACTTTGTGTCTTTTATTACCACCACCAGCTACCCCCAAGAGAGGGACCAAGCTCATCCTCAGATGGGTCGTGTCTTTAGATGGTCCAAAGCATCAGCAGATTTGTTTGCCACTCTTGGAGGCCCACAGCATGAAGCAAAAATCTTTCATCTAGGTCATCATCAGGTGTGTAAAGATTACTTGTTTGCCATATATTGTCATTTCTCCCTAAATAGCTGAATAAAGTGAGTCAATGTAGTTAAAGGCAGCCATTTGTCACCCAATACCTTCAATTTTACCAGTAGTCAGCAGAAATTGTCAATTGGCACGTTTCTTTGATTGACATCAAATTGAACAAAAAGAAAAAAGGAGAGTGGCTTATATTTCACAGTTTGTACTGAGATACTGAGAGTATTCTGATCACACATTAGGGGGTTGTATGTTCACAATAAACTGGGATTGTGTCTGGATGAGGAGTTTTAGACAGTTGTGGGAGGGGCTAGATGTAAGTAGGTTGGGACAAGTGGAAATGTATGAGGTGGTGAATAACTGCCTTTCAACTTTTACCTTTGTGTCCCTAGGATTGCTGGTTTAGGTTCTCTATGGGGGAGGTATGATATCTCACTGGTCTAACTCAACCCCACACTGTTTAGAGACTGAGTGTGTGGTCTAGTTAGCAGAGCACCTGAACTTCACTTGCAAGGTCTGTGGTTTTATTCCCAGGCTAAGTTATACCAAAGGCTTAAAAAAAACCTACTGCTGTTGTGCCTGATGCCCTGCATTTACAATGGAGTAGGGAAAACAAGCCAGTGACCTACATCTGGAAGAAAAGATTTGGGTACTGCTAAATTAAACAAGAAACAAGAAGTTTGTAAGTTGAGGGGTAAAACCCAGACTTACCTAACCTACAGTGTATAGTTTCTAGATAGTGATGCCTTCAGAAATATGAACAGAGTCTCTCCTAACTGCTGAAGAAAGAAATGTTTTAGAATCTGGTATTTGTATGAAGTCTGTACCACACTATGCCACTAAATGAGATGCAACTTCATGTGATGAAATTTTTCAGATGTGTTGCAAAGTGTAGAAGTCTTCTCAACTAGTGGCAAGCAGTCACATATGCCATTCTGATTCGACCAAAAATGTTGAAACTAGTTTCTCACATTGGCAAGACAGTTTCATTGCAACAGAAAAGAATTTTGCACTACATCGTGTGGAAAACGCTTGGGTATGGTAGGGAGAGGGGCTAGCAGTTTTAGATGAATGAAAGGGAGGAGCAAACCTCCATGTCATTGTGCTGATTTTACAAAACAAATAACAATGCAAGAAATCACCCACAAAAGAAGAGTAATTTAGTTAGATGGAGTTTAACGGCCCAGTTTTCAACCAATTGGTTCAAGTCAAGCCAGCCATTGCGTTTTTTCCAGTCGTTGCTCACTGGCTTGTTTTCCCTACTCCAGTGCTTATGCTGAGCACCAATAACAATGGCAGCAGGTTCCTTTTTTTAAGGTCTTTGGTATGACCCAGCCAGGAAGAGAAAAGGATACTAGCTTTTACATGCTACAATATATTTCATCTTTGTTCAGAATTGTGGCAGACTTCTCAAAGCTTTGGTGGAAAAAGTTCTTCCAAATGGTAAGTCAGACAACTCTGCAGTAATATATTTTAAAACCAAATGAATTTCTTTTTTCATTTGTTTTAGATCCCCATCAGTGAAACTTTACCAGTGACAGGAAGCCTCTCTTGGCATGCCTTCTTGCCTGTTTGTGCAGTGGGAGTAGATACTAAAGTCAAACTTATGTTTGCTGAATTGTAAATTCAGGTTAGGACAGGAAATATCACCCACCATCGCCCACCATTCCAGAGTATCAACACTTGGAAGCTGGACTGGATATTTAATCCAAAGAAGGAACCATTGTTGTATGCAAAGTGAGGTGTGTCGAAGAGGTTTCTACAAAGTAGAAGATTTGAATATTCATGACAATTTGCTGGTTCAGTGTTGGCCAACAGAAGCGTGTGAGGATGAGCAAAGCAAAACACTTCTTCAGGGTAGAAATTTCAGTCAAATACAACAAAGGTTTGACTAGAAGCTTAAAAAGGATTTGGGTGTTCTCCACTGATTCATTTTTTGTGTGGGTGCCAAACCACCTTTGCAAACTTTGTCCAAATGCAGCACCCTGATGACAAAACTGCTCATGGAAAACACTGGAAAACACTTTCATTCCAATTGAAACATTCTGACTCTTTGTTGAGAGAACTCCATAGTAAGATGGCTTTTTCTCATGTTATGAAAATGTCTGTTTTACATGAATACTGCTTTAAACCATGCACATATGATTTGATTAGCTGCTGGTTTCACTTGTAAACTGCATTCAGGAAGTTGCCATCTCTGTTTAGAAAGCCTAGCCAATCTGTGGACGTAACTAGGACTTAGGTATTCTGAGAATCTTTTTCAGTAAACATTCATCTAGAGAAAAGTTGGTAAATATTTTGCATGACTCTATATATGTAGAAGGGTTGTCATTTGTGCACATGTAAAGGTACATTGTGCCAACTGACTGTGCATAGCATTAGCACAGGATTATGTGTCCAACCCACGGATTTCCTATACATACTGCACGGTATATTGTTGCTACCTTACGTGTGAGAAAAAGCCCACCAAGATGGCCGTCTGCTATGATTTTGTGTAAAAATTTGGACCAGCTCAAGTAAGTTCCCAGATTTTGCAAGAAAGTTGAAATATCTTTGAAATATGGCAAGCTTAGGTAAAAATCAGTTCACGTATTGCAGAAATATGATATTCTTTCCCATTCAAGTTTAACATTTGCTCAAAATATAGCAGAGTTGTCGTCAAATGCTCAAATTATAGCAGAGTCTTCATCAAATCAGACGATTTATAGCTTCATGGCAGCCATCTTGGTGCACCTTTTTTGTCCCAGCCAGTAGCGACCATCTACGGATAGGACTTACACGTTACATGCTCTGTCCATCTATATAAGTCCGTGGTCCAACCACAAAAACAGTTTGCAACCACAGAACTCATGTAACTATGGAAATATGTGTGAGTCATAGTGACAGTGAGAGGCAATATGGTTGACTTATTAAGCAATGGAACAAGCTAAAACAGTTTCATAATTGGCTTTCATGCATTAATTGTAGTTTTCTATGATTTGTGGATTACTGGTGCAGTATGTTTCTATAAGTATTCCTTACAAAATTCTTATGCATTGCAAAATTATTCTAACTTATGCAAGAACTTATGCAAATATTTGTGAACCCTGTCCTGATGTTTTGGACTTTTGATATCTGCTCTAACCATTAAGTATGAAACACTGAGGATGTGGATATATGAATGGATTCAATAGTTTTATTCATGTCATTGATGAAGTGTACATCATACTACATGTAATTAGGTGTTTTGATTACTGATTTTGGTTACCTTTAATTCAAGACAGTTCATAACTGGATTGGGAAAAAAACTGACTGGGTATATCGAGTGTCACCAGCAACAAAATAATTACAGTATCTTTTTAAACCTTTGTATCTAGATGATGTTTAAAGACTTTTCTTGCTTAGAGCTTACTGCAGTTTTAAGAATTTCATTGAGAATCAACATCTGCGATGCCTGAAGCATTAAAGGTTTAATGCAATGAAGATTACTCATAGATCACACAATAGGTAGATCTCAGTGATGTCACAACTAGACTACCAAGTCCTAAAGCAGGCCTTTATGTAAGTAAAGGTTTGCCCCTAAACATGGCTGAAATAGGCCATGTGAAAATCTATGATATCACACGAGAATTATCTATTATTGCATGTAATTTGACATAACTTGGTATGTTTGCATTCAACCTTGTCTGGGGGAGAATGTTGCTACCTCTAGTCCCATCTCTACTACACAACCATGTTGAAATAGCTATCACTGTATTGATATGTATGTGTAAATAATTAATACTTAGCAATAGTGTAGGGACAAAACTTGGGTTTCTTTTTCTTGACAATTTATGACACATGGGAGGCTATGAGCCTATGACAACAAATGTTGCCAATAGCTAGCATGTTTTCACATGAAACTGCCTTTGTCAATCAAAAGACAGATGGTAACACCAAGCTATCCATTAGAAATTGAGAGGCACAAAAATATTTTTGAGGAAGCCTATTTTTTGGTAGTATTGCAAATACAATCACAGATAAAGCTGGACCCTGTGTTGTGACTCATATTTTCAAAGTATTAAGCTACCTTTTAAGTTGCTGTGCCATACATACATGTTATGCTGGTAGCTGTCTGTAGCTGCTCTCTAAGAGCTCAGAGGTTGCCAAGAATGAGTGTGAAATGCAATTCTAGAAACCTGCAAGTTTCTGCATGCTTACATTTTTTTTGTAATCATCAATAACATTAAGAGAGGCCATTACAGATATAGCAGATGGTTTACATAGCTTTACTGCTTGAAACTGAGGTTTGTAATACATTTCTTACGATGAGAGGAGAGGGACTAGAGATTTTCATCTTACTTTGGTGTTCACAGTTATCTGTTTTGATTTCTTCAATTTCCTTTGAGACTCAAGCCAACTCTTACAATCTTTTTTTAATTCTTAATATCTGGAATTAATTTCTTTTTGCTCCTGGAAGGAACAAAATTTCTTCTACTTTCTCCCCAACTTTCCTTCCCTTTAAGCAAACACTGCAGTTAATAGGATTCAAAGAAAGTAACTTCACCCATTCATTAACCCATTGAGCAATAAATTCATCTCTCAAAGCATTTAAGTGTTTCAGAAGTTGAATTTGAATTTTTGGAAGTTTGGGTGGACACATTTTTGCAAAACAAATAGCTGATTTGTTTTCTCTACAAAGTCTTTTCTTGGATAGAATATTACCCACTACCCAAATTTGAATGACCTACTATCCTGTATCTATAAAATTGTTTTCAACAATAGAGCAAATTTTCTATTAAAAATTGAAGCATTTTCCTTTAATTCATGGTGACAGTGGGTGAAAGCAGAAGAATTGAAAATAGACAAATGACTCACATTTGAAACCATAGTGATTGGAACATTTTAAGGTTGGGTTGGTATTGAAAACTCAACAAGGGTACTGAAGGGTACTTCCACAGACAAATACTTATGAAAAGCATAGTCATACCATCAATCCAACCACTGAGCAAAAAGTTCAAACTTTGAATTTGCTGGTTCACTTTAAACATGGCTCAAAATTGCTATAAATTTACAAAACCAAAGATAGAGAGAAATATAAAGATTGCAGGAAAGTTTTGGTAATAAGTTCCCAGAATTTTTCTGTAATCCTTATTTTTCACTTTATTTTGTTGTTCTGTGAATCTACCATGTATGCTTGAATGTGGCAGTTTTGTGCAAAATTTTAAAAAGTGTCTTTTCACAAATTTTTAAGAATGGAATTCAGTCGCTAGTTACTCACTCATAAAACATTATTTGTACGTAGCATATGGAGATTGTCTACGAGTTTGAAAAATTTGATGATTTCATGAGCCAGCTCAATTTGTTCCTTCGACTGTGTGTACATAACACATGAAAAACCTAGAAAGTACTTATGGCAAATAAAATGATTCTGTTCAAGACAATTTCATCTTTTTTTGTACATTTTATTGATACTCTTCATTACAAACTGAGCACAGATATGACTTAGGCAAGTTTTCTAGATCACATATACCTTGATGCTACATAGTAAAATTTATTGTGCATTTACTGCAGCCTTCCTGATACTGTATGTTATATCACAGGAATATTCCAGTGTCAATTTCATAGTGTCGCATAGAGAATAATTTTTTATCACAGGCCTTTCAAACCCCACACCTCCTAGCTTGTTCATAAATCAAGATCTTCTTGTTAAAAGATAGGTTATTGTTGTCAAAAAGAGACCCCCCAGTTGCTTCAAGGTAACAAAATGTTGTGTAATACCTGCAGATAACTTGCAAAATCTTTTGTTGTTCTTTAAAATTGAAGTAATTAGTCTGACCTTCTAACTTCACTCCAGTAAAACATTAAACAATGTTGGTTTGATGTCGAGCTAAAGATTTTGTGATTACAAAGGTTGCAGCTTTAAAATAAAATTGTGTGAATATTTCATTCGCAGGTGTAAACATAAAAAATACAAAAGATGCACAATTAATCTGCTAATATGACACCACAGATTTCCCCATGATGCAATGTGTTACTGTGATTTGAATTGCTTTTTTTATAACTTTTGAATGCAACATGCTATTTAGATGGAAATTTCACAGATAAAGAGAAAAAAGTGCCTTGACTTTTTGAAGCTCTTGAAATTTGTCACAGGAATAACCCTTTTAACTCCTGTTTCCAGCTCCACCCCAACTGCAAGAATGCTCAACTGTCATGGCTACCTCTTAGTAATTCCAAACCAAAAATTCAAGTAAATGTGTTCCTGGACACAGTCATCTTTCAGCACTTTTCTTGATTGATTACATATATTTCAACATCATTGATTGCAGACCTTTCTTGATTATACAACTGTACCTATCAAAGCAAAACTCTCAAGGTGTGTTTAGATGACCGTACAGAGGGATGATCGTGTAGCTATGATGGTCAGCTCCAGCCAGTACTTGCAGTTGCTGAACATCACCACCTTTGAGACCAGCACTTTATTCCAAGCTGAAGGAAAATGATATTTAAAATGTACTGCAGATATTGCAGTAACTTTTCTAAATCAGCCACCACTTCAGAAAATATAACCACCACTCACATTTGCTAGCTGTAACTCATCTTGTAAAACAGATGAACAGATGATGCAATGTGTGGGTGCCTTTTAAATGGCAGACTATTAAAACATTCAGCTGTTATTTGTCCTGCTAACTGGGAAAAATTTATATTATCTTAAAATATTTCACTGCTGATGGAATTTACATTTTTCTGGAGCTTTTACCATAAGAGGGCTGGAGGAAAGAGACTAGAGCAGCTATGCTGCTGAATCTAAATAATTAAGAAACTTGATAAATATGGTCATAACAATCATTAAAGTAGATTAAAACTTTCAAGCAGAATCAATTATCCACATAGATGGAGATCAATGTTTGTAGTAAAAGCTGTGTCAAACAAAACTTGTTTTCCTAGAGCCTTTTACCTGCTTTGTTCAACACCACCAGCCCCCCCCCCCCCCACCTCATCCTGATGTTAACTCCTACAGTCTTATTCAAGTATGTTGGTAAAGAACTCAACTTCTGAAGGTTGAGAGCTAATATCCTGTTGATTACTCCATCAACTGTGAATGAACTTTTGCACCTAAACACAATGGCTGGGCAAATATCTTGGTCACACCAGACAAGTTCATCTAACAGTAACCTTATGCTACATTTAGTAGAAATTTGAAGCCAAAGACAAAATAGCCAGACTTAATACAGACAATTCCATTATGGGAAAAAGAGAGTATACCCAATGGGCTGCAATGACCCTGTTTTCTTTTGCACAACCGTTTGACTACTTTGCAGACAAAATAAGTAAGTTACAAACTTACCAGTTTATCAAGTTCAAATTCTGACTATAAAATAATTAAACCATGGGACAATACTACAAGATTTCATGATAAAAATTTAAAACCTACCAAACATGGGGATGCTGAACAAGATATTAAGCTACAGAGCTAGTAAATGGCTAGTGTGACAATATCTCAATATATGTTATGTATTGAGACAAAAATGAGGTTAATGTAAATTCAAGATACCTTTTGGCATTTATAAAACCTTTGTAAGGGTACCAAGACCAAACAGATTTTGCCTATTACAAATTTAATTGCAGTTTGTATGAAAAGGCCAGAGGTTCAATATGAATTTGAAGAGCATGCAACATTTTAGGTAACCAAGAAAAAAAAAAGAAAGAAAAGCAGGCCATGGACCCAAGAGCCCAGACCTTTACAAGCCTATATCCCTGTTGTGACTATTGCTGGAGAAAATCAACACGTCTCATCACTTCCGTAAGGTTCACTTTTACAGTAAATGTAGTTTCCTCTTGGGTTTTGACTATCCAGCAGGATCCACCGTCTTTGGCCAAAATTCATGCCATCTTGTAAACATTCTTTTATACTGATCTTTCTCATTCTTTATCATCCAAACCAGTTAGATAGACCTCCTCTAGCAGAACGGGCCTGATTCTGTTCCTTTTCTTTTTGTTTCAGGTCATCAATGACACTGTCTTCATCATTTTCTGGGGGATTGAACAGTTCTGGGAATTCAAATGTCTGTCCCTTACCCTATAAAATAGGAGAAAATCATGTTTCATAAAAAGATTGAAAAATTAAATTCACAGTTCCTAGAAAGGACACGATTCTTTTTTAATAAGTGAAAATTTTTCAGTTCAGTTATGAGTAGCTGGGAAGTGCTATAATTCACAGTCAACACAAAACCTGCCTCAGGAAGGGGCTTTAAGTTACCCTTCAGTTGCAATGGAATTATTTCTCATTCATAAGACATACTACTCACACTTCATTTTGAGACATTACCTAAATCTCACAGATCCTCCAAATGTTATCTTTCAAGGATGTTTTGCCATGATTTAGAAGATCAAGACTGGATATCACAGATAACAGAGTCATTTTATTCTCATTCAACCAGTCAGGGTATCAACATACTCCAAGTTGTATGAAAAATTTGAGCCTTTGATAAATAAAAATGCCAAGATGCACAATCTCAAAGTGGGGAGACTGCACGGGAGCTTTAAGTCTAAGTGATATGAGCAAAAGTGGTACTATAATAAATTGGGCAAAACAGTTTAAACATTTTTTAATCCTTTTGAAATGCAAGTTAACTTCCATTTCACAACTGTTTGTATACCAAAAGATGCTTGAAACCCTTTTAGAAAAGACCATCTGGACATAGTGAGATTTTAGTCATCAAAAGGTTGCCTGCTCACAAGATACACAACTTAGTCTTGTAGACAATTCTGTTTTATAAAAGATACTTCACTGGGGAAATAAGAGGAAAATTGTAAGATTTAGCTGTCATTTTAAAATACCCTGTAAGTTTTGGATCATTGTTCTTGTCCTTTTATAGTGTTCTTTTTTTTCCCCCTTCCTTTTCACATTTTGCTATCCACTATATTACTTTTTCATTTTGATTCATATATCAGCTATTCACTGCTTTATTTATTCATGCCTCTTCACAAATATTTTTCAAAACTATTACTTCAACAAACCTTAAAAGGATACTCCCCAATCACCCTAACTTCATGTACCAACATCAGCTAAATCATTTAAAGCTCTCATTTCCTTTTTGAGTACCTTACACATTATTAAAAAATATTGCATTTGTTTTACAAGGGAATTACATCCTTTTTCAGCCAATATTTACTAGCAAAGAGTGAAAAATAATTAACCAAGGGTAGTGATGCTGCAGAATCTCAATGCTCTGTGGATGTTAAGGAGACAAAGTTTCCATATTGTTGCTGGTACTTGATGTAAATGCAGTCCTCCTTTGGCACTTTGCTAAAAAAGATGATCCATCTATTGTTAATATCTTGATGCATTTCATGCTTGGCAGTATGGTAGCCTTCTTTTCATGAAATACGTTTCCCTCAGAAATTCAGTTACTTGTTGCTCAAGAATAATTTGTTCACCCAAACTTTCAACATTTCAAAGGAGGCAACTTCCATAACTCATCTTGTGCATAATATTTTAAGGAGATGAAGCTATAGTTGGGGTTTATTGTTGAGACCAAATGATTTGATAATGTCATGAAAAGACTTTTACTGGAAGGGGAAATCAGAAGAAATTTTTTGGGGGGGACTGCTTTTGCCCTTAAAAAATGGAACCTACTGCTATTGTGCATGATGCTTTGCACAAGCAACAAGATAGGGAAGAGAATCCAGCGCCTACAAATGGAAACATTAACTTATGAGATGTTTGCAAATGTAAACATTGAATATTTATTAAAAACAAGAGGTCTTCTTAACAAAGTTATCACTTCAGTAACAAGACATTTGTCACATGATCAAAAAGAGTCAATCATGAAATACTGCATGATTCCAGGGTCCAACTTTTCTCTCTGGGTTCACGACTGTAAATTCCCCCTTTTAGGTTACCCAGGTCCAACCTTGGACCATAAAATAAATTTTTCTGGTAGCTTGTCTACTTACCAGAGTTACATAGGCTTCCTTATACTCATCATTCATCCAACGACTATTCTGATGGTCTCGAAAAATTGGTACAAATACCACTGCTGTATTCACTTTTGCTACAGGAACATTGTAAATCTTTTCAAGGTAGTTCTTTATGTCAAACTTGGTCATTCTAGAGTAAATCAAAGAAAAAAATACTACATTTAGGGCACATTTTAATATAAAGTGAAATTTCTATCTAGAACAAAACTTGAAATATGTTCCATGACAGATTAAACCAGAAATTAAAACTGCCTTGAGGTTTCAATGGTATTATACTGTATGTTCTAATATTCCAAATACTGCAAGGTCATGATGTCCCATATCTTCTCAACCAAGTGTTATACTACCATGTCAGAAAAATAGTTTTGTTATTTGGTTTTGGAAATCCTTGCAAAATTTCCGTTGTAACCTTTAGTGATGTGACAACAGTTTTACATCTTGTAAAATTTGAAGTTCAACAAAAACTACATGATTCTAATTGTGATCATAATGGATAGCATACAAAATATCAGACCTATCCAAGTTTCTTACTGTGAGCTATTGAATAAACCCCAGGTTCTAAATGTTTTTCTATCCAGTGGGCCGTTCCACAAAGAGTTATGCACAATCTTAAGTTTGATTCACCATATTTAAGCCAACAGTAAAGCAAACTTAAGATCCTGCGTAACTCTTTGTGGAACAGGCCCCAGGTGCTCCTTTGTGATATATTCGACCTTCAGAAAGGATTGCTTGCATGGAGAGGGGTAGAAGGGGGTCAGGGGAAATTGCCACCCCAATAAAAATATTGGTTGGACAAACATATTGCCTACCAATAATTCAGGCAGATTTAAAAAAAAAAAAAAGGGCAGAAAACACAAAATATCACACTGTGGTATACAGATGACTTAAGGACTTCGAGAGTACATCAAGAAAGTTGTACATTTCATGTGAGTGTGTAAGCATGCTTTTTTGTGTGCACATGTGTGCACTGAAGTTCCTATAGGTAGATTGCTCATAGATAATTCCAGTCCATAACATAATCCAGGTTTGAACTACAGGGTGTAGCTGTTGGAAAATTTTTGCCCCTCCTTCCCCCCTCTCCCCAAACCGCAAACAAGATCAATGTTCCAGAAGGGGCATCTCCTATCCTTTTGTAATTTTGTGAAAATTTGAGGGTGATTGTAAACACTTTTGATGCAAAATGGTGCATTATTATGTGACTCTTGAAGTAAATTTTTCTTCAAGAATTTGTGTCTAGAAATGCTGTTTTCATTAGGTGGAATGCAGTTTTTCTAGGTCTGCAAGTATTGCTAGGCACAAGCCTACTTGGAAGTTCTTACTTCAAATTAAAATTTCAAGTAATATGCATAGTTTAATTTGATTTTGGTTAAATACATATTGCCTATTTAGTTCTAATTTGAAAACAATGAGTTGTCAGAAATGAACTGGTTGGTTCTGAATGAGGCATGCTTGGGTTTTAGATTTTCCAGGTGTTCTACTGTACAAATCACACTCCTCAGGAAAGTAAGGTGTGTGGTACAGTAGGTGTGCTGTTTGATTAATTTTTTAAGTACATTTATATGAGCTCCCATCTTCATCTAGGTGTGCAAAAAATCACACTCTCAACAGTGATTTGAGATGAGAGGTGATGTGCAATCTCAATAGCACGCCTCAAAATTTAAGGCCTGATGAGGTCAGAAAGATATGGGTTTTTTGTCAGAGACAGCTGAAATCCAAATTCAGTCTTAACTTTACTTCTGTACTCTCTTTTATCTTTGGTAAACCAGAATGAAAAATCGTAAGTGTGTAGTCTTGAAAATTCTGAAGTACAGTAGGCTACTACTGGACTCCAGACCTCATTCAGTGTATTGCTCAATAGCAATTCCTCATGAGACTGTAATCAAAGTTTTCATTAGGCTATCTCTTACAGTATTCCATTATTCATGAAACTCTTCCCTTTTGCTGACCCTTATTTTTTCACAGACCCCCCTGTGGGCCACTTTGCCCTCACAGATCCCCAAGTGCTTCCCCAACCCCTTAGAGGTTTGCGGACCCTAGGCTGAGAAACACAGATATTAACAATGTGTTCAGAGTTTGACCTCTAGCGATTGCAGACAACCTTTGACCTCCACCAGAAACTGCAGAGGCAGATTTCCACCCACATTGTACAGTATCGTCATACAAAATATCAAATCTATCCAAGTTTTCCACCATGAGATACAGAGTAAACAGCCATTTAGAAGTTTTACCCCTAGTGAACCAAGATGACCTTTGCCGATGACCTTTGACATCCATCCAAAACAACAGGGACATCTTTTGATTACAATGCATCCACACATACTGAATATCAAATCTATGAAATCTTATACCTTGAGATACCATGATCACAAGATTTAAATTTGACCCCTCTTGACCCAATATTGCATGAGTTCTGACCTCCATAAAAATCAATAGGGGCTACAGTATCTTCTTATAACAATGCATGCACATACTGCCCTGCCCTTTGTTCTCTAGTGAAACACATGACAGTCCCAGGAATTGTTAGGGAACCTTGAATTGTTCGCACTTGGGTACACACACATACACATGTTGTTTTTACACACAACCTGAAGACCTCATTGTATTTTCCTTTGTTCCGGCTTCCTTAACCCTAACCTTAACAATAGACTGTCTATTGTTTGGACAAGAGAGGACTCCAAAAATCTATTGAATTTTCACCAGAGGACCTAAAATCCTAAAATCCATTGTTCGGGTTCTCTGTTTATAATAAATACAAGTACACACATGTTGTTCGGGTCCTCTGTTTGTACTACAACACAAGTACATACACCGACACACACAACATCACCATGATATAGATTCCTTGCCTTCAAAACTGATCACATTAAGCCAATTTACTGTAAGGTTCCACAAGAATTCCTGGGACTGTCATGTGTTTCACCAGAGGTTTCCTCCAATCTAAGCAAGATGTACAAAACAACAGCATGGATAGTGTCACAGCAGTTTCATTGTACAATGATTTCCTGTTCGATTTAAACCCTAAAGGTAAAGCGACCGCCTCTCGCCCAGACAGCCCAGGTTCAATTCACAGGTTGAATCATATAATCCACTTAGACTTTAAAAATGGCACCCACAACTGGTGTGTCTGATGTTCTGCATAAACAATAGAGTAGATAAACCATCCAGTGACTTATAACTGGAAAAAATTGCATCTCCAAATTAAACCAGAAGTTTGGAAGCTGAAGCTTAAAACTGATTAACTAATCCATCAGTTTTAGTACCATGTTTAACTAGCGTAATTCTGGTTGGTATACAGTACCTACTTGGAGTCCACCAATAAAATGGTCTGGCTACAAACCTGGTGAAGACTATTTTTTCAACTTACTGGACTGGACAGTGGAACACAACAACATTTGGAGGCCTTGGCTTGGGTGACTTAACCAACTTTAACCAAAAGTCAGGAAAGAAAACTCTTCTCTGAGGACCGCCGGGTCGAAAGGGAGCATACCTGTGAGAGGGTAAAATATGACCAAATTAAAATTGTAAATTACAAGGGACATTTAGAAAATTTGCTCTTTTCAAATTTCAGAACATGCACAATCAATTTTTTAGTTCTTTCTAAACCAGTTAGTTGAGGTACAGTAGCTAAGTAGTGAATGAATTACCTCATGGCCAAAAATGCAGATTCTGTGGTAATCTCACAACTTCCGTAAAGGGAAAAGTCCCAATGATTTGAGTTCTTTTACCCCATCATTCAAATTCAGATCACTTTCTTGCATTACGTGACAATACTTACTTGCAAATTTCTTCCTTGTTTAATTCATACAAAATATGAAAATTTTTATCTTATTGTAAAATACCCCAAAGTACCTAGTTCACAGAAGAGATTGAAGCACAAACCTTGCAAATGACATATTAACAAGTCTTCCTTCAATACACAAATACTTGAACACTTCATAAAAAATCAGGTAACCATTGGCTTCAATATGTAATTCTCCAAAACCCTTCCAATAGTTAGGCCATCATACCTGCCCAGAAAATACAAATAACATTAAGAAATGTAAGTAAATGCCACATTGTGTGTGATTTTTTTTTTGTAGTTTTATTAAAATATAGCCTGCGGAGCAGACTCTGTAGTAGCCAAAAGATGGCGCTCCCTCAAAATCATAATATAGGTCTCTAAACAGTATAATATACAGAGTCTGCAAACTTTCGTCCAGTTTCCATTTGCAGGAATCCCGCATTTTGAGGGACGAATTAGTAAACATGAGATGGTCACGTGGTGCACGAAACAAGTATGAATAGTCTATTTTGGTACATACAACTGATAAAACGAACGGCGAACAACCTAATTAGCTTTTGTAAGTGGAAAACATGTACCAGGCTGTACATTTGATGAACATAAATTACCTATTACGCAAGATATAATTCAGTATTTTAATTTTTGTCGTGATGTCACTTGTGGTGGTCGTAAATGAGATTCGCTAGGAGGTTGGCAGGCTATTTTTTACGGTATGTATGCCATGTAACTTAGTTGGAAACATCGACTGCTCTGCACTGAAACCGTTGAAAGACTCGTATAGTATTATTTATAGTAGAGAAAGTAAGATATTTATTTTTGAATGCAACCGTTTTAGTTGAAGCGCAAACACAACAACCTGCTAACAGCAGGCTAATTAAAATAGCAATGTATAACTTTTTATCAAGCACTTTTTGATTTGGTATTATAAATAAAATATAGAGACACCTATCAGATATAATCCACAGGAGCTTATAAGAGCTTGTATCCAGGATATTCAGCAACTGGTAAAGTTCTACATCTTCATCACTTGGATGCAGAGTCAAATGAACATTACTGGATCTTACAGTACTGATTTTATTTAACAATGTGGAATGACTAGGACAGGATTGCCACACTTTTGAAAACCTGATATTCAAGATTTTCCAGACTTTTAAAAAAACAAAATGGAGTGACACCAAGATTTGAAAATAAAGTATGTATGTTCAGCATTCGTCTTTGTTAAACCCACAAAAATAGCACCAAGTAACAGTGAAAACAGTTTTAAACATTGTTTATGCCCAAGAAATAATTTATCAGCATCAGTATGATTAAAGATGTCCTAAGGACAGGATAAATGATTGGAATGTAGAGCACGTCGATTGCACCGGGTAACACTACCTCAAATTTTAAGACAAATGTTTTTGACCAGTTGCCATCACAGGGAAAAAAAGACTTTACATCACTCTGCTTCACAAAACTGATACATTTCAACATGCACAACTTGTAAATAAATAGACTGTCAAAGTTTTAAGTGGCGGTAACATTGTGTGACCACGAAAACAAGAGATTTGTGACACTGCTTCCACAGCTTTTCAAAAAAATTATCGCAGTAGAAAATGAGGCAATGTATTTCAAAATCCTGATTGACCTTAAAGCAAAATTGAACACAAAATGGATTTATTTTGATGAAAAATGTCACGCTTCTAACATTTATCCATCAAATGGCTAGGCTTTTGTGTTGCTACTGCGATATAGTGAAATTTGTATGGCATCCTATTTCTGGGGTGCGCGATGTTTACGGTCATCGACTATACTAGTACAGTGAGGCACTAGTAATGGTAGTGCTTGGCCTAACGTTTTGTTTCCATTGTCAATCACGGTTCTGTCTAGTTTTCAAGACTAAATGCAAAAATACCCAACCAAGATGATTCTGTATAGAAAAGCATAAAAAATGCGTGGTTTTCTTTAATCGACATCACCTTTTTCATACCACAAAATTCGGTAGCTCATAACATTCACGTTTCTGCAATCCACGGAGAGTCTTTGCCAGCTTTTCATATAATAAGTAGCAATTATGCGAAAGTTTGATAACGAATTCGATAGGTGGCGCACAACAACATTTATGATCATCGTGGTGCAATCATAGAGCAACTCCCTGATTGCAATCCACTAGGTTTCTTCTAAGCTGATGAATTTAGCGTGACTAAGGTGAGCAAAACGTTTTCGGTTAAATCTGACGTCCATACAGGTGCAGTGGGACCAGGATTTGTCCGACGGTGGGGGGGGGGGGGGCTGCTCGACGGGGAAAGCGTTTCGAAGCCCCAACGAGGCGAAGAGTAAATCCATTTTAGACGTCACGAGCCGAAATTTTTTACTTTTTTAACAAACATTTAAAAATTCTGAGCTTGTTTTGCAGAAAATTTGGAAATTTGGCTTTTCAATTGCAGGGACCATTAAAATTTGGGACGTTTATTGAAGAATCTACCTTGTATATGAGCAATCAAAATAAAATTCGTTTGGGCTTGCACACGTATACTGCAGATCCAAGTACCGAGTCTCTCAGACGAATTTGAAAACTTGCCCGAAAGCAGTTTCAAGTTACTTGTTTTTGAAAAAGATCTGAAAATTAAGATTTTAAAGTGGAGAAATTTTGGAATTTGATATAGAAAAATTGTGTCTTATTTTTCAATTGGTAGGGTGATTTTTAATAATTTTACCTTTCAAGAGCAAATTTTGCAGTGTATGTCGTGGTGAATGACAGCCTGGGAAGTTGGCTTGGCCACACGGGTTTTTTATTGTTTGGAGCACACTTCGAAACTGGAAAATTTACCGCCACTGAATCATTTGTCATTTTTAACAAAATTTTGAGGAGCTGGAAACTTATATTGGAGAGAACTTATATTAAGATTCAGCGAACAATAAATAAATATGTGCATGATATTAGAAGTGATTTGTTTGGACAAGTCAAGGGAAATTCTCGGCTGTTTTGGAATATTATTAAATCTATAAGAGAACCCAACAAAAGATTTAAAAAGAGTACTGATGCTGATTTTGGTCACGTTTTAATTGACCATTTTGGGCGATTTAATCAATCATACAGCGAAGATACTGTATCTTATTTAATCTATCTGATCGTAATGATGACTGTTTTGAATTTGATGTCACACTTGTAAGTAAACAATTTAGCAGAGTGGAAAGAGGTGTTGCCTGCGGGTCAGATGACATTCCTTGGTGGATTTTAAATACTTTCAGATGACTTAGCACCAGCGTATACATCTATCTTTCAAAAAAGCATTCAGTCTTCTAAAATACCCCGTGTGTGAAAAACTGCTATAACAACCTGTCCCGAAGACAGTGGCGTAGCCAGCATGGGATTTTTTTTTTTTTGGGGGGGGGGGGGCAGGTAACAAGTGGGGGCCTGGTACCTCCGAGGGTCAGGCACGGCAAGAAAGTGGAGCGCCACCATCAGTTGGCGTGGAGCGTACAAGAAAATTTTGGGCTTTAAAACCCCTCCAGATGGCCGGAAACGGCACCTCCCATGCGTTTTAAGCTGGATGTACCCAGCCTTTAAATATAAATTTCATGTCTGCCACTTCTCAAATAATGAGAATAAAAAATCAATCTATGAAAAATGGTAACACATACACTTTTTAGGGACCCCAGAACTGGGCACTTCTGATCTGTAACCTGGGGGATGAGACGAAAGGGAACCGGTATCTCCCTTTCCCTTGGGAAAAATTGTAAACTTCAGAAGGACGTAGATCACAAATGCGGCAATGTTTGAATCAAAGCGGAGCGCCACCATCAGTTGGCGCGGAGCGTACAAGAAAATTTTGGGCTTTAAAAACCCTTCAGATGGTCGGAAACGGCACTTCCCACGTGTTTTAAACTGGATGTACCCAGCCGCAAATGCGACAATATTTGAATGGATTTCAGCTTACCTAAGGCAGTACCTTACCTTTTAAGAGGAAAACCAAAAGTAGTTGTTTCCCCCTCTGAGAAGCTTTCTTTGCGTTAGATTTCCTAGACGCAAAATGGTGCAATGTTTGGCAAAACTTTGAACTGATTATAGGCCTAGGTTTTAGGATTTTTACCTTTTGGGGAGCATGAAAAATATGATAAAGTATAGGAATGGTCGTGTAAGAGTGGTCTCCAGTGTACGATTGCCTTTTTTCAGTAAATCAATCAGCCATCCGAAAGGCAGAAAGGGTCTTAACCTAACAAAGTCACATTATAGTTTGTCGTCGAGACTTTCGTTTTATCTTCGAAGTGAAATGCAATAAACGACAGTGCACATCACAAACGGTATCTAATTGAGTGAAAGTAGGCATTTTAAAGTTATTACTTGATTTCATACGTGAGCACAAAATGTGTTTTACACACATTCACCCATGTTCTTTTTTTAATTTTTACACTTTTTATTTATTTACTGTTTTGAAGAAAATACTTCAAAGTTTATTTCCGTTCAAACATTTTATTTTTTCAATTACTTTATCAGGACGCAAAAATCTGGGGTCCTGAAGAAAATCGGGGGGGGGGGATAGGCCCCAGGCGCCCCCCGTAGCTACGCCACTGCCCGAAGATGCGAAGATGAAGAATCCAAACACTGTAAATGATTTTCTACCCATTGATCTATCAAGAATTGCTTTCAATAGAATGCAAAAGCTCCTTTTAAACCAGTTAATGCACTATGTGGAGCAATTAGGGGATAAGTGTCAGTTTGCCTATAAGAAGGGTGTCTCTTGTGTTGAGGCTGTACTATTATTAATTCATGATATTGTGTCACATATAGATTTTAAGGAAACAACTATAGCAAAGGTCCTTTTTCTTGACTTTTCAATTGCTTTTAACACAGTCTTGCCAGATGTTTTATTAAATGATATGTCAAGTTTTATCGAAGAAACATGGCTTATTCATTGGTTATCTCAATTTCTTCAAGGATGGTCCTGACAGGTTAAGTTGGATAAAGGTTTATCCGAAATATCTGAAATAAAGGTTGGTGTGCCTCAGGTTGTTCCATTATCTGCTATATTATATACTGACGAAATTAGGTCAGACTCACACATTTCTGTTACAAAATATACTGATGATACTGCCGTGTCTTGCAAAATTTCTAAGAGCTCTGTTGAAACTGATCAACTGAGTTATCAGTGTTCTGTAAATAACATAGTTTCAACATGTGACCGTAAAAATTTATTGCTTAACCCCCAAAAGTCAAAGGAAATGTGTTTTGCAAACAAAATATAAAACATGATGGCTTTAACTTATCAAAGCTACAACCCATAGTTATTGATGGATCGGAGGTATCTAAGACCTCCAAAACTGATTACTTGGGAGTATGCATAGGTGACCGTTTAACTTTTTTCTTGCCATGTGTCAAAATTATTAAGTAAAGTGTATTATATAGTATCTAGTTTGGCTTATGTTGTGTCTTTCTTTAATAAAAATGCTAAGGATAATGTTTTCAACATCATTGTTTTACCACAGTTGATTTATGCAGTACCAGTCTGGTACCACTTTATATTGCAAAAAGACAAAGAAAGAATAATGAAATTTCTTAAGTATACATCAACTATTTTTAATTTAGATTACAATATGCTTTTACAAAAGGTAAATGATGCTGCTAGAAATGAGTTCATAAGAATGGCTAATAAGATAAACAATGACCAAAACCACCCACTGTATAATGCATTGAAAAGCCTTAGGAAAAAACCGGACAGAAACCTAAGACATCCCAACATCTTGCCAAAATACAGAACACAAGCTCTTAAAAATTCCTTTATCTATCGTGCTGCTGTATTCATTCAATATGAAAAATTAGAAAGTTTGTTGTAATTTGTTTTGTTGTATTGTTTTATGTATTAACTCTTCTATGTGTATATATATATTGTCACTGTTTATATTAACCTGACATCTTAATCTTTTTACTTTTTACACAAACTATTCTTCCTATGAATGCATTTTATGACTCCTATTTATAAATTTTACATTTATACTGGGTTGAATAAATGAAATGAAGTGAAATGAAATGGAGAAATACCGATTGTATGACAGATTTCTGAGTACTTATGGAAGAATCAGGGCTTCTTATAGCAAAATTCAAGTAGGTCGCGGGGGCAATTTGTAGTTTCCTGGACTAGAACTGAATATCATCATGCAGATAAAGGCCCGATCGGCAGATCGGACTATATTGGAAAACTCCCCCCAAAATTTGCTTCCTTCTGACATATATTGTAGTTTAAATATTGCCCAGATATGATGTTTTTTCCTACGATGAAAATTGGAAATTGTTTAATTTCTTTTCAGAATGTTTGAAAAACTGTACCTTGAAAAAGTGGAATTTTTATAAGGAAAATTGTGAACTGTCAGAGTTCTTTAAAGTTTATGTTCTTCAGGAAAGCAGAATCTAAGAACGCAGGATACCAGTGAGTGACCGGGTGGGTGAGAGGCTTAATTCTTACTTACATCTTTTATTGTATGAGATGAGGGCTCCCCTGCGAAATGGATCTTCCTCTCGGCGGGGACCTTCCTTCTCTGACGGGGGAAGGCGGAATAGCCCCAGGCCCCGTTGGCACCACCCTTGCGTATTGTTATGTAGTATGGTGCACCCTCCATGACCTATAACAAAAATGCCATCTTGTTGTTTACGAGCAACTCTCCCTTCCCTTTGTCCTAGATTCCCAGGGCCCTTCCTGTTTCTCGTCACTTGTTACCGGTGAACGTGACAAACTACCTCATCTTAGTTCCACGTGTATGCTGTATCCCATATTTTCAAGGTGTGGCCAGTTCCACCCTCTAAAGCCTCCTCATTGGTCATTTAGATCAGCTCACATATTAAAATATTTATTTAATTTGGCGCGTCAGAACTTTTAACCAATCAGGGGACTTCAATTAGTACTAGGATCTTCCCACATCCCTCTTGGCTTGGAAGTAGGAGACAAGCTACCAGCCCTCAAGCTGACACTCGTGCAGAATACATTGAAGGATAAACATGTAGTCACTTGTATATAACTGACTTAAGTAATTCTTTTTTTGACGGCCGTTGATTGAAGTTGAACTGAATTAAAATCACTTATCATGCTCAAAAAGAACTGTTTGTGCATCTATCTCATCTCGTATCGTCATTCTCAGCAAGATCCCATACCAGGCTTTGTTATAAGATTGGCCTTTTATCTCAAAGTACATATTGGGAATTGGTATTGAGTGATTAGCAAATGACAAAGCTCCTTCAATATGTGATATGGTCATTTATTGTATCTTTTCACATACTAGAGAACAGTCTTTTCGTTTGAGAATGGATTTGTTCACCTTTGAAAAAACAAACACCCCTCCCTTTGAAAATGGACTTAAAAATAAAATAAACAAAAATAAAAATAAAAAATAATAGCTCCGCATGTGCCATAAGAAATGGACATTGATTGTTTTGCTGGAATTGTCAAATTAAAGCATAGGGAATCCAGAGTCCCCGGCAGAGTCCAATCAGGACGTCTTGCCCGGTGTCGTCAGTTCCCTAGCCAAAGATTTGACATTCAAGCAAGTTGTAATAGAATCTTTCTTCAGTTAGCTAGTTAGTTAGATAGAGTTTCACTGCCCAGTTTCCAACCAATTGGTTCAAGTCGGGCCGGCAACGGTCTTTTTCAGTTGTGACTCACTGGCTTGTTTTCCCTACTCCATTGCTTATGCTGTGCACGCAGCACAATGGCAGAGGGTTCCGTTTTTAGTCTTCGGTATGACCCGGCCAGGACTCAAACTCCCAACCTCCCGACTGCAAGTTTGATGTTGTAACCACCATAAGCTTCTTCAGAGCAAAGACAGGTAAACTTCTGGGTGACTGATAGCAATGGAGGGGTTTTCTTTCTCTCCATGACGCATGGACGCGGGAGACAACGCCGGGGTAGGAATCCTTGAGAGAAGTACAAATGGGTTCTAGGTAAACAATACCAAAGACAGAAGAACATAAATTAATTGAGTTGGTTCATGATATTCCACAAATTTTCCAAACCCGTCAAGTTTTCTTCACATACCAATGACAAATGGTCAATCTTAGACCATCCCCATATCCTACAAACAAATGACTGTTTGAGGTGTGAGTGCGTAACGGTTCAATTCGGTTTTAAAAAATTCGTGACCAGACACTTTTTCAAATCGTGCACAAAACCGTTACAAGTCAGAATATTACAAAATTCTAAGTTTAGCTTTTCCAGTAACTATTTGATATGAAACCTGACTTATTCTATTAGCTATAAGCATTGTCATGCTGTAGTAACCCTTTATCACTCTCATTAAGTTGTCGATATCAACTTAATGAGCCCCTTTAAATAGATTTCAGGGCGACCAAAGTCATTGAGTTCTGTAAGTACTAATTTTGAAATTGATTGCATGGAATATTCGTTGTTTGTTATACCCTACACGGAAATATGGTGTGGGCCTAGGCCTAATGCTAGATCATCATTTACAAGAAGCATTCCAACAGCATCAAAGTTCAAAATCAAACAGGATATCCATGCAACTGCATAAAACAGAAGGAGTCTACCTCGTCATGTCTACATTACATAACTTTCCGTGGCTTTCTTAAAAACTAGTGGACCATATTTTTAACAATGAAATAAGCAATTGAACTAATGATAAAGGTGATATATCTTGAGTAAGGAAAAGGATGTTGCGAAATGACGTGGAGGACATATAGTCTGAAAAATCTTACTTGAAGCATCATTAATATTCAAGTCAGCGACGAATCCAGGGATCACTGTAAGGGAAAATCGACATGCACCAAAGCTCGACCATGAGGTCTAAAGACCAGCGTTTTAGGACCCTTGACGGGGTCCAGGGATGGAGCCGCGATGGGGGTTGGGGGGGGGGGGCAAAGCCACAGGAAGCTCTCTCAATGAAAGGCGATTTGAACACGGAAAATTAGTTTCAAGTTGCCCCGAGAGGTGAGAAGAAATAATTCGCGATCCCTTCAATATCACCTATTTAATGATCCGGGAGTTTTTCAAGGCAATGTGGGGTGCTTTTTTGTAAGTATTCAATGATATAGTACTTGATATTTCTACTGAAGGGAAGAATTTTATTAAAATTGATAGAAATTAAATATTTACAGAATAAAAACAAATCTGTATAGATAGTTCCAGCAGTCTTAAAGGCCTAATCATCTCACCCCCAACAGTTCCGGTTCACCTTAGCACTAACTTAAGTCCCTCCTACAAATTTCTAAAACAGGAGTGGCACAAGGATTTGTCCGACAGGAGGGCCAGCATTTCGAAGCCCCGAAAGAGGCGATAAATTTCCGATGGGACGTGGTAGGAAGAATCTGCTTTCTATCTTTAAAAAATATTTAAAAATCTCCCGCTTGTTTTGAAGTAAATTTGGAATTTTTGGGAGAAATTTGGCTTTCTGTAAGGACCATTAAAATCGGGGCAGCTCATGAAAGAATCTTCCTTTCATATGAGCAGATAAAAAACGTTATGTGGCGACTGAAATTTGTTAAGTGATACGCATTTTATTGTATGCCTAGGTACTAACAGGCTAAGGCCCTCAGGCGAATCTGGAAGTTTGTGCGAAAACTTGTTACCTTTTTTGAACAAAGATTTGAAAATCGAAGCTTACATTGGAGAAATTTTGGATATTAATGAAAGAAAATTTGCTTTTCGGTTAGGTGAAATTGAAAAAAATTGTGGTTTTATTTAGCGATCTGCTCTTCAAAAGCAAAATTAAGAAGAATGCAGGGGTGATTTAAGTTTACTCTGTTTTTTTTATTGTACGGAGTATCCACATGAAAAAATTTCCCGAAATTTCTCTTCCATTTTAAACAAACATTTGAAAATCTGAAGCTTGAATTTGAGAAAGAAATTTCAATTGAATAACAGATTTTCTGCTTTTCATTGAAGAATCTGATCTTCATCAAGTATAGGTCGCAGTGGCGGATCCAGGATTCGCTGTTAGAAGAGGGGTGATCAGTTTGTGGTGGAATGGAAAATATAAGGGATAAATGCCAGCATGACTATCTATATGCGGAGCACCACCATTGGCTGATGCAGAGCGAACAAGAAAATTTGTTCATAATAAACCTTCCAGATGGCCAGAAATGGCACTTCACAGATGAGAAGATATAAAAATGGCGAATTTTTTTGTTTTATGTACTTGAAATCACTAAAAAAAGTCTCTTTATTGAAAGTAACTATTACAATTGTCGTTAAGCATGAAAAGAAAAATGCTATTGATTTCTAACGTAAAGTTTCATCTCAGGTGATCAATTTGAAGCTATATTCAGAGTTGTGTCACTATGCTGAGTTTTAATTGTGTATATGTCGTTATGAGGGGGTATATGGCATAGACCTACGAGAGCATTGCAGTTTGGGGGAGAGGACAGAAGATTTATTGCCTGAAAAATGCTAAGCGAAACTCTATCATTGGTTGGCGCGGAGCGTTCAGAAAATTTGGGGAATTGCAGTTCCTCAGAGAGCCAGAAATGTCATTCCCAATTCCTGAAAGCAGTAATTAAAGGGTCCTTTTTTGAGCCTTCCTTTTGAAATGAAATGTTAAAATCAAGAGAAAAAAAAAAGAAAAAGTGTAACTAAGGTTATCAGAAATTTGCCTAATACAGTGTAGGGGATAGCCATATTTGGTGTGAAGAAGTGGCAAAGTCCAGAAATAAAAGGAGAGTGGTGTCATTGAGCAAATAGGACACATCACATAGGTTTATTTAGGATGAAATAGGGCCTTGTCATCATTGTCTTATGAAATGAAATAAGTTTTATTTACCATTTTGGAAGGGAGTGCCGACGACTTGTAAATTGTTGCCTTTACCTGGCCACTGGGTGTCATGGAAATTATCTGGTCGATATTGGACAAGTTACGAAAAAGTTTGGCTTCTCTTTAAGAATTGAAAATTGGTAGATTATACATTGAAGGAATTCCACGGCAGAAATTTGAAAAGCGTTGGCCATATTTGTAGGGGAGAACTGAAAAATTCATTATTGAAGATCAATCTGTCCAAGTTCATATGGGCAAAATCAAGACTGAAGTTGATTGGGGTTTCCTAATATTATTTTTCGTGTGGCGTCAATGGAAATTTTTTTGACTTTTTTTCCAGAATTTTCTAGAGTTAATAATGAAAAAGTTTTGGTTTATCGTTAGGAAAATTGGCAATTCTATGAGTTTCCTTTAGGAATGTGGTCGTTCCGTGAGCAAAATCAATAAGATCGTCGGGGGGGGGGGGCTGAAGTTTATGACGGCTTGCATATTTTAATGTATGGATGAAGGCTTCCTGACGAAACTGGATCTTCTCCCTGACGGTGTCAGCCTACCTCGACGGGGTACATGGCCAAGGTCCCCCACTTGCGCCACCCTTGGTCTAAAACTCAACCTCATCCAGGCACAATATCAGTTTATTGCTTCAGGGTGAGTATTAAAAAACTCCAATGTGTATCCAAAACACTCTCAGACAACAATACATGTTGTGTCATATGAGCTACAGTACTCAAAGCGTGGCTGCTCGTGCTCCACCCATCGTTTTCCAATTTCCTCCGAAAGACGTTGAAGCTATCTCCCTGTAGTGGCAGTGGCGTAGCTAGAAATTCATTACTATGGCAGAACATTTATTTGAGAGGGCCAAACCTAAAGTGTAACTGACATTTCACACATAATCTTCAGTTTATTATTTTTTTTTTTTTTTGGGGGGGGGGGGACTAACTTAAGGTTTTGGTGGAGGGGGCTATGCAGCCTCTGTTACCACGCCCCTTTGTAGTGCGGGGTATTCTGGACGGATTTTGAATTTATGGATCCATTTCTGTCATGTGCTATCAAAAATAGTTTTCATGTATCCAAACCTTTTTTGGTCACCTTCCCTCAAGAAAGTTTCCATCATTATCACTACAGTGGCCATTTAGGGGATAAGGGAGGGGGAAAAGCGTTGAGTGGCGCGGCAAGCAGAAATGAAAACACTAAAGCGATGTGCCACCGTCATTGGCGCATAGCGAACAGAGAAAAGTTTGGCTAAAATGCCTGTCAGATTGCTGGAAATGTCACTTACGATCTCTTTCATACAACTTAATTCAATACTTTCAAGGGGCATTTGTGAAATATTTGTCTATGAAACGTTTTGCACAATAGCTTTTACCTTCAAATTTCATTTGGGGGCAACCGGAGGGCGAGGCATTTGATATGGGGGTTTATCCTCCTGCCCCGGCCTCTTGTTACGCCAATTCATCAATACTTTGTGAAAATATCCTGATAATAAAACGGTGAAAGTTAAAAAACTTTTTAGGAACAATCTCTTTGCCGATTGCAGAAAAGTTTGGTTGAAGAAAAGGTGGGGGAGGGGTCTAAGGGGAGGGGGAGTGTTTGAAAATTTTTGGCCTTTTTCATGGAGCCTCGAAGCAAAATGGTGCAAGGTTTTCGACTTTGACAGGTGTAGTGTTGAAAGTTGAATTGTGGTGGTTAAAGGGGATTAAACTGAAAATTTTTGTGTCTTTACACGCAATCTAATGCTATGTACGCTACCTTTCCAAGTAAAATTTGTTTGCCAAATTTGCATACTTTTAGGAGTCAAAATAGAAGAGCATCCGGCATAGGCGAACGGGAGCATTTGGGTTTTTTGTTGTCTAAAAATTCGTAATTTTGCCATAGGGACTATCTAAGCGGAGCGCCACCACTGCTTGCGCCAAGCGTAGAGAAAATTTTGAAAAGTCGCTACCTCTAAGATGGCCGAAAATTGCGTTTACATACTTGTAAAGAGAATCTAAACAGTTGTAATGTTAAGCTTTTGTTTGCAATAATATTATTAATAAAAAAAATCAGCAACATGCTAAGAGAACAGAAATTTACCACACAAAATGCACCACTACCATTAGATTGAATAGTCTTGCATCTTTTCGGGGAAAGAACTATACAACAGATTTGAAAATATGCTCATGGTTTTATTCCTAACATCTTTTGCACGATAAATGACAAACTATTCATCACCGTACCTGCCCCTATGCTCCCTTCCCCCCATCACGTATACGCCTGTGCCAACCGGGGAACTAGAAGTCTAAGGCAAGGGCACCTCCTTTTGAGAATTCATGAAAAGGTTGATCATTTTACATGCAATCGGTGCCACACTGCTTTTAGAAGTAAAATCTGACAAAATTTGTCTATTTTTCAAAAATTGAAAATAAAATTGGCATCACTGAGGGGGCCTTGGGGAGAGAGACCTTCCCCTTTGAAAATTTTTGAAAAACTGAGTGTCTTTACATGCAATTTGCTGCCGTGCACATGGGCTACCTTTTGAAGTAAAATCTGTGTTACTAAAGTACGTATTTTTAGGATCTTAAAAAAATGACATCTGTGAGGGGGGCATGGCCTAATTCCTCCCTACGCCACTGGGACCCTTCAAAAATTGGCTCTAAAACGCTTATGTTTCGCACAGGGGCACCGATAACTTCATCATGTAAATCAGTGACTGATATAACATAGGTTTCAAGCTGTGGTATATATATTTGAGCACAATACCAGTCAAAACAGAACACACCATAGCCTGCTAAGTTCAAGTATGAAGAGAACAGAATAAGACAAGACGACAAATATTATGAGAAAAAATGTAATCATGCACATCTCATTTCTCTTCAATTTTAGGAACTGTTATTCATTAATGGAATGAGAGGACATTTTCAGCAATGATATTTTGTATAAACAGCAGCCAAATACAGCATCATTTTGCATTTAAGCCTAGCGTCGAGACCCTGAAGTTAAGACCGGGGACTGCGTTAAATTGGGACCTTCCAACACAACAAGAATGGATACAATTTGAGGAAAATGTTGATTACAGTCTGGCTGTTGGAAATTTTAACTTGGATGGACTGTTTCCTTTTGTGTGGAACTAACGGTTTCCAAGTGGGGTTGTCATTAAAGTGGAGGTACAAAGGCCAATCCAGGATTTGCAAAGGGGGGGGGGGGGGCAGGAGCCGGTCAGTTTGTGACGGTAAGGATAAAAACGGGGGTTGAACTCCAACATGACTATCTAACCGGAGCACCACCATTATTAGTCGGCGTGGAGCGTACAAGAAAATTTTTGACTTTACAATCTCCCTCAGAGGCTCTTCCTGAATGATATTAATGGAAAATGGTGCGAATATCTGTTTTTTACGTGGAATGACTAAATGAAACTAAACAGAAATGACACATTTTGGGACTAGCACTTACAATTGTTTCTTAGTGTAAAAGTAAAAATGTCACCGAGGTTTAAAATATATTTATACGTCACAGATTGAAAGTTATGCTCATAATGTCGCCACCAAAAGGTAAACACAGGCACATGCGTACTGACGTGAGCATTTCAGTTATGGGAGGGGGCAGAAGATTCTCTGCCCGAAACATGCAATAGTGTCCAAAAGACTATCTAACAGTCTAAGCGTAGAATCACATCAATTGACGAAGAGAGTTTTGAAAACGGGCTGTTCAAGCAGCCGGAAATGCCATTCCTTGGGCTCGTAAGAAAAACCTAAACAGTCGCTTTTTTGTAATTCGGGAGGAAGGACATCAAAGTGGAGCATTACCATCAGTTTGAGGGATACGCAGAAAATTTAAAAAATTTGCAACCCCTCAAACAGCCAGAAATGGCGTTGCAGAAAGCACAGGCCATACGGGAGTATATCAGTTTGGGTCAGGATATTATTTACCTGAAAAATGTAGTTCTGCCAGAAAAACTATATATTTAAAGGGAGCTCCATGCACCCATTATTGGTTGGCGCAGAGCGTACAGAAAATTTTGGAAAATAGTAACCCTCAGACAGCCGAAGATGGCATCTCCCAGGCTTAGAAGGAGGAAATAAGCAGTTGTTATTTTGATAAGAATATTACCACATAAAATGTACCAATGGATGAAATGGTCTTGTATCTTTACCGGTGAAAAACTATAAAACGGATTGAAAACATGTTATTTTCAGGAAGACTTAAGGCCTGTATACACGAGCAACATTTGCAAAACATTCCCCAAAACATTTCCAAAACATCCACCTGCAACAAATCCAAAACATGCTTGTTTTCGGTTTGTTGCACAGTGTAGACAGGGCATTTTTTGAAAATGTTTTGGAAATGTTGAAAAAGAAATGTCCTGTCAATTCTTTTCAAAACATTTTCAAAATGTTTTCAAATTGTTTTTACTCTGTCTACACTGTGCAACAAACCGAAAACAAGCATGTTTTGGGTTTGTTGCAAATAAAGTGTTTTGAGAATGTTTTGCAAATGTTGCTCGTGTATACAGGCCTTTATGGGAAGTCATTCTTCTGCATCACTATTTAATTGAAAAAACAACCTGTAGACCCGAAACAGACTATAGATTGTTGCCCCGAGTTTCAACTAAAGGGGTAAGATATATGACAACAACTAAAAATAAAAAAAAAACCGCCATGTCCGGCATAGGTTGCTCAAGATTTTAAAACAAAAACAGGCTGAAGACAAATTGTTTCTTTTAAGCGACAGGCTTCCAAAATGTGTCGCAGCTTTTTATTAGCTCTTTGGATTTTTCGTAAATATGTTACCCTAGCTATGATACTTCTATTTTTCGGGCAAATGCTTCAAACAATTTGGATTTTTGGCCATTTCGGTCATTATTTGAAAGACAGTGAAGTACTAATTACGAATATGTAGCTTTTTGGGGTGCCCTAATGGGTAACAATTTTTTGGAATGTTGTTCATTTTTCATGAAAATTTTACCGCGGTTATGACGTTCCTTTCCTTTTCCGGTTATTTCTTTTAAGATTTCGGACACTCTTAGGAATTTTCTGAAAACGGCTTTTTGAACCTCAGGTGGTTTCCTTTTTGCAAATCAACAAAAGGAATGAAAACATACAAAATGATCAGAAATTTGCCTAACAAACTGCAGGATTGGTTATTAAGTGTGCGAAAGGGGGAAAGTCGAGGGATGTAAGGGAAGGGTGTCATTTGGCATAAATGACACATTTAATAGGCAGGTTTTAGTTGGAATAGGCCCTATTTGTTTGTTTTATGCAGTAAAAAGACACTTCAACGTTTTTTGGAAGGGGGTGAGCCCCGGGCCCTCCTTAATCGTCCCCTCAGGCATTATAACTATTTCCAGTTTGGGTATACCGGTAACTGTTTCAATTATTGGTTTTCTGACTGATATTAAGTTGCAAAGGGGATTTTAATTGAATCCAATTAATTCTGGTCGGAATGGTCAAATTTCTACCAAAATAGCCTGGGTTTAGCCTGAGTATAGTTGAATTTGGCACAGTAAATTCATGGACCACTTTGAAAAGAGGAACAGCGTCAACTCGAGGAGCTGAATTTACCAGCTCCCAGATTGAGAGTTAAAAACCGCAATTTTGCGATTGTATTTATTAATTGCCATATGTAATTTATCCTAGGTGTTCGATCCACTGGGCATATGGATAATGGGGTGGTGCGATGGTTAAGGTGTTGGACTAATGATAATATTACTCTGTCTTTATTTAACATTTCAATTTTATAGTTTGTTACTTCTAATATTCTGCACCTTTTGCTGAAATAACAATGCATACCTCGTTCTCTTGCATGAAGCCTATCTTGTTCTTTTACATCTATATTCTCGCAACTGGAGTAACGTACATACTCTTCCCCTCGAAGGAAGAAATGCATTGACATCTTGTGCTTACTTAAAAAAAAGATTAAAAAGAAATATATCACTCACAAGACTAGTACTTGCAGTACAAACATTGTAACCTGCTTATGAAATTTTCCAGTAGTCAGGCGCATAGCCAGGATTGTGTCCGGGGGGAGGTTGGCTGTAGGGACTTAAGTTCTCTCCCAGGGAGGAGGTGACGTTTTGTCTGACTCGAGATCCCCCCCCCATCAAGGCATAATATCTGCCCAACTGAAGCACCAAAGTCTGCCAAATTCAGAAAGGTTTTGGTTAGCTTTGGCACTGCATATTCCCCGGTCCCCGTCCTGTACGGCCAACGCAGGGGCATGTTCCCTCAACTTTATTTTGGAAGTACACCCATTGACTTGACTAGCAGACTTTCATTTCACAGTAAGATTTTGACGGCAGTGGACTTCCTCTCCCCCTACACACCTTCCCCTTCACACATGGGAGTGGCCATCACAACCCTTCCCTCTCCCTCAGTTGACACCCCCCCACACACACCCATTTATGAGTACAGATCTGGCTCTTCCAGTCACTCCTTATTGGTTGCACTCCTCAAGCAAATGGACCGCGTGTTTGGTCTAACCGGTTCTAACGGTACCATCCGCCTCTCACGCGGAAGGCCCGGGTTCGATTCCCAGATCGAGTCATACCAAAGACTCCAAAAATGGAATGTCAGGTAGAGCGCGTGATGTTCCGCATGGAGTAGGGTTAGGAATAGGGTTACAACCCTAACTCTACACAAACCAACCACTACTTGAAAAAGGCCCTGACCGGCTCGACTCGAACCAATAGGTTAAAAACTGGGCCGTAAAATTCTAACTAACAAACGAATAAGTTCGTTTACCACTGTCTGAAAGGATACCACCACTATACACACCCACGTACACTGACGGTGAGCTCATATCAGATAAAGTTCGAGACGCTGTATAAATGTAGAAGTCCGAGACATAGAGCAGGATATAGGAACTAGAGTGCGGACTCCCCAAAACAGCTGTGATCGTATGGGTACTCAGTACCCATATTCTATCTGGGCAACAGATGGATCGCTTACATAGAGAGTCATACAAATCACATGCACATGAACGTCCAAAAATTTGATTTCTAAAATCATCTACTTCTATCAGAAAAAGAGGAGAATGTAGTATCTCTCATAAATTGTAAGTTTCTTTTGATGGTTTCGTATTTTATTCTTGTTTAAGTTGAAAAAGACGCATTTTTCTTCACCTAGTGTGAACACGTTCCTGTAACACAGTTAGTATGCAATAGGCCTATATACGTAGTATACAGTATATTACGCCTAACGTTACTGGATAGTTTCTGAATCTAAATAAGCCACTCTCCTTCTGTAAACTTTGTGCATGGAGCCTTTTCACGATGCAATGAGATGTTATATAAACAAGAGGTCTTTTTACACTGGTGGGGCTAGGAATTTAGGTCAGATAGGGCAAAAATGGCCTACAGGGCATGTTATTATTTAGCAGGCTGTAAACAGTATATAGGGCCTTAGTTAAAAAGACCTGGCATGCAATTTTGGTCTGCTAGGGTGAGGGTTGCAGTAATTTTAACCATACTTTGCCACTTTCTTTAAAACTTTTAACAGGGGGTAGGGCGTCTAGAACCCCAAGTATGTTTGAGACAAATTTTTGGAGCCAAATTTGTAACTGACTAAGGTCCGATGCCTCAAATTTTTGTACATGTGTAACGTTAGGCTAGATATGCCTACAGGGGCCGGGCTAATCAAGCTTGATTCTGTTGCACTGGAAAGGTACATTATTTGGGGAAATGATGAAATATGTTAGTGTTTGATTCCTTGATGCAGTTTAACTTACTTTTACCAACTGGCATCAGGTATTCAATGTTTTTTTTTTCTCCTAGGCTACTATGTGTACTATGAGCTACGGGTTGCATTTGGTTTTAATACATAATCTTCACCCCAAACAGAAACTGATGGTTTCATTTTTCTTGCACTTGCAGGGAGAAACCCAAGGGATGTCAGATTCATAGTGCTGCTGGCCATGAACTGTTTCCTGTACTTTACGCTGGATGTGGTCATGTCTGAAGGCATCAGCCACACAAGCAGATAATGAAGTGAACAAAGACATTTAAAGCTTGATTCTCTCACCCCAAACTATAATTTTTGTAGTTAGTCCACATTCACAGAAATTCCCAATTGGGTCTACTCTTTGACTGAAAGCAAGTTCAAAAAGTACAGAGTACAGAACTCATACACACTGTACTGAGAATGTTTGATTACACACTGGGATCAAGTATGATCACCCTGAAGTAACAGACTGAGATTGTGTCTGGATGAGGATGAATTTTAGGCAGAGGAGGGATGGAGGGGCTTAATGAAGAAGGTTGAGAGAATTGGAACTGCTTGGTTGTCATCTTTTAAGTCAGGTTCACTTAACCTACAAAGTGTCGACTGACTTATAATTATCATCATGTACACCTTGAATATTTTGAAAGAAACTGTTAATTCTGGATCACCATACCTTGCAATTACTGGAGTTTAGACAGTTGCAATGAGGGAGACATAAATTAAGCGAAAGCAAAATTATGGGAAGCAATAATGTCAGCTGCTGGTGAAAGACTGCATTCTTTATTATACTTGACAACAGTTTTAAAGACTTCCAAGTGCCCAGAGAAATTAGAGAAGTACTGTAACATGTGACTGTGATTGGACTAAAATGGTTGGTAGAACAGAACCTATTAAACATTGCTTGAAGAAGAAGTAGATCAGACAAATGTATACATGTAGGCCTATTCATGTTTTGCTTTTTACTCAAGTCATGCATGCTTGTAAACTAGTGCTTCTAGTTTCTGCCAGTGTTGTAACAAATCACGACTCATGTCACTTCCTCTCAAAATGATAGTGACTCGATAGAATTCAGGAGTTATTTCCGCATTGGAATAGTACAGTGATTCGAGTCAATGACTCAAGTAGAGCCACTTAAAAGTTTGAAAACTGGTGACTTGAGTCACTAGATGTAGTGACTCCATTTCAACACTGGTTTCTGCAAGCTGTTGCCATTATGACAAGCTGAGAAGTATTTTATACAAGAGGCACATATAGTAGGCTTTAGCTTGGCTTTAGTTAGGCTGTAGTTTGCATATCATGGTACCACATTGCAGCCTACACCTTGGAATGTACAGTGGGAAATTGTGGAGTGACATTTCAAAAAAATTCAAAGGTGCACTGTGGCTATTGCCAGTCTTCCCTTTCCCAAATGTTGCACTCCTTTCAAATGATTAGAAAGAAATTGCACCTCATGTAGCCCAACTACATCATTATTCCTTATAGCTGTAAATTAAAACATCTGTATGTGAAAAAGGATACAAAAATAAAACAATGTAGTAAAGATAGAATGTCTGTTCAAGCCTTCTCTTTTCAGTTTGGCATCTATAGTTACAGTATTCTATTAGCTGCCCCTAATTCACAAGGCTGAGTGAGTCACTCTCATGCGAACTTTTAGTCAGCCATAGAAGGTGTTTTTACCCCCTGTATATCAAGCTGACTGATTCAATTGGCAAAAATATTCTGGTTCATCATTTCAGTCAACCACTTACAACATATGACTAACAGCTGACGAGCTACTAAAAATAATAAAATCAGTCACGTCATGCCACTTGTGCTGCCCAGTCTATACTACTTTACTTGGCATAGTTTTTAATTTGAGAATGAAAAAGAAAAAAAATGATAAAAACCCCTCCCCACCCAGTGACCCAGGTATTCAGTTTAGTAGAAGAATATGCCTTCCTCTTTAATAACCATTTTTCAATCTCCACAGATAATATGTAAAATCAAACTTGAGAAAAATGTTGGAATGTTAGGATAGGCCTACATTTGCGACTTCATTTGGGGACGAGTTGTCTCCTCTGTTCGGAGTTTCATTAGGTGCCGAGCTGTCTGAGTAGCCAGCCTAGCTTCATTAAGACGCCGAATTGTCTCTATATGAAGGGCTATATGCTTTTAGTAGGTGCCGAGTTGTCCGACTTTACAAAAGCACTGGGAACTGTGAGGCCGTTTTGTCTTACAAGGGCGAGTTGTCCTTGCCTGCATGAGTGCATTCCTCGAACGTTACTCTTTTTATCACTGAAAAGCAAATTCAGCCCCTCGTCGACCATTTCTATTGACGTGAAAAGTTAGAAAATATCTTTACGCGTCAAAGCGAACAGCTTATGCCACTTTTAAGGATGAAATACACATTTCACAAGGAAAAGTAAGTCGCAGGAATTGGCCGAATCGATTTCTGCCTTACAGTTCGTACACACATGATCGCTCCCCGCGTGACTTTTGCCCAAGTCATGCCCAGAGTGAACGTGGATGCCGTGTCTCCATGCAATCACAGACGATTTACGTACGCGCCATTGGGAGTCCGTACTCTAGTTCCTATATCCTACTCTATGGTCCGAGATGAGTAATAGTCATAGAGCAGGATATAGGAACTAGAGTACGGACTCCCAATGGCGCGTACGTAAATCGTCTGTGATTGCATGGAGACACGGCATCCACGTTCAATCTGGGCATGACTTTGGCAAAAGTCACGCGGGGAGCGATCATGTGTGTACAAACTGTATGGCAGAAATCGATTCGGCCGATTCCTGCGACTTATTTGTCCTTGTAAAATGTGTATTTCATCCTAAAAAGTGGCATAAGCTGTTCGCTTTGATGCGTAAAGATATTTTCTAACTTTTCACGTCAACAGAAATGGTCGACGAGGGGCTGAATTTGCTTTTCAGTGATAAAAAGAGTAACGTTCGAGGAACGCACTCATGCAGGCAAGGACAATTCGCCCCTGTAAGACAAAACGGCCTCACAGTTCCCATTGCTTTTGTAAAGTCGGACAACTCAGCCCTTCATATACAGACAATTCGGCGTCTTAATGAAGCTGGCTACTCAGACAGCTCGGCACATAATGAAACTCCGAACAGAGGAGACAACTCGTCCCCAAATGAAGTCGCAAATGTAGGCCTATCCTAACATTCCAACATTTTTCTCATGTTTGATTTTACATATTTCCTGTGGAGATTGAAAAATGGACGTTAAAAAGGAAGGAATATTCTTCTACTAAACTGAATACCTGGGTCACTGGGTGGGGAGGGGTTTTCATTTTTCATTCTCAAATTAAAAACTATGCCTAGAAAAGTAATATAGACTGGGCAGCACAAGTGGCATGACGTGGCTGATTTTATTTTATTTTAGTAGCTGGTCAGCTGTAGTGTTAGTCATATGTTGTAAGTGGTTGACCGAAAAGATGAACCAGAATATTTTTGCCAACTGAATCAGTCAGCTTGATATACAGGGTGTAAAAAAGTTATTGAACGTTACTCCCTTCTATGTCGGGCGACTAGTAAAAGTTCACATGAAAGTGATACTCACTCAGCCTTGTGAATTAGGGGCAGCTAATAAAATACTGTAACTATAGATGCCAAACTGAAAAGAGAAGGCTTGAACAGACATTCTATCTTTACTACATTGTTTTATTTTTGTATCCCTTGTCTTCCTTTTTCACATACAGATGTTTTACTGTAATTTACAGCTATAAGGAATAATGATGTAGTAGGGCTACAGGTGCAATTTCTTTCTAATCGTTTGAAAAGGAGTGCAAAATTTGAGAATTAAGGGGAGACTGGCAATAGCCACAGTGCACCTTTGAATTTTTTTGAAATGTCACTCCACAATTTCCCAATGTATATTTCAAGGTGTAGGCTGCAATAATGTGGTACCATGATATGCAAACTACAGCCTAACTAAAGCCTACTCTATGTGCCTCTTTTATAAAATACTTCTCAGCTTGTCATAATGGCAACAGTGAGCTTGCAGAAACCAGTGTTGTAATTGAGTCACTAAATCTAGTGACTCAAGTCACCAGTTTTCAAACTTTTAAGTGGCTCTACTCGAGTCACTATACTATTCCAATGCGGAAATAACTCCTGAATTCTATCGAGTCACTATCATTTTGAGAGGAAGTGACATGAGTCGTGATTTGTTACACCACTGGCAGAAACTAGAAGCACTAGTTTACTGGCATGCATGAAGAGTAAAAAGCAATACATGAATAGGCCTACATGTATACATTTGTCTGATCTACTTCTTCTTCAAACAATGTTAAATAGGTTCTGTTCCACCAACCATTTTAGTCCAATCAAAGTCACATGTTACAGTACTTCTCTAATTTCTCTGGGCACTTGGAAGTCTTTAAAACTGTTGTCAAGTATAATAAAAAATGCAGTCTTTCACCAGTAGCTGACATTATTGCTTCCCATGATTTTGCTTTGGCTTGTTGAATGTCTCCCTCAACTGTCTAAACTCCAGTAGTTGCAAGGTATGGTGATCCAGAATTAACATTTTCTTTCAAAATATTCAAGGTGTACATGATGATAATTAAAAGTCAGTTGACACTTTGTAGGTTAAATGAACCTGGACTTAAAAGATGACACCCAAGCAGTTCCAATTCTCTTAACCTTCTTCATTAAGCCCCTCAATCCCTCCTCTGCCTAAAATTCATCCTCATCCAGACACAATCTGTTACTTCAGGGTGATCATACTTGATCCCAGTGTGTAATCAAGCATTCTCAGTACAGTGTGTATGAGTTCTGTACTCAGCACTTTTTGAACTTGCTTTCAGTCAAAGAGTAGAGCCAATTGGGAATTTCTGTGGATGTGGACTAACTACAAAAATTATAGTTTGGGGTGAGAGAATCAAGCTTTAAATGTCTTTGTTCACTTCATTATCTGCTTGTGTGGCAGATGCCTTCAGACATGACCACATCCAGCGTAAAGTACAGGAAACAGTTCATGGCCAACAGCACTATGAATCTGACATCCCTTGGGTTTCTCCCTGCAAGTGCAAGAAAAAAATGAAACCATCAGTTTCTGTTTGGGGTGAAGATTGTTATCATTTACCATGATGTATTAAAACCAAATGCAACCCGTAGCATAGTACATATAGTAGCCTACAACTCAAGACTGGCATCAGGTATTCAATGGTTTTTTTTTTCTTCTTCTTTTAGGTGTTGGTAAAAGTAAGTTAAACTGCATCAAGGAATTAAACACTAACATATTTCACCATTTCCTCAAATAATGTACCTTTCCAGTGCAACAGAATCAAGCTTGATTAGCCCCCAGTAGGCATATATAGCCTAACGTTACAGTTACACATGTACATAAATTTGAGGCATAGGACCTTAGTCAGTTACAAATTTGGCTCCAAAAATTCGTCTCAAACATACTTGGGGGCTCTAGACACCCTACCCCCTGTTAAAAGATTTAAAGAAAGTGGCAAAGTATGGTTAAAATTACTGCAACCCTCACCCTAGCAGACCAAAATTGCATGCCAGCTCTTTTTAACTAATTAGGCCCTACTATTTTACAGCCTGCTGCTAAATAATAACACGCCCTGTTGGCCATTTTTGCCCCATCTGACCTAAATTCCTAGTCCCACCAGTGTAAAAACACCTCTTGTTTATATAACATCTCATTGCATCGTGAAAAGGCTCCATGCACAAAGTTTACAGAGAGTGGATTGTTTAGATTCAGAAACTAACCAGTAACGTTAGGCGGATGGTACTGTATACTACGTATATAGGCCTATTGCATACTAACTGTGTTACAGGAACGTGTTCGCACTAGGTGAAGAAAAATGCGTCTTTTTCAACTTAAACAAGAATAAAATACGAAATCATCACAAGAAACTTACAATTTATTAGAGATGCTACACCCTTCTCTTTTTCTGACAGAAGTAGATGATTTTAGAAATCAAATTTTTGGACGTTCATGTGCATGTGATTTGTATGAATCTCTATGTAAGCGATCGGTCTGTTGCCCAGATATGGTTTAGAGTGTCCATGCGATCACAGCTGTTTTGGGGAGTCCGCCCTCCAGTTCCTATTATCCTACTCTATGGTAATAGTTCTGTACGTGTGCGTAGGCTACAGTTTACGCACAAACGCACGGCACGTGAAACTGCCTACACATTCCTACAACATATACACAGTACACATACGTACATACAGCTAGAAAATAGTATTGACTGCCGAAGCATGATCTTGATCTCTAGCTAGCTTGGGATATGAGAATCCGAATACTGTTGCACAGGCCGCACACGACTGATTAGCCAGTTACTTTGAGTAAGTAGTCCGCCAAATATTACAAGTTTGTTGGGTTCTGTCATCAATATTTAACACCGTTACCCAATTCACAAAAATATTAGCTTGTACCTAGCCTTAGACAAATAAGATCGGATTCACTTTATTAGGCTGACTTAGGCTAGTTCGGTTACGCTCCATCATGATAATTCTCAATACAAACGTCACTTTAGCATAACTAGCCTAAATGTTGTTTTGACATACTTAGCACACAGACTGGAGACAGAGCACTGTTGACAGTGTACAAAAATCCCATACTACTTACCAAAGAGAACAGCTAGGCCTAGGTAATGCAAGTTAATCCGGCAATTAGCTTGAACATAACTTCTAAGGTGTAGGCCTAGATTCAGGCGTAAGTCATAGGCCTAACAGTTCAATTTAATTCAAGTTGGCACCTTGCAAAGAAACAGTCAACGAATGAAATGAGGTGTGAAGTCAGGCCTACGTTAAGCCTAGCAAAATACATAATCTACTAGGCCTATAGGCCTGGATCAGGTAGCCTAGGAAATGTTTGTGGGCAAACAGTTATTTTGGACATTGTTAAATCATAAATGTGATGTCTCACAATCTTTCTTGGCAGTTGTGGATTTAGTGAGCTAGCCGTTAGCCCTAGATCTAGAAAGCAAGGCAGTGCAATGTCTGCATAGGCTAGGCCTACAGTTGGTCCTACTAATTGTTTAAGTACAGTTTTGTCCCTAATACTACTCGGGATTGGAATAACCTCCTAGAGAGTCTTATTGCGGGGGCCATAAGTCACCCAAAGCCGGTGGATTTCATTATGAACTCTTTGAGGGCTTGACTGATCACATGGCACGTACGCGGTGTAAAAATGTCCTTTTGGATGTCTCACCGTTTTGAAGAAGAAGAAGAAGAAGAAGAAGGTCCCCTGTCTTGTTTATCTCTCATCACATTAGCCCCAAGGCTAGTTCTACAGATGCACAGTGGTGGTTCCAGGATGTCAAATTTTGGGAGGGGGAGGGGTAGGGGAAAACTAAGGCCAAAATGTTAGGGTGCAGGAAGTTTTACCTCTTGTGTCTAATACCTGTCTATACTCTAGAACTAACTGCTACAAATTTAGCTTCCTACCTAATTCTGTTAAGTTTTGGAATAGTCTCCCAGCTGATCTCATTGACAGTACCCAGGGTCATTAAGACCTGGTAAATCATATTACCAGTTTTGTTAGGGCTTAGGGGGCCACTTCCGATGAATGCGTAGTGAGGGAATGTCGGATTGTGTGGACATGTCACCATTTCTGAATGAAGAAGAAAAAGGAAACCTGCTGGGCCTGAATTGCCAGTTTTTCAGATGTTTAATGATTCTGAAAACTTGTAACCTGGAGACATTTGTTGAACCATTTTGTGTGTTAAAAATTGGAAATTATGTGGTGGTTCATACTGCTGAGAGCCTGAAATTGAAAGTAGGCACTGTATATCTGGATAATGGAGCCAAACTAGGGTTGACAGTACTGACGTCAATACCCTTACAGGAGGTACAGGTAATGAAAATACCGAAGATGTTTGGTGTGTTACTAATACTGGTTCTTGAAAAAATTCCGGTACTTGAAAAAAATTACTGGTAGTTAGGGCTGTGCATTTTCGGTTAATTCACTATCCGTTTAACCGATTTTATTAACCGGCGGTTAACCGTTTAACCGAAAATGATGTAATGTTCACACAACAACAAAAAGTCAACATTTCCAAAGAGCGCCATCACTTTTGTACAGGAAAGTGCAAGTCTAAAATGGCGCCGTAAGTCATGTTCGCCCATGTTAGTATGTGGCAAAAATGTTGGTATTTTGCGCTGAGTTTATATCATCTTTTCACAGTAAAAACCCATCCCGCATTTACTGAAGCTTTCTTCAGACCATGTGCACTTTTTAACATTCCACCAACTGTTGTGTTCCCGCCTGACCCTACAGTATGTTATATTGTCAGTTATTTCATGAAACACTCCCACGCCGCTGTTTTGATGCAGCTTGCTTGCGATGCAGTGTTCAATACATGTACAGCGCTCACGTGTGTGTCATAGTAGCGATCTGTACAATTGCACTGTAAACGGCCCACCAGCCGCAAACAGCACAACCAAGCCCTATTTTCCTGCATAAGTTAAGGAATTCCCAGCATTCCTACCGTAAAGTTATTTACAGTAGGACTTATGGAATGTTATCATATGACGTCGTTACGAACGTAAACAATTATGCACGTGGTCCCATGCATGCAGTAGACTTGCGTGCGTATCCGTTTTTACCACTTAACAAGGGACCATGTTTTGCTCGATGACATCATATGCACACGATCTATTGCAAAATTTGAATTGCCTCTGCATTGTGATTGGTTCAAATATGTTGATTCTGAGCCAGCCAATCACAACTCGCGCCATCGCCTATGGGATTTAGTGTGTGAAAATACCAGACCTCCGAAAGAATTTCCCCATTGAGTTTGCGTTATGACGATTGCACTTCCCAGGCTTACATAGCCTGCCTGTGCAGCCGGCCAAGCCCCGTGCTAAATTCACCAAGAAACGGCAGCACAAATCTCTGCGTACAGACCCCCGATTTTTCGAGGGTCTGACTTAAATGCATTTCATTTGCTGATTATTTTGAAACAAGACGGTAAGGTTTGGGCAAGAAGTGGCAAAATTATGGGGATATTTATATCAGAAAGAAACCATAAGATAACGTTAATGGAGTCCATTTTTTGCTGTCCAAGACCGCTAAAAATTAGATCGCTATTTTTACGTGCATCGTAGGGTTGACTTCTACAGTACAGTACATTATCGCAAGTACAACCCAGTCGGTTCAACGAACTGCGTATGCTTATTCATAAAAGTCAACATGGAATGTTCCATTTTATTTGATATTGGGCAAACAACAAAATGGCGGGAATTATCTGGTTCTTATGATCGTATTTTTACAGGTTACAATTTTTTCCAAATACTGCTACTCACAATGAAAAATAATGAAATTTACGGAGGTGTAGCATGATAAAATATTTCGATTAGCTACAGTGGGAAGACTTATTCAAGTATACTTTTGTGCCCTAATCATGGTCTCGCGGAGGTTTTATTGCCATAGAAATACAGGACTTGGTAACTTTTGTTACAGCTCCCTGCTTGTCTTGTGGCTTTCTTTTCGCTTGGTAATCTCTCAAACATGCCGCTAATTTCTAAAGTTGTGCTTGGGTGGTGCTATTGAAGGGATGAGGAGACGAGCACACGAAGTTCTGCCAACGAAAGTAACAATGGGTGCGCCACTTGTCACTCATCATAATGTACTTAATTCGGGGAGCTGCCGCGGAATTAATCCGTTCAATCGAACGGCCGATTTTAAAACTCTTTTTACAGTTATTGTTTGAGCGATAATTTGTGAGAAACTGACACTGTTTGTTGCGCGATTTTTGTGTAACAGTTTACCGACAAAGCCACCGCGCGGTGACTGAGTTATTGGCAATACAAAAACGGTTAATCTATGAAGAGTAATGATGCAAGAGTAAGCGACGAGTCGGTCGGTTAACCGGTTAACCGATTAACCGTCACAGCCCTACTGGTAGTCAAATATTTGCCGACAAAAATAACTGTTAGGATGTGTTGATGATTAAAATATTTACAAAAACATTTCATGCAGAGGTTCCTGCACGGTAATTAACCCAATCAAACACCCAGATGCATTAATGTGCAGGATAACATGAGAGCCATGCGTGACTTAGGTTCCTTCCCACGCGACTTCCCTACCCGGGAGTTGAGAACCGGTACTGCCTCAATACCAGTTCTGTGTGTTTAACAATACTGGTACCAATATGTTGACGGTACCGCCCAATCCTAAGCTAGACCCTTCAAAATTATCAAAACATTTTTTCCTGGGTTGGCAAAACAAAAAATTGGCTAACAGTGGGAAAACATGGCATCACACCTGCGTGCTTCAAGTTCACTTTTCAAAATGTGTCAAATTTAATTGCCAGTATGTTAAGAACCAAACATGGGAATTATGAAAATTTTACCAGAATGCTAAGAATGGTTCCCTGTAACATATCAAACATAACTTTTGTGTCAGATTGTTCCTGTTATTGTTTAAATTAATCCCATATTTTTGTGATTAATGGGCAATTTATTGCACGTAGTTTGTGTTTCTTTAAGGGAATTCCCACAAATATTGTAATTGTTCCTTGTACAGTAACAATTGGCAGCCCAACATTAACATTAAAAATTTATACTGTAACCCAAAGGTTTACTGTTGCTTTGCAAAATGCGAAATTGCAAATATATGTAGTTCTTATTAAAATTCATTAACAGTTATGTAGACACAGTTTGAAACAACCTTATTTTGAAATGTTTGTTGAGAAATTATTATTGGGCTAAGCTGCTATGTGATTTTGATGCAGTGGCTTGTCAATTTGATGCACTGATGTTTGTGGAATAAAATGAAAGAAAAGGGTGTATTTTAGGGCTGTGACGGTTAATCGGTTAACCGGATAACCGACCGACTCGTCGGTTACTCGTGCGTCATTCCTCTTCATAGAAAAAAAAAAAATACACTGTATTTTTTTTTTCTGACATGCAATGTGTTTACAGTTCAGCGAAACTGAAATTTCCAATGAGTCAAACTTTATCATACTGAGTGTGTTGACTCAATGTATAATTTCTTAGAGGTAACAGTGTTCAAAATAAACAGTTTGAGGCATGGACAACTCATGGTAAACTTGGAGGTACTTAATCAAGTCAAGAGTTCTCCAGAACGTTAGCCTTCCATCATAAATGTAGGCTTGTATAAACTAAAATGTAATGGGCCTTAGTCTATCTGTTTATTTCAATGATTAACTATACTAGGGTAGCCACGGGTAAGGGATTAAAACCCCCCCTGACCCAACCTTGCAATCCAAAGAATCCTTAAAGGCCCAGTTCTCTCACTGCAAACAGTACAGTACCAATTCTCCTAACCTTCTTACTGAAGCCCCTCCCACAATTGTCTGAAATTCATCCTCATCCAGACACAATCTCAATATATTGCTTCAGGGCGAGTATAGAAAAACTCAATTTATAAAATCAAAACACTCCCAGTACCGTACATGCTGTGTAATATAAGCTTTGGCACTCTGCATTGTTTGAAGTAGTTGTCAGTCAAAGAGCTGAGCCAATTGAAAATTTTGGTACCCAGATACTAAAACTGTAGTTTGGGGTGAGAGGTTTGGCCCTTTAAATAGCTGTTTTTCTCTCTATTCTTAGACATTTTCCCTCATGTTGTGCCCCAAAACCCTTCCATGACACAATCCTGGCTACACACCTGTTATCTAATACTTTCTAGGCCCAGACAGTTTTCCTCCCTAGTGTAATAACAGCATTTCCCCAAAATACCACAATGTATTTCAATCTCTGTCAAATTTTTTCTTTGAACTCTTAAATGTTCATAATTTACAGTCCAGCTGTATGCACAGAATGTTATTTCTGTGATATAAAAGTTAAAATCTACAATCCCCAAGCCTACTTGTCTTGCTTTCCTTGTCTAAATTTTAATAAGTAGGACTACACAATGTTTTCTTTCTTTTCCTCTCTTTCTTAATTTCTTATATAAAATTGTTTTGTAAGGTTTTGTTTGTCATATTGTTGTTATAAATGGAATATATTGAGCAAACAAACAAACAACAAAATAAGCTCTTCTTGCTTCCATCTTTTCTTTTTCAAGGACAGTGATCAGATTTTAGATTTCACCTTTAAAGGGCCAATCCTCTCACCCCAAACTACACTTCTTGTAGGGGGCTACAGAAACTCTCCATTGGTCCAGCTTTTTGATTGACTGGTAATTCAAATAATGCAGATTATCAAAGCTTATATTACACAGCATGAACAGTTCTAAGGTTATACATACATTTCTATACTCACCCTGAAGCAATAAACTGAGATTGTGTCTAGATAAGAATGAATTTCAGACAGTTGTGGGAGGGACTTCAGTAAGAAGGTTAGGAGAATTGGTACTGTTTGGGGTGAGAGAACTTGGCCTTTAACCACCAAAATAAATGTTAATGTCTCAGTGTCCTCTTCCTTCCATCATCAATAGAAATCAGTATCTGTTATCATCTTTATGGATGTGCTTGTAAAGGAATCCTTAAAGCCTATAAGATCAATGCTTAGCCTAAAAATAATGTACAGTATACATACTGCACTGTACAGTAAGTGTGCACAATAGTTACTTAAAGCTCCAGGATTGTAACGTGCCAGTTAAGTAATGAAATTTACTTTGGAGTCAGATTTTCTGTGGCAAAATCTGAACCGTCAATGTTACCAATATGCAATAATTTGTATTAGCTGATTATTTAATTTAACATTGGGGCTGATGCTCGATGCCAATTATCAGAAAGAGGGAGGAACGTCACGTGTTTGTCACTTTTGTATACTTTTTCCTTTGTCCATTTTCAATAACCGTGCTGAGGTTGGGAAATAATACGAATAGTTTTGTTCGTTTCATGAACCGGATATCATTTTTGTAGGCCTACTTTTATCACTTCAAAAATGGAGATAAAATTCTACCATTAATTTAGTAGGAATGTTTATAATTTGATGTAACATGCCCACTGATAAATAGGTCAACATCAAGTTCTGTCTAGTTTTCATCCTCTGATCTTGTCAGAACATTTGCATTATTTTATTGTACTTCAGCACATGCTGCAAGACTGTGAGAAACACATGTTGAATGCAATTCCTAAATCTAATTGCCGGTACTTATACGTTGACAAGTATAGGGAAGGGAAAATAACCAATGGTTATGCCTATGGCAGAGGTACAGTTCAATTATATGTGTGTAATTGTCAATGCATACCCCCTTGGCTGGAACTTGACTGATTTTGTATCTATGGGAATTATGACAAAATTAACAGGAAGTCTCAAGTATATTTGAGCCCCTTTTCCAGTCTGCAAATAAGTAGTGGTAATGATCGGTTGAACGGCAAAATTTTACTGAGGATTATTATTTGCCGATTATGGAACATACCAATGCAGATTATTTAACAGGTGATTGTTCCAACACTAATCCACTTTAATATAATATTAATCAGGCCTTGAATGGCAGTTGTCTTATGATGCTAAGCGGCTGCAAATGTGGGAGTAGACGTTGGCTTACAGTATGAATTACAGCGTCACGTCGGGTGGCAACCAATTCAATAATTTGGATTAAATTTGGTATTTTTTGAAAGGCCAGTTCAGATGCAAAAACCATAGATTGCTCTTGGAAAAAAACCCACCTTACTTTGACCTGGCCGTGAATCGAACTCCAGACCTCCAGGTTGCTGAGCCACCACCTTTATCCACTGGGCCATAGCAACGGATATGTACCACAATGTAAAGTTTCAATGTTTGTGGAGCAACTTGTTGCCTAAGCAAAAGTAAGAATGTGCGGGTTGCACAGTGATGAACTTTTTGTTGTTAACCCTAAACTAATGTCTTAATTACCAGTCAGATTGTTTCATGGTTTGGCAGTTGATATTGATAATTTTCAAGGACACAATTTACACTTTCAAGGCTTGGTCTCACGTACCTCGCGACACTCGGTGTTACCTCGTGTTTACAAATAGGCAAAACCGCAGGTTAACCCCGTGTTTTTCAGTCTGTGTTCTCACGTACTCCGTGTTTCGTTGATTGGGTAGTGTTACCATAGTAACGAGGTGAAATATTTCACATACCGATTACTGTAAAATGTAAGAAAGTACCTGTCATCAGTGCCATAAACACATGTGACCTTGCTTGATTAAAACAAACACGGTGTTTAAAACTGCTTAACCCTGCGATTTGAGGTGGATCGAAATTTAAACACCGACCCCGTGTTAACCCGCGGTCCCATGTAACTCAAGCACGAGGTAACACGGTGTTACCTCGAGCATGGGGTACGTGAGACCACAGTATAAGAATAATACACCCAGGATAACCTAGTGTCTGTACAACTGTCCTTGCAATGAAGGCTGTAAAGACAAAGGATAGCAATAGCATGTATGGCTTGTTCCTCTCTTGACATCACAAGATTTGCATATTTACCTAATCTTTATGCATGGTTAAGTTCAAATCAGACACTTTTCCGTAAAATGGTCAGTTTTAATGGATTTTGATGGAAAATGTAGCTAATTTTTAGGGTTTTAAATTGTGCTGATTACTATAACAAATTACCAATTATGTCATTTTCATGCCACAGACCATATGTGTCATTAGCACAGTACTTGCTATTGTAATTTGCTATTCAATCAATTTTTTCTCTTTTGACCAAAAGTGAGCTTTTCTGAGTCTGTCAGTCAAGAGTATCTCACCTACAACTGACAAGTAATAGGTGTACTCATTATATCCCATGTATCACTAAGTATGTGACCTCGTAAATTGTTGATTGATGAAGGGAGATCCTGAGCAATGACCTTCTAGATCTTAACAGTTCGTGACAAGAATTCAGAGAATACGTGCTGATGTTAAGAAGATAAGGCGGCGTCTAAATTCACTGTTCAACCAGCATGGCAGAAAGGCAATCATATGTGTTGTAGCAATATGTTACAGTGGATGCAATACAAGTATTAGCAGTACTACATCCTTTGAAGAACTGATACAATGTCAATGAGATGGAAGCCATTTATCAGTCTTATGATCAGGATTTAACTGTTTTGTTTGTAGCAATCTTTATGCTTTACATCAGTTTGTAAGCACTGTAGGTGTTGGTCACGTTCACAAACAGACTAACCAAGGACAAGAAAAAGGACTGCAAAGAACTGTATGATTTACATTTTAAAGTCCATTGACCGGGTGATTAATTTAACGTGCTTTGTAGATATTCTTTTTTCAATAATATGGCCATCATGGAAACAAACGTAAATATAGCTGAGAGGCATTTATTGTTGTGTACTTTTAAGTCAAATTTTCAGTTTTAACTCTTGAGTGTGATAAAGAAGTCAGTTTATTTTATTTGATATGGCAAGTTGAAAAATTGTTGTAATTTATTGTTTCACAAGCATGGAAAAAGAAGGGGTTGGGGAGGGAAAGAAAGAATTTGGCGAAGATCTTAGTATGAAGAAACGATGTATAATAGGCCTACTACCACAGGACATCCATCCTTTTTCAGATTACATCACCGCTATGTATGCCTAAAGTGACAAAAAAATTGCTCTGCTATGAAAGCCGTAAAAGGACTAAACTATGGGTTTGCTATGCTTTTAAAAATCCGTATGTACATAGATCTCAGCTCTTGTGCATTTAATAGAAAAAAGGTGGAGAATTTTTATGTTTAGTAATCAAAACTGGAGCCTGGTAAAGTCAGCCATTAATGGAGTTCATTAGCCTTTATATTCTTTGTTGTCTCCTTGCAATCTTAAACCCATGTTCAGTAGATTATTGAGGGGGGGGGGGAGGGGGTTAGCATACAAGATTATTGAGGAGAAGGGTTAGCATACAAGCACCCATAAGACAGTATGGCAAGATTATGGCTGACATAATTAAATCTAGTGGTCCCCTGTTATCATTTAATATTAATTATATGGCTGTTTTACTTGAGTGCTTGTCTATATCATACTGTAATATTTGATTATCTTGAAAGATTGAATTCTTTTTTAATGTAAATGAAAGCTTATAAATACACAAAGATGTTCGCCTATATAGAGGCTTTGCAATGACGTCACGGATCTGCTATACTGGAAGACAATCATGCCAAATGCACGTGGCATGTTGCCTAATGCACTGCACAGTGTGCACTGGAAATGCACGGTATTCACCGAGCAGGCGTGTCGAGTGTGGTCTACTAAGAAGTTACCTGTACTCCAACATGGCCGCCGGGGAGTATTATGACATCATATGAGAAGCCTCTATTGTGTAGTACCGTTTAATGGTTCATTATTTTGAAACTCATCCTCAAATGTCAACTGAATAAAAATCTACTATCACTTCCTTTGGTACAGTATGTCTCAGCATTCATGTAGGCCTAAACATTACAGGCCTTTAGGTTTAGATTTTCCAGGTGTGCCACAAATCACACTCCTCAGGAAATGAAGTACTGTAGTATGGTGCTATAGGTGTGCTGTTTTATTATTATTACTTAATTAACGAGATGAGGACCTATCTTCATTTACATTGGCATAAAGATCACACTTCTCACAATGTTTTGAGGCGAGTGATAGTATGCGATTGCACTGGCATGCCTCAAAATTCAAAGTCCGACATTAACATTGTTACGTGATTATAAGGTGACTTCAGTGCATCTCCTTGGATTATGTTATATTGTTCTATGATGCCTCGATAGTATTTTTAAGGACAAAAATTTCATTTAAATTATGTTATGATTATATTACATGTCCCTGCCAATCAACAATTCTGACATGATTAAAGAGGTCATAAATTTCCCTTTTAATAACTTTGCTGGTTATATAATGCCATCAGTTGTTTCCAATGTTTCCTGATGTAGGATTATTCACTAATGACAAGTCCAGGAATGTTCCCATCATTTCACCTTTGGTCTTTATACCAACTATCTAGGCACATTGTCAACAAATGTACATTGTAACAGAATGAGGTCATCATGAAACACCTGCTTTTAAATATGTTGATTGACAGCCTATCTATGTCCTCACACCTGGAAACAAAGGTTTGGGGGGGGGGGGAATTGAACATAGCAGGATCTACTGGACTTGGGACTGTGCCAAATAACTTTGCAAATAAAGTGCAATGTTTAAACACTGGTCACATGATTTAGTAGTCAGTCACAGTGGCAGCCCTATTGAGGGAAGGGGAAAGATTTTATCCTTCCCCCTACTTGCCTCTGAAGTAAGGTCAGTGAGGAGTTGGATTAACCGAAGGAAAATAAATCATATCTCCAGAGACTTATGTCACGAGGTTCATTGGAAAGAAGGTAGATTAAACGTTTTTACAAGACGAAAGCCTGGGCTGAGCAGCAATTAGGACTCACAACACTACAGGTCATTTGGAAAGAAAAAAAAATAACTTTTATTTACACACTGTCACTCTAACAATACGTCCAAGTGAAAATTCCTTCAAATACCTAGATCAATTAACTTACTTAGTACAATTAACTCAACCTAACTTATCTCGTTTCGGTCCCTTCTCTTGCGTGCGTCTGGCATTGGTCATGATTCGCGCAACCGGAAGTTGCTGTGACTGTGTGTCCTGTATTCGCGAGTCTTCTAGATGGCTGTGTCTCAGACGGTCCCATGTATGTTTAGAATAAAACCGTTAGATACAGCTCGCCGAATAGAGAGTTATTGGCCTCTAGGAAAAGAATCATAAGACGTCACTGCGTTTCAAACCGAAGAGTATCATCCCCGAATATACTATCCGTACACAATAGTAGAATCAGTCACGGCCTCCTCACCCTAAGGCGTGGGTGTTCCAAAACCTATGATAAGATGTATTCAGTCCATTATGGCGTTAAACGAGTAAGACAGAGGAACATAAGGTTGTACTCACATTACACCTGGTATGAGAAGAACATTTGAGAATCGGCACAGTCCTAGTTAATACACATACATGACGGCTCCGGTAATGACATAGTTGAGTGTCACTTAGAGCGTCTTCAGAGGGTACCAGAATGGCTTACACATACTGACGTTTGAACAGTCCACAATACTTCCAAATTACAGCAAATAACCACACCTTTAAAATGTTTCGGACGAGAAGTAAACAGTCTCGTTGTTTTTGTGCAGTCCGGTTTGCCGTCCAACTTTGGGATACCGTCAACCCGTCAAAACATTCAGCTACCTTTCCTTAGCAGAAGCCATTATCCCTCCTACCTGCTCCAGACTATCCCTGTTCGCTACTACTCTGCTGTCTGGATCCCCGTTGCACACCTCTTTTCCATCCTCGGTATGCCTGCTTCTCCCAGAAGCAGCTCCAAACCCTTTGTTAAACTAAATTTGGCTAAACACATTCAAATCAAGCTACTCATAGGCAAATTTAAAGTTCCCGCCATAGAGTTTCCCTATGACGTCACTTTTAGCCTCTGTATCAAAATAGTACGAGTCAGTGAAGCGTATACTATACTACGTACTGGCTACACACAAAACATGGCATTCTGCAGTTCACTGACTGCAAAGATTAGAATAAACAAACAGTACAAGAGAGAATCCGGTAAGATGCCCTCGATTAAGGTATAATTACTTAGTGTTACCTGTGACAACTTAATTTTACATCCAGGGATATGCTGAAACCTCAGAGCTTCTGGAGGTCTACTCCCTGGAAGACCATTTTGATCTGCCACAGGTAAATAGTTTGCCTTGCTTTGGTCATAAGCCCTGAAACTGACAGAGATGAAATTAAGGGCTCAATCCTCTAACCCCAAACAGTTACAGTTCTCCTAACCTACTAACTTATGCCCATCTCACATTTGTCTGAAATTTTTTCTCATCTAAACTCGAATCATATTTCGGAAAATGGGATAAAGAGGAAGAAAACTAAAATTAAATAAATGAAAAAAAAGTACTTTTCAACTGCTTGCTGCTTATGGGTAAACTATAAAATGCAACAAAAAGTCACATTTTCATTTTCCAGGCCTGGAAAAGTCATGGAATAATTTAAAAGTAACAGAAGTCATGAAAAAGTCATAAAATTTAGCCCAGATCAAGTCTTTTAATTTTTACAAATAAATATACATACTTCTTTATTTGTCATGATCATTGCACCATTAAAGTTTTATCAAATCTTGGATATAATATGGTCATGAAATAGTCATGGAAAATCAGAAAATTTAATTTCTCTTGAGGTGCAGGAACCTTTACCTGGGCACAATTTGCTTGTCATCTGAAGCTAAGCTAGACTAATTATCAAAACACTTAGTTTTATCACAGCAGTTGATATTTGGTAACAGTAAGACCTCTTGAAAAGTGTGGTGATCATTGTTTGTTTTATTGCAACTTGTAGCCTTCTTGTAAACTCTGGTTGTTTATCCATTGCTGACACAGCTCTGTGATTATTGGATATATTCAGCAAGTTTACTATGAAAGCTTGTGATTGGCTAGTTTCTTCAAGGGAGTTAACCCCTTGCACTGTTCCTTTGTTTAATAACATTTGGTGATGTGGAATATAGGGTGAGCTCATCAGCTGGAGTTATCAACAAACTTTCTAGACATGATGTCATAGTTAATTTTAGTAGCTTTCTTCAAAACTTCTGATTGGCTGAAGCACATAGAGCATGTGCACAGGAGGAGATTTGATGATGACTAAGAATGAGTTAAGAGTTGATTACCAACTTTATGGCACAAATGCTCATCTGCACACTACACAGCCATACAAGTACAAAAATTATAACTTTTTAAAACCTTGAATTTTTGAACGTGTGGCATTTGCATTGTTTCATTTGTTTTGTTTCGTTGCTAAAGATTTAGGAAAAGAGAGCCTTTCCATGGTAAGCAAATCAATTTTCTTTTATTATTAGTTTTTACTCCAGGAGGTTTCTTGAAACTGAAGAGAACTAAAGAATACCTTCGTAACTCAGGAGATAAGTAAATGTCTGAGAGTTTCTTTTGCACAGAGCTGTTTGGGAGGGAGTAAGGATGAAGTCTTGTCTAGAGGTACAGCCAGTGGAATGTGTAAAAAGTCCATCATCTAGTAGGAGATTATTAATCGCATTGTCCCAACCAGGGTGGGGGACAAGGGAAAATAGTCCTTCCACTTCCCAGGAGAAGGAAGGCACATTTTCCTTTTTTCATTTCCATAAAAAAATGTCAGTAATCTTGGTTTCTTATTCAAGAAGGGGATACCTTTGCATCAATGCTTGAACTTACATAAAGAAATAGCCTGCAAAACTCTTTAAATTGTTCTGTACAGGGACCTTGAAACAAGCTTTAGCCCCTTAAACTCACCTGTAACTTTGGCCAAAGGCACCGTTAATTTAAACTCAATTGGTTTGGCAGTAAAAACACTCCCTTTTTGAGTTCCTTGCAGAATCCCTGAGAAGTATATAGTCCATGTTGTTGTTTCCAAAGAACAATTTTCATGATGCGGGTGAGTGAATTAATTATGTGTAATGAAGTTTAGAGCTTTTAAACTAAGTCTTATGTGATTTGGAGAAATCTTTATTTTTTTGGTGGATTTTTGTCCAAAGGATTTGTCTCAGTAAGTTTCAACATAATCAGTGAACATCTTTACAACAAGCTCCTTAGCATTTTTAGGAATTCTTGCATTCAGAAATTCCTGCTTCCTGTTTTAAAACTTGTCAGGTTTTTTAGAACATAATAGCTGGTATTGTCCTTGTATTGTCACTGTTGTGCAAATAGTGTCGAATGTGAAGCTCAGTATATGAGCTTGTATTGCAATGCATTCAATCCTGTACCACTAGGTTTCAAGCTGAGATGCCTGCTGTGTTCATTTCATGGATATTCAGTTTAGTCAGACTTAAGGGTTACATTTATTTCTTGTATTCACTTTGTATGAATTCCTGTTTCTGAAAACCATCTCCATTTCTGTTGTAGCTCACAGGTCATTGAACCTATCACTCTATTTATAATCCCCCAAAAGTTTTCAGTTTTCTGTTTTTAACAATGAATTTGCTGGAAATATGCCAGAAACCTGTGAATTTTTGCTACTCAAAGGAAGTCAAATTATTAGAATTTGAATATCAGGTGCCGATAAAATTGACCTGTAACAATAAAACTTATTAACTATTTTTATAGTAAACCTACATGGTGAATCAGACACCCCTTTGCAGCCCCATTAAAACCTCTAACATTTGTGTATATGTGTTCCTGGAACTTTAAATGTAACCTGGTCTGTCTTGAATTTATTCCATTTTCTTGGATTAATTCTTGGAAAATCCAATCAGGCTGCATTTGTTTAAAATGATTTTTCAATGGCATGCATTTTGGGGGTAGCAACTGTAAGGTTATTGACCTGTACTACAGTGAGCACTCCGTGGATGAAACATTGGGTTGTGATTTTCAAATGACCCATTATTATATTGCTTGAGTTAATGATTCATATCTCATTAATTTGCTTTGGTCATAAATAAAGTGTTTGATGACAGTGTTGTATATGTTGTGAAGCCATTTACAGTTGAGTTTAATGTTCGTCAAACTGGGTTAAAGTGGTACATGGGGAACATTTAGCTTTTACCAAATGTGTTTATATTCTGTGAAATAATTATGGTAAACCTGATAATTTATCTTACCTGGAAAATGTAAAATAGCCGGGAAATAATTAGTCATTTTAATTGTACTGTACCTGAAAGTGTTATGGTAAGGCATTTCATATATCTTTTTACTGTAATCGATTGTATGATCAAGTGGTTTAGAGCATTGCACTTGGGAGGTCTTGAGTTCAAGTCCTGGTCAGGTCATACTGAATCCTACAAAAATGGAACCTACTACCATTGTGCTTGATGCTCAGCATAAGTGACGGAGAAGGGAAAACAAGCCATTGAGCCACAACCGGGAAAAAGGTCATGGTCCGCCCAACTAAAGCCAATAATTGGTTAGAAACTGAGCTGTAAAACTTCTAAGTAACTATACTGTACAAGGCAGTTAAGCCCTTTTAAATTTTTTACGTCATGGTTTGCCTCCCTTCACAACAGCCCTCTGGTTTACCATGGAACTTCTTCAAGTGTTGGGTGACTGCAAATAAAAGGGTTAGACTTAACTTTGCAACCCACAGTTGTGAAATGACTCATGAAAAATGTTTGTTTTGAACAGATGATTTCTGAACCCTACAGTAAATACATACAACAAACCACCATGCACCTGGTCAGGTAAAGTTACATAAATATTTTTATAATGTGACAATGTTGCCAAATATTAAGTGCTTCTCTCTGTGCAACAGGTGGTATCAATTAGTAAATCTATTCATGTATCTGAATGGAATTTCCTGGAAAGACTTCTTGCCACACCTATTGGTTCCCACTGACTTTCTGGGAACTGTTTGCACTGTTCCATTCTGTGGTCTGTCTCAGTAGACCTGCATTTGCTCTGCATGGGATCTATAAATTTTGGTGGTGCATCCATTTTAGTATTCTGGCAAGGTGCTGTCATTCTTCAGTACTATCTTTTTTGTATGTTATTCTTTTTTCTCATTTTACAGAACCTCACTTTGGGTACTGTGGGTGGGCATTGTTCTTGCTACAAAAGTGTATACATAGTACTTTTGTGGAAGATATAGTTAACAATAAATTTCTAAAAATTCGTTAACCCTCCCCCAGGAAAAAGAAAAAAAGGTTGAGAACAAATTAAGGATTACTGTAGATGATGAAGGATAATTTGAATTGAGCTTGTTACTTGTGCATTTATTTCTTTAAATTTCTGCACTTTCAAATTTTTCTTCTGTATTCAAAGTTTGAAGCACCAGGTTTTTTTTTTTGTTTGAACCATGCAATTTTGAAAGTCAGTTCTTGCACACAAATTACAGGGAAATGTTGCATTTGTTTTGCAAGAAAAAATCATCCTTTTAAAACTAATATTTATTGACATTGGCTGATAGATTATCAAAATAAGGCAGTGTAGTAGTCTGTTTTGAAGAAATAATTTTCCCGCAGATAGAAATTTAGTTGTTTGTTGCTCAAGAATAATTTGTTCACCCAAACTTTCAGCATTTTGATTGATGCAACGTCCATGACTCTTCTTGCACACAGTATATTGAAGAGATGTAGCTTTTGCTGGGGTTTATGATTAAGACTGAATTGTTGGATAGTGTCTCAGTCATTTTCTTTGCACTCATTGTTGGAGCATTTTAAACACAATATATTTCCCTGTAAGAACAAACAGATCAAGAGGTTGTGTTATGATGAATGTAGTGTGTTCCATTTGTCATGATAGTGTTAACATGCATGGTATAGACAAATCTGGAGAGCAAGTGATGGTCTGAATTTCAGGCGGCCATAGCAGGGGTCTATCACCTTTTAAACTTTCAGTTTCCTTGCTTACCTTTATCATGGATGGTTGTAAACTAAATACTATCTTTATTCCTTCAAGTTCACTAAATATGAGGGTTTGAAAATTGTTTAGACAATAAATGAATACGATTTAAGGCTTATGGACCCCACTAATGGCTGCCTTCAGTAACTAAACAAAAGCTCTGATCGGATTCGGCTTTACACTGCAGTACCAGTTACCAACTTACCAGTATGTGTTGACGAAAGAAAGGAAGGCAGTCATAGATAATTTAGGACTGAATTGCTTCTTAAGCTTACAGGGGAATTTGATAATTTTTGTGTTCTGTGTGAAATCTTTGCAAAAAGTCTTTTGTAATATAATGTACATGAAACCCCCTCTATCCTTCCCCCCCCAAAAAAAAGAAAACGACAATGTTGGGGATTTTTTTTGCCTAATGGGAATTTTTCGTTCCTGTCCTGAACAGTTGACATCTTAACATGACAATTGTGGAAACAGGCTAGCTTTGTAGAATGGATAATAACCTGATTAATTGGCGCTGTGTATTTATTTCCCTTCCTTCATTTCTAAAGTAGGTGAAGAAAGGATTCTCTTTGAATCCTATTGATGCTTTGTAAAGTGTTTGCATTCTATAATGGTACTGTAAATTACAATACCTTTGCAGCAAATGACTCTTTTATATGTGTTTGGAATGCATGCATACAGTACATGCTGTGTATTATTCATACTACTTTTATGGTATTAAACATGCTTGCAGTTGGGGTAACCCCCAAACATTACATTTGCATTGAAGAGTATCTTGATTAACAATTGACAAGTTGGGAAGTGTCAATTGATGTATTAACCCCGACCTGAATCTTGAAGGGAATTAAACTGTTTATCCAGCCACGTGTTCATAACAAACCATATTAACAGTGATGTATGTATTTTATGGGTAGAATTGCTGAGATCATGTGATGTACAGTATAGTAGTACCTGTAATTTTGATTGCAATATCCATATACTTTTGTAGTAAAGTTCTGCATGCATGGTCAAGTGGGTAGAGCATCTGACTTGCAGTGGGGAACTGTTGGAGACCTGGCCGGGTCATTCCGAAGACTTTAAAAATGGAACCTACTGCCATTGTGCCTTGTGCTCTGCATCATGCTCAGCATAGAGTAGGGAAAAAACAGCTAGTAAGCCACAATTGGAAAAGAGGCTTTGGTGGGCTCATCTTAAACCAATTTTGGTTAGAAACAGCCGGAAAACCCCATCTAACTGATCAACTAACTAGCCCACCAGCTAACTTAGTAAAGTTCTAGAGTCAGAGTAGGGGTTGCCCCTTTGCTCTGACAACTTTGTCCCTTTGCCCCGACAACACCTACAGAAATTCATATTTCCCTTTTCCTTCAAAGAAAGAGCATTTTCCTATGGTTTCCTATGGGGGGGGGGGGGGTAGAGTTAAAATCCACCTGTTCATGTTCATAAAAATAAAAGAACTGCCAGTATCTTGGCCTTTTATTTAAGAAGAGGACACCATGGCAGAAATGTTTAACTAACGTTTATAGCAATTTAAACCCTTTTCAACTGCACCTTATTGGGGCCTTGAAGCAAGTTTTTTCCCCCCTGAATCCACTTGTGACATTGTCCTAGGGTACCCATCCTCAATTTGGACTTTGGTTTGGCAGTAATAAATCCCCCCTTTTTAAGTTTCTGGCAGAATCCCAGAAGATGGGAAAAAGACTTTAGGCATAGTTTGTAAAACTCCTTTGTATACCTACCAGGCTTCAGGTGGCAGGCTTCAGAATCGTGAGGCATTGATTGTGTGCTAGATAATTCCGGTTCAAGGTCTCATAAATCAACTATGTATTAAACTATGCTTCTCTTTATCCAAAGATTTAATTACAGGAACAATGATCATTTTAGCATCTCAAGGGTGCAGAGATGAAGATGCAATTTCCCTGATTGAGAGCTAAATAGACGATTCTAATTCCGAGTGATAACTGGCGACATGATTGGAGCAATCATTGATCTGTTAGATATCAAGCCTTGGATGTTGTGTAAACAAAGATTGTTTGGAAACAGTTCGTTAAGAGCCAGTAGAAGTATTGTTTGAGTTGATGAGTAATCCATAGGTTGTTGAACTCATAAAATAGAGGAGAATAGAATGCCATGGCTCGACGGATAGAGTCATCATATTTAAAACAATGAGGTTTGATGGCAATGAAAAGGTCAGGGTACAGTTGGGAATGTTGTCTTGGTTAAATTACAGTCACATGAATCGATCGAGAACCTAAACCCAAAACTAAGAAGTTAGGAGGCCTTCATCTTTTCCCTCATCCCTCATTATTTGTACCACAATGTATTAATCTTCATGATTTGAATTTTAAACATTCTTAAAGCTTGACTCTTGGGCCTTTTTGACCCTTTTAACCCTTTTTGATTTCTTTTTTTCTTGTTTCTTATTTTGCAGTTTGTACTTGTGCAATGTTGTCTGTTTTATATGTTTATTGTGTTTTTATGTTTTTTATTTTTATGCGAGCACTCAGTTACCCCTGTGGGGTTCAGTAAAGTTGATCTTATCTTGTTCATGACACAGTGAGACACACTCTGCCACACTTGACCCACAAGTGTAAGTTCCAGTTGTTTCTATTTGCTGGCTTGATTCCTTTAATAGTATAAAATATTTGTTACATGTCCTTAGAGGGATGGGCTTTGTTCTCAATGCCTTTTAAGTTTGCAACAATGAGGACCTGTCAGCAATGAAAACATCAAAGTGTGACTGCTGTGGTGGGTTAAAGGGAAGCAATTGTACAGCATTCTAGACAGCACAGAAATTCAATATAATTATTCCAAGCAATGTAGCATCATTAAAGACCAATTTTATCCCAAGTCAAACGTAGTATGAGTTTTTCCGAGGCAAGTCTGAAAGGCAGTCTAGCAAAGCAGTGCAAAGCACCATATTTCTCCGAAATTACCTGAAGTGCAACAGAACAGTGACGTAAAACCTGCACCCAATGTATACTTTTGTTTGCTATTGCGGAATATCATATATACTATACTGCACAAACGCTCGTAACACTGCTGAAGACTAGCGCAACTGCCCATCGTTTAATTCATTTTACAAACGTTTCAATGGTTGAGTTTGAGATAAAGGTTCAGAAATCAAAAGATTAACTCCTTTAAAGAATATGGATGTCTCTTCCGGGCCAAGTGCATATGATTTTGAGCCAGTTCGACCAAGGAAAACTCGTGCACCTGCGAGCGATGTGACCAGCACCCGCAGCGAACCAGCCGTACAGTCTATACCAGCTGGCGTTAGACCAAGGGTCAGTACGTTATGTATAGGCTTAGTATAGCAATACGTAGCCTATGCCATATAACAATAACACCGGTTGATGTGTATGGTGTCTTAGCCGATTTCTCTTCGCGATTGCCTTCTTTCAACGTTTAAGTGTCCACAAATATCCCATATTACTTATGAGAATTACAAAAGGTTCGACTAAATCGAATCTTTGCGAAAATGAGTGAAAATGAACCTAACTGTTGCACCGAAAAGCATGCTAAAATACGGTCTCGCTAGTCACAGCTTGTTGTCGTTACAGCTTGTAGTTTCAGGGTCTACCGGAAGTAACTTATCTTGGTTTGTACAAAAGCAGTCAGAAATAACGAGTATTTTTTATTTGAGGATGAAACAAAAACAAGAACCAAAAATTATTGGGTTATCAAAAATTTTTATCAGTAAAGCAAAAGCAACTATGAAGTTTTTTAAGCTTCGTAAAGGGTAATTATAAATTCAGCTGTAAGTGTACGTAAGTTGGTAACCACTTTTGTGAAATCTGATCAGGTGTAGGTTTTACGTCATCAATCAGCTGATCCATGGTCGTGTTTCTTCGAGCATGGCGATACTCATCTCTTGAAGAGCGGGAGATTTGAAACTTTTTTTTCGGTATGAGTTTTGTGTGGAAAAACAGCACAGTAGTGTTAATATCTAATGTTTATATATGTACCACACATATGTGGGGAGTCAAATGGCCACTATTGCTCCCCTTTAAAGCATAGAACTACTCTGTAGTAGCTATATGCATGGTTAAAGTAATATCAAGTTTTTTTTCTTCCAGAAGAAATGTCCTCAGTTTTGCAGTTGAACTGATCACTGAAAGGATTCTTGTAGTGTCAAATGCTGAATTGCAACTGATGAAGTGTATGTGATATATAGCCCTGATTAAAACTTTGGAAGGATCCTGACTGCTGGATCAATGCTGAAATGAGTCCTGGGTCAATGCTGAAATTGGTTACAAAAATGTTTAGTAAAAATACCCAAATAGATATGGATTTGTATACACAACACTGATATTTTATATAGCTTACATTAAAGGTCTGATCCTTTCACCCCAAACAGTTCCAGTTCTCCTAACCTACTTACTTAAGCCCCCTCCCACAACTGTGTAAAACTCATTCTCATCCAGTATCAATCTCATGCAATGTAATTCCTTCAGGGTGAGTATACAAGACCTCAATATGTAATCAAAACACTTTCAGTACAGTACATACTGTGCTGTATGAGCTTCAGGGACCCTGCATTTTGTAAACTTGCTGTCAATCAAAGAGCTGTTCCTATTGCGAATTTCTGTGTAGTACTAAAAAAGTTGTAGTGTCAGGAGGGAGGATTAGGTCTCTTATTAAATCATATTCACAGAAGGAGAATAAAAATACACCAAAAATAAGATATTTTGCTAGAGTGTAAGCTATGATTTGTATTACAGCAGGACACTGTTGTAAACTGTATACCCACATAGTTTGTCAGTTCTGCACCTGAATGGTTGTTGTAGGCAGGTAAAATAAAACAGAAGGTAGCAGACGTATAAGTGTACATGTAACATATAGCACTGTGTTTGTGCTGCCGGTAGCCTGTAAGTGGCCCTTCAATAATTTTGAAGTGACAGTGGTGGGCCCAGATATTGTGGGATGAACTGGACTGATTGTGAAGAATTTTAGATTAGTTGAGATAATGGATTGTGAAATAGACAATACCATAGGTGTGCCTATTCAGTTGTCCTTTTCTGTGGACTGAATTAATGCATATCAATTGTCTATCCCACAGTCCTTTGTAATATCTGTTTGGAAAAGGCTTTATTAAACAGGGAAAAATTGATCAAACAGACATGTGAAGCAAAATACATCAAACAATTTGTCAATGATGTATGATTTTCCCATATCCAGGGGAAGGAACGTCAAGCTTCTCGGTTCTGCTTCCATAAATATTTTATAAACTCAATTAATGATTTTCTGAACCAAAAAAAATGATATTATTGTTATCATGATCCGTCCATAACTTGCAAAACTTCATGGTATTTAAAAATTTATCATATTTTTCTTTCAAGGTCATCTCATCATCGCTCAACTATTAATGGTCTTTTCAATGTGTCATTAACTTTGCTGTAATGGATGTGTGCAGTCTATTATATCATTACTGTAATTTAGATCCATATTTTTGCAAGATTTCACTTTACTGTGTGTAGTCTGGTGAAACTTTCTCCTTTGGAAGTGTCAAATATATTTAAGAACTTGAAAAAAATTAAGGGAAAATCATCTTATTTCTCTTGAGTGAAGTGAAATTGAGGAAATTAAAAAAAAAAAATTAACAGTGCAGTGACCTGTTTTGTTCTGTCCTAATGTTTGATAGAAAATTGTTACTACAAAAGAGTAAACAGACGCACCCACCCATCCAGCTGTATGATGAATCATAGATGATTTATAAGCTTGTTTACCAGGTATAGAGTAGAATATATATATGTAAGATACCTCTCTACCAAGGAGTCCTCTTTCTGGCAGATACACAGGGTGCCATGACCTCACCATTCATGGTTTCTGGTTACAATCAGGGTGGAGATGATGTCATGGCAGGAATATAAACCTGGGATATATCTCCTGTCAAACTGAAATTAATTTCTAAGGAATAGCTCCAAGGCAGTGGAAAAGAAAGAAACGGTGTGAATAACTGAATTGTTGACAACTGACAAGTTGATTTTATTTGGAGGTGATGAAATTAGACCTGAGATGTGTTATGTACCAAAATATGGTTCTGTAAACATGGGTAACACAAAATGAAAGTTTGTGACCTAAGAAAATGATTGTGCAGCCTGTTACAGGAACAGTTGAAGTGATATTTTATGCCAAAAATAGTTTTTGTGATTGACACAGTGTTAATTAGGTACAGCAAGATAGATGTTTGCCAACTTTTATAATCTGAACATGAAAACACTCTCTCTGAGGTAGTATCTTCTTTCATAATATGACTGAGCAGAAGGCAGGAAATTATTTTCAGCAATAAAAGGTTTTGCAGCTCAGTTTCTAACCAATTGTATTAAGTTGGACCTGCTACAACCTTTTTCAAGGTGTGGCTCATAAGCTTGTTTATGCTACTCTATTGCTTATGCTGGGCACCACACACAACATTTGGCAGTAGGTTGTTTCCATTTCTTCTCAGAGTAACTTGGCCAGGAGTTGAACTCGTAGACCTCCCAACTGTAGGGTGGATTGATGCTCAAGCCACGTAAAGCAGCTCATTGATTTGGTTCATGGGATTCAACAAATTTTTCACATCTGTTAAGTTTTCTTCACATACACCAATGACAAATGGTCAACCTTAGACAATTGCTATACCCTACATACAAATATCTGTTTTATGAGTGAGTACTTAACGGTTGAAGTCAGTTTTTTCATGGAGTGGGGAGATTTTTATGGGATTGTGAGGTTAAGCTGTTGAGCTCAGAGTAGGCCTGAGTTCTGTGTGGTTGTTTTTGCTTGTTCTGTGCACACCGTCACTGTATTTAGGTGTACATTATGTCTGTTTTCATTAAGAAGTAAAATGGCTGCTCAGTCCTGCTTTGCTCAATTACTGTATTTTTTGTGTCTTCTGGTTTCAACAGTAAAATCAAATCAGAAATGCCATTTATTATCACCTTTGTGTATGTTAATTGATGAAAGCTATCACTGACCTTCACCCCAGGTAATATTTCATTGACTGCTAATTGCTTAGCTTGTTTAATATGATACAACTAACAAGTTAGCTTCATGCAAAGTGATTTCTCTAAAGGGGTGATTCACCCATAATCTATGCTTGAGTGACCATACACTACAGTTAAGGAGTAGGCTGTCAGTCCATCTCCTAAACTGGAGATCCTGTCAAATGGATCATTAACATAAACTTTGCTTTGTTGATGAAGACTTTACTGTTAACAGTAAAAGGATGTTGTGACCACTAGAATGGGTTTGATCATAAAAGCTAATAGGAATTTGGGAGGGCTTATTGTACATGTATGGCCTGTGTTGGTCTACAGTGAGCTTGTTAACATGTTTAAAAAGTTTGGCCTAGCAGTACTTCTTGCATCATGCAGTCCAGCAATTCCTAGCTTGAGATGCATGAGCAGCACATTACAAATGACTGTCAGTAAATTATTTTGTAAGTGGTGAGTCATGAATTAGAGTTGTTTAATCAAATTTGTAAACACACAAATGGCTTAATTCTTTCGAGCATGTAATGAGACTGTAGTATTGAGGTAAATGGTTGATACATTGTTCTGCATAATTCAAACAAAATTCACCTATCAGTCTGACTTTAGTGGTAGCTCATCAAATTAAGAAGGTAATGATTGGGGATGAAGTTTTGAGGGGGAGGGTACCAGAGGGAATTCAACTATGTTGCATACCAGCTCTAAAACTATACTGTGCTCAACACTTACAAATGAATCATGTATGGATTCAACTTCATGTTCACAGTTTTAGAGGAACTAAAGAAATCATAATGAAACAAGATGTAATGATTGAATTTATTGCTGTAAATTGTTTATGTTTTGATTTTAAATCCCAGTATGTGGTATCTTTGGAATGTATCTGAATGTTTTTGGCAAGATTGGGTGATAAATTTCCAGATACTGTGTGCTGTAGCCTAGTAAGTGAAATTGTGCAGTTGGGGATATTAAACTTGTATCATACCTCAAGAAATTATTCTATTGCTGTCAAAATGTCAATAAATATACATGTAGCAAAGTGTTCAAGAAAGCAAATGTTGTCCTTGCTCATAAACACTACAGTCACATTTAATAGCCAACTTTGTCTTTGAATTGGGAATGTGCTATGAAGAATGACTTTCAAACATAGTCAAGAGAAAGTTTGGGCAGTTAAATCTGCCCAAATCCCCTAGAACTGGAGATATACAGACCTAAATTTATAATTTTTTGCAATTAACTTTTCTGTAAGAAATATTTAACAGATGTTTAAAGTATTTTGTCATGTTGACATGATAAAATACAGTTGGTTCTGGTTAACATTGAATAGGAAAGAGTTATTTGCAAGCATATCTCTCCAAGCTGACTCTGTGTAACATATATTGTAGATCCCTGACAGAATGACTTACTAACCAGCTGATAGATTGACCAACTGAGCAATTTTCAAGGTTAAGGCCCTGGCCACCTTCCCCCAGAAAGAAAGAGTAACAAACAGTCTGGCAGGCAAAGCATATGAACCACACTTTGCAAGGTTGTGATGTCCCCCCAACAACCCCCACCCCAAAAAAGGAAGAGAGTAAAGTATGGTAGATGGATACCAATTTACCAATAAGAATGCTTGTAAGTAGATGCAGGGATTTAGCAGTTTTGAATTTTGAATGAAGAGTGGAAAGCAAAATTTGAGGTACTTTAGCCCCTAGCCACCCCCTTAAAAAAAAAAAAAGAAAAGAAAAAGATTGGAAAAAGAAGCATTGCTTACTCAAGCTAAGTAAGTTAAAATGAATTTTGCCAGACTTTCCACTTGATCTCAAAGGGGACATATAGTTATTAAATGAGGTGAAATTACAATTAAAAGTGATTATGGAAAAATTTCACAAATACTACCATACATTGCTTGAAAGTAGTCAGGAAACCAAGATGGAGTTCTGGGGAATCCCAAAACCTTTTATCATGAAATGCACCTTTCAGCTGCATTTTATGATGTGCCAAAGAGGCTCTCAAGAGCCATATACTATAACTTTATAGTGGCAATCCTCTAAAGCAATACTATGCATGTTGTGAGCCTTTTCTTTAAAGGACAGAAGCAGTCCCCCCAACATGAAGCAGTGTAGTAGACTGTCCAGTTTCTTGATTGGCTAGTTTGAGTCATGTGACAACAATTTTTGTCTTCAAATGTGAAATTTACCAGGAAAAACTGCTTGGTTCATCTTGAATAAAGAATTTTGAAGTCCTAACGTTTCATAAAAAACGTTTCGAAGAGAAATAAGAGGAAAATTGTAAGGTTTAGCTGCTCTTTTGGAACAAGTTAGGAGTGACTGCATTTGCCCTTTAAAAACGATTATCAGATTTAGTTGGCCCTGTCTGTGGAAAAATGTAACCATATATACCAGGGAGCTAATACTCTGACAAAGTATTACTGTAGCTCCATGCATATATACATATAGCCCTGTACAGCAGTCTATGTGAGCTATAAAGCACTGTGATTACAAACATTTCAGTTATCCATTAAATGTTAAAATTTTACCATCATTGTACAGTTTATAGTCTCCATGTTATGTTATGTTCCATTTTCTACAGCAAATCTTTGGTTAAACTGTACAAACAGTCTTCCAGTGTTTGTACAATTTTATTACCCCCCAATCTTGATTCATACTCAACTCACATCTGTCCTCTGTGTGAACTTACATTTTTAGATCAGATTGACAGCTCAATCAATGATCTCATGAAAGGGTTCTAAGTCAATTTTATCACATTTAAAAGTGGATATACCTTTACTTTTATTCAATATTTATCATAACGTTACACCCACCAGTTCTGGTACCATTAGTCATCAAGCAATCCCCTGCTAGGCAAAGCTGTACCTCTCAGTGGTTTTGCCAGTAATATAGCATAAGGCTTCTTGCCTTTGATTTAAACACTCATAGCTATAAGCCCAAATGTCATAATGTCAAGTTGATACATCTCAAGTGTGTAAAGGAGCAGCTGTTTAATGCATTCTATGTTAGGTCATCTGATATAATTGAAGGTAAAGCATGTACGCAACTGTCACTTCAGTTTGTAGTCATACAGAGGTAGATAGCATCTTTTGTGAGGAGGAGTTGACAGTTTTGTGAATTTTATTCATACTTGCTTATAAAAGTACAGTTCTTTCATCCTCTCCTCCTTTTTCTGAAGAAAGACTGTAAAAAGTTGTGAATTTTTGCTTGATTTACAGTAATACAATTATCTAGTATTAGGCTTTTTGGTGCTTGATGTTGCCATTCTGTGAGGTCATCACTGAGGTCATTGTGGATATCAAATATGCTGTTAAACTTTTCAAAAGGTTTTTGTGATGTATTCATGTGCATGTATTTTTTAAAAAGGGGCATAAAAATGGAACTGCTGTATCTACAACACATTCCAAGAAGTTGAGTTTGATTGGATGGTTTACTTGAGATACTTTAGGACTATGAAATACCAATATCACCAAGTGTGTTCTTTCTTGTAATTTTCACTCTTTGGTGTGTAGCAATTGCTAGGTTAGGTTAGATGGAGTTATATGCCCCAGTTTCTAACCATTGGTTTAAGTCCAGCTGGCCACAGCCTTTTTTCCAGTTGCGGCTCACTGGCTTGTTTTCCCTATGCCTTTGCTTATGCTGAGCAAGTATTTGGTAGGTGTTTCCATTTTTAAAGTCTTCACTATGACCTGGCCTGGACTCGAACTCCCACTCAAAGTCTGATGCTCTAACCACTTGACTATGCAGTTGGTGTGTAAGCAATTGTGTCACAGATTAAGTTTATTTCCACAGTTAACAGTATCATTATACTCTGTTTGTTGAGGCCAGTCAAGGATTTAGTACATAGCTCAATTGATGACATGTACACAATCAAGATTGCAAAAAACATTTCTGTCATATCCAGCCTTCTCAAACTTTGCAAGCTAGATGTCAACAGACAGACATCATGTGATGGTCAGGTATTGTTGGTAGTTGGCCATACCTAGGAAAAATTATCCTCAATCTTTTTAATTCTTTGTCAATCTGTATCATGATCAGTGGTTGAACACTGAAAAATCACATTTCATGCATTGAATACGAGGGGGTAGATTTATTTGTGGACATTAAATGTAGGTAATGAAAGGGACAAATGGTTTCACGGGGGGAGGGGGAGAGAGAGGGGATGAAATTGTTCTCAGTGGGCAAAATGTGTCAAAATATATGAAGTCAATGGCAGCCTTCAAACTTCCGAGTCCTGAGACAAAAAAGTGTCAGTTTGAAACTTTTTTGTAACCCACCCCCTCCCCCCCCCCAAAAAAATTAAAAAATTAAATAAATAAAAAAATAAACAGTTGGATGGACGGACAGAGTGATGGACAAATAAGGCCAAACGGCAAGAGGAAAAAAATGAAAGTGTTGCTCTGGCTTTGTATTGAAAGGTATAGCACCGTTTCACTCCAAATTTTGGAAAGCTCACACTGAAAATGATGCATTTTCATGCAGCTATTTTACTCTTGGAACTGTGCAGATGCTGAACTTGGGCAAAACTATGAATTTTATTTTTAAGTGACTGCTCCTGCAGTAAATTTGCATCTGTTGGGGACTTGAGAAGTACAATATCCCAATACCTTTCAAGTGTGTACTTTTAGTAATGTCTTAACGTGTGTTCAATATTTACTTTGTTTCCTGCCAACATGTCCATATGTATCTCTTCCATTTCATGGAAAAGCTTTAAATAGTGGTACTACCCCTTTAAAGTTTAATCTTCCTCCATATTTTGTGACTAGTAGTTGTGGTGTTAAGCGTGTTTATATACAGTAGGTTATTGTTTTAATGAGTGGATATCCAGTCAACATGTCTCTTTTCTATTCACCACAGAGTCAAGAAAACAAGTTAAGACAATTTCTACAGCTCCACGGAGGGCGTTGCCTTTTCTATCAACCAATGTAAACATCTATGAGTCATCTGCAGAATCTCCAGTTGTAATTTTTTAATCGAGATGCCCTCAGTAGCTAGACAGACACAAATGAAGAGGCTGTGAGCGATCCCATCTACAGTATTTGGCTCCAGGGGACACACATATTGAGGTAGGTTTATTGCAGATTGGCTGGACTAAAAGTAGGGCAATTTCTATTAAAAGTGTGCACAGAATTTGTGCCATAAATTCAAAACTTCCAGTGCGTTTCTTTTTCAGAATCTGTTAAAGTTACAATATTTTTTGTTTTTTTTTTTGTTTTGAGGTAATACATGTGTTCTTTTCATTAATAGGAAAAAAGGCATTCAAGAAAAAAGGCATTCAAGCTACTGCTCTAAATTGGCAGTACATGATCTTGATCTTATTGCTCTACGGTCAAAAGTTACATGACTTAGTGTGAATTGGTATTAGACCTGAAAAATGTTGACACCATGTCTTTAAGAATCATGCTCCACAAACTGTGGGACTCTTTTTAAACTGAGAAAAGCTCTTCTGAAATTAATCAAAGCTGCTGGAATTTTTTAATTCAAGGAGATGTAACTCGTATGAGAACTATGTCATTCTTTTAAAAATGAGCTACAAAAGAGACTATTAAACTCCGATGTGATGCAATTAAAAAGGAAAGCTGCTGCAGTACCTGTAGATGAATGGGACCAGTTAGTTAAGTCGGCCATAAGTGGGGGTGTGTCAGCTTTAAATCATCTCAATTAAGTTTTCTACATTAATGCTAGACCCTCACACTTCAGTAGTAAAATTGAGGGAATCTAGAGGTATTTTGGTGCACACCATCCATAATACAGGTAAGCCAAGAATTTGAAAGATTAAAGCAAGTGGACCCAGTTATGGCTGACAAAATCAGATCATCATTTGGCTGCTTGAATTGGTGTATGATAACTTTTTACAGTGCTTGAATTCCTGCACCTTAAAGGTCACAAGCAGCCCCCACTCCCAAACTTATTTTGAACCAAGAAATGAATCTCACAATTTCCTTTGTATTTCTCTTCAAAATATCTTTCATAGCCTATTTTAGGACTTCAGTATTGCATATATTCAAAGTATCTCAAGCAGTTGCTCTAGTAAATTTCACATTTTAGGAGAAAAAATATTTGCACCTGTCTGTCAAGAGCCAGTCATGAAACAGGACAGTGTAATTCACCAAACTTCAAGTAAGTATGACTGTATTTCCCTTAAAATAAAATATTTATATTGTAGACAGACAGTGGCTTAGCCACAGGGTGGTTTTGGGGTTAGAACCCCCCATGACCCAGCCTTGCAATGCAAAAAACACCTAAAGCAGATTTTTTCTCTATCCTTAGACTTTTCCCTCATGTAGTACCCCAAACCCCCCCCCCCCCATGATACCAAAACCCCCCTCATGACATCCTGGCTGCGCCACTGTAGACAGAGCTTTATAGCAGAAAAAGAATTTAACAGGCCCCTGGGTTTCCAAGATGCCCAGAATTTCTGTCAGACTACCAAATATTACAACACCTTTTTGTAGAAGGTTGCTCTGTGGAAAATGCAAATATTTGGTGCATCAAATGTAATTTCCATTCATTCAAGAATGAAGATGAAGACAACTCACTTTTAAAAGCCTTGATTTTCAATAAAGTCTAGTTGTAATCACCACATATTTTTTTTTTCTCAATTTGATGTTTGTCTTGAGTAATTTCTGAAAGGTCAGCATGATAACCAGATTTCCTGTTGGACAACCAGTTTTTTTGCAAAATGTCTGTCCTTTGTACTGTACATGCAATAACTTCAGTTTCCTCTGTGGCATACACTGCTTTAAAGAGTTAATAATAGCGATCAATATGGTTTCCTATTACTGATTAGTAGTTTGAATGCTTCAGAATATTAATATTGCATATTAATACAATCAACTTTAGGGTTTTTAAAGGCTTCATTAAAAATGTAATATTGTCACATGATTTTAATATCATCTTTGGGTTACACTACCATAGCTAGAAAACACTTCCGTTGTGCATAAATTTTTGTCATTTATCCAATACTCTACATGTGCAAGATTTACAGGGGGAGATTTCAATCCTGAAGTTAAAGATTATTTTTCTACCTTCTGCCTGTTATCTCTCTTGGAAATAACCGATTTTTCTCGTGCAAACACTGATTATTTTTCTCTCTGGCCTAGATCTTAGACACTAGTAGGTATATATAGGCCTCTTTTTATACAAAGAAGGAAAATAAGCAGGCAATGAGGATAGTCCAAAATCATGTCTTGTTATTTCTCCTTTTCCTCCACCTGGATTCTGGATTTGTCCAGACATCTCAGCAGGAAGGAGGAGTGGGAAAACTGGGAATAGTCTGATTTTGGTATAACTCCCTGGTTACAAGAAATTAGATGTTTGCCCATCTCTGACCTGTCCATTAATGGACTGCAGACCTATGTCCCCCTCACCTATCAGAAATTATGAATTTAGAGGTGTCTTCACTCAAAATGGTACAGTAGCTTTTTGTCAACATAATTTCTTTAATTTAGCACCAAAATTATCTGCATGGATACTCAAAAATTTGTAAAATTTAAAATGCTCCAAATGGTAGCCATCTTTGGTGGTTTAGTGTGGCACAGTTCAGGAATCACATGGAATGTAGTATGTTCATCGTAAAAGATACCTTATTCCACCCAGGGGGGAAGCATCTGAATATAGACATTTAGTAGGAAATTTTTTATTTTTCAGCACTAAATATTTCCAATTTGTCTTCAAAAAGTCTTGAAAAAATTTGGGATCCCAGCAGTAAGTAGGCCTATGGGGCACCATTGTATGATTGGGACAACTCCTATTGAAGACTCAGCATTAGGGCTATATTTTACTTCGCTGGTTTGTGGTAACGTTTGACTGTACATAGTATGCCTAAGCCTTGAACACTACATGTTTCTAATTTCCCCTTTTGCAAAGCTCTCTCTGCTGGCAATGAATATTGGAAATGATGGCAATATCCCCCAAGGCGATGAATAAGTCTCACTGTAGGGATGATAAAAAGAGATTGTTTTTTTTCCGTAAAGTGATAAGGCATTTGCCATTTTAAGAATACACCCTGGAGCCATCACATTTCATAGAGTAATAATTTTATCACATTGCCCCTTGATTTTGATGTAATTTGTGTCAGCTGACATACACTGATTGAGGAAAAGTTTGAGGATGTTTAGATATAAACTGCTGTACAGTATATGCATACAGCACAGTAAAATATGTGATGTGTTCTCCAGTAGGCAGTAATATGTAGTAGTAATGCAGTGCAATGCATGTGGGTATGCATAACAGCCTGTAGTGTAGCCATGGACAACTCCTGATATTTTTGGAATTGGACACTGAGGACCTGAAAGGGTACCATTCTAAATATAACCATTCTACATTCAAAAGAAAAGGCCAAAGCAGTTTGGCAGGGGCACAGCCTGTTTGAAAGAATTACTCAGACATTAAAGGTTGTGTTACATGAAAATGACAAAATTGGAAATTCGATGATAATACAGGGAATAATTTATTCAGTATCGCATTGCAATTTGCTACACAAACAGGCCAAGTTACTACACAAATGAAAAATTGTGTGGCAATTTTTTGTGTGCATAACCCTTGCATTTTCACAAACAATGTGAGAAAGACCTTAAAAATCTTCAAAACTGCTATGCAAAATTTGAATGCTAAATTATTCCCTGTTATAAGCATTAAAAATCAAGAAAATAGCCAATATTCCCATCAAAATCTGTCAAAGTTGACCATTTTACCAGACAATGTTTAATTTGCACTCAATCATAAATAAATATAAGCTCACTAAGCAAATCTTGTGATGTCGTGGGAGGGACATCCCATATATGTCATCCTTTGTTTTTTCAACCTCCATAATTTAAAAGGACATAAGTAACATAAGTTTCTCTTGAGGGTTTTATTTGGAGGTTTTAATGACATCCTTAAAAATTATCAGTACAGATTACAGTAGTAAGAAGGTCAAATATTACACATACAGGTGTAAAATGTTAGAGTTTATCTAGGTCGTCAGAGCTTCAGTCGTTTGTTACCTTGGTTGATGACCAATCAGGTGGACCAAAATTTAGACACCAACCCTGAATAAACCCATGTTCTGATGTTACATTCAGCCTGAATAATGTGCTGTTAGCTGGAGTGTGGGGCACAAGACGGCCGTATATAAGTGACTGAGCTGGAAGAATTAAAACTGTTTGGGGTGAGAATATCCAGAGCTGCCAACTATTCTGATTTAGGAGGAACAGTTTCGCTTTTTTGCATAAAAATTTGCACTGTTCCGATTTTCCAGTGTCATGTTCCGATTTTCAGTATCACTTGAATCATGATCATGTACAATGTTTTCATTTGTTTCATGAAATAGAGAGAAAATAAGGGTTGTTTAAATGTGTGCTTATTAGAGTGTACAATCAGCTGAGGTCTTCAATGTTAAGGTCAGCGTTTTGAAATCTGACAGGCTGCATGCAGGCATTGTAGATTTTGGCATGGAATTAATCAGTCTGTTACTGAGGGCTCAAAAAGTCTTCCATACAAACCCTAAACTATTCAAAACCCAGTGCTTTGTCCACTGGACCCCTCCAGGGTTCCTAAGGGAGGTCCTGGACCCTAGCCTCTGGAGGTTTATCCTAGCATACACATGTGTGGTGTTCCTCTTTTTCGTGTGGTGCGCCTCTTTTTCAATCTGGCAGGTTGGCAGTTCTGGAATATCTGCATGCCCTTTAAGAAAGAAGGTCTTTCTAAAATATTATGAACTTTATATGTACCTACAGTTGTGATGGAATGGGCAGGTGTTACAAATGCCTGAAGCAAATAGTCTGTACAGGCAGCAGCTACCTGTAAATTGTACAGAATTTAACTACCGTACAATATGTGACTATGTACAATCTTATCAATTGTCATAAAATGTTCCTCTACAAATTTGTGTCTCCCAAGGGATGAATTTTATAGGGAGAGTGTGTTAGTCATGTTTTTGGCAGGCAATACTAATACTGAAGTGTGTTTATGTTGACTGTTGTAATATGAAACATCCCTGTCATTCAACACATGTTCATATTTATGATCACTATGATTAAACTCCAACTGTGTGTGAAAATTATTAAAGGAGTTTTATTTATTTGTTTCTGGGAGTTTTAACAAGATTGGTGAGTCACTCCCAAGCAACAATACAGAAGGGTATTGTTAAAAAAAACAAACAATGGAGACACATGTCACTGTGTCAGGACTAATCTGTTGATAATGTAAGGACCTTTCACTCCTGGTGGTGTAACAAATCTCCCCCAGAGGATTCTAATTCTGTCAATCACTTCTAGTACCTATCACTAGTGTTTATGCAGTTAATATTAGTAAGTTTAACACTTGAGGAGAAACTATACAGTCACATGACTCTTAAGAGCCAATCATAAAATAGGGCATTGTTCTAGCTACTTCAAGCTGGGGTGACTGCTCTTGCCTTTTCTCTTACCGAAGAAATTATTTTATAAAATTAGGACTTCAATGAGGATACATATAATATGTCTCCTGGTTTACAATTGCTGTTGTAGAGGCTTAACTCCTCTGATTCATCAAACCAGAACTATTTGTAGTGCTACTGCATCATCAGAACATTCTCTAAAGACTTTGAGCTGAGGCTGGCCATAATGCATAAAATGCATTTTGGTTGTATAACAGGGTTAAGCTATATTGTGGAAACTTAATTAGTTATAAAAACCAATCAGTGGTCCAAAATTTATCACAGATTGTGCTTGTGAATGCAGCTAAATAGGATGAATTCTATCTTTGTTGGCACGTGTTAACTGTTAAGGCCTGTAAACACCAGCAACATCCAAAATATTCTCTTTCAACAAACCCAAATTATGTTTGATTTCAGTTTATTGCACAGTGTAAACAAGGTACTGTATTGTATGAAACTGCCTCAAAATATTTTGAAAATTTTTTGTCAATGTTTTCAAAGAAATTTCAGTTCTTTGAAAACAAGTTGCTGGAATGTTATGGGGAAAATATTTTGCAACTGTTGTAGGAATGTTGCTTATCAACTGTACAGGCGTTTGGAGTATGTTTGCCATTAGAGGAGCTAAGGTCTGACACCTTGCTACTGATGGGGGCACTGTAACAGTCGTGCATTGTTTTCTTATCTTTTACTAGGGTAGGCTATTCAGGGCCCTGTTGTATATTAATAAAATACAGTACAGTGCTATGAACATCAACATATAACATGCAGAAATAGTCATGTAAGAAAGGATGAGATATAAAAATAGTGAAGGGACATTAGAGATGCACAATAACACTATACTAACACTCATGAATTGTACATGTATGCAGTAGTGATTTAACATTGGCTTTTTGAAAGGTAGCCTTTAAGCAATTAAACTTCCAACTCCATATCTGCAATACAATTTCTCTTTTTTTGTAAATGCATATCAAGACTCTGGTGGTCACAAAATACTGCAACTGATACCAATTCAATTATCCTAATAGCAAATGATTAAACCAAGCTGCACATCTTACACTTATGAACAATTGAAATGGCAATTGAAACAGTTATATACTGAAATTTCCCACTCTCACTTTAACCTTGAAGAACCTTGAAAGAACTCTGAATTGCCGAAACTGCCATGAAAATTCTGTACCCTAAATTATGATTCCCTGCCTTACAGTGATTTGTTTCTTCTGTTCCGCTCATACCTGCACTTGCCTTGAGTATGCTCTCGTAAACAAGTTTTGCAATTTTATATGCATTAACAAATCGCATTACTACCCATTTTTGCCTCTTGAATAGCAATAAATGAAACATGAGACATTGATTCTCCTTGTCGTTCTGATATAGACTAAAGTTACCATTTGTTTACATATATGTCAGTAGTTTTTCACCTCACATCCTTTTCCTATAGGTCAGGGCAACATTGCGCTATCTGTCATGCTGCCTTTTTATTGATCTGTTCGGTTCCTGTCCCTTTTTTTTTCTTAATTCTTTCCTTCATCATATGATTTGAGATTCCTTCGTCATTCATAAAGTACTTCCTACCCCAGAAGCACATCTGTTCTATGATTAGTGGTTTTGCACCCTATGTAGGAATTAGTATTCTGCCACTTGAGAATATCAGGTTCTCCTTACGTATTGGCTACCAAATTCATACCCTTCTGTACATAATAACAGTTAATGTTGAATTTGGAATTTTCAATAAAGACTGAAATTGTCCATACATCTAGCATCCAGTACTGTATTCAGATAGTGACATTTCTCTCGGTGCAATGCGGAGTCTTCCTCCCGGTGACATAGCTCTTTATGAGTGAGTCATCATCAATCCGCCGTTCTGTATTTTGGCTCAGGTATCAGTATGTGTCCTTGCAAGCGTAATCTTTTTCGTTAGTATTTGACTCTTCTTAACTCGAGTAATTTCAGGTACATACGGACTTTGCTTTCTATGGTGTCTATTAAGGTTTGAAGGCCAATGTGGAACAATAGAAAGGTTTTCTTGGAATACGCACAGGTAACAAGCAAAAAGTTAATTAGCTGAAACAAGAATGAGTAGGGGTTATTGTGATACAGAAAGTTTGCTTCAGATCGTTGTTTGGTGAACTATGAATGAGAGGAGTGTGATGCTTTATTCTGAGACATCAGGTTGCTTGGGAGGTGTTTGACCTGTACATGCTGACTTGTGCTGTATGATGAGATGAATTATCAGCATACTCAGCTGAAGGGATGTGTCAGTGTGCGGTGTTGAAACAGGTAGGAATTATGTTAGAATGTGGAGATTCTGTTTTGAAAAGGATGTGGACCTTTTGTGTAAGGAATTGGTGAGTCTTTTAATTAATACAAATCTTTGCAGTAAAAGCGTATGTTGATTCATTTGCTTGTATTGGAATAACCAGATTGTCAAAAGTTTTGTCATGTGCAGATCTCCTGTTAGAACAAGTCCAGACATATATTACTCAACGGGAGTCAGTTCTGTTTGTGAGTAATATCTATTTGCTGCATAAATATGGTACTTAATAGTCCATATACAGCAGCTTAAGTTAACACCCAAGTATTTAACCATTGTTGAAACATTGTTATTACAGCATAATGTAGAGGTGCCCCAAGATTTTCTGGTTACTTGAGATTTAATAATTAAACACCCTTTGGCGAAGGGTTGGAGGCATGGGGGGAGTATTGGAGGGTCCTCTGAGTAACATGGATTGTAACAGATTCACTTTATGGTTTGGATCCATAATTTGCTAGTCAGAGCAGGGAGTTGCTAAAGACTTTCTGTTTAGAGTCAGGTGAAAATTGTTATTGTTGGGTGTGTTCAGTGTTCATGTTGGACCATTCCCAGTTGCTTACCTTTACCTAAAAGAATGTAATGTACTAGCTAATAAATGTTCCAGAAGGGTGTTTAGTTGAGATGGCTCCTTAAACTTTCATTCTGGTCTGCTGCATACTCATACCATACGCTGCTGGTGCACATGCAAAAATGATGACATATCACTCTAGAATTGTTACATTGTATGCTGGACAGTATTCATGATTGAGTATCAATGTTGAGCACCTGTTAGCATACATGGAACAATTGTATACCAGGTGCTTTTTTAGTAGCAAGTGCTAGAACAACATGAGAGGGGGTCAAAATAATCCCTCAGTTGATGGTCAACATGAAATCTGGAGACCAAATAAGAAGTCAAGTAAGTAGAAAAGTGTTAATTGTATTGCTACTGTATGATGTCTTGGGCATAATTGGCTTATAATGCTATCAGTAGTTGTCAGTGCAAGTACATTTAGTTGCATCATTTGAAATTTGATAAATTTATGTTAACAATAAGGGGAAAGATACCTGTTTCACCATGATCTACTCTACAGTATTTGCTTTTAATATACATGCATGCAGGCTGTGTTTGTCACCTACTTGTTTACGGAGAAACCCAAGAAACCAAGTTTTTTTTTTAAGTATTGATTAAAGGTCAAGAGCAGTCTCCCCAAAATTATTTTGAAGCAGCACCTAAATATCACAATTTTCTTCTCATTTCTCCTCAAGTATCTCTCATCATATTTTTACAACTTTAATATTGCATATTCAAGGTTTTGCAGTTACAGTATTCATAGTAAATGTCACACTCCCAATGTTCAGCCAATCATGATACAGCATGTAGTCAACTACACAACTTCAAGTTGGGGTGACTGCTCTAGCCCTTTGATCTTAGCTGGAGGCACCTCAGTGCTACTGTAACTCTAACCTTCTTGAAATACCTTTTCTTTTTCCTTTATTAAAATTACATAGCAATATCATACAGTGATTGCCTAATTTTCTCTGTACTGTATGTTCCTTAAAGGACCAGTTCTCTCACCCCAAACAGTACCAATTCTCCTAACCTTCTTACTTAAGCCCCTCCCACAATTGTCTGAAATTCATCCTTATCCATATACAATCTCAGTTTATTGCTTCTAGGTGAGTATAGACAAACTCAATTTCTATAATCAAAACACTCTCACTACCATTCATGCTAGTGTAATATAAGCTTTAGTCCTCTGCATTGTTTGAATTAGCTGTCAATCAAAGGGCTGAGCCAATTGAGAATTTCGGTACCCGGGTTCCAAAATTGCAGTTTGGGGTGAAAGGTGTGGCCCTTTAATTGCTTGAATCAACATTCCTTTTATGGATCATGCATGTTGGCACATTTACATATAGCTACTTGTACAAACCTGTTGTCTGTTACTTCAATTACAGGCTTACCCAGGGAAGTGGACTCGTTTGTTCACTTCCCCTTTAAAGGAGCTTATTGCATTTATTTGGTATTTTCCGCATTTCAGGTATCTAAGCATGTCAGTACCTTGCTGAAGATTATATAGTATCTCTGACGATACAACTTTTAACCAACAAGCCCTAATTACCCAGTAATTAACGTTAAAATTAGAATCGAAAAATTTGTTCACTCAAACAATTATGCATGCAAACCTCTCCTTCCTTATTTCATTTTCTCCGGTTATCCAATCAAACTGGTCATACTAATGACGTCACACAGTGACAAACTGTCAACTTGTTTTAGTAATTGGTCACTGAATACACCATACTTCATGAACATGTGTACTGCTTCTGCACACTGTGAACTACACTTTTTATCGAAACTTTGAAAATGCTCAGTAAATGAGCTGACTGTCTGAGAAAATGCTTAGTATAATGGATTGTAGAAATCTAAAGTGTCTGTAGGCAAATGAGAAACATTGAGTCTGATCTGGTTTGCCCCAGACAACATGTACTGTAACGTTAGGCCTAATAGTACTGTAACAGCTGGGCCCTCCTGTGGTAAGCCAGTGTAACATAAGCCCTATTAACATTATTGTAAACCGAACAACTAACGTTATAAAATGATGTATCCTGCATGTAGCAATCAGCTGTTGCCTGCCTCGAAATAATAAATTCGAATCTCGGGAAAAACATCTAATGTTAGCCTAAATCTAACAGCAGAACGAAGGAATGTAGCTTTACAAACCTGTGATGATGCCGACTCCATTCCGAGGGCATAACCGTCTAGTGTTTGAGTGTAAATTTTCCATGAACGGCATGAAGTTAAACACTATGCACAAGGCTAAAATGATTTACGAAGCTTCGTGGGCAAAAGTCAGCTATTAGACAATGTACAATAACACACTGCATATCCAATTTTTGAATCACGTTCAACAAACACACAGGACCTACCATACCGGCTCAAGGTGACCTTTGACATAGTATGCATATTCAATACAAGAATGTAGGCGCGGCTTATCGTTTGATAATGAGCATTTATTTCAGGAAAACTGTACTTCTTTTTGCTAAAATTTTGACAACATTAAGAACTTTTCCTTCCAAGGTATGTTGGTTTTAGAATTGTAACAGTGTAGCAGAAGCATCAAAGGGTTTCTAGTGTCGAAATAAGAGGATTTATAAATGCAAGAAGCTCCTTTAAGGCTTCACAAACCACTGACTGTCCGCCAAATGAAGAGGCCTGCGTCCAATTTTAGACGCAAACTTCATTACCATAATATGACTTATTCATGTCCTGCCTTATTTTTTATGCTATTGTTTTGAGAGAGTGTGTGTATTCTTGTTGTTGTAAACTGAAGGACTAAATTGAAACCTGATAGGATCACTACTGCGTTGCATAACCAACTGTCCAGTGGGTACAACCGGGAAGTGTGCTTTACCATGTCATATCAACTCTGTGGGTGGCATGGGCTACTGCATGATTTAAACGGGAATATTCACTAACATTCATCCAGTCTTGAGGCCAAATATTTCTATAAATATCCAAAGAATTTGTTTGATGTTCACTATGGCAGACTTGGTGGGTATACAGTACAGTATATAACTGAACAAGGAATATGCCCCACAGTCTGCTATGCAGGCAATACCAGGCTCTGCTAACGTTCATTTTACAGCCAGCTTTGTACAAGTTAGGAAAATATTTACTTTCATTCACATGGGAATTGTACTCATATGTTAACAGTATACTACAAACCACATGACTAATTGTGTGTGTCTGATGAGGCAAACATGTTTGTAGCTGCCCTGACTTCAAAGTTTTGTTTCTCTGCTGTAGCTTTTTCTTGAAATACCTCAATGCATTTTCATATGCTTTAATATTTCATGGCAGGTGGAGTTGAAAATTTGTCATTTAAGCCCTGGTTGTACTTTTCAGTATGCAGTATTATACAGTACTGTAAGGTAAACTATTAAACTACGAGTGTAAAAAAGATGAATAAAATCCAGTACTAAAGCTACTCTTTTTTCAGTTTTATCAGTAACATAATGTATTGTGGATGAGGTGTTTTTGGACTACTGTTTTACAAAAATTTTCAGTTTTTAGTTGTGGAGTACTGCCATGGGCTGTGAAATTGGATATGAGCAATGAACATATTAAAAGAGCATTCAATGTCTTTATTGTCTTTCTCTACCTTTTTTTGGGGGGGAGGGGGGCTCATTGGAGTTGGGGGAGATATATTTCTTGTTATCAGAACACTGAATTATTAAGAGTGCAAGTTTCCTTGCATTGCAACTATTCTGGTATGATTCAATTAGATGCTATGGCTAGAAAATTTCTAGGAACGTTCTTTCTTTTTAAAGACTGAGAAAATAGCAAAAAGCAATTGCTTCAACTCTGTCACATTAAGGATGCACGCCAGCCTTAATGGCGTATTAAAAACCTCGTTTTCTACACAGTATGACTGAAAGTTGCAGTATGTGCGTGCAGTGTGGCATTCTTAAGCCAGGCAGGCATTCCAGAGAGAATTAGAAGTGGGGGGGGGAGGGGCCTAATCACCCAAACAACCCAATTTGTTCAACAATACAATACAGTACCAATGCAAGGCAGCCCAAAATTAATACAGCAATCCCCAAGTCTCTGTGGTCCCTGTTAGCACTCAGTTTTTGACCAATCATCTGTATAATCACAGTCTGTAAATACTGTAATGTGCAAAGCAAATTTCCTGTTATTCAAACAGTTACTTGAGTTTAGGGACGCAAAGTAACAAGAAATATGGTGGTTTTAATGGTAAAGTGTTTGCACGGGTAACCCGGGTACCTGCCGCCATCGTATTACCCGGTTCCAAATCTACTACCCGAATCTTAAAAAAAAAATGCATGCAACAGGATCATCCCATTTACGCCATTGCCCACGGTAATGGACTAAAATTTTTTGCCAATTTGGTAAACATTCTCCGAGACTGAGAATGAAGAGAGCCCCTAGAAATTATGTGTAAGTTTGATAGTTGTCTGTACTTCGTTTCTGAAGTTGAAATTTTTGTCAGTGTGTAGCCCGATCGTGCTATCGTCACGTAGTGGGTTACTTCTCACACATCACATGTATATCGCTTATAAACTTACTTGCAAGCAAGCTATCTGACGGTCAATTCAAAATCACATCGTACTGTTTCACGCAGATATAGCAAGACATACTGTATCACCCCCGCCCAGCTCGCAAAGACAGTGCCCGTAACGTTCAGCAAGCTAGGTAAACTGAGCCTTGCATGTATATACGATCTTATTATCAATACGGTATGCCACCTCGAGTATAATCCTCGAGTATTTCTTAATGGTTAAAGGTGTCAGTTTTATGCAAATCAACACTTTGCAGCTATTTGCAAAGTAAAACGACATCAATGTAATAACACCGTAAACATTCACAAAATTTTTTTTTAAAAGTGGCCAGTATATATTATGTTATTTTGCCCCAAAATGGCGCTTGAGCAGACTACAAAGTTTATGTGTGAAAGTTATGTTACCGTGCCTGGATGTCGACACGAGGCTAGCTACGTAAGAACGTACATACCCCATTAGCGATAATTCCAACGCACATTGAAAAGTAGTATGAGGGAAGTTCACAAACATGACGTCGTTTGTTTACAATCAGTAATTTTTGACGTGCAAGAGAATACCATAATACAGAGCTCTGATTAGTTGATATTTTTAAATCAGTGGTTTAAAAGGAGAAGCTTCGAGCTCTTACTATGCTGACTTTTCGAGTAGGAAAGCGTCCCAAAATTCAATATCAAATTGATATAGGCCTTGGGAAGTATAATTTTCTTATTTGACTGTTTTCTGTTAAGTTTTTTTTTACTTGTCATTTTGATCTAAAACAAAATGAGACGATTAAACCTTCTAACAAATCAAATTTTTTTGAACTTGGGAACTGTGATCGCTATACCTATCCAGTACAGATGTTAATGTTACCATGCATGTCTTATGGAGTATGCCTTACAAAATGCTCACATCTTTTAGTCACCATTTGTAACACCGGGTAACCCGGGTACCCGACGGGTATGGCGATCGGGTACCCGGGTCCTAATTTTTAGTACCCGTGCAAACACTAGTTGTGACGGTTTGTTCACTTCATTGATTTATCTACGAAAAGATCTGAGACATTAGTCCTGTTTAGCGTTCTATAAACCTGCAAAATGGGCGTTTGTGTTTGGGTCGTGCAGGGTGTGTCATATGGGGTAGTTGTACACAACTGTGTCGTGGAGTGGACACAACAGGTTCCTGATACAGGGGCAAGTGAATGAATTGTAGGCTTATACTCTATCTGTGTTCAGGTGTGTGTGATGGGAATAAATATGGAACTCATGCAATGGTATGCAATGCATGGAAGTTGTAAAAATTATTAAACGTTGCAAAGTTTCACAAATAAGCTAATGATTTTTGTCATTTATTGTATTGACAACAGAAGTGATTGTTGACTTTTAAAATGAAGAAATCAGGAGGCTGCAACTGGCAGAACATCATAGCAAATTTTTGAATAATCAGTCTCTTTGATTTAGGAGCTAGAAGGATGCAGACTGTGACCTTAAGAAAAGTTGAAAACCCTGATCTATTTTGAAGACAAGTAAAAAGAAACTTGTTACATATGTAGCTGTTGCTTCAAAACAAGTTTGGAGAGACAGATCTTATTCTTTACTCTTTAAATACTACTTCCAAATGATTATGTGCCCATAGTGGAAATACATGTCATTTCTTTCCCCCTTCCCCAGCAGTCATTGTGCACAGCGCCCTCTTCGCCTGGTATGGAGACAGGGACATCCCTGTACATGACAAATCAAAACAACAGTCTTATAGGCAAGTCCCATTTGAAGCAGCAGGAAGGAAGAGAGATATACTATTACATGTTCTTAAATCATTGCAAACTATTTCGCTTAATACCTTGTCTGAGTGCAGCTTTATTTCTGTACTGGAAGGTCATTGACTTAAAACCATACACTGTAAATTGCTGGTCTTTGAAATCACCCCATGACTCTGATGGAGTGGTCATTAATCACTCCTAGTGGTTCAATAGTGCTAAAAGGATACAAGTGTTGCAATATTTAGGGTTACAGAGTTCAAGTACTGCAAGCAACTATTACATGAAGTCTTTGTTGGTGTGATGTAAATTACAGCTATTGGTCATTAACCTTATGCCCTGTCTGTGCTACAGCTAGTGACAGATTTATTTCTTATTAAAACCTTGAGATGTAGTTGCCCATAGTTAATGAAGACTTGCGCTTCATCCTATGTTTTGGGATGTCATTGATGTTGCCAATGGCTATCACCTGAAGGTCAGCAACAGATCACTGCACTTCATTAAGTTAAGCCCCACCAGTGCATTATAAGAAGGCAATTTTTACATAAAAGTACTACTTCAGAACTTCTATGCCTTATGCAGACTTTGTATTTCTTGAAACTCCCATGCTTGAAATAGTTATTTATAACCAAGTTTTAGTTCTTATTAAAGGGGCTCATTGAGTTGATATCAATAATGAAATAAGATGTTCAAGGGTGAATACCATATATGACAGTGCTTATAGTTAGCATAATAAGTAGAGTTTCATACTCAACAGTTAGAGATAAGGTTAAAAATTTGAATTTTGTGGTTAACTGACTTGTAACAGTTTTGTGCACAATTTGAGAAAGTGTCTGGTCACGAATTTTTGAAAACCTCAATGAAGTATTAACTACTCACTCATAATACCGTTACTTGAATGTCTGGATTGTCTAAGTTTGATCACTTGTCATTGGTATACATGTGACAAAAACTGAACTGAATTTCATGAACCAACTCAATTAGCCACTTTAGAATTAGATAACAAATTCTACTGCCATAATTTGCTGCTTTGACATTAGCATTTGAAAACCACCCCATTTCCAACATTGCCAGTGGATGGACCTCTTCCAATCATAGCATTAAGATGAAGCAGGGAATGAGTGATCCTATGAATGACTGTTTTACATGTTTTGTCTGGGGTTGCAAGTTGTGAAACCAAAACTGTTATCATTTTGTAAATCTGTCATAGTTTTCTACCTTTTGTCTTTTAGCTAGCTTTAGTCATGTACGGAACATGGGTCTGATATTTTAAGTCACAATTACACGACATTACAAGAGATTGTGGCACTCTGTGAAGGGTATTGTTTGAACTCCCCAGGGTACGGCCTGGCTAATTAAGAAAAAATACCTTCACACCCCCCTTGTTGGGTAGCCAGCTTTCTAATTATTTTCCACACCTCCCAACTGTAACTCCCTTTCTCTTTGTCTTCTCCATATCTCTCTTTATCCAGTCCTCCCTAAATCTCCTATCTTTCATCCTTATGGTAAGTTTCCATCTCCTCATGACTGGCAGAGCTGGCTCTGTGCCTGTGATGGCTGGAAATGAAGAATCTAAGTGGGTATTCCCAGAAGGAAGTTCATGTCAAAGTACTTTTCCCCACATTTCTCTTCAATGTCATATTTTTCAAGGAATACTGATACTGAACCCAATATTAACAAAGCCATTGAACAACAAATCCAACCTTGAGCAAGAATTAGGTGCAAGGATGCTATGGCTGTCAATCTTTCACTATTCATTACATACTAATTCACTTCAGAGCTGCAGTAAAGTATCACTAAATCAGTGCTCATATATATACAGTTTGTACTTTAAATACCAGCAGAAAAGTTAATTGCAGTCAGTTGTTGATGTGCATGCCCACTGAAGCAGAACTGTTTACCATATCTCTTTGGAGAGAGGCTGTCCTTATGTTGATAACCTAGTTTTGACTGAGGACTTAGGGAGAGACCTTTCTTTTGTGTTAGAAGTTATGATTCATGCTGCCCGTTTGCTGTGTTAACTTATTGTTCAATTACACCTGGCAGATGGTATTGTTACATCGGCTTGACCCTGTGTGCTAGCAGGCCACTGGAATCAATGCTCACTTTTGATTGGTTGATTGGAGGTGACAGTTTAGGGAAGAGGAGCTGGTGACAGACAGGCAAACAGTACCCAGACAGAGGGTAGGAAGAGAGCATTATAATGAGGAAGTGAAAAACTTTTGTCTGTTTACAGCTGTGAGTTACTCAGTTTACCATTGGATCATCAGCCTTAAAATAAAGCTGATTAACTTGTTTACAACTGTACTTTGACTGTGAAATACTGTACAGTAGAATATTCACCAGCAGTTCTTTCAAAGGAGGTGTTATATTAACTATTAGAAGGAAGTGAAAACAATATCAATCTGTTCCACATATGGTTTTGTTATGAAGATCCAGGGTAAAGGGTGTGATGTGTTGGTTCTGAGGAAAGAAGGTAATTATAATTTGTAGATATATGGTGTGACTTTTAATCAATGTGTCATCATACATTGCAAATATTGTTGCCTAATTATGTCTGTAATAGGTTCATCCCTTTACCTTCGAAAGTATTGCACAGAAACTTCCGGAGCAAGAGTTTGCATGCAGTTATATTGTAATATGGATATTGCATGGTTTTATTTTGTTGAATGAGGGAACTTTGATTGTATGGCCTTGAGAGGCATGAAACAGGTGTATTAAAATCTAGTTGCAAAGTGTTCAAAAAATTTTCAACACTTTTTATGTTGTAAAATTTGTATGGGAAACTTCTTGAGATTTTTAAATCTTGTTTTGTAGCCAATTGTAAAATTTGCCTGCCTTTTGATATTATTTCATAGTTTAAATTTGTTGGATGAGGGAACTCTGCTTGTAACGCCCTTAAAAGCCTCAGGTTATAAAACAGTTGCTTTGCCGTGTATTGTAGTTGCAAATTGTTTTAACAATTCTCATCATTTTTCATGTTAAAGGATTTGTAAGAAAACCATGTTGAGATTTTAAATCTTGTTAAAGCCAGTTGTTATATCCACTGGTTTCTACATATTTTCAGTGTTCTCATTCGGTACCATCCCTCCCCCCCCCCCCATAATTTTTTTGTGTGTGTGTTTGCATTATAAGGGAATCATTGTGCAAGTTAATAGGTTGTGGCCTTTACGCTAGCTTTTCTATTTTGGTATTAGGCACCCACCGCAGTTTATGGCATCCTGTTTGATGTTATAAAAATGGGACTGCCTCCACTCTTTAAAATTTTATGAGACTTGAATGATATTCATTAAGGCACAAGCACATCTTACAATAACATTTTGCATGCAACTTTGATTAATATTCCATTAGTTCACATATATAGTTCAGAATTCGCTTGAACCCAATTTAAATCTCAGCCTTACCTCTTCATACATTCCTTGTATGGGTATTTGATTTTAAAGATTGAACTTCAAGTTTTTCCTGACCCCCTGGCAGTTTGCTGTCTTGCAAGGTGCATTGTCTCTGTGAGGCTTCTGTATATTGTTTTTTGTCAACATGCTGAGATCGACCAGTCAAAATAGGGGCCACTAAAGGTAGCACTAAAAAAGAATAGCAAAAGTAGAATCAGAATGAAAGAATCAACCAGTTGTGAGTCCTTCAGTGACTGATCTATTTGATTGGGTACTAGGTCTGCATTCAGAGGCCGCTGAGCCAATTGTGCAGTGCGGGGACTAATCATCGAAGAGGCCCAATATGTCTAATAAAATAAATGCAGTTTAAGGTGGCCCAAAATGCAGTTTAAGGCAGCCCGAAACGCCCACAGCAGAAAAAGTGTGGGGGCTAAGGCCCTCCTAGTCCCCCCCCCTCTCCGCGGTCCCTGGCATTACCGATACTGCTCATATCAACATATTGAGGACACTGCATATATCTACATCATTATGTATATACTCTATAGTGTATAGATCTATTTTTTTCCTTTAGTTTTTCTTTCCAAAGTTGTGAGATGTTATACATCAACAAAATACACTCCTGTCTAATAGAAAGATGTACCGTTTCTTGATATCACATCTTTTAGATAAGCTGGAGAACAGTATGTTTTCATTTCTAAGACGAATACCTGTACATGTAATACTTAAAGTATTGAACACCACAACATAGAAGGACTTCAAAACTGGACTGTGGACCCTCACATATCCACCACAAATTACAAATAGTGCTGCTGTATATAAATGATTCATGCAGTACTTTGTGCAAATAGAAAAGCCATCCCTTATTGTACAGTAGGTCTTTGATGTGTCAACTCAAAGGGGATTCCCTGTAGTATAATGCATGGGGAAGTGTATTTTACATTGTATGCACTACTAATTTTGTTTGTGAGGTCATGAGCTGTTCAGGGTTGCAGTATAAAAGCAGTGAACTTTATATTGCTTAGTTCAGTAACTATGCTATCATTGGAATGGGATGGTCTCAAACAAAATATTCTTCAGTGTGTATCAGAAAAGCATTTGATCTGGAATTTGCAGAGATCTGTTTTATTTAAAAGGCTGTAACTTGTTTTAGAAAGATGAAAACTGGACAATTTGGATATGAGAATGGTTCATCACCCAGTGTAGGTGAGTTAAAAGGAAATATTGCGTTTGTTTTGAGAGAAAAATTCATCCTTTTAAAACTATAATATTTATTGACACAGGGTGAAAGATTATCAAAAATAAGGCAGTATGGTAGCCTTCTTTTCAAAAAATAAGTTTCCCACAGATAGAAATTCAGTTGTTTGTTGTTGTTCACGAACAATTTGTTCACCCAAACTTTTAACATTTCAAATGATGCAGCAATCATGGCTCATCTTACGAATACTATTTTGAAGAGATGTAGCTATATTGCTGGGGTTTATGATTTAGAGTGAATTGTTGGATAGTGTCTGGGCCATTTTCTTTGTACTCTTTGTTGGAGCATTTTAAACACAGTATTTCCTTTTAATTGTAATGGACTTGGAATTATTTAGAAGAATAGCATTGACTTGATCCAGTATGTAGGCCTACAGTGAATAAAATATTGTATGGTATGGCTTGAAATGTACATAGAATTGACCAAATTTATAAGGGGCCAATTGGCATACATACAGATATGTCAGTTTAAACTTACACATAAAAATATAAAGTTTCCACAACAGTGTGAGTAGCTCATGTAAAAATTGCTAAATCTATTTTAATTTTAGTCCTTTAATTGTAATTAAAATGTGAACTTATGATTTTCAACTTCAGGTTTAAAATACTCCTTACAGAATTTAGGAAGTTACAATAAGGTTGTTTCTTCAAGACTGTGGTCTTGGTACCTCAAGGAAACCCTGCCAGGTAACACCCTGTTACCTCTTGCTCGAGTAATGTGGGAACGTAGGTTAAATGGGGATTGGTGTTTAAATTTTGATCCACCTCATACCGAAAGGTTTTGCCGTTTCAAACACCCATGTCTGTTTTAATCAAACAAGGTAACATGTGTTTATGGCTCTGTTGACCTGTATTTTCTAAAATTTTACAGTAATTGGTACATAATATTTTACCTGGTTACTTTAGCAGCTCTACCCAATCAACTAAACTTGGGGTACGTGTAGAGAACACAGGAAAACACAGGAATAACATGCAGTTTTGCATTATTTTTAACAAGGGGTAACATTGAGTGTTGCGGGGTATGGGAGAACAAGCCTTTAAAATTTAAAGCATCCATTTTGTTGTTGATGGTATATTCATGTGTTTAATGTAGTGCATCAAGCCATCACATTGAGACCATAGTTAGACATGGTACAGTGCCTAATTAACAGCCTGTAGGCTGGGGTAGCCTCTCAAAGGGAGGGGGAGAGATTGTATTCAGTTCAGTATAGTACTTTAGTTGTTTTTAGGGAACATTACATAATGGTGGGTGTAGATGGGAGGAGGGGGACACTTTTTAATGGGCTGGTATCAGATTCCAGTGTGTTTCATTAGCCACCATTGCAGGATGCATTGTGGAGGGAAGTTAAGAAAATGTCCCTCTGTTTTGTTATAGTTTACAATATGTAGAGTAACCTCTTGATTTTCCATTTGTATTCATTTGTAAATGGACTGTTCTGTGGCAAACATAACAGTACAATAGGTGAGTTTGGTATGTCATGTTGGTGGTACAGTACTGTATGCAAGATTGTCAGAGCTGATTTCTCAGAACAAGATTGGGGGGGAGGGTGGATTCAATGTGTTTTCCTTTGAAAAAGCAATTGAAGCAAACTGGCACACTGAGATGTGATTTGGGGACATTGATTATAGGGCCAGATACCACTTTGTACGTGCGGTTCCGCAACAACTTTATAAGAACCCAGTCTTTGCCAAGAGTTTCCAGGTATAATGAAACATATCTAAGGAAAATACTGTACTTGACATTTAGCCAGCTGTTCTGAGATACTGTATTAGTTTCAATTTCTAGACATCTTTTATGTTGTTGCTCTAGAATCTCTTTCTGTGTAAAGTGCACAGTACAGCCATGCAGAACAATGTATTGGAACCCTGCTGTTCAAATACATAAACCAAAATATTTTATGTCAGGCAACTTGCACTGGTGCACTTCTCGTGAAGAAACTGTATACAGTATACTGCACGATGGTGTGGTGTAGCTGCTATCTGTATGTAATAATTAACTAACATATACAGTGCAGTACAGTACATAAACACACCAAGGTATGCTGAATTAACCATCAGAAGGAGACTTTTGAACTTTTGAACATTAATATTATTACAGTAAATTTCTTTTACAAGACACATTCCATCTAAGGTTCCATTTTGCATCTTAGTGCTCTCAAATAGGCAAAAATTTTCCAACAGGGAAGATCCTTCCCTCAGGACGGCCATCACTAATCTGTTGTGCCCCACCAAACACTGCACCCTGGCCATGGTCCTGGTACTTGCAATTTGCATCAAGGAAGTACTGTTCTTCCATTTTAATAGTAAGGCATACAGTACTGGTATTATACTACATCATGCTTAACAAGTGCTATGTTTATTTTGTGTGCTATTGACAGAGTTAATATTCAATACAACACTCAGTAAATTATGCTATCGTTCAACTTATAACTGTCCTTATGTTGTATAATGCTAGATGGATTTTGGAGCTTTGGGGAATTCTCTTGTGCCCAAACCCTTTTAGAGTCAGTCTGGATTTCATGAATAGAGAGAAATCTGGCAATCTTTCAGCTCTACAGTGTACATATACAGTATACCAAGAGAGCAATGAGACTTGCATGCTACAATTGTGCCTCAAAGAATTTAAATTGGAAAGAAGAATGACAGTACTGTAGCATTGTGGAAGTTTCCTTTTCAGTTTTCAAGAAGCTAAAATTGTATAGGAAAAATCTGATTAATTATAGATTACCGTTATCTTTTAAAAAAGATGTTCATTAAAGAATCATACTTTTAAAAACAGTTTTTTGTAGTCCTGACAGACTTTCATTGGTAAAATTTCAATCCGTTGTATCATATTTTGACAAGCACAAGATTCATATTTTGAGAAGACCAAAATTATCAGGAAATTTTCTGTGACATCACATATTTTGGGAAGGTAAGGGCAGGTAAATTTATTTGCCCAAGTTTTATAAATGCATGCAGTGTACAGTATTGTATATGAAGCATAAATGCAAATAGACTATTCACGGTAATGTCACTGGCTGGCACTGGTTATTATAAACTACAGATCGATGGAAATTTCATTAGTTTTCTAATATTCACATTTTCTTTTCATTTTCTAGATTTGAGCAGTGCTTGGAGGCCCATCAATTCTTCATCAGCCATGTCTACTTCACCGGACTTGGTGGTCAACAGCCCATCACAAACACGGATCCCCACAGCCAGCATGGAATCCATCACAGGGCCTGATGACACTATTGAATATATGGATGGGGATGTGACTCCTCCCGTCAACACAGAAGTGGATTGCGCAGTGGAGTCCCGGGCAGAATCCCCTATGTCTAACTCAGGAACTCTTAAGGCCAGAAAATATAAACCAAACGACAATTCTCCGAGAGGCGAAAAGAAACCACCTTGTTCCCCAAAGGTCCCACACTCCATGAGAAAAGAAAGTAGTTTACCTCAAGTGAAAGCAGATACTGTAAAAGTGATGGAAATGTTTTTGAAAAGGAGAAGCAAAAGTTTAAATGATGCTGTGCTAACAAAAGAATATTTTGAGAGGGAGAAGAGAAGAAAGAAAGCAAGGCCTTCCAGAAATACGGTCACAGTTATTCAAAAACATGAAATCAAAGAGACAGTCGAAGAGACCCAAGAAGTTATAATGCGGGCAAAAGCTGCCCGCCCATGCATGCCTCGTGGACATGACAGTTATGTTTGGGCAATGGAAAACAGGTTTGATATTGAAATGTCTGGGACAGATAACATTGCCGATGATGAACTTTCATCTCCCGAGGAAAAGGAGAGTAGATCAGCGCCCTCTACGTTGAGGCTGCACGTCCAGAAAGTTGGTGAAAATGAAACAGAACATATTGAAAATGGTTCAATGACCCTTACAAGAGAACTTCATAAAAAAGAGAGGAAGGATGTTCGGCGTAAAATGAGCATTTTAGATAAAGCTAAGCGGATTATCCGCTCCCCAAGCACACAGAGAAAGACGATTGTACCTGATGATGGAGAATATTCCCCATCTTACGCCAAAGATGAGGTACATTCAGAAATGAAAAAAACAGGGTTCACTTCAAGATTAATTAAAAGAACCTTCAGTCGCAAAGAGACCAAAAAGAGTAAAGATGAATCCTCACCGAGAGGGTCATCAAGCTCCATTGAGAGGAGCACTAGTAAACTACAAGAAAAAAACAAAAGTATGGAAAAAAGGAGCTCTTTAGAAAGAAAAAAATTAGCAGATCACAACAAGTTGTTAGAAAAGAACAAATCACTTAGTCGTAGTGAGTCAAAAGAAAAACATTCTAGACGGTGGCCTTTTAAAAGACGTTCTCGGAAAAGTGTTCCAACCCCTACAGATGAAAGTGCAGCGGGGGCATCAGATTCAGCATCAATGCGTGATTGGGCCTCTTCTAGTGATATAAGTAGTAACTATGGTCACTCTTTAAATGAGGCTGAGCGTAGGAAAATGCTTATAGACATTCGTCGAGGTGTCCATCTAAGACGTTCTGGTAATTTTAGTGATTCTCAAATATTGGACAGTAATGTACCTAGAGGGGCTGGCCGTCCCCGCTCAGTTCCACAAGAGCTACGGGAATCTAATGGGTCATTAGCATCCTCAGAAGGGTCTGATCGCAAGGCAAGTAGGCCAACATCATTGATATTCAGGGAAAGGAGAGCTGAACGGTCTCGAAGAGGGTTAAATGGTGAGTTTGCTCTGTATGTATTTATGAGGTTATGCCAGAAATATTTGCAATTGCTGATCTTTATAGCTGAACAGGTACGGTATACCGTACTGACATTAGTCCTGCAACCCATTTGTCCTAAGTACTGTGTGGTACATCCCATTGATCGTATACTGTACTGTAGCTTGGGCAATATGGTCCTGCACAGTTTATCAGGACTCATTAAATCATTGTACAATTGATCATCTCGTGTCCATGCTGTTGTGCACCAGCTGTACCTTTATGTTAAGATCAAAATCTTGATAGATTTACAGGGTGGTACTGTATTCAATATAGGGATGTATTTTCAGTCTTTGTTTTTAATAAGAAATAATCTTCCAACAAAATTGTGGTGAACACAATTTTTGTTCAAAATTTAAAAACTTTCAATCTATGTTGTTGCTCCTTACCTCCTATTTATGCATTGTAACCCCCTCCCTTTGGATAGACAAGCACAAGGAGGACCTCTCCAGGTGACCTCTTCCAGAGGTCTCCCAGAGGTACATTGCTGTTAAAAGCTTGCCAGGGACTTTCTGCAGGTAAGTGGAGATTACAAAGTGTAAATAGGAGGTAAGCATTGGGGCTTGTAGATTCCCAAACCAGGGAGTTTTGGGAGTTTGATACAAAAATTATAGTATAGTCATTACCTTTTACAAACTTCAGGGACAGAAACAAGCCTTGGCGGAAACCCTTCCCACCGACCAGCTACTGTACACTGTGGCTGTACATGTTGCCTATTAGTTAGAGCCCATCTTGGTCCCAGTGCATGATATCTTGCAAAACTTCAATATAGCAACATACAGTACACTATACTGTGCATCATTCCAAAGGTCTAGATATGCCATACATGGCGATTGCCACCTCCAAAGTGGTGGCGAACTATATGAATTCATTTTGTTTTGAGAAAAATGTCTGTTTTGGTTGTCACCAAACAGCCAACCATTTGGGGTGTTGCTGTTTGGCCATGATAACTACCTTTGGTAACTAACTTAGGCACAAGCTGGTTTAGTGTAAGACCAGTGGACTGTAGACTTCAGGGCATTTGCCTAGTGTTTGTGCCAAGCTGGTTTGATTCCATTTTGATGCAATAGCTTGTCAATTTTTACACAATAATGCAGTTCTGCAAGACAGCTCAGTTTGCCATGTTGAGTGTATTGACCCCATGGAAAATTTTTCAAAGAAAACACTGGCAATTGCAGTTTTTTTTAAGCAGTCATTCACATACAGTAACATGAATCAACATGTTAGAGTACAACCACTTTACAGTAAACTGCCAGTTTTGTTTATTTTGGGGGGAGGGGGAAGGGGAAAGGGAAGGGGTAGGGCTGAGTGGAAATTTTTATTAGCTTTAATGTAGGCCTAACTTTTTAAAAATTAAAAAGAAATATGAAATTTGTAAGTTTTAATGTATTGCAAAGTAGGGCATAAAAAACTTGGATCATACAATGCTGTATGCTTTTAGTACATGTGTATAAATAGGTACAGTGTGATATGTGTTCAATGTAAACTGTCTGGTATTCAATGTGTATCAAACTTGTTTGCTTGTTGTTTAGAACATGTAAATAAGCTTCGCAAATATTACATAGGGCACACAATATATACATGTACAGTGTTTACTGTACTGGCAAGAGATTTTAAATACAGTATTCTTTAATAATCAACAAATAATGAAACACGTTCAAGATGAGTGAACCATAATAAGCAGCTAAGACTCAATATTCAAGTAATTAGTGGTGAAGGGATGTTTAGAGGTCAGCTTATTAACTTCTAAGGTCATTTGAAGGCCATTTTATCCCTGTCCTCACATAACGTGACTTGTTCTCGGTCAATCGTGACATGTACCTGGTCATTTATGTAAACAGATCTTCATTTAGAGTTAGAGAGTAACCAATTATGAATACTGTACTTTATACTGAACTTACTAAAGGGGTTCATCCACGTTATGCCAACCAGAATGATGTCACTCCAATTTTATGCATGCAGCCGCATTTTATCTCAAGAAGTCTTAATAATTTCAGGAAAGCCTGTTGATTTTATGGTGAGAGAGAGAGAGGGGGGGCTTTTATTTTTCACATACAGGTGGGGTTATCAGAAGAAGGAGCAGGGGGGCTAGAAATAAGAAAAGATTTGTGTCTCAAAGACTATATTTGTAATTGCTGTTTCAATATACATTTTGTAGTATGAATAAGACAAATTATGCAGGGCTCAAAATAAGCTTGGAAGGGCACAGTCAAGTGGACAGTTTAGCAGTAATTCTGTGTTACATAATGTATTTCTGAATGGCACCATGGCCATTGTTAGTTAAGGCCTGTAAGCCATGGTTGGTCATCCTTTCTGTTACTGTATTCAAGCCCTGACTTAATTTTCTTTTTATTTTAGATGTGATGAATCTTGATAGCACAACACCTGGTCACATCCGAAGAAATGTCCAAACCAGAGAATTGGAATACTCGATATCCTTGTCAATGGCCAGTGACCTGGAGTCACAGGGCCTTGAAACAAGCAGCAGGGATCAGATAGAGAAGGATGAAGATGCTGCAAATGATGAGCAACTGAGGCGGATCAGTCGTGCCAGTCTTGGGAGTAGCTGGACCAGTAGTACATGGGAGGAGAGTGGTGGTAAGATGTATATAAATTTATGTTTGTACGTATATTATACACTATGAAGTTTATTTTATATATCTGCTTGCTGCCCTCACCACAAAGGTATTCTGTCTCAAAAACAAGAAATGATTGACTGAAGAAATATTACCCCAAGCAGTACTTGTTTATCCAGAAAAGTTGGATCATTAGTCATATCAAATTTCTCAGGTGTGCAAGGAATATTCTGATGTTGTTAAACTACAGGCACCCAGCACTCCAGTGTTGGTTGTTATTTTAAGGGCATATTTTGAAATGTCAGGTTTTTATATCTTGAAGAATTTATGGCCTCAGTGAATTGTAGCAATCAAGTGTATTGTAGGCGGATATTATTATACTGCTGCTGTGTTTTGTTAAACACATTGTATATTACATTGTATATTGTGTACATTGGATTCCTGGCAACTTGCCTCATACTGTACCTGCAAGAGGGTTTATTGATTTTGATATGTATAGACTGTGAAGCTTAAGTTGTGTACATAAAATGTAAAGTGGGATGTGTCTGAACAGATTCAAACCTGTGGCCTAATTTTACTTTTATTTGGAATTACCCAGATTTGCAAATGTTGAAGTTTCTGCATTGTTTCTTTGGAATTTTTGTAACCAGCCCTGCAGCTTGCCTCCTGCTCATCAATGTTGGGAAGATAAAAGATGAGTTTGTCTGGAATACTTGCTTGGGGAGGCTTCCACCATCAGAGTGCTATTTTTAGACAAGGGAGGATATGTTCAGAAATGGAGATATAATAGAAATGGACGAGTATTTCCTCAAAACATCTTTCCTTACCCTTAATCACACCTATTAGCATCTTACCTGGCATGTTTAATTTTTTAATATATTCACTGAAAAAAAATTAATTCATTTATTTTTAAATTGTTGAATTGCTCAATATATCCAATGAAAAAAAAGAAAAGGAGAAATTTTGAGGAAGCAAGTTTAGGCAGTGGTGAATAGGTATTTCCAGTATTATGTTTTAGACTATACAGAATATTTACATTATCAAACATGTAGTGGCTTTTTTTACTTTCTTAATTACTGTACTTGCTCAGTTTCACTGAGAGTATCTCTTAATAATAATATGAACAATTGACATTTCTCATAAACATTTGAGTGAACAATTGACATTTCTCATAATAATGTGGTATTTTATTCTTTTCAGCATTAATTTGAAAATTTTGCTCTTCCATAGCATCTGGGAGTGATGTTCCATTTGACCAGAGGTCAGTTGATGAGCAAGAAGAATTCTTCAAAAGAATCGCTGACCGTTTGGCTCAGATTGGGGATCAGGTGGTTCAAGAGTACCAATTTGAATCAGATACAGCTGTGAGGGGTGAGGAACCAGGTCCTAGTCAGGGAAAAATTGGCTTACTGGCAGAAGAATCAAGGTCTAGACTGTCCAATGGTCCATCTTCTGGGGCTGCGACTGGGTCAGGTTGGTATCTGTTGTCATGGCTATGGTACCACAGTGTTGATCAAAGCCAAGGACATCAGAAGCCATACATACCCACTGGTCATCAAACTTTAAAAGAACTTTACAATGAAGGTTACAATTGTTTTGATCTACTGTGCATACCTAATGTGCATTGGCATGAGTCTCTCACCGACCTCCTATCACCCTGTGTATACCATTTATACCTGTAATTACCGTCTGGCAAACTAATAACACTGTGGTAACCCTACCATCAGAGGGCGCCATACACTCTGGCATGATTTGAGATTGAACACTGTTGCATACAATGTGGGCTTGCATCACCACCTAGTAGTAATAGAGTCATGTACACATTGGACCAATGCCTAGATCAGCTGACTACATTTGTTGGTGTAAGTTGCAATGATACCTACATACTTATGTTGCAAGGGGTGGGGTAGGTATGTTTCTGAAGGGATATCCCCGTTATGGCGCCATGTTGTGGGCAATTTGTATTGGAACTTGAATGGAGTAAGCAAGCAAATAAATCTCATGTTGAGAACATAAGCTGTCCTTACACATTTCCCTCATATTTTGCTTTCAAGTGTACTTAAAATGTTGGAAAGAATAAATGTGTAAAAATTTGACCCAACATATAATAAAAATAGATCCAGTACGGTTACAGAAATACTGCCACCTTGTTAAAATGAAACCTACATAAATAAGGATATCAGAATACCCAGGGAATTGAGTTGCCTGCACTCTTGCCTTCATTCCCTTTTCCTCTTACCTGATGTCCTATGAAGGTTCTTACCAGGCTTGGGGTAATCATAATCAGTAATCGTAATCGATTGCAATCGATTACACATTTTGAAGTAGTTGTAATCGCAATGGATTACTTTTGTGACAATCGCAAAGTAATTGCAATCATAATTGATTACACTGGCAAAGTAATCACAATCGTGGTCCCATTTCTGACTACATTGAAGTTGAATTGAACAAAGAAGTAAAGTTACTAAACAATTTTTTTAGTTCTTGGTTTTTCTGTTGGAATGACAAAATTTAATTGTCCCTCCTTTTTGGATGTTCCAGCTTAAAATGAGTGAGAAGTGCATGGGTTCAATAATCTCTACTTTGGTGGGATTTGGTTCTGTTTGAGCTTATCTAGAGCACTGTCCTTGGCCTTTTTTCCAGTTGTGAGCACTGGATTGTTTTGCCTACTACATTGTTTATGTAGAAAGAAAATGTAATCACGATTGCAATCATGATTACATTGCAATGTAATCGCAATCGTAATCAATTACTTTCAATTTTAGCTGAAATCGTAATCACAATCGCAATTGTAAAATATAAAGTAATCGCAATCGTAATCAATTACATTGAGATGTTATCGCCCCAAGCCTGGTTCTTACAATCAAATCTGTGTTGTGTTGTCATTGTGTATTCCTTTTTGAGCTACCTTGCAGTTAAAGAATTATTCAGTGATAAAACCAATTTGACTAATTTGAAATAAACAAGTAGCCATTACAAACTAAGATTGTTGCTAACATGGCTTTCATTCCAGATAATTGTGGGCATAATGGTAGTTTTAAAACCATACATTCAAAAATAAATTATTAGATTTAATAGTTTAAGAAAAGGTAAGGTTAAAAAATTTAACTTTCGTATGAATATAAAAATCATCATTGCAAACCAGAGATGTCATGCTCGCAATACCCCAGATAAAGGACTCAAGAACTGACTAAATTTTACTTTAAAAAACTTCTGTTTTAAGATTATGATCACTTTGCAACATGAAAAAACAAGCCTTGAAATTAAAATTTTCCAGGTGTGCTACAAAAATGCTATCCTCAGGAAATTGAAGAGTGCGGTAGGTGTGCTGTTTTTCGAATTGTGATAGATTTTTATGAGCTCCCACCTTTATCTAAGTGTGCAAAAAATCACACTCTTGACAGTGATTTGAGGAGAGTGATGGTGTGACATCCCTCAAATTCAAAGTACTGAAAAATATTTGACTTTTCACTCCTCACCTTTAACAAGCATTCTCAAAAAATCAAGGAAACAAACTTGCTGGAAGGGGAGAGGGCAAGGAATGGGGTGCAATTGAGGTTACAAAATAAATGTGTGATAGTCATTTGTCACTTGAAACTATTATTTTACTGGTAGTCTACAGGAATTCTCAATTGGTAGTGCTCTTTTATTGACATCAAATTAAGAAAAATAATGTTGAGTAGCTCATATTTCACATGTACTGAGAATGCTTTGATTTCACATCATAGGGTCTTGTCTCCTCACCAGGGTATCCCCTGAAACAATAAAGTAGGATTATATTTTGATAAGGGTGGGTTTAAGACAATTGTAGGAGGGGTTAAGGGGTAAGTATGTTGGGAGAATTGGAACTGTCTGGGGTAATAAGGGCAAAATCAGCTAGCTAATTGGTCCATTTGTGGATCCTTCAATCTGACCTGGAACTGACCTGTGCAACAGATTTTAATGGCAGGCTTAATGCCAACTGGGAAGCTAGGGCACCTGGAGAAAAACCCAGGTGCATCAAGCAGGATTTTCACCCATGCACACATGAATCTCACCGGTGTGCAGCATCAGAAATAGACCTCTCTACCACTCAACAAGCATTATTAAGGACTTCCCCTCCTTAAAAATTAAGAAATTATTTTTGAAACCGTATTTGAACTGGTTATCTTTTACCTAACCCATTTTTACTTGGTCATGGACTTCCTGCAGTAACCACCAGTAAAAATTTAATTGTACGATGGGAAGAAGAAATGACAACAGTTTATCTTTGTGTAACCAGCTGGATAAGAAAGATTTTATTACACCCTACCTCCCCTTTGTGAGGTCGGGTAAAAGTGTTCAGATTTTTAGGAGGGGAACTTCTAATGACACTCTCTGGTGTGAAGAATGATAACTGCCTTAAAGCTTTCTACTGTAACCTCTAAAGTCATTGAATCTGCATATGCCTTCCATTTACTTTGTGTTACCAGCAGTAATGAGGGTGAGGTGGCACCATTCAGAGCTCTCCCTCTCCCCATCCCATCACACAGTAGACTTGTTAAAGTATTACTGCAGGTATTACATAATGCAAATAGGAGATAAATATGAGCCATGGCTCACAGATCCCCAAACCAGGAATTTGAGGGAACCAAATGCCTCACTTACCTGAATCTTTATGAAACTTGTAAATCTCTCTGCAATTACTCCTTTTGACCATTTCTATATTCTACTGAACATCAACTGGCAATGTATAAATCACATCTAGGTGGCATTTCTATAAATATCTCCCTGTATGCTCTGAATATCCTTTCTTTCATTCCTGTACAAGAAGAATGTCAATAAACACTGGGAGGTAGCTTGGTTATGTCATGAACCAATCAGATGTTTCAGCAGCAGTATGATAAAGCTCCCTGGTGTCTTGTTCTTTTCAGCTTCAGAGTTGAGTGATGCTATTGGTAGCCGCATCAGGAGCACAGTTGATGGTCTTTCAAGGGTAAGCTTTTGGATTGATCGTTTTTACAGACACCAAGGTAAAAGGGAACACATGGTGTAGGAATAATGCAGAATTCTCAGACCAACAGTCACATCTTCATTTGGTCCTTATACCAATATATAATATTCCATATGGTCAAGTGATTTAATAGAACATACGACGTGCAGCCAAAAGGTGGAGAATTTGACTCCTGGCTGGGTCATACCCAAGACTTAAAAAAGGGAACCTTCTGTCATTGTGCTTGGTGCTCAGCATAAGAATAAAACCTCATCTAATTAACCTTACAGAAATATAAAACAGTAAAACTAGATTGGGTCCATGTACAAAAATATAAAAAATAAAATTAATAGTGAAACATCACAAATGGAATACCCAAATGATGAAAGAAAAACACAAAAGTAAAGAGGATGCTAGAAATGCTCCAAAATAGAAAATATCATAAGATTCATTAGTTTTACAACTGGATTTACAGACTTTACAAATGTGTTTTGAACTTAGTGTCTGGGTCATATTCTGTCATTGGGTTATTAAGGCACATTTTGTTCTTAATTGACGGATCACAGTAGTGAGAATTCCATGTCTACTACTCGGTGGAATTTTTAAGTTTGATTCTTATCACTCAGTACCCTAGAGGTAAAAGAACATTTGTTTCACGATCTAACATGGTAATTTTTGTGAATATCTGTATATGAAGAGTCTATTTCGCTCCTCCCTACCTCCTATTGACCTATGTATATCGTTATTGCCTGCAATAACCGTCTGGCAAAAACCTAATAACACCGTGGTAACCCCTACCTAATGAGGGCGCGCTATACCCTAGCTACTTCCTTCTTCGTTTTTGCCTTATCGTGTTTACACGTGTGGGAAAATCGTCTGGTAAAATTCCACTATTTTTTACGTACAATCTTCGTGATTCTGACCAATCCTTTTTGTCTACGCCGTGGACTGCTCCTCGACGCCTTCTACTGAAACCATGAGTATCCTTTTTCTTTCAGGCCTTTTTTTTTCGGGGTTTTTTGCTAAGCTTAAGTATCGAGGATTTTCGCCTTGCGCGATCCTCTCGTCTATGTAGCTTTGTACAGGGAGCGGTCTCGCGCCGCCATTTTGTTCCAGGTGCGGGCTCCGGGAATTGCGGTCCGTGGTGGACCTTTCCCCCTCCCCCTCGTCTCCTCCCGTCCGTGTAGGTTGTGGTACGGGTTTCGGGGTTTTTCGTCGGCGGGCCGGCTTCCTTTATATCTTTTTTTTTAGGTCCTTAGCCGGTTCCTGCCCTCTCGTCTCCTTACATGCATGTTTTGGGAATCGTTGTTTATCGATCTCTATCCATTTTGCTTGTTTACGTTACCTTACAGGATTTACAGTTTGTATGCATGTGGTAGGATTTTTTATGTGTTCTCTTTCATGTTTAATATAAGGTTTTCTTGCTGCATTTAATGTGTTTTTGGTTGTTGTGTAAGCATAGGCCTTGTCGTTTTGCATCGTCTTTTGACGTCATAGCTTAGGCCTCGCTAAACTCACCTCTCTCTCGTTGCATGCTTTCATCTTATCAGTAATCCTTATCGATTAAAGCTGTTATTGTTGCATTGTGCTGGCCTCCCCGGCCGGCGAGTAAGTCTCTTTTGTTTGAATGTTTTCCCCGGAAGGGGTTTTGTTTTCCTTATCGCTTTGTGCACAGCGTCTAATTCCTCCAAATGCAGGAAATGCAAGAAATTCCGGCCGTTCCTGGACTGGGACTTCCACGATCTTTGTCCAGCCTGCAGACCATGCTCCCGGGTTTCCACCTGCCAGGTGTGCCGCAACTGGTCTTTCCGAGATTGGAATTCCCTGGAACAATGGGTTGAGGAAAACGAGTTGGCAAGACAAAGGAAAGCCGCTCGTAAGAGGGAAGCCGAGGCTTCCAAGGCAAAGGAAGGCAGTCATCCGACTCCAAGGAAGGATATTCCTCAATCCAAGGATAAGTCCGCAAAGGGGCCTGCTGCGACAGCTTCCCCGAGGACTAGTGAGGTCGGTCCAAGCACTGCGCGGTCAGGCTTGCCGAGTCTCCAAAGGAAAACCAAGGAAACCGACACCCCGGCATCTCAGCCTCAGGGGAACCAGGCCAACCAGGAAAGCCAAGGAAAAACCGGGGTCCAAGGACAACCCCGAGGCACTAATGTTCAGGCATCCTCTCAGGAATGCTCGCCTACCGATCCGGGAAATTCCTCGGCTCTAGTCACCCAGGGCCTCGGCCCCGCCGTGCCTTCTTCCAGCAACCCTGGTGGTAGCCAGTCAATCCAGGGCGGCCAGGAGTTTCAGGCCTCTTCTGATTCACATTCCGAGGACCATCCATCCCAGGGTTCCCCCGCTACCGGTGCCATGGACCTGTCCTTTACCTCGGGTCTACACTCTGTTGCAACCAGGGATTTTCAGGGCTTTCCAAGGAAAGAGGCCGCCAGAGACACAGGTCTAAGTCAAAGAAGAAGAGGAGACGCCATTCTTCGTCCTCATCCTCTTCCTCAAGGGAATGCCGGCACCTTAGAAGACGCCGTGATCCGGAGGCCTCCTTCCCAACCGAGGCCCTTTCCCAACTGGTATCGCTGCTCACTCAGTCCGTGAACCGCATTTCAGCCGTTTCCCAACCAGCCCAGGCTCCGGCTCCTTCTCAACCATCTCCGGTTCCACCTGCCAGCCAAGGAGCTCCGACGCCAGCCCCCACCCAGCTCCAGGTTGCGGACCAGGCCCAGCTACAAGCAACTACCCAAGATCCCCAGTCGGACTTTCTGCACTCCCCGGACGACCAGGGGCAGTTGATTGAGCACTTCGACGAAGTTCTGGATAGCTCCGAGGACGACGCCCCCCTGACTGGAACGTCCTTTTCCAGGGAAGCTTTGGAGAAGGCCGTAGAAGTCCTTAAGAGACAGTTGGGTTTCGACGATCCCTCGCCTCAAGAATCCTCTTCTGCCAAAAAGTCGAGACTTTCCTTGAACAAGTCGCCGGCACCGGAGAGACCTGCTATGCCTGTGGATGCGGAGTGCTTTGACCGCTTTGATGCTCAAGCTAATGCCAAGGTCTGGCGTGCTTTTCCCAAGAAGCAGACCTCAGAGATCCTTATCAGCGACGAGGACTGGAAGTCCTTTTTTGCTTCCCCGTCGATTGCGGATTCCTGCCTCGACAAGCTGAGGACTGCTGGTGCAGTGGACCGTAATGGGTTGTTCCGCTCCTCTTCTACTAAGAAAGCCTTTTCGTCCCTCCAGGGCATCGACCTGGCAGCCCGGATCGGCATGAAGTTTACTTCTTCGCTCTTGCTCATTGCAGAAGTTCTCTCCAAGTCTTTCAGACAGTCAGGCACGGAAGGAGTCTCCAGGAAAGACACCGGCGCTTTGGTCAACATCCTGGGCCCAGTGGCCAGACTTGCTTACGACCAGTTTTCTAGGGTGGCGGTGAGAGCCACCAAGGAGAGAAGGGAACTTGTCCTAGACAATATTCAGTGGCCGTCTGCGGACATCAAGCGCCGATTCATGGAACTACCCCTCTCAGGCCCGGACCTCTTCGGAGGGAAGTTCGATGAGCAGCTCCTCACCGAGATCAAGCGGCGAAAGGACATCAATAAGGCAGAATTTACCTTCTCCAAGCCTTCCACTTCAAGGTCCAGAAGATCCCCTGGCAGAGCTTCATCCCGTCAAGCTCCCAGATCTTCAAGCTTCCCTGACCGACGCCCCTTCTTGGCTGCTCGCCAGCAACGTGGGAAGCCTCTTTCCCAGCCCTCCAGAAGGAACTACTCTGGTCCGTCAACTTCGTCTCTACCTAGCCGTCGCCAGACGAGGGGAACCTTCCGTACTGGTTCCCGGGGATCAGGACGGTTCCAAGCTAAGCCCTAGGGATGCCCACCCTACCGCTCGTCCCTTGGCGGTAGGGGGGAGACTAATGAGATATGCTCACATGTGGGAGACTCTCTCACCGGACCCTTGGGTTCGGCGAGTAGTGAACGAAGGATACAAACTAGAATTTTCCAGCCCCCCTCCTCAAGGGGGATGCTTCCGAACAACATCTGTCCTGAAATCCGGAGTTCAACGACTTGCTCTAGAAAAGGAAATCTCGGATCTTCTGGAGAAGGAAGCAATTTATGCCGCCACAGACCCCGCACGGAGCCTTTACCGGTCCTGCTTTTTCCTGACGCCAAAGAAGCCGGACACGTGGCGCCCTATCATCAATCTCAAGCCTCTGAACAAAGCCTACATTCGTCCCAGAAGGTTCAGGATGGAGACTCTTGCCGTCATTCTCCCGTCACTCCTACAGGGATCTTGGGCAACATCCCTGGACCTCAAAGACGCTTACCTGCATGTCCTGATCCACCCAACCCACCACAAGTTCCTGGCATTTCGTTACAAGGGTGTCGACTACTGTTTTCGGGCCCTGCCTTTCGGCCTCTCAACCGCTCCCAGAGTTTTCACAAGGGTAACAAGGACCGTCCTGGCTTTCCTCCGAAGAAGGGGCATCCTAGTGTTTGCTTATCTAGACGACTGGCTCCTCGTCGCCCGATCGGCCCAAGAAGCTCAGGAGATCACGTCCTTCACCATGAACACCCTCGAGGGACTCGGCTGGGTGATCAGCATAGAGAAATCCTCCTTGGTTCCGAGCCAGGTAGTCACCTACCTGGGAGCAGTGATAGACTTCCGATCTGGTCTAGCAACTCCGTCGCCAGAACGAGTACTCTCCCTTCTGGAGATGGCCAGTCATCTCAGCTCACTCGACAAAGCTCCAGCCAGACTCTGGCTTCGTCTGCTGGGCCTCATGGCCAGCATGGTCGACGTCATACCGTATTGCCGCCTCTTCATGAGACCAATCCAGATTCACCTGCTCAAACACTTCTCTCCATCGACCAGCTCTCTGGCCAAGAAGGTTCCGGTTTCGACGGACGTCCGGCAGCACCTCTCCTGGTGGACGCTTCAACGCAATATCACTTCAGGGAGACCATTCAGGGAGTCCAGGCCCAAGGCAACGATCCTGACGGACGCCTCCCTGTCGGGATGGGGAGCAGTTTGGGAATCACACACCCTGTCAGATCTCTGGAGTCCGGAAGAGTCTCAGTCTCACATCAACCTCCTGGAGCTGAAGGCTGTTCTACTGGCCCTTTCTCAGTGGGGCCCCTCTCTCAGGTCTCACCAGGTTACGGTTCTCTGCGACAACTCAACATCAGTCTGTTATATCAACCCCCAAGGAGGGACGAAGTCACCCACTCTCTGCCAGCTGACATGGGATCTCCTCCACCTTTGCCGCCGGTTCAACATCCTCCTCAGAGCCTCTCACCTAGCCGGAGAGAACAACGTGATGGCGGACGCCCTGTCCAGGGGAACCCTTCAGGAGTCGGAGTGGTCCCTGTCTCAAGCATGGGCCAACCACGTCTTCCAGATCTTCGACAGACCGATGGTGGACCTCTTTGCCTCCCAGGCCAACGCCAAACTTCAAACCTTTTGTTCGAGGTACTTTCACCCAGAAGCTTGGAGGACCGAAGCTCTGGCGTTTCCGTGGGACAACCTTTACGGGTATGCCTTCCCCCCGTGGTGCCTGATACAACGAGTCCTCCTCAAACTCCGGGACTCCAACGCAATAATCTTGCTAGTAGCCCCCTGCTGGCCCAACCAGCCGTGGTTTCCGCTTCTTCTGGAGATGTTGATAGACCAACCCTTCAGGTTCCCGCTCAGGAGCAGCCTCCTAACCCAGGCCGGAGGAAAAATCTGGCACCAGCGCCTCCAGCACCTCAAGCTGACAGCCTGGAAACTCTCATCAGAACGTTTCACTAGTAAGGGCCTTTCACAGGAGGCTGCGGTCATCGCAGCGGGTTCCCGACGATCCTCAACCCTTTCCACTTACGACTCGAGACTTGTCAGGTTCAGGGAATGGATGTCGCACCGAGATTTCGATCCCCTGGAAGCTCCTGTAGAGGCAGTTGCAGATTTTCTCCTCATGCTGTTCAAGGAAGGGAAACAAGTGAGCACTATCAGGAACTACCGTTCAGTGATTGCTTCCGTGCATAAGGGGTTCCAGGACGGCTCAACTGTTGGTTCCAATGAGGCCCTTTCTCACCTCTTAACGGGCATGTTCAACCAGAGGCCCCCTAGGAAACGCCTGGTTCCTTCATGGTCGATAAACGACGTCCTGTCGGTACTATCTAAGCCACCTTATGAGCCTCTCCACAACACAACATTGGAACTACTGACCTACAAGACCCTCTTTCTCATCGCCGCAGCGTCGGCCAGAAGACGCAGTGAACTTCATGCCCTGACCACTCAAGAAGGGTTTATCTGCTTCAGCCAAGACGGCGTCTTCCTCCTACCGGATCCATCCTTCCTGACTAAGAATGAAACGGTTTCCTTCTCCCCAGCGGAGATCTACCTTCCAAACATCGCCTCGTCCTCCTCCGTGGCCGAGGATAGGAAAGTCTGCCCGGTCAGGGCCCTGAAATGGTATTTAGAGAGGACAAAGCCAATTAGGAAGTCGAAGAGCCTGTTTCTGATTCCCAGATCTCCTTACAACCCGGCTTCAAAAGACACCTTGTCAAGATGGTTAGTCAACCTGGTCCTGCCTCACTCCTCCTCCTCGGAGGACAACGTGCATGTCCACCAACTTCGGGCCCACGCCTCATCGAGAGCTTGGTTTAGAGGGGTTCCATTGGTCGACATCCTCCGGGCAGCAGCTTGGAAAACACCGTCTACCTTCGTCGCCTGCTACCTGACCAACGTGGTCTCTCAAGAAGGGGGCTTCGCTAGAGCTGTCCTAGGGGTTCCAGACCGTCGTCGTCCGGACCTCCCGCCTGCCGCTCGGTGCTAATCTGGATTCATAGGTCAATAGGAGGTAGGGAGGAGCGAAATAGACTCCCCAAAACTCCCTGGTTTGGGAGTCTATGAGCTCCGATACCTACCTCCTATTCACCTCCCGCCTCCCGACCCCTAGGACTCCGACGGGTCTCTCCTGCGGCCATCTCCAGCACCAATCACGTCGGTCCAAGACTTTGCCGGCCCCTGGTCGGCCGCCGAAGGTGAGACTGGGCCTTTCGGTCCTTTTTCTTTTTGTGTAGCTTAAGCTCTTTAAGGGGGTAATTCTTTTGTGTGTGTGTGTTTGTCTTTTTCCCGTGGGGCTAGTTCCCACGGGTTGGCCAAAACGTAGAAGGAAGTAGCTAGGGTATAGCGCGCCCTCATTAGGTAGGGGTTACCACGGTGTTATTAGGTTTTTGCCAGACGGTTATTGCAGGCAATAACGATATACATAGGTCAATAGGAGGTAGGTATCGGAGCTCATAGACTCCCAAACCAGGGAGTTTTGGGGAGTCTTAGATAGTGGGCATTGAATGTGGAAGGAAGATTCTGTGATCATAAATTGTTTATTTGAACAATGCAAATCAATTGCCTTGATAAAAATTTTAATGAAAGATGTAAATTTTGGAAAATAAGAGGTAAGGTGCACTGCATCCCACTCTCCACCCCTTCCTGTTCATCCCCCTAAAATTTAGATGTTCATACTGGTACCCACCCCTCCCTTCCCCTATAAGCCCCATCTCACATTCTACCCCCCCTCCCCCCAACCCCCCCTCCAAAAAAAAAAAAAAAAGTGTGGTTGAAATTTATTCCTACTCAAAAATATGTTTTAGGCCAATCCCTCACACTTCATCGATGCTCTTTGTTTCAAATAATTTGAAAATGAACCCTTGAAGAAAAAAAAAAGAAGAAGAAAATACAGACTGTATTTCTAAGTAGTATTGGATCAAAAATGAATTCCAGTATGATGCTGAAGAAAACGGTGAAAAAAAAAATAGTTTTTATGTAAGAGTTTCTCTGAAACCATTCAGTTTTGGCACAGCATAATACAGTGTGTTGAATATTCTCTATTCATGTAGGAAAAGGCAGAGACATTTTGAATATTTCTATCATGTCAATAATATTATACAATATGGATTTGGTTTATGACATGGTTGACAGCAGTCTTTACTTAAGATGGGGTAGGAGAGTGAAATATGAATATATTTTCTGGAAAGTCAAACAATTTTTTAGAAATATCAGGTTTACCAAGTTGATGGAAAATTCTGGAAAAGTCATAGAATTTTGAAATTTGGAAAATGCAGTTTTCATGCCGTGGGAGATATCACTGCTTATTAATTCATAGGAAGGCCAGGAATTTTATTTTATGTAGAGAGATATGTGAAGATCATGGCAGGAATGTCAAATTGCTTCAGTATTAAGCTTGAAAAGAAAGTGACACCTCTGAAATGAAACCATAATTCCTTTTCGTATGCTGTTCTTGAAGAATTAGTTCCATGGTATGGCAGATTTTGTTTAAGTTTGGTCGTAAAATATATTAATCTATCCATATCATACAGAGTTATGGCATAGAAAGAATCTATTCAAAAGGGAGGAAACCAGGGGTGCTTTTATTCTCCTAAGCAGCCGTAAAAGCATTGAGTTGGTCATTCCTTTAAATAACTACTTGGAAAACCTTCCTTAGGGGTAGACAGTAGACAGGGATTATTAACTTTACATATTGCAGATTGCTCAGGGGCAAAGTATGAATAACAAAATTATTAAGCTGCTGGAAACATTTGATTTGATTTAAAATAATATTGCACAAACATGGTTTTGCTGTTTACTTCACTTGTGCAGAGTAATTGATTATGAAAACATGATACAAAACTTCTTGACAAAGTTTAACTCTTGTTATGGGGTAAAAATGATGTTTGAAATTTCATCTTCTTTGCATATTTTTGGAAGCAAGTTTTTGAGTTCTGATAAAGCTAATTATTGATCACGGTACCTTGTGGCTAGTCAATGTAGGAAAGGCCTGGCACACCTCTTGTGATGCCATGAAATATTCGGTGTTTATCATCATTGCGAATATTATATGTATATAAAATTGGAAAATGGTTTGAAATTCTGCTCGATTCTGGTAAATAAGCATTCTTCCACTCCTGGCCATTTTGTGTGTTTCCCAAGAGAATAATGCCAACTGCAACCATCTTGTTTCTCAAGAGGGTCTTTTTTTGTACAGTACATGAAAATGTAGGGAGAATTGGAGAGCTGCTGGACATGCTACCCCCTTCTTGGGAAATAATTTTATTCCTTTCCTGGGAAATAAACATTTTCCAGGCGTGGTGGCCATCTTTTGTTTGCTAAGAGAATAATTCCAACTGCAATCTTCTTGTTTCTCAACAGGTTAGTTAGTTAGATGAGATTTTTAACGACAAACCAATGTGAATGTGAAACAGTGTGTCAGTCAACTCAATAAAACACTTCAAAGTTTAAGTTTATTTCCAAATATACTTCAAGTTCAAATATGATTTCCTTTTAGTCACCTCTTATGACAAGCAGGAAATATTGTAGCATATTCTACAACTCCCAGCCAGCGGGGAGCCGTTTCTCAACTGGGTCTTTTTTGTACATGAAAATATAGGGAGAATTGGAGAATTGTTGGACATGCTACTCCCTGAGAAATAATTCTACCTCCTTCTTGGGAAATAAATGTTATTCAGGCCTGAATATTTTGTATTTGCCAAAGGAATAATTCCAACTGCAACTATCTTGTTTTCCAACAGGGTCGTAATGAGCATATACCGACTGAAGTCATTAGAAGAGTCATCTTCGACACTGCCTACACCACATTCCGGGAAGCTGTGCAATCACTAATCAACAGAAACCCTGGAATGGAGGAGATATCGCAGTTAGCTCTGGTATTTCACTTCACCAAACAGGCCTGTAAGGTGGCCCAACGCATTGGTAAAACGGCTAACATGATAAAAGAGAACAGTATTAATTACATCGGAGATAGATTTGCTGCTTGGATTGACAGTCAAGGAGGCTGGGTGAGTGGTTTAGTTGTCCTGTTTGGCCTCTCATTACCTTCTATACATGTATACGTATGAACGTATCCGGATAGCAAGTGATGGTCTGATTTTAGTCAGCCATAACTGGGGTCTATTACCATTTAATCTTTCAATTTTCTTCCTTACATCTGTCATGGATGGTTGTACACTAAATTTATCTTGATTTCTTCAATTTCACTGAATGTGGGACTTTAAAATTCATGTAGACAACAAATGAAGACAATATAGGGCTGATGGACTCCACTAATGGCTGCCCACAGTCTTTACACACAAGCACTCATTGGATTCGTCTATACCATTAGAGACTACATGTTCAGGTGGTTAGAACATCAGACTTTCAGTCTGGTGGTCTGGAGTTTGACTCCTGACCTGGTCATACAGAAGATTTAAAAAATGGAACCTTCTGTCATTGTGCTTGGTACTCAACATAAGCAATGGAGTAGTGCAAAAAAGCCAGGGAGCCACAACTGGGGAAAAAACTTTGGCCAGCTTGACTTAAACCCAATTGGTATGAAACTGGGTTGTAAAACTCCATCTAACTAACCATTACAGTGAAGGCAAAATACTGAAGGTATGGTATAGGCCTGTCAGGGAGAAAAAAATGAAAAGGAAAATGATAAAAATCTTATGTAAAAATTTAGGCTGGTAGCCTCCAATAATGGCAGACAATAATGCTAGCACTACTTACACACTCAATAAATGGATCATACAGTATGTTGTGAAGATTGCAGAAGTTAAAGACACAAATTCAAACTTGAGTAATTGAGTTTACAGTTTTGTCCTTACTTTAATTTATCTGAGGTGATACTTACACTAATCACTATAATCAATCAGTGACCTTTATAATGTGTGGGTAAGTTTATAATGGAAAAATGTTTCCTTTAAGTCTTTCTAATTTGCCAATGTCGGGCTTAGTTGCAATGCTGCATAAATGAAAATAACAATAGCATTGACAATTTGAAATGTGCTCAAATCCTCAGAAAAGCGCTCAAGGAGTGTGCAGGGTTTGAGAGATTGAAGTACAAAATACATGTAAAATAAAACAATTAAACAGTTGCTGAGCAAAACCAGTATTAATCAAATGATTGTTAACCCTTTGAAACCTATATTATCAGCAGCCTTCACAACCCCCACCCTAAATTATCTGTATAATTCATGAATATTCTACCATTGCAATTGCATTTTAGTTAAGCCCCCTGTGTCTAGTCTTACCAACCGAACATTTAGGGCATTACCATAACCTTGTACCATAACCATCTGTTGGCCTCTTCCACAACTACTACTCCTGACTGGGCTATTTCGGCTAAATAGTTCACCACCATCTTCACATTCACCTCCAACAAGTCCCATCTGCTGTACACCCACAGCACTAGAAGTTAGGCCTAGTGTAAGAGTGTTAGACTTAATAGGCCTACTGTACCAGTACAAACAACAGGTGTAGCTAATGTTATACAGTTGTCACCTTCAAACATAGTCACTTCACTCACTTATTATGCTGTCCACTGATCCCCCAAAGGTACTCCTATGGCAATATTATGAATCATCAATGTCTCCTTTACGCTCTTCATCAAATACAAGGGCAACACCCTCTTCAGAGTTTTTCTTGCTCATTTTGTTTGGGTAAAGCCCAGAAAGTCATGTAGAAAACTTTTTGAAGAGCCTTTCTTAAAATAAAAGACCCCCATCTCTTTTATAAAGTAAAAAACTGGCTTAAAGTCATGTGAATATAGTCACCTGAACCAAGGCACGAAGAAAGGTCTTTTGGGTTACAGTATGTTTTCTGTGGTGCTGGTTTTCCGGCATTTAGGGTTCAAAGGGTTTGACCTTATTTTCAAGTTTTGCAAACTAAGATTGGAATGAACAAATTCAAGTCTTAAAAAATAAATCCAAGAAGCCAAGAAGAAGTACCAGTCTCACCCCAAGTTTATTATAAAAATATCTTCTTAATTATACAAATCTCTGATTCAGTCACAGAAAAAAAATATTTATAATGTTTCCAATGTTGAAACTAAACTAGAAGATTTTCTCATATCATTAACAAAATAAGTAAAAAAAAAATATTGCCTTGTGATGTAAGTGTCACCCTTAGCTGATATTGATAATTTAACTTGGGTATTGAACTATTTCCAAGTAGCAATTACAATGAATTGTGGGATAGAGTTTTGGGTGTTCGTCAATTTTAACCACAGTAAAATGCCCTTGACAAAAATGACAAACACCAAAACTCTATCTCACAATCCTTTGTAATTGCTATTTGGAAATTAGGGGTGTGAATGTGTAGCGATTAATCGCTAAACGATAGCATGTTAAATAAACGTTTAGTACAAAGCTACAAGCTATTAATCGCAAAACCTGTTTTTGACAGTTTTTTATCCTTTTGTATACTGTACTCTGATGATCTATGGTTTTCGTTAAATGGAACATTCTGGGCATATCTGAACCTTGTAGGCTTCAAAGTTTCAGAATAATATGATTTTACCATGCAAGATAACTATTATTTTTTCTGCAATACATTCAGTATCAATCACTACATACTGAAATTATTTTTATGGTGATCAGGTAATCGCAATTAATCGCTAAACGATCGCAAATTTTTGAGGTTAAACGTTTAGTTATTTTGCTAAACGTTCACAGCCCTATTGGAAATAGATCTATTGAGGGTACTACTGAATAGCAATGCATATTATTAACATAGTATTCAAGTTAGAAATCCAAAAAATATACAAAAAGGTTCAATTTTTACTTTTTTGTATCCTTTCTTGTAACCATTTGTGCATAATTTGAAGAAAATTTCTATTGATAAATTCTTAAAAATGGCCATTTGTGGCCTCAGATGGGTGTTTTAATTGTGTGAAGTAGAGAAGGAGTTAGACATAAACAGGGAATGAAGAAATTTCACAGCTAGAGATAAACAGAGCATGAAGAAATTTTAGTAACAGGAGAATGGAGAAATTGTAGAGCTAAAATAAAGAGAGAATGTGGAGAAATTTCATGGCCAGAGGTAAACAGAACATCCGGAAAATTTTAGTAATAAACAGAAAATGAAGAAAAAGAAATTTTAGGACTAGAAGTAAACATAGAAAGAAGAAATTTTATTTTTGGGTAACAACCGTTATTATTCTTACTCTGAATTTTTTAAAAGGGTGACAGTTTTTGAATTAAACACAAATGGTATCTAAACTCATCAACAATACTATTTTAAGGTGGTGTTCTTTGTGCTCCCGCAACATGAAAAAGATATCCTTAACATACAAGTCTATTTTGCTCCTCACTACCTCCTATTGACCTATGTATATCATTATTGCCCGCAATAAACATCTGGCGAAAACCTAATAACGTAGAAGGAAGTAGCTAGGGTATCGCACGCCCTCATTAGGTAGGGGTTACCACAGTGTTACAGTATAAGGTTTTTGCCAGACAGTTATTGCGGGCAATAATGATATACATAGGCCAATAGGAGGTATGTATCTGAGCTCATAGACTCCCAAACCAGGGAGTTTTGGGGAATCTGTGATGTGTAAGGAGGGATTGTGCAAGGTGCCTCTTTGAGTCAATTGAAACTTCATGCAAAGAATAGTCAACATCTAAAGGTTGTGAATGGTCAGCTTGGAAGTAATATTTTGTTACTCGTTTGTAAAATAAGATCCATCAAACTGTATAAAACTAGTTGACAAGCAACGAATAGGTTATCTCCATGGGATCCATGCAAGAAATCTTCAGCACTGAAACATCACAAATCTGTATGCATGTGTTCATATACTGTAGCCAGTGGGTAATATAAGATATTGTGTTTGAAAATATATATTAAAAACAGTGCCAGTCTATCAGATACCAAAATGAGACTAAACCAGATATTTAATTGTGGGATTTAAGTATATAATTTTAGTTAAAATAGGTCTATTTTGGTTGCAGAGTTTTGAAGAACTCAACATATAGCTGTGCATGATCAACCATTCCTTGGAGCAACCTTGAGTAAGGCTCACAGAGGCATTTATTTTGCCATACAGCTGGTACATGTGGGTTGGTTTTAATTATAAAGGCAAACTGCTACCATTTCATTCATCCCATGTATACCTGCTATATCACTAAATACTGCTGATTTTGATCATTGGCCTTCATTGATATAAAAACAAATTCAAGCTTAGCCTATGGTACCCAGGCCTATTTCTTTCCATACATTTTGGTCCCTGGACTGGGTCCAGATAATCTAGCACTTTATATAAGTGATCATTTATTACTTGGAAGTGACCATACATCAGCATTGCAGTAAATTTGTTGCATTTAAGTGACTGATGTCACATATATAGCCTGTATGTATCAATTAGCCATGTAAACATAATTTAACAACATGTTCTATTAACCAAAAAATGGTATGAATTTAGCAAAAAGGTTAAGTAGTAAAAAGTATTAAGATGTTGAAAAATAAACACTACCTTACTCCTCAATATCTCTGACTTACATCTGTAATACTTACATTTGAAGAATAAAAAAACAACATTCTACCCTGTAATACTTAAAACCATTCTATTACTTAATACAATATTGTAACTTAACAGTCTTTTAGACAGTCAAGTTCAGACCCCATGCAATTTGAACTTGTGAGAGGGTTCCCTGTTTATGCTCAGAGTGTGTTGTTTTTAGGAGGGCAAAAACAAAGTTACTCTGCACTTATACTTCACAAATAGATGTATCAATATTCAGGCTTGGGGGTGGGGGGGACCTGGTGGATCTAGCTTTCAGAATGGATGCTGGGTTCACAATGGTCAGTGTGCACTTGGGCCACTCTTAACCCCAGGCTCACTAAACAGAGGTTCTGCTTCTGTTTTGAGCTCTGAACATTGTTCCAGAAGGTGCTGTAACAAATTCGGACGTCAGAATTTGAAGTAGTTGAGATTAAAGACCTAATCCTCTCTCACCCCAAACAGTTCCAACTATCCCAACCTGCTTACTTAAGCCCCTCCCACAACTTTAAAATTCATCCTCATCCAGACTCAATCTCAGTTTATTGCATCATGGTGAGTATACAAGACCCCAATGTGTGATCAAAACACTCACTACAGTACATGCTGTGAGAAATGAGCTTCAGTACTCTGCATTTTTGAACTAGCTGTCAATCAAAGAGCTGAGCCAGTTCAGAATTTCTGTTGGCTACTACAGAAATTGTAGTTTGGGGTTAGAGGATTAGCCCTTCAAAAAACTGACCAGTGAGTTTGCAAAATGAAGTCTCAGAAGTTGGTGTTAGTATTTACTGTCAATTTGACAATGTCAAACCTGTGAGTTTTTATCCAAAGAATCCGTCCTTCAAATTTAAATATTTACAATTACACCAACTTGCTTTTTTCCCATTTTTTAGTCTTTCCATTTTTATGTTTCCGTTGTCTTTCCATTTTTATTCTCTGCAAAACTTTTGTATGCCTCTTATTATATAATCTAGGAAAAAATATGAACATTGGAGTAACCTGATTTGAGATGATCCATCTTAAATGGTAGACTGGGCTTGTGTGTACGTTCCTTGTTACATACTCTGATGTTATGTGTGCTCATTATAGTTGAAAAGAAAAAAAAATGGTACATTCTGTCAGTGTAAGCATAGACATTAACTTATTTTCCTGTTCAAGTGGTTGAAACTTTCCAGAGAGAAAACAAAAAACAGAAAAAGATTGCTGTATTACACTTAAGAGAATGTGAAGGGCGCCCTCTATGGAGCCTGCTACTGGTCTGTTATAACTTGCCGTAGAATGGTAACAGGTGTATAGAGAATAGTTAACTATGCAAAAATATGGCAAGATTTAGAGCTGATGGACCCTTAAAGGCCCGATCCTGTCACCCCAAACAGTTCCAATTCTCCTAACCTATGTACTTAAAGGGAAATATTGTGTTTAAAATGCTCCAGCATAGCATTAAAAACAAACAGCTCCAGTCATTTTCAAATCATTGGGTTTCAACAATATACCTCAGCAATAGCAGCTTCATCTCCTCAAAATATTATGCTCAAGAAGAGTTATGGCAGTTGCATCTTTTGAAATGTTGAAAGTTTGGGTGAACAAATTATTCTTGAGCAACAAACAACTGAATTTCTATCTGAGGGAAACTTATTTCTTGAAAAGAAGGCTACCATACTGCCTTATTTGTAATTATTTATCACTCTTTGCCAATAAATACCGGTTTTAAACCATGAAATTTCCTTGTAAAACAAACTCAGTATTTCCCTTTTAGACCGTCCCATTACTGTCTAAAATAAATCCTCAGCCAGACACAATCTCAGTTTATTGCTTAAGGGTGAGTATACAAGACCCCAATGTGTAATCAAAACGCTCTCAGTATAGTACATGCTGTGTAATATGAGCCGCGGTACTCTGCATGTTTTGAACTTGCTGTCAATCAAAGAACTGTACCAATTGAGAATTTCTGTGGACTACTACAAAGATTGTAATTTGGGGTCAGAGAATTATCCTGTCACATCAGGGACTCTGCAAATTTTGGGGGTTAAAGTAGATAATAAAAGGTTATAGGCATCATAGTACCCAACTTTGAAAATATCTCTTCTGTTTCATTTTCAAAAGATGTTTCAAGAATTTGTTCTCTTTACTTGATTAGATTGTGATAGTCACTTATTTACGTACTGTTTATTTTTGTTCTACCGTAGGGTGTTGTTGTGGAAAGTGATTCTGAAGAGTCTGTTCAAGGATCAGAAATAGACTGATGAAATTGGATGAGATTCTGCTATTTTGCTGATTTAGCTAGAGTAACTGCTCATTGTTTCAGAAATGAGGATGGAAGAATCTGGAAACCAGCCAGGAGTGGAGAGTAGTTGGCGAGTAAGGAACCTTAAAGTGAAGAAGTATTTCTGTCAAATTTGCAGCTACTTGAAAAGAAGGAGAAACATAAAACCTTTGTATCCAGGAGATGTTTTCAACTGTAATCTTTGATCATCTTAAGTGAGCAACTTAATGGTGAAAGTATGGGAAATTTGCTACATATCAATTCTGATACTCTTTCCGTGTGGCTCTATAAAGATATGTATTTATTTTTGGTTTTGCTTATTTTTCCTCATTAATTTCATGGTGCAGTATTTCTTGCAAAAACAGCAGACAGAAAGATTAATGTGCCACACCCAAGAACTAACACATTTCATGTTTTGATTACACTGTAATAGAGTAAAGGTGATGATGCTGTTTGTTGAGTGTACCGGTACCATTCTGATTCATGAACCTATTAAAGATCTCTTCACAGCGATCTCAATAAACTTGTTCAGTAATTCGTTGCGGCATGGAATTGTGAGATACAGCATGGGATATACAAACTGAGCTCAGCACATACATACAGCATTCCCTTGTTGTCGTCAGTATGTGCAAGCAACACTCTCTGTCTCACCAAGTCCAATGAAAATAGGGGTCTCAGTCCTACTTTACAGCATATTAGAATGCAAATTTTTGCACCAAAAAGACAAGTTAGACACGAACAACTGCACTAAAACACACTTGAGATGTCTCCTTATGTTATGGATGGATTAAGAAAGAATGATTTCACCAAATTTTCATGTAAACTCAAATTTTAGAATGGGTGTTGTAGGTGCGGGATTGGTTTGTGCATCCCTAAGAATTGGAGGATGTGCGCATGTGCATAACCACCAAAAGGAATTACCGAACTGGCTTATTACTACTCCTGTTAGAAAATAAAAAGTTATCTTGCTTTTGATATTTTACATGCAAAACATTTGAAGCAGTCCAATGTAGTCTGTTGCTGATATTAAGGGATAAACATATTTATTACATTGGAAGAGGGCAGTACAGTGCATATGACTTAGAATCTACCAAAATGTGAGCTTTTTGTAGGAAAATACCAGCTCAGGGTTATATCAGTCTTATCCCTCTGAAGCACTATTTTATGGCTTCCCTAGCACAGTCCACCCAAGGGAAGAGATGTTCATGCATTAAGTGTTTTGAAGGCGCTTCTTAGTTTTCAGTTAATTGAAATCAAAGTTTCGTATTAACATCATAATGAATGTACCTTTCACACATGGTAAAGATAAACTGTTATGGAAGATTTATACTAGGTTGCATACATTATTACTTTTTGTCTCAGGGCTTTATCTGTTGAATATGCAGTTCTCTGTTATATTTAACTGAGCAATGAAGGCATTTTCAAGAAAGGAAAAATTATTAATATATGTGAGTCTTTGTCATAATTGATAAGGGTTGACAAGAATTGAGGCTGTTCCCACATTCACAGGTTTTTATGAGTTCTTTTATGTGTTATCCTCATGTGATGTGAACTAACTTGGGACAGAACAATGAAGCATACAGCATGTGAAACATAGACTTAGCATGTGAGCATAGAATACTGTGCATAATCGACCAGTTAACCAATCAGATTTCTCCTTTTGTTGGTTTATCTAAGTTGCAACAGTATGGCTTGCCTTCACAGAAGGGTGATGCTTTTTTTGTAATGTATAATCCCGTGCATTAGGTGTATTCCATTACAGAAATACTCATGTCGTAGTACCTCATGTGTGTATTCAATGCATCTAATGTGCAGCCTCAGGCATGACAGAAACAAGGTTAACAGCCCCTTTAAATCAGGATTCTATTGTGCAGCTGGTGATCAAGGTCTACAAACACCCCTTGATAGGGGCACATATTAATCAGCCATCCAAAGTTTTAATAAATTTAATGGGAATGTGCTCATTAGATAAAGGTGTTGACATATTGTAGTTGCATTTGTTCTAGAATGATAAATCTATTTATTATTTCTTTTTAAAAATGATTTTAGACACATTTGTGACCTGTGACTTTTTTTACTATTTTACTGAATGGTAATGTTACATGTACAGGTCATAGAAGACCTGTCCTGTTTTAAATTAGAATCATTTCCTTTAGTTTAAGTTTACACAATAAATTTATTGTTTTGTATTGGTAGCTGAACCTTTTTTTTTTGAAATTTGAATCGAAATACGAAAGAATTTAGAACTGAAAGTACATTTTCATAGTGAGTGAGAAGAACGGGGACAAAGTTTGTGGTGAAATCTTGATTTTAAGGGTGATTTAGAATAAAACAAAATGTAGACTCGCAGGTTTAAGTCCTGAAAGTGTCAAAATTCAACCTAAAACATAATATTTGCTTACAAGGTGTGATGTGGAAGAATGGTGAATTTGTGGTCTCTCAACTCCTCTCCCACCCCTTTCCCTTTCCAGACAAATTCAATTCTGATGATTTCCCTTTCACAGTGGAACATAGCTTCATCGAAAATTTTTATCAATAATGACAAAGGGTAGATGTGCACTGTTTAACAAGGTGTTTCTTGATTGGTTGTTGCCATTGTGATGTATCAATTGTATTCTTTGTAAGGTTTGGGATTAGGTTAGGTATTAGGACTATTGTTAGCCAGTTAGGAAATTTCTTGTTAAACAGTGCGCATCGCCCCATGACAAATGGTCCATGTGGGTATGTTCCATTTTATTGACAATTGGGCCCTTATCCTCATTGAAAAAATGGAATTATTGAGTGTGCAAATTGCCATTGTAAGAATTGCTCTAGTGGTAGCTGCAGGGTAACTGTTGTACTACATTTAACTCAAGATTCCATTTTTAGATGTTTTCATTTAATGTTCCACTAACCATGAATTTAGCTCCCTGGACAATTTTGTCAGAATATTTGCAATTTGCTAGGGGACTTGGAAGGTATTTGTATTGAAAGTATCTGGGAGCAGTATCAATATCTGAGAATGGAGGGGGGGGGGGAAGGGGGCAGCTCATTCTTGCATCTTGAGTATTTCAAAGTATTGTATTTCAAGTCACATGCTGCTTGTAATAGAAGCCAGATGAGGTATTTACTTCATAACTGCCTGGATACTGGTGTGTGTGTGAAAACTTACAGTACTGTACTTCTTCGGTCCATGCCGACAATAAAGAGGTTATAATGGGTTTGTTGGTGTAGATGAGGAGAGATCTAAGTTGCTGATGTGAATAAAATTGTCAGTGCCTATTTAATGCCTGATGCATGCATGTTGTCTCATTGAATTAACTGAATATATATATAAATGTTGGTTCAAGTCCTTTTTAAGGTTACCACTCCTAAATGTGGGGTGATTAGTACATCTTATTTTCACCCTGAGACACTAGCGTTCATTACTTTACTTCCATGCTACATACCTACATTGGGCATTTCATGATGCTAGAAAAGTAAACTCGATTTTAGCCATTAGTAGTTTACCGCTAATAACCCAGAATTTATTGGTCAGCTTCCTGTTTAATTATTCTGAGATAAATAAAGTTAAAATGGTTTGATGTTTTAGTATAGTCAGACAGGCAGTACGTGGGTGGTTCCTGTTATGACTAGACATATAATGCCATAAATGAGTTTCAACTTGCAAAATGTGTCATTTCTTGCTGGGCAATGTTCAACAGTCATAGACAGGACACTATATGAGTCAATACATAAAAGGACAACTTTCTTAATGAATGTATACAGAGACATGTTTGAACATGTTCAGATGGTTTGTTCATTTATGAGAGTAGTGGGTGGTTTGCTTTCATGAAATAACATGAATAGGTAAGAGTATTTGTTGGCAGTTTCAAAGAAAGTTTTATGATGTTTTCTAGAGGGTGTTATAATTAGCAATATTTGAAACACATGTAGGAGGAAAGTGCCGAGTGAGTCATTCCTTTCAAACAACATGTTGACTGTATGCTTCACTAATTTTAAAGAGAACATTTTCATTGCCTTGCAGTAAGTAAAAGTGACAGTGAAAAATGTTTCACACAATTTTGTCTGGTTTGAGCATATCAAGTGAGTTCAGTCAAAACCTGTGTTTTAATTACAACTGGGAAATATTTCCATTTCTGTCAGAATTTAAGTGAAATAATTTTGTTCAAAATGTCATGAACTACATTGATACCTGTTCAGTGAGGGCAAGGTCACAAATTCAAACTTTATTCGAGCAGAGAAAGTGGTAGAAAGTTTTGCTGCAAAGGCATTGTGCAAATGTTTTTAATCAGAGCATCTTATAGGTGGAGTTGTCTTTTTTACAAAGTATTGAAATAGGTCTTTAGTTTGATCTTCCATGCAGTAATGCTGCTGAACTAAAATTTAAAATTAATATTGGCTCCTTATGACGCAGAACCCAGATGTTCATAACCATGTAACCATTGGGCCCATATACAGTAATTGAAGCTCAGTACCATTAGACCTCTTATAAAGAATTGACCCCTGATAAAAATGGTTGACTGTCCCTTCCATAATTTACCTAAGTTAGAGCAGTAATCTCAAAGATATAATAGGTAAACCTATCTACTGAAGGAATGCATTGCACAGGCTTTTTGTATTTACATTGTTATGGGGGTATGGAGTTTGTTACAAGACATACCCGTCCAATACAACAGGGTGATGGGGTCTGAAAACATACCGTTTTTCACTGCCAAGTTTAACATGTGTATCATTAGGATATGGATAATAAGCACAGATATGATAACTTTTATGGGAATCATTCAGGGGGATTGTTTCTTTAGAAAGGTGAATTGTATTATATTTACATTACCATTTCATTCATCCCTCAATGTTTCCTATTAGATTGAAAGCTTCAAAGGGAATATTTTTTAATGGTTGTGCTAATAGTATGCATACTGCATGTTGACAGATAGAACACCTATCAGGTGTTGAGTATGAATTACCAAACATATTTGTTTGACTTGGAAGTGCTTTCAGGAAGCAGGACTTGAGCATACTCCCCCCAATATTCCTATTTGTATAGTTTGTCCGCCAAGTATCATTTGGCCAGATATGCCGGATACTGTTTCATAGTTGGGCGGGAAAACTTCAACTGGAAACAAGTGTATACACATTCGAAATGTAAAATCTATGAGTTTTGTTCAAATAAGTTGCTAGAGGCACAAAAATGTTTCATTCATATTTAAAGTATTCTTCACACTATTGTAATATCATAGTCTCATTACCTTGTTACTAGTCCTTCTATTTGTACTTAGTTATGATATCCAGCCAATGTAATATATGTTCATTAGGATCATTTGGTCATTCTGCTTTTCTCTCAAGATGTTGTTGAAATGTGAGTAATGAAAGGCTTTGAAAAAAATGAAGTTTTACAGACATTTGAAAAGAGTTGGCATATTGCAGTCTGTCTTTGTTGGTTCTGTTTATTTCATCTTTGATTTCACAACGTTGGGCAATTTGTATGGGAACCTGCCAAAATCCCCCCACCCACAAAGGTTAACTATAATTACTATGCAAGATGATTGTTTAAAGCTTGTGTAATTATTTCAAAAGCATGGCAATAAACATCTCAACAATAAATAGTTCAGAACAGGGGGGCATGGTACTCCAAAAATATCCACCGCATAAAGTATCTATACCAGCATACTTCACAATTTCTTCCAAAAAGGTTTTTCAAGCCAAGCTGATTCTTTGGCTAAATATTGAAACTTAGTTTGAGTAAACAAAATGCATGTATTAATGTTTTTGCCATTCCCCATTGAGCAATGTTGTTAATTTATACTTTCAAATGTATTCATGTACCTATGGTATCAATCCTGAAGTTACTTTTGTGTTTTTCTATGCAAGTTATTTGATACTTAGCATGTAGCAGAGGCTGTTTATCCTTCTGCATATTTAAAAATTTGATGTAAACCATTAAAACTTTTCAATATTAGGAATTGTACCCTCTGAAGTGTTAGAAATATTTATTTGTCCCAAAGAACTACATTTAATTTTATTAATTTCACTAATAGAAAAAAAAATGTATTCAACCACTTCAATATTAAAAGTCATCCTTTAAGAAGTTACCATTTAGAAAGTTTGAAAATGCCTACTTTTATAGTGTGCTGAAAAGATCTTAGAAGTATCCATTTAGCAATGAGGTGTCATTAGATTTTAGTAAAAGATAAAATAAGGTTCCAGTATTTTTTTCTTTTTTAATAAAATTGTTTCAAGTTGTTCAAAACTTTGACTTGATAGAAGTGAGTCAGCAAAAATATGCTAATGTTCATGTTATCTATTGTACTGATTTCACCTTCAACAATGTCTTTCCAAAATTGAAATGTTGTTTGGAAAATGTTGTGATAAAGTCATTTTAGAAATGGATCATTTTAAATGGTGGGAATTAGAAATAGCATTGGAAGGGGTAAAAAGGTAGGAAATCTTCTTCTCATTTCCCTCTGCTTTGTGTTCTCATCTAACAACATCACCTTCAGATTGGAAGTCTCTTTTATTGTTGCCTTCCATAAAACCCACTAAAACACTCATATTCATCAATGCTACTACGGTTTTTAGGTTCGATTTAGTCTTTGGGGATGACTATGTAATTTAAAACATGCTGGGTCTTGAAGATATGCGAGAGAGGAATAAATTTGTCACATTTTGGTCAAAGGTATACACTGTGGATTTAGAACTGTGGTTCTTCAGGCAGAAGTCTTAAATGTCCTGGATCTTTTATAAAATGGGACCTTGGAATGAACAGAAGTGATCACCTTCTCACACTGATCAACAGTGCTTTGTTGATTTTTTGTTTTTAATAAATTGCCCCAACTTAGGTTGGAAAATAAGCTTCCCCTTGAAGAATGTAATTTTGCATAAATCCCTTGCCCTCTCTGCATGAGCAGGGTATAAATCCTCTTCCAAGTAATAATTACAAAGGATTGTGGTACGACACTTTGGTACACCTCAAGTTATTTTAGGTACAAAGGATTGTAGGAAGGCACCTTGGTACACATTATTTAAGGCCATGTTAAAATGGCATTTGACAGAAAAGACAGGTGGCAAAAATCTATCCCACAATCCTTTGTAATGACTAAGGACAGTGTGTACAAAGAGGAAAAAATGAAAACAAAAGTTGATAAATAAAGGGTTTATATGCCACCATTGCTTGCTGCAGGGTCACTTGGGGTTAATATTGTATGCTTATAACTGTATTGACTAATACCTAGAGCACTACAGATAAGAATGAAATACACATTTCATCATTGAATTCATTGATTTTGAAGGGGGGGGGGGTGGCTCAAAAGATGTTCAGAAGGAAAATGTTTGAGTGGGGGGTGTAGAAATGTGTTAAACAGTGCTAACTTTCTAGGAAGGGGTGAAAAATTTTCAAGGGGCATTGCCCCATTGGAACCCCACCCCTTGACATGGGCCTGGTTAACAGATGGGAGGTAATGGAAATTGTTCAATGGAGCAAAGTTGGAGTAATTTGTGTCAAAGTGTCAAGGATAGATTTGGGAAAGACCTCTTCAGATCGTAGCACAAATGAAGTTTGGATCAAAAACACACTTTAGAACAATCCAAATGGGGAGGTTAAACTTGAAGTGTGAATGATTTTATGCAATTTTTACATTTTATTGAAATAGTTTGATTATTCGAAGAAGAAGCTTACATAAAAAATGTATTATGTGTTGAACAGTTTTTAATGTATTCTACAATATTGAAATTACTTGATCTAACAAATTTATTCCAGTATTGTCACAAATTGCTTTTATGATATAATAAGAAAAATATGTATAAAAATGAAGGAATAAATTATGGAAAAAGAATATTTTTGCCTTCGTATGATTGCCATGCATTCTGTAAACCCCTTAGGTTGAGTAATAAGACAATGGAACCTAATTCTGCATTGTGCTCGGTGCTCAAAATAAGCAATGGAGTAGGGAAAACAAGCCAGTGAGCCACAACTGAAAAAAGGCCTTGGCCGGCTCGACTTGAAACAATAGGTTGGAAACGGTCGTAAAACTCCATCTAACTAGCTAACCATCAAAGACGGGTAAAGAAAGAGAGGGAATGCCCCTGTTTAATCTCGGTCCCCAGATACACAAGATGAAATAGGCATTTGTATACATAAGTAACATTATACAAACATTTTTTTGTATGTTCATCCTGCGAGGGCTGGATTTTGTAGAATATCGGACCCTTCGTTCTCCGCTTGTCGTAATAGGCGAGTGAAGGGGGGGGGGGGGGGAGGACTTGAAACGTTTTTTAACCATATTTGAAACCTAACTTGAAGCGTCTGACCGCATTTAAAACTGTATTTGAACTTTTTCTATCTGTCTGGCACTAACTATATGACATATGTTGATGTACATCCTTAAACCTCATCTAACAAAGTCCATGGTATGTTCCTGCATGCCTGGCGTTGAAGCAGCACTCGATCATTCATCACATCAATATTTGATACCCAATGTCGATAGCTGATCAATCGCAGGCCGATATCATCATAGCCTGCGTAGCGCCTCTGTGGTTGCAACCCCTTAGGCTGGTTTTTCGTAGTGAAGAGCTGAACGAAAAGACTTCGCCCGCTCCGCGGGCTAATATTATCAATCAAAATCAAACTGATCGGGAGGTAGCTACTCGAACTACGACAATGGGCAAATAGTTGCTTTATTAAAGAATGTCTTTCCAAAGCAAAATTACCTAGAACAGTCAGTGGCGGAGCTAGGGATTTCTGTCAGAGGGGGCGAAAATGGTCTACAGGGGAGCTTTGAAGGAGTAAATACTCTTAGCCTCAGCACGATGCCACGGCTTTTCAGACTTTTCATTTGATTTTCCGCACCTGGTAGAAGACTACTTTGCCATTTCTCCTGGGAAAGTTTTTCTGTTGAAATATGTATACAATTCGAACGCCTGCAACGTATATATATAAGGAGGACCAGTTACAACCTCCACCGCTTCCCGTGGTTCCGCCACCGCAGGTAGGGGTGAAAGTCCGTTGATTTGTGAAATTTAAAGATTATTCGCTAAGTCAATTCATCAGTGTAACATTTGTACCTACAAGGATTAGTGGCGTAGCCAGGAGGGGTGAATATTTCCCTTCTCACAGAAATTTTTGGGACGCGGTGGGCGATTATTAAAATAAAATATCAAACAATAAAAAAGTAAATAAAATAAAATAAAATTAGACGACGAGAGGAAGGAAAAGCTAGTGTGACTGGTTGAGGTTGAAGGGGTGGGGGAGAGGGTGGACAACATCGTGTCGAGTGCAATCTTTTTCTGGTAGTGGAAACTGAGACGATACAGATTAATGGAACAATTTCAAGAAACTGTTCGGGATGGTGTGAAATTTTCATTGGTTTGAAATTTCTATTGCACATCCATGCGGTCGGTAATTGCTCAACATGTCTAAGTTCCTATGAATCCGACCATTTCCAAATTCCCCACAGGGTAAGTTCCAACTTTTGGACTTTCCAATTTGTTGAAAAGAAAGCCATAAATTTTTCCAGTTTCGTTTACAAAGTCTTAAAGCTCAACATGTCTAAGTTTCTATGAATCCGACCATTTCCAAATTCCCCACAGGGTAAGTTCCAACTTTTCGACTTTCCAATTTGTTGAAAAGAAAGCCATAAATTTTTCCAGTTTCGTTTACAAAGTCTTAAAGTACGACGGATAAAATATGTCACCTCGACAAAACCGACCATCTACTTGATGTTGCTTATACTGTAGGAAGGGTAGGCAACTTCTCCCTACAAATTACGGGAGATTTCCCATTTCCTTGTGTTACCCTTGTCCATATGATAAAACATGTAAATCCAACGATCTTCAGTTGCCCTGACATTCTAACTAATTTTGCCCTTGAAAAATACATTCTTCAACAAAAAGGTTCAAAGTTTGACTGCATAATACTCAAATTTTCTAACATAAACTTTCAAATTTTCTACAAGTGTTGCGTTTTCAAAAACGCAATAGTCGCAAAAATAAACGTGTGAATTTGTCTTCTTGTGATACTAGCTTAAAGCTGATGGGTAGGAGACACCTAAACACCATTGGAACCCTCCGCACCTTTTAGTGTCACAAAATCGGCCCCTCGTTCTGTCATTACTGGATGTTTATAAATGGACATTTTTTTTTCAAATATTAATACGGACGATACTTATTCTGACATCTCCATTCGGAAATGGGTATTGCTTCAACTGTTCAATCAGTGAGTACGGCAGTTCGATTTAGGGGTTGTGCAGATGCGCACATCTTCTAAATCGAGATAAATGAAACGTCAACGCACCTACAACACATGCTTCAAAATTGAGTTTTATCAAAAGTTTCTTGGAATCTTGAAGTTCTTGTTTCACTCATGATATGATATGGGATATGTAGTTTAGGCAGTATGCTTTATCCAAATTACATTTCTTTGTAAATATTTTCTAATTTTAATCAGCCATAAAGTAAGATGGAGACCCTGCATTTGGAGTAGACGCTTAAAGGACAAATCCTCTCACCCCAAACTACACTTCTTATAGGGGGTACAGAAACTCTCCATTGGACCAGCTTTTTGATTGACAGTTAATTCAAACGACGCAGATTACCAAAGCTTACATTACACAGCATGAACAGTACTGAGAATGTTTTGATTATATAAATTGAAATTATCTATAATCACCACGAAGCAGTAAACTGAGATTGTATCTGGATGAGGATGAATATCAGACAATTGTGGGAGGGGATTCAGTAAGAAGGTTAGGAGAATTGGTACTGTTTGGGGTGAGAGAACTGAGCCTTTAAGGTATGTACACGAGTACTAAACGAAATTTTGATGAAGGGAACGCAGTACATCTCGGTCTTTTGGCTAAGATTGTGTTCTTTCATACAGTCTCAAATGCCGCCATTCAAGACAGACAAATGATGTAAATGGTCTGAAGGCTGTGAGGTTGATCAGTTAAAGGTAAAGAGCAGTCCCCCCAAACTTATTTTGAAGAAAAAGCTAAATAACACAATTTTCATCTTATTTCTCTTCAAAGTATCTTTCATTACATTTTATGACTTAACTATTGCATATTCAAGGTAAACCCAGCAGTTATTTCTGGTAAATTTCACATTTGAAGAGAAAAACCATTGTCACATGACTCCCAACAGCCAATCATGAAACTGGACAGTCTACCACATTTCTTCAATTTGGGATGACTGCTCCTGCCCTTTAAGTGCAGTCCTTTAGTGGACGTAGCTTTCTTGGGAAGCAGTTTCATAGTTTGGTTTCGACGAAAGGATCTTTGCCACAGATTCGGGAGACTTTCGAAAACAGGAACGCAGTACACCATGTGCTGAGCTCGGTTTTTGCAACCCACCGTGTGCCGGCCATCCCCATGGCATAATTCAATTTTGCATCGGAATATTGAATTCCCGTATTCCAAAGTTACCGAAAGGAGAAGAAAGGACGTAATTGGAAAAAAGGCACCTGTCAAGTTTAACTTTAGTTGGCTTGGTAGACAAACTACCATGTAGTCTTTTTCCTTCAGATATTATCAACAAGTTACATTCAATGCCTAGATACAAATAGTACTTATTACACAAAAATACAATCAAAAGCACAACACGAAAGGAATAGAACCGGCAAGTAGGCCTATAGTAAGGCACGAAATTTTCTAGTCTCAAGTCATCACTCGACCAACCTCACCGCCCTCAGACCCTTTGAATCATTGGTCTGTCATGCATGTATGGCGCCTTTCTTGACTGGATGAAAAGAACAGATGCTATATATACATGATCTTAGCCAAGAGACCAAGAAGAGTAGACCAAACACTAATCCAAACTGGAGTTTCTTCGTTTTCTCTGTAGCTTTTTAAAGGGCAAAAGTAGTCAGTCCAAACTAGCTTACTTTGAAACAACAAATATCTCGCAATTTCTTTTATCTTTCTTTCCGAGGTATAATTTATAATATTTCAGGATGGTAATATATTGCACAGTCAAGGTCTAAATTTAGAAACGGAAGAGGAACTAGAACAACTGTATTTGCTAGCAAATACATTTCATTGTAGTGCGCAGAATAAGGGGTGCATTGTTATTGGGAACACTTGACTCTGTTTGTCAGACGGGGTCAAGCTGTTACAAATAATCTGAAAACAAAGCAGTTGGGTCAAAGATGCATGAGGTCTTAACACTTTGGTCTAACTAGAAACTTGATATTGCTGGCAAGTACCTCAGGGCCAAGGAAAAGTAATGGAATGTTGCTGGCCATCACTCAGTTTGTATCATAACAAAATGCAAAGAAGGCTAAAGCTGAAGGAAATATTAAATTTCATTGAATAACACTAGTAATACACAAAAGGGTGACACTTGGATATGCTGTTGTTGTCAATTATTGTGGCAATGAGGCTAAGTTTAAACTTTTGATCCACACTCATAGGTGAACTCAGATGTTTCAGTTTCACTGCTGTTGTTTAGTCCAAGAACCAACAAATACATGCAGACTCCTAGCTTCAGTGCAAGATGGGCAGGGGTAATATAGCTGTAGGATGTCATACTGTACATGCAAAGGCAGGGAATAATTTTTCCGGTATCGCATCGCATCTTGCTACACAAAATGGACAAATTGCTATACAAAAACAAAATTGTGTAGCAGATTTTCTACATTAAATGTATGGGTTGTTAGTGATTTTGTGATTGAAGAGCCTTGAAACAGCAAAATTGCTATGCAAAATTTGAACACTAAATTATTCCCTGAAAGGATGTCGACTGTGCACCATCTGCCAATGGAGACTCCCTAAAGCTCCAGGTTTTAACGGTATGCTGTCTTGACTTACACTGAGATGTTAGCCTGCCACTTCACACCCAAATGATTGCATTAGAGTGCATACAAGTGTTAGCAATGCACTAATTGGAAGGGTCTGTCCACTTTATGGTGCACACCCAGCTGGAAAAGCTGGAAAAGTTGGAAAAGGGGCAGGGTGGGAGAAAAAGAGGTAGGGTGCAGAAAGACTCTCACGTGAGAGCATTGTGAGACTGAAGAGGAACAGGGTGGGCTGCAACTGTGGAACAATGAGGTTATAGCAGTCTGATACATGCATCCATTACACATGCCAAGAATATCTTCAAGTTATTGCACAATCTCATGGTAGGCAAAGGCATAAATTTAAGCAAATGCCATCTGGTGGTACATGGAAATCTCTTCTTCCCAGGTATTGACAGACTGGTAATGAGTTGTCAGATTAAATTGTTAGATTTGCACTCATACTGTAGTTGAACTTAGATGTTCACTGCTGTTGTTTAGTCCATGAACCAACAAATATGCATCCTTATGCATTCCAAGAATGATATCTTATTGCACACTCTCAGGTAAAAGCATAAGCAAATGTCATCTGGTGGTCCATGGAAATCTCTTCTTCCCAGGCTGGCACTGGACAGATTGGTGACGGTCTATGAGAGCAAAAAGTATTTTGTGATATACTCTCATATGGTGGAAGACATGCAGTGCAAATTTCACCAAAAAATTCAGTATTAATTTGTATTTGACAATGACATGTTTAACTTTTCCTGGTTATTCTTTATAGTAGCCTTTAGGTTAAAGTGACCAATAAGAGAAATTGTGGTTGAAAAGCAACAATATTCACACACCTCAACAATTACACACTGAAAAGATCTGACTGCCCTTGCTGAAGGTAAAACTATGTGTAAATCCATTCTACATTTCTGCTGCTGAAATTGTTGGTAGTGCCATTTTGCATGCACTGAGAGTTTGCCATCAGAGTATTAATGTGCTTTGTAGAGTGACACTAGTGTACCATAATACACTGAGGAACAGAGAAAGTGTTTCTCAACTGGTTTTCAACAGGGTGGCCATGCCTTGAAGCCATATACCAGAAAGTTTTTGGCATAACAAACCTCCTCATGGCCAGTTGATGCCTTTCCTGGTGTTTTATTAGGGTGGAAAATTGGGACACATATGTGAAAATGAAATCATCCAGTTGTTAAAAAGGTTAACATTATAATTTTCAGAATAGGGAATAATCAATGTCCGGTGCTGTGTGAACCCGAATGGAAGACAAAATGCTCAAAAGCCGGACAACTGTCCAGCATAAAAGCTGGACAAATGGCCACCCTAACAGTTTACTTACCTCAAGTGCCTAGCTAGGGTGCAACAAATGGGGATGCTAGACTATTGCTCTAAACACTGCAATTGACTCTGAATGTCAGGAAACCTAACGTTAGGCTTAACGTTAGTTAGTTATACTGTGCCATGTTTCGGTAAGTGTGGTACTACTAGGCTAGTAGGAACAGTGTTAGTATTGTTATATAGGCTAGAACTAGGCCTAGCCTAGTAGTATTTAATAGAAACATGTCATAAGTAGGCATAGTAAGTAATAAGAAGAAGTAGTAGTAATGAGTTATTGAAGTATACTTTCCAGGATTTACCAAATAAAATATTGTTTTGTTTTCATGTGGAGACAGGCGTAGGCCTAACGTTAGGCTAAGCTTTTTAATAATAAAGAAGTGAGTTATCATTCAGCCTTCCCTAAAATCTTAAGATTAGTAAAGCCATGGGTCCTGACAATATACACCAATGGGTTCTTAGAGAGCTTGCTACTGATCTTGCTCCAATGATCAGTCATCTTTTCCAGCAATCAATCAACAGTGGTCAACATTACCAACTCATCTGCTTAGAGATCCAAACTCTGGTTTTGGAATCATAAACTGGGTATCTGTTACCAAATCCAATTAAATTTGATTTCTTTGAACATGGCTAATTTATTCTCAGTGACATATGAACCCTTCTTTGCGTAATTAAAGGCTTCCTGTTCATAGTCTAAACAAAAGGTTAAATCTGCAATCACTGGACATTTGAGTGACTTATCTGCTGTGATAATAGGTTGTGTAATCAACTGGAAAAAGTTCTTCACAGGCCAGGGTTTAAGTGCTATTCTGGAAGTGATAGTGATCTTTTACAACAAATAAATGAACAGATAAGGAGGATTTTATTACACCCGACCTCCCCTTTGTGAGGTCTGGTCAGAATGCCCTTATTTTTAAGCAAGTGAAGTCATAATGAAGTCCCCAAGGACTGGAAAAAGGCAAATATCTGTCCTATTTTTAAGAAGAACGATAGCTCTCTCCCATCCAACTATCGCCCTGTCTCCCTTACTTGTATATGTTGTAAGCTACTTGAGCATATTATCAGCTCAAATATGATGGATCACTATCAAGCGAATAACAGCCTTTCCTCTAAACAGCATGCGTTTGGAAAAAATCATAGTTGTGATACACAGTTACTGTCTGTTGTGGACGACTGGACCTCCGGCTTAGATAAAAATAAACAAGTTGATGTCTTCATCCTGGACTTTGAGAAGGCTTTTGATACAGTTCCTCATGAACTACTTAAGACGAAGTTATTCTCCTTGGGGGTGTCTAGGCAAGTCATAAATTGGATTGATAACTTTCTTACTGACCGTTCACAATCAGTTGTTGTTAATGGTACTAGTTCTGCTTCTGCTCCAGTCCTTTCCGGTGTTCCTCAAGGGTCTGTCCTTGGACCGGGGCCAGTACTTTTCTTGTCTTATATTAATGATATTGCTAGTGCTGCTTCTTCTGAAGTTAGGTTGTTTGCTGATGACTGTGTTTGCTATAGGCCGGTCATCAATAATCCCAGTGACTGCAGTGAGTTACAGAATTGGACATTATAAACTTGGGCCAGTGGGCCAAAACTTGGGGTAAGAGATTCCACCCGGCTAAGTGTAATGTTATGTCTGTTACTAGGAAGCGTAACCCAATAATCTATAATTATACTCTTAATGGGGCCAATCTGACAAGGGTTGATTCAATTAAGTATCTGGGGGTGACTATCACTAAGAATCTCAGCTGGGGCAAACATATCCAACTTGTTTGTAATAAGGGAAATAAGATCTAATTAGGCCTATTACGCAGGAACCTCTCATTTTGTTCCAAAGATGTTAAATTGGCGGCCTATAAAAGTTTACTAAGGCCCTTGTTGGAGTATGCTTGTTCCGTCTGGGATCCACATCAGATTTCACTTCAAGATAGATTGGAGGGAGTACAAAAAAGATCTGCTAGGTTTATATCCGGCGAGTACTCCCGTGAAGTTGGCTCTATGACCGCACTCCTTAAAGATCTAGGTCTACATACTTTGTCTGACCGCCGCAGACGTTGCAGACTCATAATTTTTGCCAAAGGTATTTACGGCCAAGCTAACATCCCCCTGTCTAATCTGTGTAAACCTACTCGTTGTTCTCGTAACATGCATGCTTTGCACTTTCGCCCCCCTCCCCCTCCGCTAGGACTAATTGTTTTAAGTACAGTTTTGTCCCTAATACTACTTGGGATTGGAATAACCTCCCAGAGAGTCTTATTGCGGGCCATAAGTCACCCAAAGCCGGTGGATTTCATTATGAACTCTTTGAGGGCCTGACTGATCACACGGCACGTACGTGGTGTAAAATTGTCCCTTTGGATGTCTCACCGTTTTGAAGAAGAAGAAGAACTTAGGCCTGGGTATAAGCTTACAAAATACAAATGTTTGTAGGCTGTAGCTTGTAACTTTGTAAGTTAATGTATCAGCTGAAACATCTTAAAGAGTTTTGTGTTGTACTTGTAGATACATAGCCTAGGCCTAGGTAATTTGTAAGAAATCATTGCTGTATTAACAATAACACACACCAAGATACATCTGATGCACCACGCCTGGATTAGCCCTTGAAGAGGACCCAGCATTACGTTCCTATGCTATACACTTCATTTCTGGGCCCTTGCCCGGTATACACAAAAATACAGCTCTTTTGCCTACTCACGCGTGAGTAGGCATCCCTCACGTCCCCAAAAAGATACGTTTTCTCACCAAACTTTCCACCGATGATCTTTGTCATCACATCCACCTTCCACACAAGTCTGTTAACGAAATAAGACCTTTAAAAGGGAAATTTTGGCAGGATAATTCTGCGAGTAACGTTAAGCCTATGCAGAGTAATTTTTCAGTGGAAGAAGTCAGTGTTTGTCATGTGATCTCATATAAAACGGGGAAACCTACGCAGTGACTGTACAATTTCGTAATGTACAGAGAGCTTACTATATGACGTACAAGTATTGACTAGCCGCGCTTACTAATTGGTCTTCGATAGCTTGTTGAGCGGAAGTCCTTCCCATCATGCAACACAGTAGCAGACGATCAAGCTGTCAAGATGTCGATGTTGCTGGGAAGGATGGCACCACATATTTCCTGCCTTTTGCTATGAATTCGCTGGTATTAAACATTCCAGAAGATGTAAGTGGTATTTAAGAATGCTCAAAATCATTATGTTAACTCAAATCTGTTCCATGAACCATACCATCGTAATTAGAGCTCAGTTTGTTGTTTTGGCTTAAAACGTCGTTACCTTTGTACATGTAGGCCAGTGACCGTAGTAAGGAGTGACAACAAGGAACGGATAATACGGTCACGTTCAGTGACTAGCCTGGATCGACTTTTGATGTTTCTAGATTTCATACTAGGGCTGTGAACCTTTAGCAAAAGAACTAAATGTTAAACCTCAAAAATTTTGCGATCGTTTAGCGATTAATGGCGATTAGCTTATCACAAAGAAAAAAAAATAATTTCAGTACAGTATGAAGTGAGTGATACTGACTGTAATGCAGAAATAATAATATATAGTTGATATGTTACATGGTAAAATCAAATTACTTTGAAGCCTACAGTACAATGTTCAAATATGCCCAGAATGTTCCATTTAACAAAAAAATAGGGATCATCAGAGTGTACAAATAGATAAAAAAACTGTCAAAAACAGGTTTTACGATTTTTTAATTGCTTGAGCTTTGTACTAAACATTTATTCCGCACGCGATCGTTTAGTGATTAATAGCTACACATTCACAGCCCTATTTCATACTTGTCAAGTTATCACTAAAATTAACATGACATGATTTCATGATTTAAAGAGTTCTACCGTAGTTTTTAGTAATACAGTTACAGTACAGTATGTCTCAGTTAGCCTAGCCGAGGTATACAGTATAAGCTCAGGTCACAAATGTTTGTAGGCTTAGCGTTGTGGCCGTGATCCAACTTGAACCAAAGCCTAGGCCTACCAGTGGGGTTAATTTTTCAGTGGTTTTAACTTCAGAGCTATTGGTTCTAATTGGTTTCCTTTCCTGGAAGTGTCATACCTGCACATGCTTGTATGTACAGTATCCATATCCCAAACCATAGCCCAGTATTTTATCAGCCATCTACTATGGGTACAGTATGCAGGCCCGTACTCCCGTAGCCAGCCCATGTGGAGGGGTGGGTCTTTTTTCCAAGATGTGGTCCCTTTTCCAAATACGGAGGCGGCTGGCACGTGCTGTAAGCATGCAGCTGCTAGGGGTCTGGGGCATGCTTCCCTGGAAAAGTTTGAAATCTGCAGATCTCCTGCAATCTGGAGCATTTCAGGGGGCTTTTGAACACAACGGAAGTCCTTTTCCCCCAGGATTTCCACACAGTACACCACCTTTGAAGAAGTGAATGAAAATTGGTCCTCAATATGTCAAGAAAAAAAAAATTCATAGCTGACCCTTCAAACACAGGGTTGGAAAAATGGACCTCTCTCAAGTTGGGGTGGATCGTTCGAACGCTCCGACCCCCCCCCCCCCGGCTATGGGCCTGGTATGTGACCCTTACCTTATATATTGCTATGTTTTTGTAACCCTAACCCTATACCTGGTCATATTTTTAGAAGAAAAACATGATTCTCATCTATCCTGAGTCGAACATGGGGTTATTAAGCTCTTGAAACACTGAAGACAGTTTGAAGTTGGCCATGACTGAAGTTGCTATGACAGAAGGGACACCAGTCTTAGAATTCCAGATGGCCTTGTGTCATGGAGAAGGCTATGTAAAACCCAGCCAGTCCCAAAGGCTTTTCTTTGAAGAGACAAGTCTTCGACTCTTCGTAACTTCAGGAGCCTACTTTAACAACCTCACTCGCTTCAAGGAATGCAACTGGTTGGATAAAGAAACAGACTAGGCTACCAGTGTTTGCTTTTAAGCTTTACTGCTATACAGAGAGCGTTGTTTGAATCTGCTCTGTGTGTAGCAGAGACATTGTTAGCCCAAGTTAACATACATCACTACAAGTTATCCTGCCATTCAGTGACCATGGTTTCAGTTCAATCTTCTTGGTTACAGTTACTTTTGTAAATATAAAAATATAAGATAGTAGCAAAATAAACCAGTTCAAAGAGAAATGAATGCTTAAACCTTTTTTTCTTATCAATTGTTTATGAGCTTATCATTTATGACAATTGGTTACAAGGATTTTGCCAATAATGGTGTAAAGCTGCACAGAGTATCAATTGTTCCTTGTTTTGTGATAGAAAGCACCGAGAAGTGACCATTGATGGACTACTATTGATCCATCCAGATCACATAGTTACAGCCCTGGGAAGCTTTGTATATTTAGCGTGTAGACTAGTGTATATGGATAGTGTCTAGAACGCCTGTTCCAGATATAGCGTACTAAAAAGCGTACGTGCGGTGTCTGCCACGCCCCCCCCCGTCCCACCCTCCCACTCCCTAGGTTGAAATACAGAGGCTTGCCTGTGAGCCACAACTGGAAAACCGGACGTGGTCACCTGTGTTGTTAAGATTTGAAAACTACCAACTAATAACTGAAACAGCAGTTTAGCAGAGTAAATAATACAATGTAATATACAGGATACAAATGAAATACAAGTGTCCCAATACAACACACAGTCACAGTATGATACTGATAAAAACACTGATGCTCACAAGCTAAAATACTGTACTTCCACTCCTCAAGAGAACTAAGATTATTCTAAAAGCATTCCTCAGGTTTGTGAGAAAATAACTAGATCCATGCAATAAGTGAAACTTTCTACTGATAAAAGATCAAGAGTTCAAAGTCATTAACATTCCGAAAACTGTCCACTGCACTGATGGTCACTCTCTGCAGAGCAAAAGTTTCTCAGAGGTCAAAAGGTTATATATACTTTAGATTAAAGCACAGAATACACATACATCAAAATTATGAAACAGCAGTAGTAATATAGTGACAGTTGAGTGCATTTTACAACAACCTCGACTTGCGCTAGTTCGTCACCCTCCATCTAATTACCAAATACTGTAAAACCTGCTCAAGAAACCGTTCACAGGACAATATTGGAGTCATAGCAGAGCATATCGCTAACTGCCTGCGTGGCAGGCGCCGCAACTTAATATCTAGGAGTAAATGTTGTAACTAAGACACAGCTTACCCCAACTCAGCCACGACATTTTATCTAAAAATATACTCCTACAACGACGTCATTCCGATATTTTAACACCCAATGTCATGCTTAAAATCCAGCAAACAGATAACTACAATTGACACTATCTCACGGTCATTTTGCATGCCAAAATAATGGATGACGTCAAGTTTTGTTGCGGCACCGCAACTGATCTAGACGTACGTCTTGTTATATATATATAACGCTAGGTAGACCTGTGGCTCGGAGCTGACGAATTGTTCTTCGCACTTGGAGTGTTTTATTACTCCACTGCTCACATTTTGTTGAAATTAGAGTTCCAAATTTTTACCATTTTACAATAGTCTTGCTTCATATTGTTTTTAATATACAACTGACCATTAAAAACAATTTAAAGCGGTATATGTCAATAATTTCTCTTCACTGAAAATAAACATCTAGAAGTATCTCCGAAGCAGGGATCGAATTTCTGAAAAAGTGGAATCAATGTAGCTCAATTTCACGGATTTATACTCAATTGTCAGCCAGTCCTCACAGTCAAGCCTCGCTGTAAGCGTTAATAAGGCGTGTGACGTCATCCTCTAAAATGGAAACTCCGCCCACAACAGAAAATGATGAATTTCGCAGAATAGGTACCTAACATGCTGGGGGAACTTCAAGCTTCTGAATAATGCATAAAAAGGTGTTCCTTGTTGTTGTATCCTTGGTCATTTGAAATCTTATAGTCCTTTCTTTACTAAAATATCGTGAGGTATTGTTTCTTTCGCTATTTCATAGAGAAATTTTCCATCAAAAATCGAGTGTTTGAGACATAAAGCTAACTACTGACGTACCTATTACACTACGAGCAAAACAACAAAATAGTCTCAATGAACGTTTTTGCAAGTTGGAGTTTTGCCTTTTTTGGCCACGTAGAGCATCGCACAACTGGCTGCTCACAGCCACCAAAAGTCGCTTCTTTTCTAATTTGAGTATGCATGACGTCACAGCCTTTGCATATATAATTAGCAAAAACTAGCTGTTTTTAAATCCAAATTTCGACATGAAAAATACAAATCTAACAAAACCATCATTAAAATTTATAGAGAACACATTTTCGGATAGTTTCGCAACATTTTTGAAGTATTTAATACACAAAGCGATGAATTTGAGACGATTTTGTGAACTCGTAAAAACAGTTTTCATTTTGTTCGGTTTTTTGGCACGGTATGCCAGAAAGAGGGTACATCAGAAATTTCCTTATCCACCAAAAAATCTAACATCACCATGAAATATTTTTGAATACGGTCAGGTATTCGCAAAGTTGAGAGCAGGTCTTGACACTGCCATGCATCGTACGTGAAAAGCCCACTTTCCCGTACTGAGGTGTTTGCATTAGTTGCGCGAAAATGGAACTACACCGAGCGAGAAAATACCCTCCACAGAAGTATTAATCATGCTAACCTCTCGAGTCTTCCTTTACGTTTAATTTACATATATATAGAAGGAAAATTACATTGAGAGTCAATTTTTGAAAACCTTGTAACGATTTAGTGGCTACCGATGCAAGGGTTATAATGATTGTATCTTGAGTACGTCAGTACCTTGAGTCGATCACCACGGGAAGTGATAAATCGCAACCCTCTGGCAACCACTTCATATTAATAACTTGATACGTCATTGTTTAAATATCCATATCATGTCTTAACGGTTAACAGCTCACAGCGACTTAAATAGAAACTAAGTTCGGAGTGTGATTCAGTGATGATAATAACATGTTTCACAGTTCTTGTGCGCGATCGACGGCTGAATCTGGGTTTGACAGGACCCAAATGGTGTATGGCAAGTGTCAAATTGCTTTGATTTTGGAAGGAATTATCAAACTAATAACAGCACTTACTCAGATAAGGCATTTAAGTGTATATGTAGTGACTGCTCTGGAACTACAACTATCCATACAGTGACACAACAGACATCTGGATAATCGTGAACTTGGTAATAGCTTCTTCGGGAAGGAGGAAAAATTTTGGTTTCGCCGAACGCCCCTTTGCCGGAGGGTCGGGAGGACTTCAGAAAAAGAATGGAGAAGAATTTGACCCAACTGAAAATTCCATGTCACCGACCATGGTACCCAGCTAGGCTATCTCCATTGGCGTCGGAGCTAAGAATTGGGGGCCAGGGGGCAATCTGCTCCTTCCCGCCCCCCCCCCCCCTCCCAAACAAAATCCACACAATCTAAAATTTGGGCGGGAAATTGGTAAAATTCGGACAGGGATTTGCAAAAAAATCGAACAACCACTTGAGTTTCAAAAAATGGCATAGTTTTTTTTCCGAAAATTCCTTGGCGTGCCCGCAATCTTAATTAAAAAGATATACCCGAAAAAACCCGCCATAAATCGCGGTACTAGAATTCATGAAAAATCAAAGATTCCAAAAATTTGCTACACATCCGGGCAGCGCAGAAGTATTATTCGTGAGCCTACTAGTTTTTACTTCACACTTTTTCACAACACAATACCCGAAATGGTCGAATATCCAAATTCTTCCAAGCATTTGCCGGAAAACACAAAAGTATATGATCATAATTCAGGCCAGGGTAACATATTTCACAATAATCAAAGAGATATAAAATCGGGACACATTTGGGAAGTGTCGCCTAAAAGCTCAGGCTTACTCCAAACAGTATCAATTCTACCGTAGTCTTCTTACTTAAGCCCCTCCCACAGTTGTCCGAATGATTCATCCCCATCCCAGACACAATCTCAGTTTACTGCTTCACAAGGAGTAGGCCTTTAGAAACTTGCTCAATATGTATAATCAAAACACTCTCAGCCAAGTTCACGTAGTGTAATATAATTAGCTTTGGTACTTTACATTGTTTGAATTAGCATGCCAATCAAAGAGCTGAGCCAATTGAGAATTTCTAACAAGACCCCTATAAGAGGACTGGCCCTTTAAAGAAACTATCACTCGATCCTCTGCAGCCTGTTTCAAATCTTGTGCAACATAATGCCCGAAATGGCCGATTATTTTAATTATTTCTGGAACTTACAGAAAACACTATGATATAAGTAAAATTTTCATGGAAATGAAAATGATAACAACTTAGCCTGATTTGCCCACATATTTGTTAGTAGCTTGTGACAAAAAGGTTTTCCTCAGCCCCAAAAGAAGTCTTTCCAAAACTGTTCAAATGGTAAAATGTTCTGGCGAAGAATGGGAAAATGTTGGAACGTTTTGCCGTGAGGTTGTTCAGTCGCAGTGCCTAACAGTCAAATAGTTTGCCGTCCACCGTGTTGCCATCTATCCTGAGCCAAATTCGGGCAGTGTTTATAAGAAAATCATGTAATTCGGGTCATAACGACAGTGTGAGAATGTCTTCCAATAAGCCTGGAATTCATTTAAACCCATTTCGTAACTTGACATTTTTTAAAAGATTTTACTGATGGAAGTAAAATCATTTATAGTCGGAAGTTCGTGCACTCAAATACACAATTTCATCAATGCAATACGGTAGATATTGAATTCAAGTTTAACCAAGAGTCGCAATAGAGTAAAATTTATTAGCATATGGTGATTTTAATTCCGCTTTATAGTTTCCCCGAAAAGGTACACCCTTTCATCAATTGAGTAGTGGTAGTTGCATATTTGAGCTGGTAATTTTCTAATCACAATAGCGACTGCTTAGATCCTCCGTATGCGACTGTGAAATGCTATTTCGACTCTCTGAGGGGTCCGATTTTTCAAAATTTTCTGTACTCTTCCCGCCAACTAATGGTGGCGCTCTGCTTAGATAGCCTTTGGGCAGAATTACATTTTTCGGGTAAAAACTTTTCTGGCCCCCAAACTGAAATGCCCCTGTACGCCTATGGATATCTCACTGTGCCCCATACACCTGTAAGTCTCTTACATATTATTTTCCCATTATTTGTGCAAAAATACTATAGGCCTATTTGCAGGCTATCGTTGATGTTACCAGTGGGGCCTGCGGATTGAGCGGCCTGCGGCCATTGATCAAAATTTGTAAACAGAATAGTGTTGTAATTAGATAAGTTGCTTAATTGACCAACACTTTAACACATATTCCTTACTACTTCTTCCCCATTCAGGCTCGTAGCCACTAGCCAGACATGATAGGTAGCCAACTGAAGATATCAAAAATTTTAAATCACTAACCCCACAAATGCATTACACTGCAGTGTGTATTTTAAGTCTTTCGCTACCGAACGACATACTAAATTTTGCTGATGTTTGGAAGATCCTTTATTCAGACACATCATTATGTTGAGCAGAAAATAAGTGTCTCAATGATAAGTTCATGGAATTGGAAATGGATCATCCCAGAAATTCAGTGACTTGGTTTTTAACCCCGAGTTTATTTTTTAGGAGAAGGCAAAATTCTTAATTGCTGAATGATCTTTGGTTATCATCGCAGCCAAAAGGTGCAGGGTAGCTGTCATTTTTAAAATACACAGAGAGTTCGCTGGTTGACGTATTATTGACTTGCACGCCACTCAGGATAATTTTGTGAACATTGTAATGGGGTTTCCATCTGCACAAAGACGAGCTTAAGTTGTTTTTGGAAGGGGCCAGCTAGAAACAAGACAGTTAGAAAAATTTCAGTTTTCTGGCATTAGAACTATGGGAACGTTTTTCCATTTCATTAACTGAGCCAAATATTTCATGCGCATTTATGGAGCTAAACCACAAACTTTCCAACTGCTTCGCTCCAAGCATGTTTCGGAAAACTGGCACTTCTGGCTCAGCGAAGGGCTGGATCTTTCGACTGGATAGAGCTGCTTCCCAACCCTTCTTGTCTTGTGTATCCTTTAAAGGCCCTGTTCCCTCACCCCAAACAGTACCAATTCTCCTAACCTTCTTACTGAAGCCCCTCCCACAATTGTCTGAAATTCATCCTCATCCAGACACAATCTCAGTTTATTGCTTCAGGGTGAGTATAGAAAAACTCAATTTATAAAATCAAAACACTCTCAGTACCGTACATGCTGTGTAATATAAGCTTTGGCACTCTGCATTGTTTGAAGTAGCTGTCAGTCAAAGAGCTGAGCCAATTGAAAATTTCGGTACCCGGGTACCAAAACTGTAGTTTGGGGTGAGAGGTTTGGCCCTTTAAGGCTGTCATAACCTCCTTTACTGTGTCGTAAATGAATTTCTTGAAAAAATTGGCATTCTTCACATTCCAAGTTGAACCAACTACATACTTTACTTTATTAGCATTAAATGTTAACAGTAGGCGTTTCCAGACAAAGCTAAGGGAACGCTCAAAGTTCGCGTGCATCACCACTTTGGGTTTCATGCCAGGAATTTCCAGAGGGGGCAGGTCAGTTGTGGTGGCAATGGATAAATATTGGGGGCGCTAAATGCTAGCAGGACTGGGCGGAGCGCCACTACTAATTGGCTTGGAGCGTAGAGTATTTTTTTACTTTCAAAAACTCCAGATGGCCGGAAACGGCATAATGATAAGTATAAGAAAAATGTTGCAAACGTTTTTGTTTTTACTTTGTTTTTACGAGAAATGACTAAATAGAAATAAATAAAAATGTTACATTTTGAAAATAGCACTTACAATTTTCACTTAACTTAAGAAAAAATGTCACTGATGTTTAATTTATATTTATATGTCTCAGGCTTTGAAAGTTATGTTGCTTTGAAAGTTATGTTCATAATATCACCATAAGCGGGTAAACACAGGCATAGCCTACGGACTGGAGCATTTCAGTTTGGGGAGAAAATCCTCTGCCACGAAATGCAATAGTGCCCAAATGGCTTTCTATAAGCTATAAGCGGAGCGCCATAATCTTTGGCTCAGTCGTTCAGATAATTTTGTAAATCGCAACCCCTCAGCCAGGTGAAATAAAATTCGCCAAGCTTCTAAGCAGAATTTAAGCGGTCGCGTTTTGTTATCCTGTCCAAAAGTTAACCGGTGGCCGCACCATCGGTTGGCCGGAGTATATAGAAAATTTTTGAAAAATCGCACCCCACCCTCCCCGACAGTCGGCAATGGCATTCCCCAGATTTGTTAGCAAATTTCACAGGTTAGGAGTCAACTTACTTTGAAACCACAGCTTAATATCTCAGTTTTCTCCTTATTTCTCTTCAAAATATCTTTGATCTTATTTTGACTTAATAAATATTGCATATTCAAAGTAAACCAAGCAGTGAAGAAGAGAAAAAATGTCTCAACAGCCAACCATGAGACAGGACAGTATATTACCCCACTTCAAATTGGGGTGGCTGCTCTCATCCTTTAAGCAGTCGTTATTTTGAGCTTTCTTTTTGCAGTGAAACGTTTAAACCAATAAAAAGGATGCATCGCTAATCTACCCAAGGTAGTCTACTGATAGGCCTATGGCTCGCGATTCTTGCAAACAGTGGGTACCACATGGTGTCACTATACTAGCTGTAACCCTTCACCGGTGCCTCTCACCCAAATCAGAGTTCCTGGTTACCCACCTTTCGTTCTTGAAAATGTCTCCCTCCCAATATCTGATACGGATCAATAAGATCACCGTCCTTGATCATGGGATTTGATGTCACTGGGCACAAAAGGCGTTTTTCATCCCACACATTTACATATTGTACGGTTAATGACTTCTAGTAGTCTAGCCACAAGTACATTGACATGGATCTACGTATTTCTGAGAGCCACATGTCACAGGTAGCAAGAGAGGAAGAGCTGGTTTTATTTTGGCCATATGGGTTTGTTGTCAAGTGGTGGGTGTAGGCATGAAATCAGGGGAAATATTTTGGGGAAATTACCCAAATTATGACGTCACGAAATTTTGAAATTGTCAAAAGTCATGTATTTTGTTCGGAAACGGTATTACGAGTTGCTTTCATCTAGACGTATCATTCCGAAGCAAACTAGTAACCAATAAAGCCTACCTTTATTCAATGAGCAAAGGATCGTTTTTTGGACAAAGCTTCCCGATACGGGATATCTTCCAGGGAAGCAACATGGGGGGGGGGGGATGTATACTAAAATGCATAGGAACAGTCGTAATTTTGAATTTTCTAGGGGGCAACCTTTTTCTGTGGTGACTTTTCCCCTGGCCCCTCCATCTAAGTGGCTAGTAGCTCACCTCTCATACAATTGCTAAATGGAAGTCAGTAGACGGCATGTGGTATTAACTTCTTGAAGATTTCTGAGTGAAATCCGAGAGCGTAGTTCCTGACCCCGATATAATGTAAAGTAGCGTTAGTGCGGGTCGGATCTTGTGTAGCCGGAAACAGAAAAAACAGATGAGGGTTACAATTAATTTTCAGATTGGTTTATTAATTCGGTGATTGAGTTCCAAAAAGATCAAGTTTGACTCGGCCGGCAAAAAAGGATTATTAAAATTAAACTATATACCTGGTGACTGCATGCTTCTGCCTCGAGCTCTCTTGCACGAGTTCCAAAACAAAATAGTGAGAGCGGCAGGCTCTGAGCTTGCAAACCTCGTGGAGATCGGAACACATGCAGTCCCCTGGTTGGCTAAAAGTTGTGACGCAGCAAATTAAATAAATATTAATGAACGTACTGATCTAAATGACCAACGAGGAGGCTGTAGAAGGTGAAATTGGCCACACCTTGAAAATAAGGGATACGGCGTACACGTGGAACTAGAACGAAGTAGACAGTCTCCCACGTTCACCGGTAACACGTGACGGGAAACAGTAAGGGCCCTGGGAATCTAGGACAAAAGGAGGGGAGAATTGCTCCTGAACAACAAGATGGCGTCTATGTTAAATTTCAGGAAAGGTGCACCATACTACATGACAATAAACACTTACAGCACCATGGCAAAATGATGCAGCTATCTTTCTCTTGTGTACTATCCGTGTTAGTTACTATGGTATTTTCCTATGCACAAGTGAAGATTTTTAAAGCTTGAATAATGTGGTGACCAAAGGGGAGTCCAGTTATTTCTCGGTCTTTACATTTTCTCTCGGCAATTCATTTGAATTTCAACTTTTCTCACGTGCTCGTGTTTTTTATAAATTAAAAGACTGTGCCCCGCCCGATCCGACGTGTAATGCTTTAATTTCGATTTACTTAGTTAATAAGCCCTTCTACGGGAACTTTGTTTGCCAGGAGGTTACAATTTTGCACGGTGTTGTAGCTGTGCAAGCAGCAGCACCCTTGCCAAGTCAATACGTAATACCTTCTGTGAGTCCCGGTAAGTCCAAATGTAGGTATAAATGCTTCGAAAGGAGATATTTTGTGGGATGTTCTATCAGTGGCGTAACCAGACCTGACTGTCCGGGGGGGGGGGGGGGGGGGGAATAGCTAGAGGTTACCCGATTTTGTACTAGTTGAGCTGTGTTAGTTTGTGGGTGTCTTAGGGTCTTAAGGAAAGTGTTGAGGGGGGTAGGGGTAATTTTGGACCATGCAACTCACCTACCCCATTGACCAAAAGGTACATTTTTATGCTAATTTTTTTTTTTTTGCTTTTTCTACGATCAAGAACAACTTTTTTAAAATAAATCTGATTTTTTTTCTTAAGTGCGAACACTACTGTGTAAGGTAGGTACCGAAAATATGAGTCCTTTTTACACATTTGTAAATATGGAGCTTGTGTTGTAGAAAATAGATTCAGGTATTCTTGTAAGGAAATTTGCATATTTGGGGTACTATCGAAGAATCTGCGTTTCCTATTAGTATATATCTGAGATAGTCGACTGAAGGTCGTGTTATCCAGGGAGTGCGGATTAAGGCTCCTCGGCGACATTAAAAAACTCTCGAAACTCTGTTGCCTTTTAAGACAAAAATGAAAGCCTATATTGAAGAAAATTTTAGGGAAACGGCACTGTAGCAGGCAGGACAAATTATCTGCTGACTGATTTATGAGCGATCACTTACAGCTTTAAGGCTTGCAATTCAAGGCGCGAGAAGCGCGCGGAAAATTTTGCCTTTTTTAAAACTAATAATTTCAAATAAGGAACTGTCATTAGGAAGGATTCGAAATTTTATGAAGGAAAACTTGGGGAAACCGCACTGTATTTGACTGGTGTCTCAAATGGCAAATTTTCGAATTTTTCACTTTTTCGAGCAAGGGCGCAATCGTCCCTGCCTCCTGTAGCTACGCCACTGTTAAGCAACATTGAACATTGATAAAATGTTGACATTTCAATAACTAAAGAACCCATCTACAAAGACTACACAACTGAAAGAGTTGAAAGGTATCTGATGACAGGTGTGTATGAGAGCATTTGAGTACGGTAGGCCAATGATTCCCCTGCCTAGAATATGAAGTCTTGCTAGAAAGTCTATCTCCAGTTGGCGAGGAGCGTACAGAAAATTTTTGAAAAATCGCGACCCCTCAGACAGCCGGAAATGGCATGTCTCGGGCTTGTAAGTAGTAGCTAGGTCTTCCGATTTTTTTTTTTTTTTTTGCAAATGTGAACACCACTTCGGGATGTACTGCGGCGCGCGAAGCGTGCCGAAATTTCTGCCCTTTTGAATATGGAGCTTATATTTGTTGATATGAAGCTTATATTGCAGAAAGCTTTGGATTCTGGGTTTCCTGTGCGGAAGTTTAAAGAGTTGGGGCGGATTACTGAAGAATATGCACTTCCTTCAAATACTGGTGGCAAATCTGATCGAGAATGATTGCTTTTCTAAAATTCTCCCGACTGTCTGGCAAAGAGCAAGAGAGGAAAATCTCTCCTCCGATAAAGTGGACCTCAGATATTATTTTGTTAACATTAGGCGACTAAATGAATGTTCATATATATTTTTCTAAATGAATGTTCATATTTTGACCAAAACAGTGTTCCATGAATGCAAATCAATCTTGCTTTTGATTTTATAGTTGGCCCGCTTTCTTTTTTTCTCATTTTTCTCTTTTTTCCTTTCCCCTTTCCTTCCTTTGACCTTCTTTTTCGTTTTCTTTTTTCTCTTGTCTCTTTTTCCTTTCCTTCCTCTCCTTTGTCGATATCTCTTTCTCGTTTTCTCTTCTTCCCTCTCTTTTCCTCTTTTTCCTTTCTTTCCTTCCCTTCCTTCACTTCCCGTTTTTTCTTCCATTCCCGTTTTTTGTGTTTGGGGGGGGGGCATGTGCTCCCCTTCCCCTCCCCCACTAGTTACGCCACTGTCAGTTCTATTTCAAAAAAATGTAAAATGAAATGAAAATGTTTATATGTTCTAATTAAGGTAAGCTAAATCTATTATGCTTTGGAATGATATGTCAAGGTGAGAGGAACTCATGAAATGCCAATTTTCATTCGAAATACATGATTTTTGAAGATTTCAAAATGTCGTGACGTCATAACTTGGGGCATTTCCTCAAAATAATGGGCCATTTTATGCCTTTACTTCACGCGTTTTACGACAAAAATATAGATCCAAATAAAACCAATTCTTCTCCTCCTGTTACCTGTGACATGCAGCTCCCAGGAACGCGTTTAGCCGTGTCAATATATTCGTGGCTAGAAGTGCTAATCCTCTAAATTATGTAAAATTGGGATGAAAACGCCTTTTTAGCCCATAGACATCGAATCCCAAAATTAACGATTTACGACAAAATTAAGGGGTGTGTCCAGTCAAAAAAGCATTCTCTAGATGTGCAACAGTATGAACATCACAAATCCAGTTTAGCCAGACCTTAAAACACAACCCCGAATACTACATAAAGCGAAAAACCTAAAAATGCAAAATGCACCCGCACACTGTAATGCATTTGGGAGGTTTATGATCGAAACTTTTCGATATGCTAGGTAACAATAGGCCATTAGGTTAATTCAAGTTAGTGACAAAATCTTTGACTGTAATATGCCATTACTATGGTTCAATTGCTACATTATTCTTCTCCTCTCTGCTTAGTAAGTGGTGCAAAATAACAACAGTTTATACTTCAAATGAGAAGGCAGTCTCAGAAGAAAATATGAGATTTCATACGTCAGAATAAACAGCAGATACAGGGCACAAGTGCACAACCAAAATTCTTAAGTCAGTAAATTTGCATTTTGCTTGTGTAGTAGAGAAAATTGTCCTGTAGGCTAGTACACTGACTCAGAATCCCATTTGTGCTATTATACAAGAAAAGGGTATATAGCAATGCAAGCTCTAATCTTGACCTTAACCCCCAAATTGGCCTAGAGCACTAGTAGGTATAGGCTAAACTAGGCAATTACATTTCAACAGGAACAGACTGAGAACTAAGGCACAATTAATTCATTTGTGTAGAAATATGATTCAACACAACAGTGCAAAAATAAGTAAGAAAACTGAGAACAATGGCCCAGGCAAAATAATAAGTAAAAAATCCTGAAACTGAAGGAGCTCTTAGGTGCGCATTCCATATACTGATACTCTAAGTATATAATTCCTCAAGTCATTTCCCTTTTGAAAATTATTGACTTTGTCTTGTAAAACCATATGAACCGACAGGCTGGTAAAGTGTATGTGTAAATAAATGGCTCTATATGAATTGTTTCATATAGCCTGCAATACCTGTAAGTGTAACACTAATTTGCTTATTTTGGTTCTTCATCTTCATCGTTGGTACTGTAAATTGCTCCGATTCAACTCATAAGGTGCATATGACACAATAATTGTGTGCTACAGGCCTCTTAAATTTTTTTACAAGCTTATTCTGGAATGTGGAAACTCACTCATACAGCAAGCTTAGCAAGCACTAGTAAAGTAGTATCTGTATCCTGATCACAGATCATCAGTACACATTCATACAGTCACTATGTATCATAGTGTGCAGTTTTAGCATGCATAGGCCAAGGTCTATAGGCTATAGGCCTGTCTGTAAAATTTTAATGTTTTTTGTTAGTGGTTTAATACCTTAAAAAGGCCTACAATGTGTTAGTCGTATTAAAATTCACTTTATTACTTGGCATAATGATTAAAGTAGTGTCCTAGTTAGCAGCCTAGAATCAGAAGACAATGACAATAGTTTACCATATGTTAACCATTAGGGCCTTGTGCGATGCTCTACGTGGCCAAAAAAGGCAAAATTCCAACTTGCAAAAACGTTCATTGCGACTATTTTGTTGTTTTGCTTGTAGTGTAATAGGTATCAGTAGTTAGCTTTATGTCTCAAACACTCGATTTTTGCAGTTTTATACCCCAGTGATCCTGAATACGGTCAGGTATTCGCAAAATTTGAGGCCTGTCAAAAAACCCTCCAAAAGTTGACCTGTTTTTGACGGAAAATTTCTCTATGAAATTGGGAAAGAAACAATACCTCACGATATTTTTAGTAAAGAAAAGACTCTAAGATTTCAAATGACCAAGGATACAACAACAAGGAACGCTTTTTTATGCATTATTCAGAAGTTTGAAGTTCCCCCAGCATGTTAGGTACCTATTCTGCGAAATTCATCATTTTCTCTTGTGGGCGGAGTTTCCATTTTAGAGGTGACGTCACAAGCCTCATTAACGCTTACAGCGAGGCTTGACTGTTGTCAAACTTCCCAACTTGAAAGAAAATTTTATGAATTGAACGTATCAGTATGTTTCAGTGTGCATTGTAAACCACTGACACGAAAAAGTTGTACACCTCTTGAACTTTTACAAGGAAGAAATTCGTTTTCAAAGAGATCTACTTTTCTTTCATGCAAAGGTATGGCAGTTGTCTGGCGGACATTTACAGATTTGCAAGTCCGCTAGCTCTGGAATTTACTGCGCAGCGAAGCTGTTAGCTTGAACCGCTGTATCGTAAGAGGTAATGGAAAACATGCACTGATCAGCCAAGTAGTTGATCAGGGATGCCATAAATGCGGATGTTGTAGCGCGCATGCGCACTACAATAATAAAAATATTGCCCCATGATTCTAGAGAGCCATTCACAAAACTGAATAGTCTACTACGCACTAAGTGAAGTTGAAGCGAACACGTTTTCCCTTAAAAGGCAAAGGGTAAAGAAAACATGCCCTTATACTCTTCTATATTATATGGGCTGTGATATGTTGCCGTGACTTTATTATCTGATTATTTTACAGTATTGTGTGTAAAAATGCTCACACGTGAAGGAGCCAGATCCGGGATTGTATAGAAAAGGGCGTGGCCTGCAATGATCGCCATTCTGAGAATTCAGGGAGTTCAATACCTATCACTATAAATATACTTTACTCTTCAAAACTAGGGGAGCACGTGCACCCCTCGGTCCCAACAGAGTGCGGGTTTTCTTACCTTACATTCAAATACATTGACGTCCCTTGTGAGGTCACCATAGACCGGTGCAGTAGATGAGGTTTGCATGCAAACTTATTTGTTATGTGCATGTGTTACCTTTACAATCATTTAACAATTATAGTAGTAAATGTCATGTAAAATTCTCTTGTTGATTGACGCAGGCCTATCAGCACTACTGATAATGTGATGGAACGTGTGAGTTTGGGAAATTCTTGAAGAAGCAATGCATGATTCAGCTTTTAGGCTTAAAACACATGCAAATTAAGGCACTTTAACTTTGGGGAAGTAGTTCCCTTAGTTCCATGTCAGTTCATCACCAGTACATATGCATAAGCATGAATAACGTACTGTAACTTAATGAATATCGTATTAACAAAGTAATTATGCATGGAAATTAGTCTTTCGAAGAGTATTGGAATACCACAATACAAATGATAGCTCAGCTGCTCGTGTATAGCTTGAAATAGTCAGTATACTAACCCCTGACAACAGCTTAAACTTTTGTTGAATAGTATGGAATAAAACAGGGTTGGGTTTTTGCCGGAAAAACCTGTTTTTCCGGGACAGCGGTAAAAACTGGTAATAACTGGTAATAAGTGGTTATTACCGGTAAAAACTGGTAGAAACTGGAAAAAACTTCTCCGACAATTATAAGTGTGGGGTTGCTCTTGCCCATCACACATGATGAATAATTCAAATGAGACAGAGTCGTTTACATGACATAAAGATTCTATTTTAACTTAAAATTTAAGCAATAAAACTTGCCAAAGCTAGAATGAAAACAAAAATGCCAATATTACAATGTCAGGTATAAAGCCTTAAAAATTAAAAGTGGTGAAACTTCAACTGCATACAGTACTAACAATAAAAGACTGAAAGTTAATGTTTTCTACAAAATTACTGGAATATCAAACAAGGTTTCACAAAATGAGGATAAATGAAATTGTTCATGGTTATTAAAGTGGTAAGTCTTCTTTAAAATTGTAAAAGGAATGAAGGGCTATCATTTTGGGGGAAAACAAAGGTAGATATATGTAGTAGCCAAAGTGGGCAAACGCACAATGCAACATATGGCATATAGACTTCTTTACAGTGATACAGTTTGTCTTAGCTCTCTCCTTGCATATACAGTATCAGTACAGAACAGTATACAAAGCAGTTTTGAAAAGAAATTTCTTTGCCTCAATGTTTAGCTCAATACAATATGAAAATTGATCATTTATATCACAGGTGAGAAAATAATGACGTGCAGTAAGATGTCAATCTTCATAACTAGATTTATACTTTATGGTACTGTATGGTGTCAGTGTAAATCTGGCAAAATATGACACAAGTCACTAAAAATAATCCATCCAGACCCTTACATGGTAAATTTAATAGCCTAAAATGGACAGTCTTGATGTAAAATAATGATTTTCATCCTTTAGCCTTGAAAAAAGTAAGAAAAAGTTGTTACTTAAAACTTTTTATTCAATGTAGCAGAATAGGTTTTTTCCGTTTTTTCCATTTTTCGGCAAAAACCTGTACCGGGACGGTTTTTACCGGTAAAAACCGCCTGTGGCAAAAACTGCCAACCCTGGAATAAAATGTATTAAAAACAAACTGAAAATTATTATTATTAAAGTGCTTATCCTACAAGTGTAATTGCAGCAATTTATTTACTAACTAAACCAGCTGTACTGTACTTTCCCAGCAATTGTGTATTATTGAACTATTTTCATTTTGACAAAAATCATGAAATATACAAATATGCCTATGTACACATAGCCATAGCCGGGTAAAAAGTACACACTTTAAACCTGAGTATGGAACCTGTATATAGACGTAATTAAGGTTCAAGGTGTCAGTCGCATGCTTCTGCACTTGTCACTACTTATAGTGCTTACCATAATGTATTTCTAAGATAGTTTACCCCCTTTCTATTACTGATAAAATGAAAAAGAATTCCAGCCCTTTTCTTTAAAATTATGGGCAGACAACAAAAAAAAAATGTGTATGTATTTCATATAAAATATGCAAACTTACAAGTATCACAACATTACCATGTCCTTTCGTAATATTACCTGCATTTTAATCTTAAAGTAAAACAGAGCAATCGGAAATAACAAAGAATATTATTTTGGTAAACAATATCTGGTTTATTTGTATGTACTAACGCAGTGGCGTACGCAGGATTTCACTGAAGGGGGAGGGGCATGCAGTATGGTCTAAGGGGAGGGGTGTCCGGAAATTTTTTGACGTTTTCAAGGAGCCTAGATGCAAAATGGTGCAAGATTTTCGACTTTGACAGGAACAGTGTTAAAAGTTGAATCGTGGTGGTTCATGAGGATAAAACTGAAACTTTTGGTCTTGACATGCATTACTTTATGCCATTTATGCTACCTTACGAAGAAAAACTTGTCATTAAATTTGCACACTTTTAGGAGTCAAAATAAAAGAGCATTGATCGGTTTTTGTGGTTTTTCTTGGCCAAAAATAGTTATTTTGTCATAAAGGTTATCTAAGCGGAGCGCCACCATTGGTTGGCGCGGAGCGTAAAGAAAATTTCGAAAAATCAGACCCCTCAGATGGTCAAAATAGGGTATTTATGCTTGTAAAGAGAATCTAAACATGAAGTCTTTTTTATCGATGCCACCAGTGGGAAACAGAGTCTACCTTTTTAAGTAAAAATTGGAATTTGACAGAATTTGCTTAAGTCTATTTGTAGCGATTAAAAAAAAAAATTGGCATCACTGAAAGACCTTGCAGCCCGTACAATCCTTCCCCTTTGAAAATTTTTGAAAAATTGGGCGTCCTTATAGGCAATCTGGTGCCACATATGCTATCTTTTGAAGTAAAATCTGTGTTAATAAAGTTAGACTACCTATTTTTAAGAACAAAGAAAAAATTGGCATCTGTGAGGGGGGCATGACCCAATGGTCTCCCCTTTGCACGCCACTAAGGAGGCCTAATGGTGGCTCGATCACACAGGATATCCTGTTAGAAAAGTAGTCTGTTAAGTGAAGAAGGCTACAAGGTACTCATTGTCCATTTATTGTTACACTCAAAGTGAGCAGAGAGCTATTTTCCCGAACTAGCTTGTAAGCCTCCAAGGATTAGGCTAAGTAACAAAATCTAAGTGTGCCAACGGATCCCGTTAATTCTAATTTCTAGATTAACTTTAAGTTTATCGTTGGCCATGGATTGTTTCAGCCCCATCCATCGTTATGTACACAGAAGTAAAATCGTACAGCTACTGCTAGCTTGTAGAACATAACAACCTCGGGGGTCTACTGTAGTGACTTGTCAGTTTTCACATCCTTTTACCAGGGAGCTGCCATTGTCAATGGCAGCTCCCTGCTTTTACTGAATTCCCCGAGTATAACCTGAATAACAGCTTCATGTGCACTGAAATGCACTGATCATAACCCCGGTGCGTATACAAGCACAAGAGAACATTCAATCTGCTACGCGGAGATGACATTTCTGTGGAACGCGAATTGGGCCGGTTCATGCGACACTGACGAATGTCTGATTTAATTTGTTGCATGAAAATACGAATTATGTATGATAAATGTCTCACAATTTCTTATTCTAACAAAAATTTTGAGAAATTTTTGTAATAATAAGAAGATGCATCAAATTTCCCCAAAATTTTTTCGGGGGGGGGGGCAACTTGCCCCCCCCTGCCCCCCCCCCCCAGTAGCTACGCCACTGTTAGTAGGCCTACACAACATATATAGTGGCTACTAATATATTTGAGCTTACTATACGGTCGGTATCAATAACTTTATTTTTCATGTAGATGTAGCAGTCAAGTAATAGCAAGGAGTTGGTAATAGAATAAGTACAAACACCTATCATAACATTACAAAACAATCGGATGCACATGCGGTTCATTATATGAGTTCCATTGTAGAAGGAAAGATTGTACTGTCTCCTTGATTATCTGGGAAAGTACCGAATTAGGAACCGAAAAAGAAGTAAATCCCGGTGTTCATCTCCTCTGAAACTAGCTATATCACAAGCTCCTCAAAGATTTTAGGTAACCAACCTGCTGACTACCCCGCCAGTGGCGTAATTTGATTACATTCTGAGGTGGTAATCTATTTGAATGATTATACCACTTCTTCCTACAACAGTGCCGAATTTCGATGATTCCCATCACAGAGAAAGTACGTTTCCTAAGAGGTCCCTATAAGAGAGGTTTGAAACTGTGAATTAAGCAACGCATTTGATTTCGTCCAAGTGTTTAAGAAATCGAAACATTTTCTTTTCTATTTCATTTCAGGGCAAAAACGTTGTTTGCCAAACGTTTTTCCGGTACTTGCATATAAAACTAAAATGATAGAAAATAATAGGAAACAATTACTAACATGGACAGATTAGTATACCCTGAACAATAATCATAATTGACATGACTATTCACATAGAAATATACCCTAGTGTTGCCATGGTGTCACAGCCTTAGTTACCTTCACATAGGGAGACAGTTCTTTTCTCCCGTAAATAGCACCCTTCAAAAAATTACGCATAACAGATGGAAATTTAGGAAAATGCCGCATTGGAACTAGAGCAGCAAAATTTTTGTTGCTCAAGTCCTAACATCAAGCCTACGTGTTCATGCGAGTTGGGTAAAATGACTATTTACTAGGTATCCGCCACCCACGACGTGGACGTGCTGGACAGAGGGTGGCATAATCAAAGTCACATAAGATGAACTTGTGTTTACCAAAGATCATTTCTTCCTGGTTTACCAAACGTCCCCGTCCCCGCCCCATTACCATCTAATGAAGAACCAACGTGCAGTTTACACAGCTTGGACGTTTGCCGTTTCCTTTGCTCTGTTACTAGTATATTTTGAAGCTAGTGCATATATGTTTTTCGCTAACCAGATCACAAAAAATACAGTCATTATCACAGCACAATAAACTAGAGTGTTCAAAGTTTTCTTTTGCAACAGGTAACAATCAGATATTTCAGCATTTTCATTAATTGCAGAATTTTGCTCTGTCGAAATGGCCATCAAGATCCCTTTGTACTGTTCCGAGGAATCCGACACCCTGGAAACAAAACTTGAGGTTTTTATCGATGTATTTTGTGGGAGCATAGATGTCGGAGGAATAGAGAGACTGCCATCGGAAGGACCAATTGTGATGCATGTTATATTGAGACGGTCGCTGATACTTTTATTATCACATGTTATTGGTCTTTTATATTTGTAGAAATCAAGCTCCGATTCTGATTTGTTCTGGTACCAAAGTTGTATCTTTAGAAAACTGCAATCACAAGCAAAAGGATTTCCACCAACGTAAAGCCTTTCTGCGATCTCCAAGTAAGGTAAGATGCTGCTAGATGTATTGAATTCGTTTCCACTTAGGTCCAGGACTTGGTACTCAATTTGGTCAAATGTGCTTGGTGGTGGACGCATCACGGTCAAAGCGTTGTTAGAAAGGACAAGTTCCTCCAGAGATCTTAAACTGTCAAAGAGTCCATCCGGTAGCCATGACAACTCATTATCATCCAAGGTAATTGCACGTATATTGGTCAACCCTTCGAATGCATTTGGAGCTATTTGGCTGATTTTGTTGTCACTGAGGTAAAGGAATTCTATCTGGATTAAGTCGTGAAACAAAGTTTCTGGTATGTACTCTATTAAGTTTTGGCTCAAGTACAATATTGACAACTGACCGAGACCCCGAAAAGCATCGTCCGATATATTACTGATTTGATTTCTAGTCAAATAAATTCGTGTTAAATGGTCCTCGGTGCCATTAAAAGTATTGCCATGAAGAACCCTTAATTTGTTTCTAGTAATTAATAAAAAAGTAATTTCACTGTTATTAGTAAAACTATTTGGCTCAATCGCTTCTATTTGGTTTCTGGAGAAATCTAAAGTCTTCAAATGCCTATAACCTGAGAGAGAAAGTACATCTATATGACTTATACGATTTTCTTGAAGTTCTAAAATTTTAGTTTCTTCACAGCCCGTTGAGAGAGGAACTTGATCAAGATTTCTTTCATCACATTCAGCCTTATCAAACCAATCATCATATTCACAAACCTCGTTACAGATCACATGGTTGGTTTCAGCTCCCATAGCGTACCCAGATAGACATGAAAAGGGAATTCCCGCGGGACTGCTTAATAGGCAGATAATTGTTGCAAAGATTGCATTATAAGTTCTTTTCCACAGTACACTACCCATTGAACAATCTGAAAAGAAAAAAAAATATATTTAACGACTACCGTATATGAAAACTTACAAGTGTAACGAGATATTACAATTGTCTCATTGTGACCAATCAATCATAATCCAGTAGTTATCCTGTTAGTCATAAGTTAGGATTAAAATCTAGATTTCGTTTAAAATCCGGGTTAGCGACACCTGTTGATTTTTTTTATTTAATATGTATTTGAAAACTAGGCTGGAGTATTTACGAAACTGTCGGTGCTGAAGTAACATACACCATCTTTACTCTCTTCAAATTAATGATATTGGGTGGGCACTTACCGGACCACTCACACAGTAACAAAAAACACACAAAATGGACAAACTGACTCTTTTTTTAACTCTTACTTCGGAAGACTAAAGCTTCTGCTGCTGTTGAGTTGCCGTACCTTCAAAGTTGCACAACAAAGTTTTTTAATAATGTTGACAATTTACAGTGATCGATGCGATAAAATTTTCTTTTTAAATTTGTGAAGTGCGGGTGGGGTTGGACTGTCGCAGCAGTCCTCGATTGCCAACATCTATGCTTCTCATGTCCCTAAATCTACGAATGCACATGAGCATCAGTCACCCGGAACTGCAATATATACAGAATGTGTGGTAAACATTCTTTATTTATCTGTTTTTGTTTGTTTCCACTGCAGGAAAAAGAATTTTCGCCTCTGCCTTTTTGTGTTAACTTTTCAGGAGACAATTTTTAAACATATTTGGATGCAACTTACACGGGGTTGAAAACCAGCAGTCTAAGAGGCATCTTAGCCCGAAATACTTGGAACGTGTCTCTATAAAGTGTCACTCCAGGAATTGCAGTTGAGAGTAAACGAATTCCTGGTCACATAGGCCTACACGCTGTTAAAATCGCGGTTAAAGTTAAAGAACAAAACTAGAGAGATATATAACGGAAACAGAAATATTTTGGCAAATATTTGTCCGAATTTTTCTGCGATCTTCATGTACCTCTTTAGTTTTCGTTCTGTAAATTTACAAGAAATTCAGGAATTTTCACCAGTGCATTACCTTTTACATTTAGATCCCATCCTTAATTTTGAACTTATTTCCAATGTCTAAATAATCAGGGTAATAACTGAGGCCTTATTAACTTTTGAATTACGAAAAGAGTTTGCAGGGTAGTTTGTACTTATTTGCCAATATATCCTTTTTTACATGCTCCGCAAAATTATGTATTCGATAGCATTTGAATTCTCCGTCCAGTTGGTTCAATTTTTTTTTTTTTTTTTAAGGAAGAACTTTATTCCCATCTTGAAAATATATACATATGTACATATATATAAAACATAGGTTGGAAAATAAATATAATACTTACAAATATTTACGAACTAGTTAATTCAACTTACAGTATCATTACATTAACATCATAATTCAATTCACTTATACATCACATTTTAAATTGGAAGGAAGAAATCTTCTTTTCTTGACTCATATACATATGAACCTACGAAAATTGGAAAATAAATAAAATGCAAGTGTTAACAGTAATTACAGTATGAAACCTTTGTTACAAATTATAAATAAGGTCACCATTCCCCAGGGTAACACATGACCTATCCTTAATCCACATTTTGAAAAATTTTTCCTTCGAAAATCTTCTGTAATCGGCTTCGATTCTGTCTTTAATAGTTTTAATAATTATTGACAGTATTTCTTGATAGCTTTGAACTTCTAACTCGAAAACATGTAAACATCTTGATTTCCAGAGGATAAATTTAGTCACACAGAAGATAAACCAAATTCTGTTAAAAACCTGCTTCCTGCAGTTTATATGGGGAAAGCCAAACATAAACAAGTGGGTGTCAAAATCAACAACACTGCCTCTTAGCTTTGTGAAAATATCTTTGACCCATGTTAGAATGGGCTGGACTTTTGGACAATCCCAAAAAATGTGGACTAAAGTCTCTACGTCAGTACAACCGTCAAAGGGACAAACACCATCACCCATACCCCAGTCTTTGATTCTTTTCCCCGTATAAAGAACTTGGTGAGCTAGTCTCCACTGGAAATCAATAAGCTTATTATCAAAAAACAAACCGAAGACTAAATCCCAAATTTTGTTCCAAGGGTAGTTGGGGTGCTTGTTAACGATAGAGATAGTAACATTATCCAGTCGTAACTTTTTCACAATATCCTTAGTATTCCGACATGCCTTGGCAAAGCTTTTGTCCGCACTAAACAATTTTTTCAAAATGGAACACGAAAGTATTAAGGAAGGGGAACACACATCACAATTAGGCCTAGAATTGGACCAGATAGAGGGGTAAACACTACGCAGTTGCTTTGCAACGAAATAGCGGACTGTCAATAGGTGTGCGGGCAGGTCTTTTCCAAGAAGAAGAGGGAATAACGGTTTAACCAGCAAGGCATTCATTTTAACTTTCAAGTCATCGATACCTAATCCCCCACAATTCTTTGGCAAAGTAATAACGTCACGGGAGACAAGATCAGGTTTGTTTACTCCCCATATAAAGGCGAACACAGCTTTGTGTATCTCCTTAACTACCCGTTCAGGTATCGGAAAAACTGGGCCCAGAAAATAAAATAGTGGGTAAACCGCCATATTAACGACCCTGGCTTTCTCTATGAGGGTTAAATGCCTTCTTGACCAAGTTCTGACTCGAGACTGCGTAGTTGTGATTTTTGTGACCCAATTGCTAAAAACAGAATCACAAGTACCGAACACTATCCCTGTTATTTTAATGCCAGAGGTGCTCCATTGTATATTGCCCGGAAGTGGTTGTGAGGAAAACTTTCCCAGTTTCAACCCATACGTTTTCGCCAAATTGATGCAAGCACCGGTCGCCCTTTCAAAATTCTTTAAGGTTTCAAAAAACTGTAAGATTTCTGAAACACGCGTTGCTTCAATTTTAAAATGGTATAGTATCGTTTCAGACAATAAAAACCCAGTTACAACACTCTAAAAATTAAAAGAGTGAAGTTTCTCTCGTTGGAAGAGTGAAGACTTAGAAAGTACGCTCCAAAAGAGCGGAAATTCATTCCAAGAAGAATGAAGTTCACTCTAAAAGAGCGAAGATTCACCCTTGATAGAGTGCCTACAGGGACCACTCTTAAAAAATAGTGATCCCTTCAGGCATTTGTGAAAGAGTGAATTTTCACTCTTCCTTGAATGAGTTTTATAATTTATGGAGTGAATTGATAAGCTTATGGCTAAATGGAGTGAGGTCACACTTTTTGGTTTCCCGAAAGGGAAAACCTTTGGACTCATGCAGACAACACTTTTGCAAAACATGTTTAGGATCGTGCATTTTAGTGCTGGCGTATACTATGGCTCATTGACCATCTTATCATTGGTTCACAAGTACTACGCGACTACATAATTTTTCACTGTCTGACGCCAAAGACCGGTTTTATCGAAAATTGGTTTTGATGACTCAGCCAGACGAGACCATTTATAACGTGGGCATTTGTGTGCTCTGTTTCCAGAAAAATAGTATTGTTAAATTTGTTTGCAATTGAAGAAAAAACCCGAACACTTTTTATTCTGTTTGAATGCATATTATGATAACACTTCATAGTTTGAACTTTGAGGAACAGCAACTTTTTACGAGAGAAATATTTTTTCCTCCTTTGAAATGTTTCAAACCTTTGAGGCACAAATTACGTAAAAGGTATCTATCGAGTTTCAAATAAGATTAAAAACGTAAGGGAGCCGAGAGAAAGCTTACAGAAGAAAGGCATTTGCGTTAGCAATTTGGGGGAAGGTATCATTCCCTCGGTAGTTATTTAAAGGCTCCCTGGTGGCTTTTCATCAGAGTTTTGTGAAAAAAAAGAGAAAAAAATATTCCACAACGTGTCCTTGAAACCCTGTCGCAATTCCTTTCCTAACTCAACATATCTCATTTTAAAGATTGGTAACTTTTGTTAAAAAATACAGCTGCTCTTCAAAAAGCCACAAAAAGTTATGTAATGTGGGCACATTGTCTCTCATTCGTTTTGTCTTTCTGTATAAGTTAAAGTCCTTTTGTCCTTGAAATTTTATACCGTAGTGGATCAAGCATTACCTTTCACCATACGTTAAGTAAAACCACCACTGTTGGTTAAAGGGCCAATCCTCTCACCCCAAACTACACTTCTTGTAGGGGGTACAGAAACTCTCTATTGGCTCAGCTTTTTGATTGACTGTTAATTCAAACAATGCAGATTACCAAAGCTTACATTTCACAGCATGAACTGTACTGAGAGTGTTTTGATTATACACATAGAACTTTTCTATACTCACCCTAAAGCAATAAACTGAGATTGTGACTGGATAAGGATGAATTTCAGACAATTGTGGGAGGGACTTAGGTAAGAAGGTTAGGAGAATTGGCACTGTTTGGGGTGAGAGAACTGGGCCTTTAATATTTCCTGCAGCGGCGTCAAAATTATAAATAAGTTGGATGTAATGTCAAATTAATGAGCCGCGATGACATCACAGATTTACATGATGCACCAAATCAAAAGAAAAAGTTTGCTTTACTTTATAAATTTGTATCTTCCAAACGCTGTATGCTATTGCGATGAAGTTTTCGCATCCTTAAAAAGAAATTTTTCTGCATATCTTAAAGTAAATAAATTTTGTGTCCGGGAATATGCCTTTAATTATCCTTTTGGGGAACGTTTCACACTTCAGTTTTGATTTCACTCTATTAGCTGATCAAGCTATTAGCTGACCAAGCTCACCCCTTTGTCTTTCGAGTGACCATTTTTGGATGTTGTCCCAGACTGGCATTTATACGAATGTGTCACGTCCCATCATTATTTTATCAGGCTCAAGGAGTCAAGGGTGGCGAACGGGGGATCGTTCTGGAGTGGGATTTCCCCTCCCGAAATGTGTAAACGTTTGTAAACACACTTGAAATGGTGCAGTTTTGTAACATTTTATAACTTTAATTTATTTTCAAATTTATCATTGCTTTCCATTAATAATCTCATATTTAATATGGCATTGTATGACATGGACCAGCTCATGTCCCACCAAAAATGTTAAATGACCCACTGGTGGGAAGCGTCCCTAGGCTAAAAACCCATACGCTGCCAGTGGTCAAAATAATGTTCTATAAGGAAAAAAAAAAAAAAACGGAAGGAAAACAGAAAGCGAAATAAGGTTAAGAGGAAATAAAAGCAGATCACATGACTGTTCACATGACTGTTCACATGAAAATCAGTGACCTATCTCAAATGACAAAGGCCTATAGTTCAGTAATTCAGTTCAGTGCACATTTACATGGTACATGCATGATACAAAGCACAGCGCAAAGCATTGGTTATATATAGGCTAGAAAGATAAAACTTTTAACGCAGTTAAAAGCGTCCTCAACAGCAGAAAATGTAGGGAAAAGAGTTAGAACACAAAACATATAACCAGCAGGAGAAGGGTAAATGATTTATTTATGCACAAGATAAACGACATGCATTCTTCTCACGGAATTTAAGCATTTCACTATAATGTATGCCTACATGTTTCTGTCTGGGTAAGAACTGTGGCACAGGAGCACGCGTGATCACGGAGGCCGGCTTCTGTGGTCGTGGGGGATACCTGGCCTATAGGGGAAGTCACTGTCCTCAGTATAAATATTTGATTGTACATTGTGTATTGTATATTGCCACAGCAAATAGTTTTGTCTGTGTTTATCGTCAGGTCCAGTTTTAATGCGGGTACCGTACTTTATTCCGTTCGTGTATGTTTCCAAGCACGTAAAAACTGGGGCGATGCGCACTGTTTAACACGAAATTGCCTAACTGGCTAACGATAACCCTAATCCCTAACCCTAACAAAGAATACAATCGATACAATACAATGGCAACACCCAATCGAGAAACACCTTATAATATTTAGCCGGAATAGATTCTGTTCTCGATAGTTTGTAGCTTTTTAAATGTTACTGCCTGAAAGAAATTGAAAGTTAAGTTCATTCCCCATTTACATTGGACAACATGCATAGCCTACCTAGTAAAGAAAATTGCAATTGCTTTCAACGGGAGTTAATGATGTGACCCTATCAGCGTGACTCAGAATCTGTCTTCTATAAAATGTGCCAATATGGCATCCGAAACCGACACTCAAAATGAAACCTCAGTTTGTTTGAACTTTGACGTAAAATGAGTCCGCAGAAAATGCTTTTCACGACCGTTATGCAAAGAAGCAAACAATGTTTAAATCACGTGGAATTTTCTACTTTCAGCTTTGGGTATTTCAAAGATGTTTGCTTTTTTAGTAATAGGTCACAAGAAAGCGGAACTTTACACGCAGTGTGGGGTGTCAGATTTCGTCGTTTTAAAGTTAGAAAGAATGCATTTCTTAACCGTGATATGTACCGTTCAAGCTTAGTTCCTTTTAGGAATGTATCATATTTGCCGGTACTAAGCTATAAAAGAATGCATTTCCTATCGTACGAATCGGGTGCCAGACACGCCAATGCAAACTAAATGCTCAATAATTCGAAAAACATGCATTATCAACCGAAAAACCATGTTTATCGACCGAAAAACCATGTTTATCGACCGAAAAACTTAGATTTTCAGTTGAAAATCCATGTTTATCGAACGAAAATCCAATTTGTTTATTGGCCATAAACTTGGATTTTCAATCGAAAAACATTGTTTATCCACTATAGTCCAAGTTTGTCGGCGATAAACCATGTTTATCAGTTGATAAACTTGGATTTTTGGTCGAAAAACATGGATTTTTGAACAGACATGTGCATTTGCTACACATGCATCCTGTGCCAGTTCCACTGCAGTTCACCGCCGTACGCGTTTCAGCAATGTGTCAAGTGCACATAATTGAGGCGCTACAATATTATGCGATAAGCCAATTTGTGGTCGATAATCCATATTTATCGGCGATAAACCATGTTTATCGGCGAAAAAGCATGTTTATCACCGGAAAACATGGTTTATCGCCGATAAACTTTGATTTCCACTGAAAAACCCGGTATTTCGATCGAAAATTCAAGTTTATCTCCTATAGCCATGGTTTTTCGGCGATTCCATGTTTTTCGCATTATTGAACATTTATCTGGCCATACATGCCGCTCAGATTCTTTTTTCTGTAATCTTCTTGTCTATCACAATAAGCATTGGCTTACCTGCACCATAGGTTTCGTTGTGCAATGTAAAATAGCTTATCGGTGATAAACCATATTTATCGGCGAAAGACCATGTTTATCGGCGATAAACTTGGATTTTCGGTCGAGAAACATTGAATTTCGAACAGACATTGGATTTTCAGAACACATCCCATAGTTTTCAAAACTGCTAGTCTTCAGTATTATCTTGTTTTTAGTAGCCTAATATTTTTTGAAGTAGGGGGAATAACAACCTTCAAGTTTATAACAATAGATTAAAACATTTACCAATACAAGTAACAAGAGGTAAAAATTATAACTTATCTATCATACCGGTTTAATTACAGTTCAATAAAACAACAAGTTCAATATCTTTAGAATACTTCAAACGCTTGGGACTTAACTTGCAATAGGCTGTCACTTGGCGATTTTTGAGACCTGAAAATATCTTCAACGCTTGATCGTAGCAGTCGGTAATTGAAGGACTCCTAACCTATGGAAGTGAATACCGTTTGAAATTAAAGCAAACTACATACAACGGTTTACCGCAACAGGAGGTTTAAAAAAAAGCAATCGTATTCAATAACACAATCAACCAATCATTAGTCTTGTTCGCAGGCCGATATTAGTAATACAGTATGAGTACCAGCCCTTTCACCCCGCTCACTATATGCGCCGTACACGTGAAAGAATTCATTTCTTAACCTGTTAACCGTGAAATGTACCGTTCAAGATTAGTACCTTTTAGGAATGTATCATATTTGACGAAACTAAGCTAGTAAGAACGCATTTTCTATCGCACGAATTGGGTGTGCACTTGTGTACACATTACCGAAAGTGTGGAATTGTGAACATGCCCTCTACATGCTGTACAGTACTGTACTTAAGTATTTCAAATCTCAGCGCTACTGGTTAGAGATTGGACTTGTTACTACGCTGATCAGGGAGCTTCCACTAGACTGACTGAGATCTATACTGTGTTTGTGTTGTTAACCATGTCCCAATGTCTCAAGCTCTTTTTTCTCACGTCTTGTTATGCGACTTCATCTTGACGCTTTTGGAAGTTATGTCACTGATATTGCGTTTGTACCGTCCAGGAACGTCGCGGATTTGGAGGGGGGAGGGGGCAGGGGGCAGGTGTGGTTATGAAGGAGCACAATATTTAGGAAAATGAAGAAGATGAATCGTCCCCTATGTAACTGTAATACGAACATCAAGAATTCCGTAGACTTTAAAGACGCAACTGTTCACTGGTAAACTTCTGTAAAGTATGGTCCTGTAAAACAGTTAAACAGAAAAACCCAGTAAAAGAATTTGCAGGACTTCTGTAAAACGTTTCATGTTGTTCTTCTGTTAACTGTCATTTGCAGACGATTCTCTGGCAACTCTGCTGCCAGTAAATTTTACTGTAAATTTACAGAGAAATTTTTTACAGTGACTATGTTTTAATGAAATCTTTGGTCTTCAGTGAATGACCAGCCTGGCAGGCTGAAATTGGCAAACGCATTTTTAGTCAAGGCGGGGAAGGGAGAGGGGTGTTACGTTTGGCTTGGTCGCAGTCAAACCAAGGACAGAAAAGATTACAGAAGAGCGAGATTAAAATCAAATACTTAATTATTATTTACTCCTTAGATTTTACAATAGTTACTGTTACGCCTAGATAAACTCACTCTAAAGCTTGAACCTGTGCAACACGTATCGTACTCGTATGTTCGTCGAACTCGTTTCCTTGTGGGCAAGATAGCGAAGCTTCGTTAGGTCAGGTGTAACAACAACTGTCCTCCTGTGTAAAAAGTGTCTTCTCGGCAGTTCTTCCACAAAACGAAGTCCACATTCTGAAGAAGTGCATACACTGAAGTTTATACTGTTAAAGTACATATGTAGCGACCGACTGGGGTCGCTATTTATGTTTATCCCACGTTTCAGGTTTCAGGTATCAGGTTTTTGCCACGTCTGCGGTTTCCCCCACGGCAACATTGTGTTGTTGTTCTGGTCAGAATATCAATGGTGGAGAGCACCCAATTGCTTATGCTAGTCGTACTTTGAGTAGTAGCGAGAGTAAGTATTCAGCTACTCGAAAGGAACTGCTTGCAGTTGTTACATTTATTAAACATTTTCGCCCTTACCTATATGGTCGAAAGTTTATTTTGCGAACCGACCATGGTTCCCTACAGTGGCTGTACAATTTTCGATTTCCAGAGGGACAGGTAGCTAGATGGTTAGAAGTACTGAGTGCATATAAGTTTGAAATACAGACTAGACCGGGGAGGGTGCATGCTAAAGCAGACGCCCTGTCCAGGCTAGATAACCCTACCACAGGTACTCCATTGCCAAGTCAGCCAAGAGGAGAGGAAATACACCTTTGCAATGTAGTGACAGAAAGTAATTGGGTAGATGGATGTAGCAAAGAGCAATTAAGGGCATACCAATTAGAGGATAGCAGCATCGCTTTCTTCCTAGAAAGAAAGTAAAAACAATATCCCCTTCCCCAACGAGAAGAAGTCGGTGGGTTGGGCAGAGCTATAAAGGCATACTGGTCACAATGGGACTTATTATTTGTAAGAGACGGTGTTTTGTGCAGGCGGTGGGTATCTGAAACCGGCACTCAAGACAGAGATTTAATTGTAGTCCCGGAGATTCTAAGAAAGGACATATTGTATAAGTTGCATAATTCAGCTACTGCTGGGCATTTGGGCGAAAAGAAAACCCTGGCTAAAGTACGGGCACGGTGTTACTGGTTCGGCATGAAAAGGAGTGTCGAAAACTGGTGTCGTAGTTGTGAATTATGTGCACGAAGGAAGCCGCCCAACCCCCAGGCCAGGGCACAAATGAAAGTAGTTAAAGTCAGTGAACCATTGCAACGGGTTGCAATTGATATTTTGGGTCCTTTACCACAGACTTATAATGGTAATAAATACATTGTCGTGGTTGTTGATTACTTTACTCGTTGGACTGAGGCTTACCCTATACCTAATCAGGAAGCTGCAGCTGTAGTCTCCGTTTTAGTGGAGCAATTTATAGTCAAATTTGGTACTCCACGTATTATTCATACCGATCAAGGTGCAAATTTTGAATCCAACCTTTTTAAAGAATTATGTAGATTGTTAGGCATTGAAAAGATCCGCACGACTGCTTATAGGCCGCAGTCCGACGGCTTGGTAGAAAGGTTTAATCGTACCCTCGTGCAAATGTTGTCAGTCTATGTACACGAAAACCAAAAAGATTGGGACGAACACATTCCTTTTGTTCTTATGGCGTATCGTTCTAGTCCCCAGGAAACAACAGGATACTCACCAAATCTATTGATGCTGGGGCGAGAGGTTGCACTTCCTGTTGAACTGATTTTAGGCCCTCCAGTCACTGAGGTTGGAACTTGGATTCATTTCAATCTTGATAGGCTGATGCGTTATGATGTAAGAAAGAACCCTATTTATTTTCGTGGAGGTCAAAGGTCATTTGGGGTCACATGGGGTCACACCCCGAAATCCTGGTTTACACTATATCTCAAGGTAGGAAACTTTGATTCATTTCAAACTTGATATGTTGATGCGTTATAATGTAAGAAATAACCCAATAAATTTTGGTGGAGGTCAAAGGTCATTTGGGGTCACATGGGGTCAAACTCCGAACTTCTTGTTTACACTATATCTCAAGGTAGGAAGCTTGGATTGATTTCAAACTTTATATGTTGATGCGTTATGATGGGAGGAAGAACCTTATTGATTTTGGTAGAGGTCAAAGGTCATTTGGGGTCATAGGGGTCAAACTCAGAAAAACTTGTTTAGGATAGCTCAAGGTATGAAAGGTGGATGGATTTCAAAATTAGTATGTAAATGAATTATGGTGAGAAGATGGTCTGTATAAGGTTATTTTTGTGGAGGTGAAAGGACATCTGGGGTCATGATCAGTCAAACTTTGAAAAACTTGTCAAAATGGGATATCTCAAGGTAGGAAACTTGGATGGATTTCCCAGTTAGTATGTGGATGTGTTATGGTGAGTTGAAAGTACTGTACCTGTTGTTTTTGGTGGAGGTCAATGGTCATCTGGTATCACCTGGCATCAAATTCTGAAAACCTTGTTTGGAGAATATCTTAAGGCACAGTATGAAAGAAAAACCAGTCACTTACAGGTGGAGACAAAGGCTATTTTGGGTCACCAGAAATGTAGCATTTTATTGAAAAGAGCAATTGTATGTATCATCGAAACCTAAATGCATTTTTGCATTCTGGTTCCACAAGATTGCTATTAAAAATAGAACACGTTTCCAAATTTTACATGAAAAAAACCCCCAATTTTACACTCTCACGAAAGTCATATTTCCACCAAAACTTAAAAACACGAAAGAGAAGTACCATCTATACAAATTGCACTAAACCGTATTTCGATACCACAAAGCATCTACAAGAAGATAGAAATAAAGTGCCGGAAAAGTCAGAAATTGACATCGCGAGAGTAACTGCATTAGTTGCGGTGCTGCCTGAAAGGCAGGCACCGCAACTAAAAAGCGGGTAAAATAATGAAGTCTCCTATCCGCAATACTAACTGCGTAGTTATATTCTTGCTTTAAGTTTCACCTTAAACTTGAACCTCCCTTGAAGTTGTTTCCTTTTTCGTTAGTGGCTGCTGTTTATGAAGTGGTCGTTGCCGTGTCGTACATTTTTCGGCAATCCTGTCAGACAAATCTGAAACGGTTCCTTCGAGTAACCCAATACTAGCTGCGTAGTCCAACCAAAAGAAGAGTAGGAATGGGAACATGAATACTAGAGACGGTGTGGTCCGAAGAGAGATCACGGATAAGAGAGTTACAAAAGACTGACACATATACATGTAGGAGATCAGGTTGAACCTAGCGAACAAGAGGTCCTACCATCGAACAATAACCAGAGAACAGGGAGGGCGCAAGGAAAATAGACGTAATTGTATTTAGTGAAAATTTTTGCGTTGAATTTTCAATTAAAGGAGTGAATTTCTGACTGAGTTTTGGCTAGATTAATAATATAAATCCTTTTGTTTGCAATCTAGACACATCTAGTAGTTTAAAACCACCCACACTATTTTAATAAAATGTACACTGTTAAAAATGTCCCAGAGTATTGTAGACTAACAGAACAAAAAATGAAGAAATACATTGAGGGTATTTAAAAAGTGCTGCCAACTTTTTGAAGCAAATTGATAGCACTTTTTCCGTTTTTTAATTGTGTCTTTGTTTTTTGTTCCGTAAATCTACAGAAATTTTCAACAGTGTAGCTAACATCACAATACGTATATCTGATATACTTCTCTAAACCACGAGTTTGTTCCGAATCTTTCTCCCCTCAACGCCGGCTCATTAATAATGTTTTACCAGTATAAATTTTGAACACTGACATCCTTTCTCTTTTAAAAAATACACAAACCTCATCATTGCAAAGTCAAGAAGTTGTTAAAAAGCAACGGCAATGATCTACCTGTTCGTATCAAAATTATTAGCACCGCCTTCATTCGTGAGTATGAATGCCTTGTATTTTGGGTCGTCTGCGAAAAAGTGTTGAAGGAACTACTCAGACGCAAGGCGGAGAGAGGGAGATTGGGAAAAAATGGAAAATTCTGAAGTAAAACTGTGGAATTTAGCTAATCTTTCAAGTAAAATCATACACATTAAAAAGACTGTTGAGTCGTTCAGATCTGGTTATGGTCAGTGGCGTCACCAGACTTTTCATTCTGGGGCTGCACTGGGGTGGCACAACAATTTTGCAGGGGGGCACTGCTAAACTCCACATATGGCGCCTACGCGCCACCGAGCGCGAAGCGCGAGGCTCAGCGGGTGGGGTCCAGGGGGCGAAGCCCCCGGAAGCTCTTGGGTTTAGCGTGTTTGCGAGGCACTTAAGTCGATATTTCAGTGTTCTTCTATTGACTTAACACTGGTCTCAAAAAACCTCCAGAGTAACTTCCAGTAAGAAGTTTTGGTTAAAAAAAAAAAAAAAAAAAACAGTGATTCAACTACCAAGAGCAGATCCAGCCGACATTTTGAAAAAGGGGGAGTGGAGAAAAGAATTGATGGGCAGTTCAATGTGTGTCTCGGTGGGGGTCCAGGGGCGGAACCCCCGGAAGTTCATGGGTTTTAGCGTTTTTGTGAGGTATTATTTAAAGTCGCTATTTAAGTGTTCTTCCTTTGACTTAGCACTGGTCTCAAAAATACCTGAAGGGTAACTTCCAGTAAGACTTTTGGTAAAAAAAAAGAGATTCAACTACCAAGAGCAGATCCGGCGCACATTTTGAAAAAGGGCGAGATGAACTATTGAGAAAAGAATTTGATGGACAGTGCAATGTTTGTCTCGGTGGGGTCCAGTGGGCGAAGCCCCTGGAAGCTCCTGGGCTTTATGGGGTTTGTTAGGTATTCAGGTCGTAATTTACGGGTTATTCTGTTGTCACACTGGTCTAAAAAAAAAAAAAAACTTCCAGGGCAACTTCAATTACGATTTTATTGGTAACAAAGCTAGTGAAACAACTTTCAAGAGCGGATCCGGCTGACATTTTGAAGAAGGGGAGCCTGAACTCGAAAGAGAGAGAGAAAGCAGTTAGATGTGATCCTCTTAAAGAAAAAATGTAGGCCTATATAATCCTGCTTGAACGGTTACCTGAGCTATGCGCCACCTTCAGTTAGCGAAGTTGGAAGTGTGCAGAAATTTTTGAAAAACGCATCCCCTCAGAAAGCCGGAAATGGCATTTTCCAGGTGTTTTTGCGATATTTTTAGTTGAAAAGTATGAAAATTACTGCCTTTCCTTGTCAAAAGAAGAATCCAATCTTAAATATTTTCATAGTGACACTCTGACTAAAGAAGGCATATCGTAAAAAATCTCAAATCTCATTTGGGGGGGGGGGGGGCACACGATTGTTCAGGGGCACGTGGTGACGCCACTGGTTATGGTCGTAATGGCTCCACAAGCGATTGATATCTAGGGATAACAGAAGATACCCTAACGGAAATAAGTGTGCACATCGCAGGGTATCTACGACTGGATGCTATCTGATGTGGAATGGACAGTCGGTGAAACTTGCATTTTGAAGATAATGCCGAAATTATTGCACTGGGCAAGGTGGGCTTGGGGGTAAGCCGTTGTCTTGGAAGTATAAAAAATACAGTTCAAATAAGATTTCAACTTTCAAACACTGTTCAAATTCAAGTTCGTTTTCAAATGCGGTTCAAATTCTACGAACTCTCTCAACACGGGGACAGACAAGTCAGCCAAGTACACGGTATTTTGCACGGCGTGCACTTGCCTGTGGCTCAAAACTTTTTTTGACCTTTGATATTTTTGCAAGGTAGCCCACAAGCTATAGCCTGACATGATTGATTTGGCTAAAATGATATTCTCTTTTTCTGCCATTATCTCTCTTAATCAAGATGTAGCATGTGAGAAAGTGAATTGGAACTTTCTATCTACAGTATTACGCAAGTTCAGTTTCAGGGAAATATTTTGAAGACGAGTGGGTATAATGCATTTGAGGGGATCCGGAATATCGTCCCTGTGTGTTTTGTTGTTTGTGGTTTGACCCGGTTGATTGCGAAGATACAAACTATGAGGGGTTTTAACCTTTCGGGGTGAAGTAGCCTAGGATCGTTTTGCTTTTAAACACACTGACGACACTGACTTTGCTGTACTTTCTTAGATCTGATTTTCTGGTTTCAGAGAGACTTCATAACATTAATTATGCCGTTTATTTTATTCCATTTCATCTGGGGAACTGAGCTAGATGCAAGGAATGTTTTGTTTTTAGTTGAGCTGGAAGGGGGTTGGGTCTTGCTTGTTTTAAGGAGAAGATGTGCTCTCTCTTCGTTAGGCAAACTTTACCGGCGGTTTTAAAGGGCAGGAGCAGTCATCCCAAATTAAAGTGGTGTAGTAGACTTTCCAGTTTCATGATTGGCTGTTGGAAGTCATGTGACAATGTTTTTTCTCTTCAAATGTGAAATTTACTAGGAATAACTGCTTGGTTTACCTTGAATATGCAATAGCTAAATCATAAAATGTAATGAAGGATACTTTGAAGAGAAATAAGACGAAAGTTGTGCTTTTAGCTTTTTCTTCAAATTAAATTTGCGATGATTGCTCCTGCCCTTTAACAGTGAGTCAAATGGTGCCGGTTTACTTTTTATCATCAGGTACTTTAGTGCATGTTATTTGAGGAGATTTTCCCACTCTTCTGGTCAAATTCCGCGGACAAACAGTTCGTCTTGAAGTTCAGTCTTTTGGGTCACTTGTGACACCCTGCTATACATGGAAGGGATGGGGAAATCCCTGAGGGGTCGAATCTTTCTAGGGGGTCCCTTGGCTTCGCCTCCAGGCGACAAAGGTCTTCTGTTGAGGCCAAGGGACCGAGATTTCCTTGGGAGACATTTAAAGGTCGCTTTCTGACCCAATGAAAGATCATTGATTCACTGTTTTTTTTTGTTTTTTTTTTTTGTTTTGTTTTGTTTTTTTTGAGAATAGCCCACGAAAGATTGCATACCGGGAGTTTTGGTTAACTGACAGTTTCTGATGCATGTCCATAAGTCTGTAAATCGCTTCCTTGGCTTACGTCCCAGTATTTTTCTCTAGTGCCTTCTACAAACAGACAAAACGTTTATACTCTCAACAGACGGCGTGGAATGGAGTTACCATAACATTTCCCCTAACTGGCGTCTTCCGGGTGTTAATTTGCAAGGATTCAGAATAGGGAAACCCAGAGAGTTGGGAAACTCTTTTCTTTCCCACCTCTCTCCCTGGTGATTATTGCAGAGAAATGATTGGCATTTCAGGATTTTCATTCAAATCGGTAATGGTGCTATTCTAACATAGGTTACAAATGCTTTTTGTAGTATGTACCTTAACGTTATACGGTTAGTACGGTACTACAGTTGTATTACAGTGTAAGAGACACTGCATGGTTCAAGTGCAATGGTTGAATTATTAGAAACGCGGGAGATTTGAGGGGGTCGAGGTTTGCCAACACTGCGCGCAGCAGGGTCTGAACACGAAATGGTCGAAAACATCACGCCAAACTCTGTTAACGAGAAGAGTTTTGTCATGCTGTATTTCTATCACTCCAAAAGTAAAAGGAGTGAAATTTCAATCTTTAGGAGAGTAAAAGTTGAAAAGTTCACTCCAAAAACCGGAAATTCACTCGTAAAAAGCAAATTCACTTTTGATGGAGTGCACTAAGGGATCACCCTTTAAAAAGAGTGATCCCTGATGGCACTCGCTAAAGAGAATTTCTCACTCTCGTGGAGTGAATTTCACTCTTTTTGGAGTGAGATTTACTATTCTTGGAGTAACTGAATATGGAGTGAATTCACACTTTTCACTCTATTAAAGAGTGGCTAAATTTTACTCTGATTTTTAGAGTGCATATGTTGTTCACTTTACAATCGAATGCGCATGAAACCTTTACCACCATAATCATCATCACTACCATCAAAACCGTCATCACCTTTTGATTGTTTAAAGCGTATCACTTGTTACTACGTGAGTTCAACTTGTATATAACCTATCAATCTTGTAAAGGCAAATTAGATTATCCTTTTGTGGTTAAAACTGCGATCCATCAGGAACCCCAATAATGGCCGCCTTCACCAGTTGCTCGAATTCGACTATAGGCCTATGTTTTATGGTATGCTTTTAAATCGGCTGATTGTACGCTTTTCTACAAATTTCCGAAACTACCGCAAGATTCCGAAATATTATAGATGCACCTTATACTGTTAGAAGTATCATCAAATCGATTTAATGCTAGCAATAATTCGATTAAATGCTGATATTAATTCAAATTAATGCTGGGATAAATTCTATTTAGTCCTGGGATATATTCCTCAAACGTGATTGGTTGATTTAATGCAAGGATTAATTCATTTACTGCTAACATTTATTCGAATTAATGCTGCTATTAATTCGATTTAATCCTGTTACAAACTTTTGATTCACCAGTAGTAATTAAACAGGGTTTTTTCTCCACCCAGCTTGCCATACACGAAAGTATAGCAAGAACCACTGTCATGGCACGGTCTGACAGTCTGATGATGCCTTGTCCGTAGCCCACGGGGCCGACAAATTCTTTTCGGTCAGCTCACCGCTACGAAAAACCAACTGTGGGCGGCAGCCTAGGGGTGCTGCAGCAACAGAGGCGCTACGCAGGCTACCTTGTCCTGGGACTTCTGCATTTACAGAGTAGATAACCGTTTACATGTTCACCGTACGAAAATTGCCAGTTAAAGAAGAGCACAATGGAAATTGCTCAACATTAATCTCTTAAAGCTGCTCCATGAGTTGGATCATGAAATTCAACAAATTTTCCCAAACCTGTTAAGTTTTCTTCACATATCACTGACAAATGGTCAAATTTAGACAATCCCCATATCCTCAACACAAAGAAATGTTTTATGGGTGAGTACTTAACGGGTTAATTCGGTTTTCAAAAATTTGTGACCAGACTCTTTTTAAAATTATGCACAAAACCGTTACAAGTCAGTACACCACAAAATTCGAAATTTTGGCTTTTAACGTAACTATTGGATGTTAAACTTGGCTAATCATGTTAGTTATAAGCATTTCCAAATGGTAATACCTTAAACACATTTTAATCAAGCTATTGATATCAACTCAATGAGCCCCTTTAAACCATTTCCACTATAGACATTGGCAACAGCTTCACTTTATTTTATTTTAACCGAAAGGTTCTTTTCAAATGATTTTCTTGGAAAACAGTCCGTGGAATCTATTTTGGAATCAACATATTCTTTTATTGTTCATTTTGACAATTTTCCCCGACAAGAACAGGGCTATTTGCATTGGGAACAACTACTTCTGCGCTCTTCGCAACAACTTTCATGGAATTTCGAGAGTGAATTTCGGCGATTCTTCCAAACTCTTTATTTTTAGCCGGACTCATTTTTATTGGTATGTGGAGAAAGCTTAACAGGTTTGGCAAAATATGTTGAATTTCATTAATTACCGTCAATGAGCCACTTTACATTCACTCTGTGTATTTTGTAAGCTAGCGATCGCGCCTATACTTGGAAGCAATGCCCTCAGCCAAACCACACCATAAATAAGTGTTTGTTTTGTATAGCATAAAAATAATTTGAGCAAGCCTTTACAACTACGTCACAAATGATAAACAATTATTACCCTTCTCATCTTGGTCAAAGTACATAAAGTATAGTAATCATTGACGTCTGTTTGAGTATTCTTTCATCGGCAGTGGCCCTTTACCCAATACCATTGTATTACGTCATTTAGAAGCATTGGCAGTGTCCACAATGGTTCAAAACTGCACAACATTGGGATTCTAAACACTGAGGCCACAGGAGAGTTCTACCGCCCCTAACCACTGGACCCGAAATCCACAATCAATTTTAAACTAGACGTTCGTATCACTTTTAAAGAGTTGGTTAAAAAATTCACCAACACTGGTCACGTATGTCAAATACCTGAAATTGGGTAAAGTTTTCCCCAATATGTGTTGTTTATTTGGTTGCCCCACAGGCTGGTTACCCAATTAAGTGGTAAAAAACCTCTTGGATAACCCATTAATCAACAACTATTGGGTAAACTTTAACCAATTTCAGGTATTTGACATTCGTTACCAGTGTTAGTGTTAGTGTTAGTTTTTTTTAACCAACTTTTTAAGAGTGATACGAAGTATACCTTCTCGTGTGAAGAGACACCTATATAGCCAGACCGTGTCAAATATATCACTTGACTGATATTTCTGTTTCAATGGAACGATATTCAAATAGGGGCGATGCACACTGTTCAAATATGCAATAAGGAAATCGAAACCGAAAGCTTTGCAAAATCTTACCTAACATAATTAGTCACAGGATGTTGTGGTTACAAAATAAAACTGTACTACACATATAGTCACAATTCAATCAAACGGAATTGAACTTGTGAGTCATACAAAAAGTAACTAAAGCGAAAATGCAGTCACCCGAATTTAATTTTGTATAATAGACTTATATATCTGCCAAGAGATGAAGTTATTTCGGCGAGTCAAGCAATTTGCAGCTGTTTTAGCGACTGGAGTCAGGTTATCAACCCGAGTTATTTTAAAAGGGGAAAATTCCACAGAATTGTTCAAGTCCGGAAGAATGGCAGAAGTTAGTAACGGATGTGTGTTTGGAGTTCCCCTGAGTATTTGCTTATTCAATGGAACGATATTTAAAATATGCAATAAAGCCCCCAAATCAAGTTTTCGTGTCGTTTTATGTTTCTTTCTGTTTCGCTTTAATATACCTACAAATGTTAGGCCTGTAAGTAAGGTCATACATAGGCATTTTAGCAGAATGGGGGAAAACGTGGAACATTACAAGTCTGAAGCCAGAATGTGGGTCTTGAGAGGAAAATACCCTGACCTTTCATAACTCTCATAATGGCTAGCTGAGGACTCGACGTCAGAGTAACTGACTTTGGGATACCCCTGTGGGGTTTTGCCGGTTGAGGTATAGGGCTTAAAGGGGACGGGATGTCCATACTGCTTTGGAAAGTTTAACAATTTCTTTAAGGAGCCTAGACAGAGCGAAATTTTCACAAACACTGCAAGATTAGTAATGGAAGTTTCACTGTGTTGACTTTGACTGTATTTTCATCCTTGTGTCCCTCTTAGGTACATGCCTGCATTTGCCTAATGAAAGAACATATTATAGCCTACCTCCATTTTCAGGAACTGTGCCAGGATTTGCCCCAAACAGGGAGCTAGCTCCTCAACTGTGGACAACAACTCAACCCCCGACAAAGTCAATGAGTTACCAAAAAAATAAAAAGATAAAAAATAAAACTGGGAGGCACAATTTGAGGCCCGCGAAGCGCGTCGAATGTCTTTTTTGACTTAAAACTGGAGTCCAAAAATTGAAACAGTCTTAGCTATGTGGAGGCATTTGCCTAATGAAAGAACATAATCATTATACCTCCTGCTTTTTCAGGAATTGTGCCAGGATTTGCCCCAAACAAGCAGACAGGGAGCTACAGTAAGCCGCCCCCCCCCCCAACTACTGTTGACAACAACTCAACCCCCGACGAAGTCAATGAGTTACCAAAAAAATGACTGGGAGCCACAATTTGAGGCGCGCAAAAATTCAAAGAGTTAACGTTAAAATACCACATGCAAGACAAAATCTGGCAAATAGAAGTTGTTTTGGGCATCGATTTCCACACCCCTAGTGTAGGGAGCGGTGATCACAAACAATCACGATGGGTACACGAAAAACACATCTTACAAATTTTGGACGGTTTTCGAGGAAGGAAAATATGTTCTAAGTGTTAATTGAATATTGGAAACATTTTAATTGAGGTTTTTGCACCTTGATTTTGATTACAATTTTGTCATGCATAGACCACTTATGTTGGATGCGTACGGTCGGTGGGATCTAGTATGCCGGAACGTTTGATATGCAACAGACTGAGGCCGTTTCTTGGCTGGAGAGAATTTGACGCACTTATTTGTTTGTGATGCGTGTAAATGATTGTGCACACATAGGTTACTTTGAAAACGTCATGGGCGTCGATTATGGCTGGACATGGGGGACATGTCTCCCTCACTTTTTTGAGTGAAGGGGACACTAACGTAAAATCTCCCCACACTTTGTGTGTGTGTGTGTGTGGGGGGGGGGGGGGGGCTTAAACGCAGGTTATGAAAGATGTGCTCTTCCGATTACAATCGATTTCTGTACTGATCAATAATTACACGTTTATATTTTGCAAATCCCCCAAAATTTCGCACGCTCCGCGCGCTAGCAGTCTCATTGATCTTCTTTTTTCACTTCATGCATATCAAACATACATTATTTATTTGTCTCTATCATAATGTCGACTGTTCGAGTGCATGGGGCAGCGGGTGTGGTTATGAAGGAGAGCGATATTTAGGAATTTGAAGAAGAGGAATCGTTCCCTACCGTGTTTTAGTGCAATTTGTAATCTTTAATGAATGACCAGCCTGGCAGGCTTAACACATTTCAGGGAAAATGTCTCGGTGCACAGCAACTTTTCCAGATAAATAAATGATTTTAAATGCAAAATTCGACACGAGCACATCGCACATTCGTATAGCTATTCGACCATTTCGTATTAAAACCATTATATTATTAGAGAAGTATAATCGCACTGGATTTTGCTAGATTAGAAACTTCCATTTGGAATCAGAGGTACACCAGATAGTGTATGATGAGGTGTCGTTCTAAACTTCGATAGGACATATTTTAATGTTTCTTTGTGCCAACAATCTTACACCATCTAGGACCATGCAACGGTGTCTCAGTAATACCACGGTGGTTACCATCCCCCCCCCCCCCCTCGAAATGGTTCCTTACTATTAGAACTTTCGAACAAATCCTTCGCAAACTATCACAATTTTCGTTGTGATACTATTTGCTTATAGAGTATACCCGGTATTTAAATTCGCATTGACCGTATAGTACATTGAAGGAATTACCCAATATATTCGAGACCATGTTTTGAAAAGTGGAGTTTCCTAGTAACTCAAAATATTGAAACATTGTGCACCATTTTGCATCTGGGCCCCTACTCTCAGACACCCAGTGGCGTAGCTACAGGGGGTAGGCGGTTCTGAAGAGGTGAAAAATTCGGAAATTTGCCATTTGTGAAACCAGTCTACAACGTGGTTTTGACAACTCGTGAAATTCCTAAATTCCAAATTTTCTCCAAAAGCTCCATATTCGTCATTAGTTGTTTCAAAGCAGCAAAATTTTTAACGCGCTTCGCGCACCGCAAGTTGCAATTCCTAAGCAGAGGTGCACACCAATACCTTCAAATTTGGTAAACTTTTCCGAGCTCTGGAGGTGCAAAATTGGAAATTCGCTACATGTGACACCAGATCCTCAAGTGACAACTGTAACTGCAGTGTTTTTTTTTTTCATTTATTTTCTTTCATAAAATTCGAAATTTTTTCCAATATAAGCTCTTGATGCAATGAATTTCGTCGGAGAGCCTCATTTCGTATGCGTTGAAAAACATTATGTAGTAACAACGATCTTTGGTCAATCTCAGATTTTCCAAAAGGATATTCAAATTCTTCACTGAGAGTGCCAAGAAGAAAAACAATTCCTTTGATAATCATACCTACTTGCAGAGTTGTTCTCTCGAGTTGATGGATTGGACACTTCAGACTTGACTTGATGTATGTTTCTGCGTGCGGCATGAATGCTTGGCCATAAAAATGATGTATGAACAGAAACGAGTTTGTTGGTTGGTTGGTTAGTTAGTTAGTTAGTTGGTTGCTTGGTTAGTTAGTTAGTTAATTAGTTAGCTAGTTAGTTAGATAGGTGGAGTTTTAGGGTCCAGTTTCCAACCTATTGGTTCAAGTCGAGCCGGCCACGGCCTTTTTTCCAGTTGTGACTCACTGAACAGAAAGGAAAGCTATTCGTCAATGTACTTGAAATTCATTCTTCCGAGAGACAAACGGCCTTTGAAAGGCAGGGGTCAACAAAAAGTAAAACTTAAGTTCATCAGAAACTGAAGCAATAATGCAAACACAGTCTTTCAAGGTTCACCTCTTGCTACATGCAAACGTTGGGTTTAGTAAGATCACCTCAGTGCTACTCCACCGGCCAATAACTACCTCTCACCGACTAACCTACCTGTGGTTCAAGCAAACCCTAGGCCTACATGTCTAAAAAATATGGAAGTGAATAAAAGTTTATAACGCAAAACTGAAACAATTTGGTCCCAAGACAATAACTCTGGAGTCTGAGTACTTCATATAAAAGTTACTTCGATAAAATTTACAATTTTCTATGAAATTAACTGGCAAATACAATTATTTTAGAACTTTGTTGTGTACCCTCAAGACGGATGTGCTTCGTGCGTTCACCTCGTTTTATGTCCTAGAAATGATTGGGTATAATGGAATAGACAGGGGGTCGGAATTTGTTCATAACGAAGAAATTCACATCTTAGACCAAAATCTGTCCTGCTTTTTCGTGTTACTTCGTGACGCACTTCGGAGGGTCTGATTGACAAAAATACGAATCGATGGGAAAAGATGAAATAATAACCCATGCAATTACCACAAGCGATCCGTTTGGCCTATGGATCAAGAAAAAATAAGTAAAAATATCCCTTTAAATTCAAAATCTGGCGAAGGTGAGATAGACACACAACTTCCACTTTTCAAGTAAACTTTTCCTCAAACAGTACTAAAACTACAGCTGCAGCCTCTAATCATGTTCTAAAGGCACTTTTATTATCTGAAATGGGCTTTAATGTTACATTTATGATAAAATAAACAACTTTTAATGCTATTTTCGGTAGGTGGGATTAAAAACGTAAAAAGATGTGGAAAGAAAAAGGACACTTCTTCGCGAAAGAGGAGCTGTATATGTCCCTGCTACGTCGGTTTCGCGCGTAACGTTAACTGCGAATGAGTAACTCGAGCTGGATACCGATCCAAATGGTATAATCTGCGTCACTCCGATCTCTGAAAAAAGAATAATACCCTTCAACCCATCTAGTATCATTTTTGTATCGAGGAACGACGAAATCTGGAAGGTTAACAATACGAATACGGGCGAGAATGTCACCAAGCTGTATTTCGTGTAATAGGTTCTAATGGCACTGGCATTTGGGGTGTGTTGGTTCTCAAGTTATTAGGGAATAGTTGTAGCTTTAATTCGGCTTAGCAGTAACTTACATGCTATCTAAAAATCCAAAACCGCTACAAACTTACTTAAAATTTGGTGGTCGAGCTGTTATTAGCGGCTGGGAACGGTTTCCCTTCCGAAAAATATCGGAATTCGTGAATTAAATTTTCTGGTCCCAATACGAGCCTCCGAGCTCAGTACTAGTGCCAAACTGAATACGGTACACTGACCAAATTTTGTAAAAGCGATCAGCCCTTTCCCGATGAAATGCTTGTATTTCGACACTCGACGAAGTAGCCATGTATTAAAATTTTGATCTTTCTGGCGGAAAATCTCATCACAAATTTCTGCCCCTGGAGACTGGGTGTCATGACATGGCCGATAGTTTTAGACAGGGGCTGGTTTTTCGATAGAAAATCGCAAGCAGACCTTGGCATCTTTCATGCTATTAGGCGCAGACCTTTCAGGTGGGGATAGGGATACTGCACTCCTCCCAGAGCACGGGAAGTGCTTATTTCAGGGCATTGTCACAAAATATTTTAAAATCAAGAATTTTAATTGTAGAAAAGTTGGAATTTTATGAAAGACAGGTCACAAAAATAGCAACATAGCTGCCGGTGTCTCTTAATGATGTGGTGTCACACAAATGGTAACTATCCGATTTTAATATGTCCAGAGATCAAAAAAGTTTACCAAACTGATCTATTAGTGAGGACTAGTGCACTGTGTGTTGCATAAAAGCGGCGCGCAAAGCGCGCCGGAAATTTCGCTGTCTTTTGAGATTTGAAAAATTAAAGAAGGGGTTTCTGACATGGGAAGTGTGGGAGCGGAAGCATGCTTCCGCCCCTCATTTTTCACTGGAGGGGGGGGGGGGCTTTCTCCCACAGCCCCCGCTTCCTACTCCTATGCTTGAAAAAATTGTTTTTTCTTTTTAATTTTCGAAAGGTAGACCTACCATTTTTTTTTTTTTTTGTGTAGGAAGAACTTTATTTTCAGTCTCAACATATATACATACAAAACAGCAAATCAGGGGATAAAAATAATAATATATACAAGTATTTACAGTAGAATAATTAGCTTACATCATTAGTACCATGACGCAATATGTAATAACGGTAAATTAACATTACACAATTCAATTAATTGAAGGAAGGAAAAGAAAAGCTGCTTCAAAATGAAACTGAACTTTTTGATGACAAGGTTCCTCTGGTTTTCCAAAAGAATTCAAAAAAATCTTATTTATGATATACCATTATGTCTAAATCGTTACTTTCTCCTTTTTATATTAATTTTGGTAAATCATTTATTCCTTTCCGAGACTACTACATAAACAGGTATAAACAAATATCTATAAATTCGGCAAAAAACTGCATGCAAAAACAGTACTAGGGGTTAAAATAAAACAAGATTTAATTTTAACTAGGAAAGCCTAAAAGAAAGCTTATCCCCACTTAGATACACAAAGGAAGGACTAGTAATCCAAACTTTATAAAATTTGGCAGGGGTTAAGCGTTTCTTGTCTGCTCTAATACGTTGCTTAACGTTCTCAATAATTAGAGATTTCATTTCGCTCCTAGAGTGCACACGAGATTGAAAGACATGAATACATCTACATTTCCATATTATGAATTTTGCAGTACACAAGAAATACCAGAGTCTATTAAAAACTGTTTGTGAAAGTTTAACCCGTGGGAAGCCCATAAGAAAAAAGGTAACATTGAGACGGAAGTAATCGTTAACCAGACTCTTGCAAACCGACTCGATCCAAAGGATCATTGCACATACCTTTGGACAATTCCAGAATATATGTTCTATGGATTCTACACAATGACAATGAGGCATTGGGCAAATACCATCGTCTATACCCCACTCAACACTTCTACTACCAGTAAACAAAATTCTATGTGATAAACGCCACTGAAAATCTTTCAGTTTATTATCTAGGCTAGAGTTGAAGGCTAAAGGCCAAATTTGGTCCCAGGGAAAGGTTGGGTTGTGTCTAATAACGGATATAGAAACATCGGTTTTTCGTAAACTGCGGACGACATACTTCGTGGGAGCACGGCGATTAAAAGAAAAGTTCACATCAACTAAATCTTTGATTATATGACAAGCAACCAGCAATGGTTTGGGACAAACATCAGCATTCGGTTTTGTATTAGACCAAACATGAGGAAAAAACCGGCGCAAGGGTTTTGCCATGTAGTAGCGAGCAAGGGTGAGACACAAAGGGATCTCATTATCAGACTGCAGCAAAGAGAAAAGGGGTTTCACAAACAAAGCATTCATTTTAGTTTTAAAATCGTCTAAACCTAAACCGCCCATTGCTTTGCCTAAAACCACAACTTTCCTAGCAACGAGGTCAGGCTTGTTTTCACCCCAGATGAAAGAAAATACAGCCTTGTGAGTCTCTTTGATTACCCAGTCCAAAAGTGGGTACACTGGTGCCACGTAATAAAACTTAGGAAAAACAATGGTGTTAACTACCAAAACTTTACCAATGAGGGACAAATATCTTCCTTTCCATAAATCTAAGACTTTAGTTGCAGAACGGACAATGCCATCCCAAGTGGATTTAACAGCGCTACCAGATCCGAAGGACACGCCAGTGATTTTAATTGACGTACTGCTCCACGAAATATTAAGGTACGGAAGCCGAGAGCGGCGGTGGTGTGGAGAAAGCACGATGATTCCAAAGGGCCGTTTTGTCCATCCCATTCAAGGAAACACGTGAAAGGACACACTGGGGTAAGTGATTTGTCCCAACCACTCTAACCAGAAAGGTGAAGGGACAAATCGAAGAAAAAAAGAGGGGGCACTTCGAGAAAACGTGCTTGAACATTGAAAATTATACACCCCAGCGAAATAAATGGTCGTGCCCGAACATTACAAGTTAAAGCGAATGTAATAGATGGCGCTGCTTGCTTTAGTTTCTACCGCCAAGGTACGAAAACTTGAGTGTGGAGAAATCGTGAATTGAGATACGGAAAGGTGGCGTAGACAATCACACGTTCATAGGTAGTATAACGAAAGCCAAACACCGAGAAGAGATAACTTAAAATAGTGAGACGTTCAGATGTAGCCTAAATCTTCTGATAATGAAATGAAGATCAACGAATTGAATTGAACGTCAGGCATAGGCCTAAGTTACGTCGTACGATAGTCGTAGTCAATATCCTTTGATTTATTCCCTAACGTTAGGCCTATACATGTACTTAGGCTAGGCTAGGCTGGGGATGTTAATTGTTATACTCACTGTGACGTTAGGCCTAACTTGTGAGCATAGTGTAGGCCTCTGGGCCTAGGCCAACTTAGTACTAACGTTAGGCCTAGGCTATAGGCCCTAACTTTGAACTAGGCCCTAAGTTTAAAGAGTAATTTACGCCTAGGCATAGGCCCAAGTCACAGTAGCCTAGGCCTAGGCTAGGCCATATGCTTATGGAATTTCCTGCCTGTTGTACTTGTAGGCTAAGTCATGAAGAGGCGGGTAGCCTAAATTAAAGGGAAACCTTAAACTTTGGGCTAGGCTAGGCCTGTATACTTGAACTTTTTATCGAGTTGGGCAGGTTTTTTTTAAAGATAGCCTAGTCCTAAAGGCCTATTGTTAAATTGTAGGCTATTGGCTAACTTGTATCAGCAGTTGGTAAGACTCCCATTTTGACCATGTGCAGGTGCTCAATACTAGTATATAGACTAGGCCTAGGCTTGGAGTCTGTGCCATTCTGCCATCGGTACTTTTCGCCATAGAAAATGTGCTAAATCTGCCATAGAAAAAGTGCCATTCCACCATGGCGGAAAGGAACTTCTTCTATTGCAGAATGAGAACATTATTCGATGGGAGGTAGGATAGGTTGGAACGTACCAGACTGCAGGAACACTGGCTATATGGAGTTGAGAAATTTGTTGAAAGCATTATTGATTGGTGCTTCAGGGTTGAATGAAACATACAAAATCACTTTACTTGATTAGCTACATATTAAAACAGTGGTCAGTGTCAATGAACACTTACGTCTCTATTGAGTTCAAAGATAGTAATCCCCTATACACATATACAGGTGCCGATGTGTGATTCAGTTGATATCTTTGCTTTTCAAGTTAAAGGCATTACTCAGTCACGGTTTATACATTTAAAAGAATGAAACTTTATTCCCCATAGCCTACAATCAAATGCATTAGTATTGATTAGTAAGTACACCTTAATTCTATTCAAAGTTCATAATTTCTTAAGCCTTCATTGCACTTCCATTCAATCTATTCAACGAACTATGTCTCTGTAGGTCCGAGGCCTATCATGGTGCCTTTACTGGTTGTCTGACCTGAACTTCAGAAAATGTTTCAGTAGTTTCAATGACAAACCATTGCTCTAATTTCATAGTTTTTTAGAAAGTGCCTCTCGCCATAGGTTTCGTACCATTCCGCCATGGCGGAAAGGTGCGAAACCTGTGGTGGAATGTTATGGCAGAATGTACCGATGGCCGAATGACAATGTTTTCCTGGCCAACATAGGCATATACATATCCGAGGTCTTATTCTTAACAGCTTACGGAAATGGAAGACAACTTGCTGTTCTTGTCTACTAATGTAAAACACAAAAAAGGTAAGACCAAATTTGGGCACTTGCTGCTTGAGCTAGATCTGGTTCATCACAATTACTAATTACCTGAGAAAAGTTTACAATGGCGTCTCTCAAGTTCAAAGAATCGAAGTTAGTCTAGGCCTTAGTACTGATTGATGTTGTAGGTTTTCACTTGATCACCATGTAAGGCCTATTGTTAGATTTTTGGTGATTTTCTCCTGTCTGGGCACTTTCATCCTAGCCTTGGCTAGTTTGTAAAGTTTGATGTGGTCTCAGGGGGTGTGCGAGAGGATATGAGGGTGGTTCAAGAGGAGAGTTGCAGGGAGAGATTCAAGCAGTGGTGTTGGGCAAAGTTTGGGAAAAAAGTTAGAGAGGAAAGAATCTAAGGGCCAATCCTCTCACCCCAAACTAGATACGTCTTGTAGGAGGTTTCCACAGAAACTCTCAATTACAATTAGCTCAGCTTTTTCATGGAGCACTAATTCAAACGATGCAAAGTACAGTATGAAAACTTACATAACACAGCATGACTGAGAGTGTTTTGATTATAAACATACTCACCCTGACGCAATGTAAAATGAGATTGTGTCTGGATGAGGGTGAATTTCAGACAATTTGGGGAGAGGCAAAAGTAAGAAAGTTAGGAGAATTGGTACCGTTTTGGGTGAGGGAGGTTTACCCTTTAAAAGTAGCAGCTGACAGTAAGTGAGGCAAAATGACACACTATTTATAAGTCCCTTAGAAATCTCTCTATAGCTCTCTATAGGAAAAATAGACAAAACAAAAGTAACAACTTCAATTAACCCAGTTAAAACAACAAGAACATGAAACAGTTCACAGTCAGAAAAGGGAACAAATAAAGTAAGAATGCACTAAATCATGCAAGTATAAAATTGAAAAGGCTGAATTACACATAGATTCAAAGAACCAACACATTACCTCACTTACACAAGGCAACATGAAATTGCAGCAACAACTTCTGGATGCCTCCTAACAATAATTGAACACTGAAAAAAACATGCAGAGACAAGGTCTTAAAGTGCACTGATTATTCAAACTAAAGTAAAAAATCAAACATAAAAAGACAAGTTCCTCACTCCCTGCCAGAAAGCTGAGGTACAGTACAGTGCAAAACTTCTCTCCTATGTGTATTCCCAGTAGAGATGAAAGCTTCAAGTGCTGTGGTGTGTGTGTGGGGGGGGGGGGGGTGAAAGATTACAGAAGAGTAAAACAGAAAATGTGAAAATGGGAAGTCTGAATTGGAAGGAAAACACCAAGAAAAGGGAAGTAACTTATTGAAAAAGATAGAAAGTTACCATATTTCAAGGGGAGAACTGGGGAAGTAGGAATGTTGAAGCACCAGTAAGGGAAGTGTTTGCTACATTCTCTGAAGGGGAAAAATTAAGTTAGGTGCCTGCCAAAGCAGACTTTTGCCAAGTACTGTACATTGTTGTTGAACGCAGGGCCCTTGCTCAACAGCAAATAATTAAGCAGGTTTTGTCCCCAGTTGGTGAGTCCATCACTCTTTGTACCAGATGGAACCACCAAGTGGGGATACAAATATAGGACTGTTGTTGCAGTTTTAGGGGATGGCAATAGTTTAACTGTTCTGTATGTTTGATAGACATGGTTGGTGTGGGAAAGGGGGAGGGCTAATGATAGAGGCACTGAAGACAATTATTGAAGATGGAGTTCTTACAGTAAGATGTTGCTGGGGTGGATGTTAGAGGGTTTAACTGTTATGTCAGCAGAATCAAAAACAAAATATCAGAAATTGTAGACACTCGACTGAAAAAAGGAAGGTTTACTGTTGAAGGAGTTCAGAGAAGTTTTCACTTCTAGAGGTTGTTAAGAATTGGGAGGGTTTGAGTAACAAAAAAAGGGGAAGTGTTTGTGGAATAAATTATCTCTTCTAACATTTCATGGTTGTGCTCGCTGATCAAGCAACTGAGGTGGTGAAGATGTTTTAGAAGGGTCAGTTAGTGGTTAGAGAGTGTGTTGTCCTGCTTTGCCAGGTGAGTTGGTGCAAGGTGGTGGGGAAAATGTTACAAAAGTTGTGAGATTTGCATGTTGGTGTGTGCAGCAAAGAGCGTGTGAAAAGTCAGGTAAGCCTGTCAACTTTTTGTCAAGTTTTATTTGTGAGAGTGGGTGTGAGAAAAAGGTTGGCCTAATGACTTTCAAAGGAAGGGTTAATGTACCTTTTGTAAATGCTGAAGAAGTACAGCATAACTACTGATTTCCTCAGTTAAAAGGATGTTATGAGAATGTGCTGGATGAGAATAGGTTGATGAAAGTTGTGCATGCTGATTGGAATGTGTTGATTTACAAAGCTGGAGTGCAAACCCTTGGTCAAAAGTGCAAAAGTGTGAACAAAGCAATTATTCACATGAACATTGTGGAGAGCATTGAATGGCAAGTATTGAGAAAGAGTGCATGCAGTTATATTGATATGAATGAGAAGTATGACTTATTAACAGAATGAAAGAATGGTCGAGTGAATGCTTCCCCTCTTATGGTTGGAGAGACTTTGTATAATGTTGCAAGGCAGGAATTTGTGGATGAAGTATACAAGAGTGTGTTGGCCAAGGATGAAGCTGAAACTGTTTGTACAGTAAGTATATTTCACGAATGCTGTGGGTATCTGGGTATCCTTTTCCTTGCTTAGTGAGAGGATGTTAAGAAATCATTTAGGGGGGTGGGGCAAGTTCATAGGATTGAGGGAGCATGAGTTGAAGAATATGGAGAGTGTGCATATAAGAAATGCAGGAGATGAACAAGATTTTGGTTTGTTGGATCAGCTGGTGCAAGAAAAGCAAAGTGTCACAACATCGGCTCTGAAGGGCTAATAATGTGGGTGTAGAAAGGTACAAGTGCAGGCGTGAGAGTTGGTGCATAGGATCCTCTGCAGTCTAAGTCTAAAGTCTACTAAGATGGTCTCATGCTGAGCAACCTCCTCGTGGTGAGACTGGATAAGGAGACAACCTTTCTCCAAACTGATGTTCAGCACATATTTACCATTTATGTACTGTACTGCAGAATATACAGCACAGTATTAAAGTGTTGCTCAAGTCAAGCAGTTCCAAAATATATATTAAAGGGGCTCATTTAGTTGATATTGATAACTAAATGAGAGTGATAAAGGGTCACTTCAACATGACAATACTTCTAGATAGCATAAAAAAGTCAGGTTTCATATCCAATAGTTAAGGGAAAAGCTAGAATTTTTAATTTTGTAATGTCCTGACTTGTAACGGTTTTGTGCACAATTTGAAAAAGTGTCTGGTCACAAATTTTTGGAAACCGAATTGAACCGTTCAGTACTCACACATAAAACAGTTATTTGTTTGTAGGATTTGGGGATTGTCTAACATAGACCATTTGTCATTGGTATGTGAAGAAAACTTAATGGGTTTGGAAAAATTTGTTGAAATTCATGAACCAACTCAATGAGCCACTTTAAAGATCATGCAAAATGAATTCTTTCAGTCAAATTCCTATCTTCGCAGGACATTCCTGAGCTAAGATATACAGTAAAATGTCGAAGATTATTCACTAAAATGAAAATGGCACATTGCAAAATATTTTTTGATGTCATTGTTGTACTACCCAAATTACAGTCTTTGTGTTTCTTTGTTTTTCCCTTAATGTTACTGCACTTTGTACTCAGGTGTGCTAGCACTCTTACTAATAAAGGGTGATTATAATTCATTAAGCCCTCTTTGTGCAACATGCTATGCAAGCAAACAAAAGGTGTTCAAGGTCATTTTATCATTTAAAACATTTCCAATTTTAAAGGGAAACAAAGCTGGTTATTGTGAGGTGTACAACAAAAAGTCACAAATTATTGTGCAATGGACCAATTTTTTTAAGTGGATAAAGTTTATTTTATATCTTGGCTCAAGGATGTCCTATGAAGATGGGAGTTGGACTGTTAGAATTTTCCATTTTTCATTCTCATTAATTTTTTTTTTTGGATTTTTTTTACTTGAGGCACACTTTAATTTACCGTCTTAATTCATCATAGCCTCTTTGAGCATAATGTGAAGTTGACTACTGCTCACAATTTAACCACAGTTACATGTATATGAACATGTAGTTATGTGATTTAACATACAAAAAGGGTTAACAAACTTCCTCGCAGGCCTTAATTAATGCCTTAATTGATTAATTTCTAAAAAATTGTAAATATACATCATTTTTATCTAACTTCTCATTTGAAAGGTAAATGCATGTGATGAAAATTTGTAAGAATTTGTCTAGAAAGCATTCAGTGGATGAAATATATCAATGAATCAATAAATTCAATGTCCTGTCCATGGGTTTAAAAAACCAACAATTTGGGAAGCTCATTGCAGGGAAATTTTGGTATTTGGAGGGAAATTTGACTACCTTTGTGCATGTAAACATGCAAATTCTTTGGAAACTTTGATTTGCTTGCAGGGAAATTTTCATTTTTTCCAGCCCTGGTCCTGTCAGATTCATGACACTTATGGTTTTGATGAATACCATTCAGTGGTCTACTCAGCATCTTGCCCAAAAACAGAAATAGAGGTCACTAGTCAGCATCCTACTTCTTGCAAACTTTTCTCACTGGTCATTTGGTAGACATGTGCATGAATTTGTTTAATCATGATTCCCCATCCCATAATTTGCATACAACACTGTTTAGAAACCACCTTACAGTAGCACTTTTGAAGTTTAAGATATCTCCCTTCCTGAAAAGAGTTGGAAATAGACAGCCAAACAGTAAGGATCAATTTAAAAAAAAAAAAGTCCAGCTCCGCCGCTTTTGCCTTAGGCTTGGCCAGTGGCAAAAGCAGCAGCGCTGGACTTATGTAATTGCCAGTGTTCATTAGGCCCAAATGGGTCCTAGGGATTCTTCCAGAAACACAAAAAAGGAGGGATTAATTACTGCAAACCGAAGTTCAAGTTGATCCTGGGTTAAAGTTACGAGTGTGTTCATGAGTACAAAGCTTGCTTAAAGGTCCCTGTAAGGTGCAATTTGAAGGGTTTAGAGGCAATTTATTTGTTCAAGTTCAAACATTGCTGAAAAAGTGTCCCTTTTTTTTAAAAAAAGAAAGCAATATGTTGCGTTTTTTTTTAAATTTTTTTTATTGAAATGAAAAGGAAGGATTTTACCCACGTTTTTTTAAGCTTATGGGAAGGAGAAACACCCACCCCTTCCCCTTCTGCCGGAAACACTGGCTCCAACTAGCATGATGACAACCATGTACCCAAAGGTCTTAGATTGGCCCAAGGGTATCGTCCCAAAGGGGTCTTGTGGGCCCAAGGGGATGTGTATATTTGATATTACTGACACAAGAATAAGACACTGTCAATGAAATTTTGATTGGCATCTTATTACATAACGGACTGAAACATGCAATAAAGATAGTACAAAAATCCCATATGACCAGTTTTGTCTTTTAGTATTAAAAAATAAAGTTTCCTTTGATGCTGCAGTGAGCCTTTCATGTGGGTGGGAAGAAAAGGTATGCTATGGGATGCACAGGGGGTTAGACGACTTTTGTCACTCAAGCTGTCTTACACTTCAGACCAAAATAATTTGCTTACTTGAAAACTGAAATCTGTTTGCACAAAAAGTAGAAAATGAAAGAATCACATTATGGAAGACATTTGAACATTGTGCTTCAATTGCATGCAACATTGTTGAAGTTATCTCTTATGGTAGTATTAGTTGCAGGATACATTGTAAAAGTTATCTCTTGTGGTACAGAACTACAGTTCTACAATTTTCACCCGTTTCAGTTGTTCACGATGGACTATTAAGGAAAAAGAAAGAGCTCTACATCTGAGGTTTAACAGGGGGAGGGGGCAGTTTTTGCTGCAACATTCTTCTGTCACCAATCCCAATTTTCATCTCAATACATAACATAACATGTATTGAGATGTTGTCACAGTCACACTAGCCTGTTTCTAGCTAGCTAAAATTCTTTTCAGTTTGGCCATGTTTCCTATGTTTTGTAATACATTTTTATCATAATATATTATGGACTGTACCATTGTTTAGTTGTTGATGCAGTCAGAATTTTTACTTTCTTATAGGTTGATAACTTAATTATTTTTTCTCAGAAAAGGGATTAAAAATTAGTGCAAAAGAAAGTCTTTTGAAAGTCTTTTCAACCCATTGCTAATACTCATTTCTTTCCCATAGTGCAATTGTGTGTATTTAGTCTGATATTTTGTCTTTGGCTTCAATCCTGTGCTGAATCAAGCATAAGCTAACTGTCAAGGTGATCTTGTCTAGTTTGCCCAGCCATTGTCTTGTGATGGAGAAGTTCATTTATAGTTGGTTGATTTTCTAAACAGGATGCTCTCAACCTTCAAAAGTTGTGCTCTTCACCAAGAGGTTTTAATGAGATAATAAGAGATATGAGGTTGATGTTAGGAAAACGATAGGAAAGAAGTAGTAGTAGTAGAAGAAAGCTAGTTTTGCTGGAACTGGTTAGAAAGTTTTTTTTTTTCTTATTAGACCGATGTCTATCTAGCTGGATAATTGCTTGTGTTTGTAGTTTCAGTGTGCTTTGAAAAGATTATTTTTCAGTCATTGATTTTTGGCTTCCATGAAAAGAGAAACCTATGCATTCATGAAGGGAAGATCTGACAATTTTCAAACTTGGTACACAGATACTCCATACTGAGAGGAAGAACCCTATCGATTTTGGTGGAGGTCAAAGGTCATCTGGGGTCACAGGGGGTCAAACCCCGATATCCTTGTTTACACGATATCTCAAGGTAGGAAGTTTGGATTGATTTCAAACTTGATATGTTGGTGCATTATGATGTAAGGAAGAACCCTATCGATTTTGGTAGAGGTCAAAGGTCATTTGGGGCCACATGGGGGGTGAAACTCAGGAACGATGTTAGACGATGTTATCTCAAGGTAGGAAGCTTGGATTGTTTTCAAACTTGGTTTGTTGATGAATTATGATGGGAGGGTGGACCCTTTTTATTTTGGTAGAGGTCAGAGTTCACATGGGATTATCCAAGGTCAAACTTTGAAAACCTTGTCAAAGGGGTATCTCAAGGTCAGAAACTTGGATGGATTTCATAATTAGTATTTGGATGTGTTATGGTGAGTTGGAAGTACCTGTACCTGTTGTTTTTGGTGGAGGTCAATGGTCATCTAGTATCACCTGGCATTAAACTCTGAAAACCTTGCTTGCAGAATATCTTAAGTCACAGTTTGAAATTTGGCTTTTTAAATATATATAGAAGTGTTTGGTTAAAAGAAAAACCAGTTACTCACTGGTGGAGTCAAAGGTCACTTTGGGTCACCAGGTGTTACAAGAAATGTAGCACTTTATTGAAAAGAACATGTACAGTATGTATCATCAAAACCTCAATGCATTTTTGCATTCTGGTTTATTTAAAGATATGATAACCATTTGAATAGTGTGTATACGGTAAATGTAAACAGGTATACTGTACAGCAGCTCATGCATAGTGATTATAATATTCAGTGTTAGTGTTATAGGGTGTACAGTTGATGTTAAAGATATGACGGCCTGTCAAAATGAAGATTGGTTAGTGATTTGAAGGCTTTAAGCATGTGCAGATTTTCTTGTTCAGTGACAATGGTCTGTCATAATCCCACATGGGTTTCTCACTGAAGTTTTTTTGAAGACAAAAAGGAGACCCTTTTTCCCACCCACTCTGGCATAAAAGTTTGAATGAGAAAAGCAAGAAAAATTATAATAAAAATTTGGGATGGTTTTCTCCTTACTAAAAACTGTTTTGTCACACACGATCTGTGTGAAGGGAGCAAAAAGCAAAAAAGGTAATAGTAACCATAATAATAATGATCTTAGATGACTTTCTCCTTACGTAAAGTAAAACAAGGACCCTTTGCTCCCACACACTCTCGAAGAGAAATGTGAAGGGAGATAAACAGTAATGATAAAAATAATCATAATAATTCAGGAGGGTTTTCTCCATACCATTATTTGGAAAAATGCAGGAATCAAATGAAGACCACCTTCTCTCACCCAATTTAAAAGAAAAGTGAAAACCATAAATGGAGACTGTTTTCTCCCACCCACTATCAAAGAAAAGTGTGCAGGGAGAAAATGATAGTAGTAATAATAATAACAATCTTTGATGGTTTTCTCCTTACCATTTGCTGGAAAAATGGGTGTTGGGGAAAACAATAACTGTTTTCAACTTTTCACCCTGCACTCTCAAATAAAAATGTGAAGGGAGAAAGCCAACAATAATAGGAATAAATAATAATAAACCTTGATGGTTTTCTCCTTACCATTTTTTGAAAAAAGGTGGGTTGGTGTAAATGAAGACGGTTTTCTCCAAAGCACTCTCAAAGATAAGTGTGATGGGAGAAAATGATAGTAAAATTAATAATCATAATTCCAGATGGCTTTCTTCTAACCATCGTTGGAAAAACGTAGGAAAAATACAGAGACTTGTTTTCTCCCACCCTCTCTCAAAGTGAACTGTGAAGGGAGAAAACCAATAATCATAATAATAATAATCTGGTGTGGTTTTCTCCTTACCTTTTGCTGGAAAAAACTCGTATTGGGCAAAACTGACTTTTTCACCCAGCACTCTTAAATAAAAGTGTGAAGGGAGAAAACCATCAATGATAATAATGGTAATAATCCTTAATGGTTTTCTCCTTACCATTTTTCGAAAAAAGACGGCTGGTGAAAACAAAGACTGTTTTCTCCCACACACTCTCAAAGAAAAGTGTGAAGGGAGAAAAATGATGATATTATTATTATAGTAATACTAATTCCAGATGGCTTTCTCCCAACCATCATTTGGAAAACTGCAGGAAAAATACAGAGACAGTTTCCTCCCACCCACTCTTGAAGAGAAGTGTGAAGGGAGAAAACCAATAATAATAATAGGTGGTGGTTTTCTCCTTACCTTTTGCTAGAAAAATTTGTGTTGGGGAAAACAAATGTTTTCACCCTGCACTCTCAAATAAAAGTGTGAAGGGAGAAAACCAACAGTATTAGTAATAATAGTAAACCTTGATGGTTTTCTCCTTACCATTTTTGAAAAAAAGGTGGGTTGGTGTAAATGAAGACTGTTTTCTCCAAAGCACTCTCAAAGATAAGTGTGATGGGAGAAAAATGATAGTAAAATTAATAATCATAATTCAAGATGGCTTTCCTCTAACCATCATTGGAAAAACGTAGGAAAAATACAGAGACTTGTTTTCTCCCACCCTCTCTCAAAGTGAACTGTGAAGGGAGAAAACCAACAATAATAATAATAACCCAGGAGGGTTTTCTCCATACCAAATCTGAGCTGGTGGTGTGATTAGCATCGTCATTAACACCCTTTGTTGAAAGTCAAGTATTCCAGGGGGCCGTTCCACAAAGAGTTACGCACAATCTTAAGTTTGATTCACCATACTTAAGCCAACAGTAAATCATACTTAAGATCGTGCGTAACTCTTTGTGGAACGGGCTCCTTGTCATGTTTGCACCCTGGTACCAAGGTACTACCTGACCATCAATGTCAGGACCAGGCTCTAAAATTGCTCAAAGTTTCAATAAGGCAAATAGCACAACTGGCAAGAATCCCAACTTGCTAATTACTTTTTCCTCACAACATTGATCATCCATTTATATGCAGGTTCTTAAGATAAAATTGTGTAATATCATCTCTTCATCTGAAACATGCATGTCTATACCAATATAGACATCACATGGGCATTGTACTACAGTTTTATGTAGCTGTTAGCTCTTTCTTACAGTATACTTATAAGTCAACATTTGCTGACTTGAAAATATCATTTCATTGATATCTTCTCCCATGACACTGCCAGAATTGCATAGTGAATTGTACAGTATTCATTTGATTCTAGGAGCTAATTTTCTCGTGAAGTATACAGTCAGCATGCACTTTTTTCTATTTCTACTGTTGCACCATCTTTGAATATGTGGAAATACTTTTGCTGCAATATCATATTTGTTTTAAAGGGGAAAACAGTCACCCACTCAATACAAGATTGGTTGTACCACTTAATCACAGGCACACAGTGTTTGCAAGCCGTTGAATTTCAAAAATCAGAGGAACCCATTTGTGGTTTCAGTCATTTTTCACCAAGGTTAAACCCACTTTTGGGTTCTGTTACAAAATGCATGGGTGGTAAACATTTTTTGGGTTCTGTGATTTAATCATCAGGGGACTACCACGCGATGGTAAATAATTGTTCCCATGTAATCTGACGGCCTGTGTTTGCTGTCCTCGTGTGCAATGATTGTTATGGAGCTGTTGAATTCACTTACAGTAATTTGTTGTTTTAAAAGTAATGCAGATAAGAAATAATAATAAAAAAAATAGCTGCATGGGATATTTGCTTTTACAAAGATGTGCCATGATGATTGCATATTGCCTTTGTGGCATTAGTACAGATTTGCATACACAAATAAAGTATATGACACATATTTTATCTCTGCATGTAAAGTTTATTACATCCATCTCAATTTCAATTATATTAACATGTTGAACAAAGTGTTTAGGTTGCATTGTAACCGTGACTGCAATTAGTACACATATTTCCTTGTATTGTGTCATAAGTACTTATGAGAGATTATAATATGAGTTGTTACTATCAATCGGGTCTACCTGATGTTCCCAGGGTCAATGTTCCTAAGGTTCAATGTTCCCCGTTTTCGTATATCTCAATGAATTGGCGATGATAACAAGGTTTGTTACTCCTGGGGTTTGATGTTCCCAGAATTAGTGATGATGTTCCCAAGATTGGGGAACATTGAACCTCAGGAACAGCGAACCATGGGAATATTGACATAGCCCCCTATCAATCTATTGTATCTTATTTAATGTGTCAATCTTATCTCTTTAGTGTTTTCACACTAACAGCACTACATCAGCTTGTCATTATGGAATTTTTGATTGAAGTGTATTTGAGGTCGATGATTTGTAACATATACTGTATTGAATGGGTGTTTTTCTACACACTTGTCATACAGTGTAACAATGCAAACACTCAAGCTATCAGCAGAGAAATAGCTCTCACTCCTTCAGAAGTTGTGAAATACCAAAATATTTGAATGAGACTGTGAAAATAGCATTAGGGTGAGTGAATTGGGAGAAAATAGTGCAGAATGCAGGAGGAAAACAGCTTTCATTGGACTAATGGATTTATTAGAAGATGTCACTGATCTGCATATCTGGTTAATTATTTCTGCTTTACTAAGTTTCAATATGAAGCACAATATTGTGTACCTCACGTAGTGTTACAATTTTATTGTAAAAACTGTTCTCTATGAATGTTATCATTTTTGAGCATGAAATGCATCAGGATATTAGCAATAGATGGATAATCTTTTAAAATGCAAAGTGTCAAAAGGATATGAGGACTGCATTTACAGTACATCAAATATCATCAGCAACAATATGGAAACAGCATTGAGATTCTGCAGCATCACTGCTCGTTTTTTAAAAAAGAGACCGAATTCAAAAGCTTTAAGAATGCAGCCAGGAAGCCTCAATCCGCATTCCTTCGATCAGTGGCGTAGGAAGATATAGAATATATTAAAGTGGGGGGGGGGGGGTAGGGCAGAAAAAATTTTAGACCATACAACGTACCTCGATCACCCAACCCCATTGACCACATTTTTAATGCTAATTTTTCTGCTATTTTACGAGCAAAAACAATTTTTTTTAAACAAAGTAAAGAAATCTGGTTCATTTTTTAAGGAGGGACACTACTTACAGTACTGTGTTAGGAATATAATTTGTGGGGTGCACCAAAAATTTGGGTCCTTCCATACGGTTGTAAATATGGAGCTTGTATTGCACAAAATAGTGTAGATTCAGGGTTTCCTATAAGGGAATTTGAATATTTGGGGGGTGGGGGGATGTCGAAGAATCTGTGTTTCCTTTTAGCATATATCTGAGATAGCATGTTGACTGAAGATCATTGTTGTTACATGATAATGTTATCTAGGAGTGCTGATTGAGGCTTCTTAGTGACATTCAAAAAGCTCCCAAAACTTTGTTGCCATTTTAAGACAAAACATTCAAATATTAAAAGCCCATATTGAAGAACGTTTTCAGGGAACGGCACTGTAGTAGCTCAAAAAAGTTTACCACTGACTGCTTTTGAGCAACCAAATACTGCATAAATGGTTGCAATTATTTAGGGTGCACGAAGCACCCAGAAAATTTGTCTTTTACAATTACAAATATGGAGCTTATATTAGGAAGAATTCCAGACTTTATGATGAAAATTTTGGAAAACTGCATATATTTGACTCGTGTCTCAAATGGCAAATTTCCGAATTTTTCTTTTTTTGAGCCAGGGGGGCAATCGCCCATCTCCTGAACGTAGGAATTTGAAGTTGCTTGAAAGAAGATCTTCAGTTGGAGCAGAGCGTACAGAAAATTTTCACAAATGCCCTCAGACAACTGGAAATGGCGTAGATCCATCATGAGCAAAGGAATTCCAAAAATTTTACATGTCAAAGAGGCAAGATAGCATTTCTAATCAATTCAAGGTCAAACTACTGTAATAGGATGAAAAAGTAAAGAAAAACAAAACATTGGCCAACAATGCGAATCCATGACATCACAGCTGATTGCTTTTAGATTAGTCTTTATGGCAAGGGTGTCAACTTCAGTTTCTAAAGTAATATCATTAACATAACTGTCACCAGAATGCATGCATAGAATATGTTCCTCTTTCACAAAATAAATTTGGTTCTGGACTATTCTTTTTAAAAGGGGGAAAGCATCACAAACATACCAAAATCAACATATACACACTTTCATAAATGCCTTGGTTTCTCTTATCATTGATCCAAAAAGCAAAAATTTTCTAAACCCAATAGAACATATACCCCAGTTTACACATGATCACAACACAATCACACCCCGCAATATTTCTATTTTTAAACATAGCTTCCTTCAAATTGGGCATTGGAAGGCACCATTTTACATCTCAGCCCTCTTTGAAAAGCAGAAATTTTTTAATGGGGTGGGGCGCATGCGCAATCGCCCCATTTAGAAATGTCGATTTTACACTCTGCCCACTCCTCAATGCCTGTGATGTGCGAAAAGTGGACTGTACATTTTCATTTACTTGTTAATCCTTTTTTCACAAAGGGAACAAAAAAAAAAAAAATAAATAAAAAAGTCCACACTGCATCATAGGAGAAAAGCCCAATTAGACATTCAAATACACACATATTTCATCGCAGAGGAGGCATTTATGGACAAGAGCTATACTGTATCTCTGAATGCTGTTTATGTAAGGAAGTATACTGTTGAGTCGCCGACTTCCAAGTCTTCCTTCAATTTTCGACGAATGTAGGGGGGTTGCAGGTGCTCCTGGTTAAGTCCTGGGATAGGGGTAGTAGAGTTATGGTAGGGGTGTGGAGGTATTCTGGTAACCCCTTGCAGCTGCCAAAGTAAAACTAAACATGACACATTAAGACTCAAATAAACCAAGAACAAGTATTTTAAGTTACCAGTCACTTCTTTTATTCAAGCTGCCGTTCAAGAATCAAAATCTTCACCAGCTTCTTCTTCTTCTTGGTTGCAGAACACCCAGTGAATCTAGTTCCCTTCACTCCTTTGCCTGAATTTATGACCCCAATTATATCCTTAGAGCTTCAGATAAACTCATAATCATTTTGACTGCCATACATTAAAAGCTTCCCCATCACAGATGTATTAAAGTCATTGGTTTTGGTTTCCAATTAAGCCTAAGTTCCAAAGCTGAAAGTCCCCCTTTAAAAGTAAACTGAGCATTGCTCTGCTATGCTGAGCTCACAAATTTGTCCCAAACAAAGAGCTATAAAATTCAATCTTACCAGGCCAGAGTGAGACATGTTAGTCCCTGTGTCATATTCTCTTGGAGTACTGAAATGAAAATATACTCACCGAAGAATTCTCCCTAAAATTCACCTGTCTTTCCCTCCTGAAAATAGCCCAAATTGCCAGAAGTTACAGGAATTACATACTTAGTCTATTTGCTTCTTCTCTCTCTGAGTTCTAGATCTTGAATGAACCCTCCTAAATTTCTAACTTCTCAGCTCTACAACTTCTTTCCTCCACCATACTCTTAGACACAGAGAAACAAACCATTCATTGGTTAGAGTGATATAAAACTTTTCTGATTGGCTGGGACATAGACCGCACTCATTTAGTGAACTAGGGTACTGAACTCGACTTCAACTGCATATGCAGAATATTATCAAACAGTTTCTTAGGATTTCTCCCCAATTAGAGCAAGCCCCATCTGCATCAGCACAATGTTATTAAACAGTTCCTTAGAACTTCTCCCCAATTAAGGCAAGTTTTGCTTCTCATCCTGTCCCATCACCTTGGTTTACAAATACCCCCACTTCCTACCCTTTGATCTAAGTCAACAACAGAATTAATATGGAAGTGATTCACCCTTTTTGTTATAAAACTTTTGGAAACACAGGATCTCTACTTACAGATTCTCACAACATTTAACAGTTGTTTTGACTTACCCTTCCTGTGAATCAGCCAACTTCTCATTTCACTTAGAGAGCAAAGACCTTTTAGAATTTCCGTAACAATACACAGAGGAGGTTTGTAATTTAACCAAGCCTTCACCTGCTTGTATAGCAGATATGATTGAACTAAACCATGCTTCTACTATTATATTAGGGGTGTACCAGATATCCAGTCTAGCCGGACCATCCAGCTCGATAGTAAAAAACTATCCAGTTCTGGACAGGCTTTCTAACCGGAAATGAAAAAAGAGCATTAAAGTTTACATGATACATAAATGTTCCATTTCAAATAATGTCATCATGTAGGCTACCATTATTGTATCACTCAAATGTTATAATGGTATATATGTTCAAAAACTGATTTTGTTATCACAGATTAACTTTGACCTCCACTTACAAAAATAATATACTCACCATAATGAAGGGAAGGGAGTGCATTCCTTTCACAAAAAGTTGTTTTCACTGTGACTAGATCTCTACAATAGGTCTTATCAGAGACCATCTCTTCATTTATGGGCTTCCCACAGATTTTAAACCTACCAGCTCTGGTTAATCTCTAAAAAGACAAAATTCTCAGTGATTCTCATGCCTGTGGGTCTCATGGTTGGAAAAATCAGCATATTGGGCAGTTCATTGCAAGGGAATGCAAAACTTATATCTGGACAGAAATTCTGCTTGTTCTGTACAGAACATTATGTAAAAACTCTTTCCAGCCCTGGGAATCCTTGGGATGTTAGCTTGCAAATAAAGCAAATTCTATGTGAAAGATACTGTATAATTTGGATTGGATCCCACTAAATGTATGAAACAACAAAGTTTAAACTTTGTTGACCTTTCCCTCCAAAATATGAAGTATAAGCTTTTTTAATTGCTTGGGAATGGAATACAGTCCTTGCTAGGGTTGGGTGGTACACCGGTACTAATGTTAATACCAGTACTAGAGGTACAGGTAATGAAAATACCAAAGATGTTTGGTGTGTTACTAATACCCGTTCTTGAAAAAATACCGGTACTTGAAAACAAATTACAGGTACTCATTATACTCACAGACAAAAATAACTTGGGATGTGTGGATGATTAAAATAATTAAACAAACATTTAGCGCAGAGGTTCTTGCACGGTAATGAACCCAATCAAACACCCAGATGCATTAATGTGTAGGATAACATGCATGGCTTAGGTTCCTTCCCACCACTTCACTACCAGAGAGTTGAGGAGCAGTACTGCCTCAACACTGGTTCTGTGTGTTTTACAATACAGGTACCAAAATTTGTAAAGTACCGCCCACCCCTAGTCCTCGCCAGGGACTGGTACAGACAGTGAAATAACTACTGTGCTTAAATTTGCTTCATTTAAAGAATAGTTCAGACAAAAATGAATTGCTTAAATGTAATAAAATAAAATATCAGTTAACACCATTGAAACATTTATTATTGTTTTCAAGTTATCCATTCTATTTTACAAAAAGCTGTCAGAGGTTAGCTCTTTATTGAAAGATTTAGGCAGTACTCATTGCCAAGTTTGAAGGATCCAAACTTTAACATTTGAATTTTTACTTGTTTCTGACTGAGCTGTCACTACAGCACCTAAGACATATTCAAATTACTAAATTGCTAAACCGTGCAATGCATAATGGGTGGGGCCACTGACCCCACGTGCCTATGTAAGTAATCCACGTAAAGTCAGATAGTCTGGCCTAAGCAACAGGTGCACACCCCTCACCCCATATTGTGAGTAATTGTACAAATATGACAGAAATGGTTCCAAAATTGACACCATTTTGCATCTCAGCCCAGGCTCTAAAAAGCAACCAGAATGTAAAAATGCATTGAGGTTTTGATAATACATACAGCACGTTCTCTGATAACCCCAGGTGAAGTTTGACCTCTACCAAAATTAATAGGGTCCACCCCCCCCCTCATCATAATTCATCAACAAACCAAGTTTAAAAACCGGAATGAAAAAATGCATTGAGGTTTCGGTGATACGTGCATGTTCTTTTCAATAAAATGCTACATTTCTTGTAACACGATCCAAAGTTACCTTTGACTCCAAGTCACTGGTTTTTCTTTTTAGCCAAAACACTTCTATACTCAAAAAGCCAAATTTCATACTGTGCCTTAAGATATTCTGCAAACAAGGTTCTCAGAGTTTAATGCCAGGCAATACCAGATGACCATTGACTTCCACCAAAAACAACAGGTACAGTACTTTCAACTCACCATAACACATCCAAATACTAATTATGAAATCCATGCAAGTTTCCAACCTTGAAATATCCCTTTGACAAGGTTTTCAAAATTTGACCATTGCTGACCCCATATGACCGTCACACTTCACCAAAGACTGCAGATATCATCTTCCTACCATAACACATCCACATACTAACTCTCAACTCTCTCCCAGTTTTCTACCTTGAAATACGAAGTAAAATTTGGTTTTCAAAGTTTGACCTTGGATAATCCCATGTGAACTCTGACCTCTACCAAAATAAAAAGGATCCACCCTCATATCACATTTCATCAACAATCAAGTTTGAAAACAATCCAAGCTTCCTATCTTGGGATATCATTTAACAAGGTTTCCTGAGTTTGACCCCCATGTGACCCCAAATGACCTTTGACCTCTACTAAAATCAACAGGATTTTTCCTTACATCATAATGCATCAACAATGAACATATCAAGTTTGAAATTAATCCAAGTTTGCTATCTTGAGATATCGTGTAAACAAGGATTTTGGGGTTTGACCCCAAATGACCTTTGACCTCCACCAGAATACATAGGGTTCTTCCTCATCTCATAAGGAATCAACATATCAATTTTGAAATGAATCCAAGTTTCCCACCATGAGATATTGTGTAAACACTGATTTCGGGGTTTGACCCCAGATGACCTTTGACCTCCACCAAAATCAAGAAGGTTCTTCCTCCCACTTTGGGGTATCTGTGTTCCAAGTTTGAGAATTGTCAGATCTTCCCTTTTCAAGATATCATGTAAACAAGCAAAGTGTCACAAACACACACATATGCACATACGCACACCATCATAAATGCATAGGTTTCTCTTTTTATCGAAGCCAACAATCCAAGTATCCTAAAATCAGATATCATGCAAACAAGGTAATTTGACCCCCTGTGACCCAAGATGAACTGTGACCTCTACCAAAATTGATGGGGTCCTTCTTCCCATCATAATTAACCTATCAAGTTTGAAATCAATCCAAACTTCCTACCTGGAGATATCATGTAAACAAGGTTTTCAGGATTTCACCCCCTGTGACCCCAAATGAACTTTTACCCCAACCAAAAATAGTACGATTTTTCCATACATCATACAGCAACAATATGTCAAGTTTAAAATTAATCCAAGTTTCCTATCTTGAGATATCCTGTAAACAAGGTTTTCGGGGTTTGACCCCTTGTGACTCCAAATGACCCTTGACCCTTACCAAAATCAACAGGTTCTTCTTTAGATCATAATGCATCAACACATCAAGTTTTAAAGTGTACCTCAAGTCAAAAAAAATTCAAAAAAATGTATCTACATAAGAGCATGAAGAATGAATTATAACAGTCCAACTCCCATCTTCATAGGACATTCCTGAGCTGAGATATAAAAAAATTTAAGTTTATTCACCAAGACAAATTGGTCCATTGCACAATAATTTGCGACTTTCTTGTTGCAAAACTCACATAAACTGCTTTGTTTTCCATTAAGCAGGGAGACAGGCTTAATTAAGTACACCACCCCATGAGAGTAAAAGTACTATCGCTGCCTGGTACAAGGTGAAATAACTTTCAGAAAAACAAAGAAATACAAAGATTGTAATTTGAGTAGGACAGCAAAAACATCACACATTATTGTGCAATACACCATTTTAATTGAGTGAATAAACTTCACCATTTTGTCTCAGCTCAGAAATGTCCTATGAAGATGGGAGTTGGACTGTTAGAAACCATTTTTCATGCTCTTTAATTGTTTGAATTTTTTTCCTTGAGGTACACTTTAAATCAATCCCAGCTTCCTACCTTGGGATATCATGTATATGAGGTTTTTGGAGATTGACCCCCTGTGACCCTTAATGACTTTTGAACTCTATCAAAATTAATAGGTTTATTCCTCACACCATACTGCATCACTGTATCAAGTTTGAAATTAATCCAAGCTTTCTATCTTGAGATATCATGTAGACAAGGTTTCCGGGGTACGATCCCCGTGAACCCAAATGAACTTTGACCTCTGCCAAAATTGGTGTTTCCCTTCCCATCATATTGCATCAACCTATCAAGTTTGAAATAGATCTACGCTTCTTACCCTGAGATATTTCGTAAACAAGTTTTCGGGGTCCCCCCCCCCCCGTGACCTCAAATGACTTTTGAACTTGACCAAAACCCATGCGATTCTTCCTCTTGATATGGAGCATCTATGTACCAAGTTTCAAACCTTCCAGGCATTTCTACCTTCCGATACTGTGTTAATGAGTTATAAGTGTTTCGAGTGCTTTGACATTTCTACCTTCAGATACTCTGTTTATGAGTAAAATGTACATGGGGTTTCAGGTACTTTGACATTTGTGACCCCAAATGACCTCTAAACTGGACAAAAACTGATATTGTCCTTTGTCTTGATATGGGACATCTATGTTCCAAGTTTGAATATTTTCATGCATTCCTACCTTGACATATGGTATCAATGAGTTAAATGTAAAGCATTTCGAGTCCTTTGTGACCCAGTTAATTTGTATTAAACTGCCAAATAAGAGAATGGTAGAATTTTTATGATCATCAAGTTGAGAAAGCAATCTGTTTCCACCATCATCTGTGTGGTTAAAACCTACAACATCACATAACAAGGAAAATTCACAACACACTACATAATTATGTGCATCAAGACTGTAAAAAACAAACCAGAAAGCCTAAAGGCTCAGTGGTTCCTTGCTGAGAGGAAAATTTTGGACATTCTTGCAACTATACCTCTGGAGAGACCTCTTCTTAACCATACTGTATTGCATCTTCATATCAAATTTATTTTAAAATGTATCCATTGCAACCTGAAGGTATTTTGTTGACAATAATTTTTGACCAATAGTGACATAACCTTTCACCTTTTATGACTTGACATAACCTCTGATCTTCACAATAAAAAGAAACATGTAATGATTTTCAGTTTAGCCTCTTTGGACCTCAAGATTAATGACTTTTTGATTTTCCAATAACAATATCATCAACAATAACATACCAAATGTGAAAAAAAGGTATCTTTCATTGCTGTCATTCACAGACCTGTACAAGATTGTCGGTTTTACCTCTGTTGAATACAGTTGTGTTCTTCCTTTCAATATGAATTAACTAAACACTAAATAGAACAAGTGCAAGTCATTTGTATCAACAATAAAGCACAAAAGAAGAGTTAATATATATGATTCCAATTACCAGCAGTGCCTGTATTCATTCATGCTATTTCTCTGACTGTCATACAGCAGTCTTCATCTTTCTTGATTTATGTATGAATACCTTGATGGTATGAAAGTTGGTCAACTACTGTATGTGCCCACTGCTTCCAGATGTTACAGAGATGTCCTGATGAATGGGTAAGGTTGCAGGAAAATGAACCTGGTGGTCCTGATGAACCTGCATAGAACCAATCAGAATGGTGTCACCATGGCAACTGAGTGGTGATGTGCACTAAAGTTGAGGATGTTTGTTGTTGCTTGCATGTAGGGCCAAGGGAATCTTATATTGGATCCTGAGTCTCTAAACCTGGGCCATTGCCTAGAGGTGATGGCTGCTACTGTATAGTGACAGACCGAACAATAACAATAATGTACATGTGAGCTAAAGGTCCTACATGTTTTGGAAATAAGGAAATCCTGGCACTGTAGAAAGAATTATTACACACTCGCTCCTTGGGCTGCCTGGGCAATATAAATCCACAATCATACTCCAGACAGTCATTTCACTGAATTCATTCAATTCAATTTAGCGGCCAGCAGTCGACTTATTCTTGGTACGGTATCACTTGGTACCTCTGATACTTTTACAGGTGTCATTCTGATACATTCTGGTACATGATCATAATCCTTTGGTTGGTTTCCAAATTTTTGCAAAAAAGACCTATCCAGAAGAGAAGAAAGAAACATTATTGTTAAAGAAATCACTCTCCCAATACAATATGATACCATCTCCATGTGCATACCTATGCGTAGGCCTAGGTATGCACTTGCATTTGGGTAATTCCAAAGGGTTGGGTCAAAACCAATACCCGTGTATAACCTGCAAGAAATACTTGCTAAATCTTATGTGAATACACTGTACATGATTGATTTAAGTTTGGTCTGGTATGAAATGCACGAAACATTTGTTTTTTATATTTAATACAACTGACATACCCCCACGAATTTTTGCGTTTTTCCCTATTTTTTGGTGGTGTCACATGAATAATTGTTGAAAAAATTGTGACATAAAATGTTCCAGCAATTAGGCCCTTCCCATTCCCTTTACAGATGTAATTTTACCTTGACTAATCCAGGCATTTGCAAAACACAGATGATACAACAACTTGTTATTACCAGACAATTACAATGGAACCAACTTTTTTCTCAGTGTTTGAATAAAATTGATCATACCTACGCAACGCACAGTGTCATTTTGTTGCATAAGTATTTTTGCTTCACATGATTTGCCACTGAAATTCTCTTACTACCACACCCACTCCAACAGCAAAAGGACTTGACAAGTTACATTACCATGGTAAATAAAGAATCTATGCTGTAGAATCAAAGTATATAAATGCCTATACAGATGAAATTTATGTATGGTGTCAACTGTTGCGTAGGTACAGTATTTAAAACCTTAGATTAGGGTGCACTTCCTTCCTGCTTCAAACAAAAAATACTAATGTGAAAGTCAATTCACTCAATTGCAACAGTCATCCATGCAGATTTAGTAATACTGTAATTGGAAGCACACAGATCGTGAAAGTTGCGAGTATTTTCATGGTGTCAACATGTTGCATAGGTAGACTTGTTGCATACATACTATGTAGTTGTCTTCCCACAAAAATTGATTTGGTAGACCATTTATCTTTTTTTTCATGGAACACATAAAACATGAGCTACAGAATCTGTTAATATTGATGACATGTTGCCAAGTTAGATTATGGTTACTGTAGGTCAACCTGTTTGTACTGGAGGTCTGTAACACCCGGTGTCTTCATTGCATAGGCAACATTACCACAGTGGAACATAGGAGAAAAAATGAGTGTAATGTGTATTAGCTGTATGAAGAAATTCTTCAAGGGTTCTTCCTTTTAAAATGTATCTTTAAGAAAAAAAAAAAGTGATTTGCATCAAATCTACCATATTTAAAATTTGGCATGAATGTCACACTTAGTTTGATGCCTCAACCTCATGGAATGACCCATTTATATATTCCCTAAACACCATGGCTGGAAAAAACCAGCAATTTGGGAATGTCATTGCAGGGAAATTTTGGTATTTGGAGGGAAATTTTACAACTTTTGTATGTAAACATGTGAAGTCTTTGGGAAATTTTGATTTGCTGGCTGGGAAATTTGATTTGCTTGCAGGGAAATTTACATTTTTTCCAGCCCTGCCTAAACACTAACATTATTCCTATCCCCTACTACGGTGCAAGTTTACGTACCTAGCCCTACACCTCATTTCTAAAGCGGATGTAACCCTATAAGTATAACCCTACGACTGGGTACGGAAACCCTATTAAGCTAGCCTAGGCCTGATGTTAGAGCCAATATTTCTTTGCAGTAACCCAGGTATTTTGTTATGCTTGTTACTTGTTAGAAATTCCAACGCCTAGGGTCCCTTAGGCCTTGCCCCTTGATGTATTTCCTTGCCTAAGAAGAAGGAGTTAGGCCAAGACATAAGTAAGATAAGAATATAGCCTAGAGCCTTGACTAGATGCCTGGACTAGGCTAGACCTAAATGAGTAGGCCTATGAACTATGAATGATGGGACAATGTAAGAACTAAGCAAGATCATTACTTATTTCGAATACCAGGCCCTACTTATGGCTGATGATTAACAGTTGGTGGAGTTCTCCCGCTCATATCAGCCCAGCCTATGTGAACTAATATAATCTCACACTGGGCCTAACAGTAATATTGTAGGGCCTGGGTTAGCCTGGGCCTAGGCTATTCATACTGTTACTAAATACTAGCGTTACACCTATGCCAGGCCCCTAGGCTATGCCTAGGCCTAGCTGGCCGTTAGGCTACTGTATCCTTCATAATATTAATAAGGCCTAACGTTAACCTAACTGTCTGTTTCTTTCTCAAACAGCTTCAAGTACTTTTAATTTATTTTATTCTTTCCAATCTGACGAAACCAGACTGAAGTCTCAACACATGGCTGAATAATACTTACGTATCGTCACTTCCCTTGAAAAGGTATCCTTTTAGTTTTAAGCCGGGCTACGTGCAGTACATAATAAAGTCGGAATGATAGTAATACTAATAATACTACTAGTACTACTAACTTAGTATGCTGCCATCCGCTCCTATGACGAGTTCTCTGTTCCATTTGGAATTCCTACGTGTCGGTGTAAACTAAAGTGAAACAGCGCCATCTATTACATTCTCCTTTTCATGCAATGTTCGGCCACGACCATTTAATTGCTAGGGGTGGCATATTTTTTAATGTGCAAACATGCTTTTTTAAAGTACCCCCTCCCTTTTCCTTCGATTTATCCCTTCACGTTTCTGGTAAGAGTGGTTGGGACAAATCACTTACCCCAGTGTGTCCTTTCACGTGTTTCCTTGAATGGGATGGACAAAACAGCCTTTTGGAATCATCGTGCTTTCTCCACACCACCGCCGCTCTCGGCTTCCGTATTAAGGGGTACATTTTGGGATGTCATTGCACCAAGCTTTAACCCACACGACTTATACATGTTGACGGACGCCCCAGTTGCTTTTTGAAACAAATTAAAAACATTGAAGATATTTAGAGCATCGGTTACACTTGTGGCAATGCAGGTAGCATCATCGGCATACTGAATGAATTTAACACGTCTACCATTACTCCCAGGAATCATAAAGCCACGGATGGTGTCAGTAAAGTTGATATAGCGAGCAATAGGCTCAATGAATAAAACATAAAGTAGGGGGGAGAGGGGACAGCCCTGTCTCACCCCACGTGCAATTCGAACAGGTTCTGAAAGCTTCCCGTTTATCAACAATCGACTTGTAATATTGTGATACAAAATAGATATCCACTTGATGAAATTATCACCAAACTTTGACCTGTTAAGAATTTTCATTAAGAATCCCCAGTCTACTTTATCGAAAGCTTTTTCTTGATCGATTGAAAGCAGGGTGACGAAACTATTGTTTGATTGAGCATACTCAATGATGTCTCTTATTAAGAACAGGTTGTTGTGAATAGTTCTACCTGGAATGGCACACGTCTGGAATTCATTTACAAGCAATGGCATTATGTCTGAAAGTCTTCTCTGAAGCACTTTGGCAAGAAGTTTGTAATCAGTATTTAACAAGCTTATCGGACGCCAATTGTTTGGGTTCAAAAGGTCACCTTTTTTGGGGATCAAAGATATTACAGCAGTGCGTTGAGACTCAGAAAGAGCACCCTTAGAAAAAATACCGTTATACAAATCAGTCAAATCGTTACCCATTACATCAAAAAATTTTCGGTAGAACTCATACGGGATGCCATCTATCCCCGGGGACTTGTTATTAGACATACTCATAAGGGCAGTCTTTACCTCCTCCAAAGAAATGGGACGATCGAGATTTGTCATCTCAGTTGGATCCACTGTAACACTTAAGTACTTGATAAGTTCGTTTTGCACATTATGATCAATATCCTTTTCTCGAGAGAAAAGGTTACTATAAAATTGGTGAAAAACACGGGCAATATCACTGTCGTCGGTAACTACATCGCCGAGATTATCTCGCAAAGAATGAATATGTTTCTGACAAGCCCTGCGGCTTTCCTGTTTGAAGAAAAAGGAAGACGGCTTTTCACCGTCTTCTAAATATTTAACCCTAGATCTTATAAAAGCACCTTCAACTTCAGCTTGTAACAAATTATCCGTATCATCAGGACTTGAATTCGTAAAGTGTGCCTGTCGTTCAAGTAACATTTTATGTTTTTTGCGTGCAATGCGAGTACCATGTTTGATAGCCAACTCTTTAATTCTCAATTTAATGTTGTCCCACCAATCGACGATAGTGATAAAGGCGGGCTTAAGAGACGACCATTTGTCATACTGAAACAAAAAATCCCTGCAAAACCTCTCGTCTGAATTTAAAGAAACATTATACTTCCAATAACTCCTTTTTCTCACAACATTACAGGGAAGTTTTATGTTGACGTAAACAGGAACATGGTCAGAAAGCCGGATATCAGCAGTGTAAGCATTGATGGCAGTAAAGACATTTGCAATATAAATTCTGTCAATTCTGGAACTTAGACCAGAGTTGCGACGAAACCAAGTATGACCAGGGAGAGCATGCAAAACACTACTAGCATCATTTAAGTTGAAAGTCGAGATAAGCTCCCTAATTTCACCCCTTCCGACAAACGAGGAAGTGTTGCTAGAAAAGGGAACACGGTCAGAGTCATCCAAAACACAATTGAAATCCCCTCCTAATATGAGAGGATCACTACCCCTCACATACAGGTATAAATCATTAAGGAAAATCTTCCTCTCACTGGGAATATTGGGGGCGTGGACGTTACAAATTCTGAAAGAAAAATTATAAACACTACAGAGAACCGAGATACAACGACCGTTTGCATCACGCTTTACATTAGAAACAACAAAAGGAATTCTATTGCTAAAAGCAATGCAAACTCCCCCAGAAAGATTACTTACACTAGGTGAAAAAAGGACCTGTCCACCCCAGTTATCCTTGAAGTGTTTGTAGTCACTATGAGAAGACAGGAAAGTTTCCTGCAGGAGAAGGATGTCAATATCGAAGAGCTTACCCCATTGAATTATTTTCGAACTCTTCATGTTGTCTCTTAAACTATTAACGTTATACGATGCCACATTTATGTTAAGGTGTGTGCGATTAAACATAAGTAAAAAGAGGAGTAGAACCAGATCCATAAGGACTAGCGTTTAAGAAAGTAACTGTCAAAAAATTCCACTTCGTGTTTCCTTACAAATTCTGGATGGTCAGTTGCTATGTGGTAGATCCAGTCACGGGGTGAGGCTAGAGTGCTAACACATGATCTTTTAACACATGGATAAGGAGAGATTTTCAACTTAGGATGGGACTCTGCAGTGTGTTCTTTCAATGCCTTATAACTTGAGAAAGTTTTACTGCACCCTTTACTATAACAGGAGTGCCAAGGCTCCTCTTCTATGAAGATTTGCGTCATTTTAATGAACTCCAGAGGCTCCTCAAGATGGAATCGAATGCGAGAACGGGAGCGGTCTTTCTTGGATTGGGTGGAGGCACACTTCCTCTTAGCTCTTACATCCCGGTCTTTGACATCTGACTTAGTTTGGTTAAGAGGGAACGAAACCGGACATGAACTAGAGGGTTGCTTGAATTTACCTGAGGAAACACATGCGTCCTGATTTTGGACTGGGAGAGAGGCACACGTTTGTCTGTCTGGTAACTTACTTGGTTGATTTGTGTTCGACACTGAGGACAAACCAGCTGAGCATGATTTGGGACATTGTTCGGAGTCCTCTTGAGAATCAAACAAATCATCCTGGCTTTGAGTTTCCAGTTTTTGCTCACTGTCCACCTGGGAGGCCTCATTTGACAATCCCTCTGAGCATTGCGTGTCCATTATCATGGTCACCTCTTCATTTGCTTCCCCAGGGGAAGCAGGAATGTCCCCTTCACCTGCAGTTTGACCGGAGTCTTGTCTGGCAATACCTTCAGCCGAACTAAAGGATGGCAACGGGTCTTTTACTTCACCACTAGTACCTTCACCACTTGTATCCACAATGGATCCCTCATCATTCGTAGGTTTTGCCGGGTCACTGACAGTGGTACTGGTAAGTACCCATCTCATGGGGGTTGGCTTGATTACATTAGCAAATGAGACTGGACAATCCCGGTAGCTGTGACCAGACGCATCACAAACAGTACATGTCACATCAGAGTTACACTCTTTGACAGAATGACCAATAACTTGACAACGAAAACATCTCACCTGCTGACAATCCTTAGCATCGTGTCCTTTCTCTCCGCACTTTAAACATGTCCGGGGTTGACCCCCATACCTTATCCAGCAGTTCCTCCCTCCAAGACGTAAGGAGGACGGAATATCAACCTGTAATTCGACTTGGTATTGTCTTATTCCGTTAAATAGTTCTGGATAGTCTTTATGAGTTAGAAAACGACCGGAAATAACTTTTCCATATTTCCCCAACACGTAACGCACGGTGTTATCCTCTAATTCATAAGGCACATGTAGCACAGTTACAATTATCGCGGAACTGCTATATGCTTTAGTAGTATAACCACGCCCAGACGATAAGACAGGGTAGAATTTCCTCCTCAAACTATCAGATTTAAACGTTATGTCGTACAAACGATTAGGTAGTCCTTGAACAGCAACTACATCTTCAGCAGGATTTACTCCTTTTTCTTTCAAAATATCAAAAACGTTTCGATTTTCACTAACTTCCAGCTCAAGCTGTACAGAAGCGTCGCGGTTTAAAGTCGCCATTTTGGTTTTTAGACCTACCATTTCAAAACAATTGTGCTCAAAGGGTTCCAAGTGGAATGCTCACCTATAAAATACATGCAAAATATCAAGCATATGAATAGGTGGAAGGTTCGAACCACTGGTTGTACGGTTGTGATTATATCTCTTGGAATCTTGGGCCCCTCTACAGCTGACAGAAGATAATGTATTCATACAGCTCTCAACCCGGTCGGTATTTTCACATTTTGTAAACTTTACCCTACGATCGGTTCCCTTTTTTCCTGGCAGAAATGCTGGCAATCAGTTCTACTACATGATGCCAAGTTTCTCGCAGGAAATTTAAGATTGGTTCTTTGATGGTAGATCATATAGTTTGAACTTATATACTGGAGTGAACGACCAAGGCTCCATGGAGTTTGGACGCTGGTTCAAAATCATGCAGGTGTACCGTATGCTCACTAGTATGGCACGCCAAAAGGCTCACCAAATATGATGATGTTCTAAAATTACACGTTCATGTACTAAAATTACACGTTCATGTACTAAAATTACACGTTCATGTACCAAAAATATACGATGATGTACTAACCTCATATGATCATGATGTAATTTTACACCATCATGTACTAAAACCATAAGTTCATCATGTTAAATGTTACGTTGTACATGTAAAATCACACGTTGTACATCTTAAAACACACGTTGTACATGTAAAAACGTAAGATCATCATGTTATTATTGTCTCTTCCGCACGCCATACAGAAAGAGCCATTCGGCGTACCAGAAGTCCGCCAAAAGGCTCACCGAATTTGATGAAGTAAAAGTACACGTTCATGTACTAACTGCTTACGATCATGTACAAATTTCATACGTTCATGTACTGATTTCATACGTTCATGTACTGATTTCATACGATCATGTACTAAATGTCAGTACATGATCGTGAGAAATCAGTACATGATCGTATGAAATCAGTACATGAATGTAAGCAAACAGTAAATTGTAAAATTACCCTTTTTATAAACCAAACCCTTTTGAAAACCCTTTACCATTTGGAAACCGTTGAAACCTTTTGGTTGATTTGGACAAAAGGTCTCAATGGGAATTAAGTTCTGCTTGGCCGTAAGGCCTGTCCATTTAGGCCTATCCTCTCAAGTTAGTTAGATGGACGGAGTTTTTACGTGACGGCCCATATGGCCAGTTTCTAACCAACTGGTTTATGACTAGCTTTTCCACTTGTGACTAACTGGCTTGTTTTTCCTACTCAATTGCTCTATGCTGAGCACCAAGCACAATGGCAGTAGGTGTTTTACAGGCTTCAGTATGACCCGGCCAATACTCGAACTCCCGACCTCCCAACTGCAAGCTAGTCCAGGCGCGGATCAGCACATTCAAAAAAAAAAAAAAAGGGGGGACTGACCTTAGAGAAAAAGGGGGTGAGAGGGAGCTCCACTGCTAATTTTCCATATGTTTTATTGTTGATATGGCGAAAAAGGAAGGGATGGGGCGGTAAACCCCCACCAGTTAATCTGCGCCTGAAGTCGGATGCTTTAACCAAGTTGACCATGCCCTCGGTTATTTACTCTCTCATAACTCAACTGCGAACCAGAATTGACTGAACAATATCATGTGAGTCATCTATTGGTATCCTTACTGAACGCATCTCTTCTCCCTGTTTCTTGTTTTTTTTTCATGTCATGTGTGTTTATTTTCTTCCTCTTTTCTATTCTAAATTCTAATTCTTGTTTTGTCCTATTTCATTTTCCTTCTTCGCTATCCCTTCGCTATCCTTTCTCGTTCCTGTTCCTGATTTATTCAACCTTTCCTCAGATGAGGGGAAAATCGTCCTACACCCCTGCTTTCCCCCTCCCGTCAATTAATTGACATAAAAGTTTATCCCTATCAATTTCACTGACCACTGCACCATGCACGCGCCTGGTATTGTACAGATTTTGTACGTGTCAGAAAATTCGTGGAACTAGTATATACAATGAATGTTGGCCACAAAAAGCCAACAATTTACTCTCAAACTTCTCTTCGTAGGCCAACTCGTTCGCTTGTGGTAATTGATATTATGTTCAAAAGGTTAAAATTGACCTTCGTGGGTAATTTTTATGCCGACCCTCAGATGTGCGTCACGAAAGTTAAAAACGAAAGCACTTTTTCGTGTACGGCCCGCTGCCTATCTGCACGACAAATACTTTGCGTTATAAGTGGATGTTTTTACAAGATGGGGACATCGTAGGAGCTTGAGATAACAGTCCAAACAGCCTTCCACAGTAAATCGAACAAACTAACCATGCTAGTATGGTTAAGATACTTCCATTCTGTTTTATTTTATCAAAAACAATTTCGCATAGTTCCTGATTCACGTGTTACGTGTTTTAAAATGCACTTTTGTGCGTGAAACAAAAGCGACACTGAGGAATTCCGGGTGTCTATAAACCAAAGACCGAAGACCCTACTAGCTATAAAACGAAGACCCGGGTATTTTTCAATATCTTAACCAGGCATACGGGTTATACTGTACGCTATGTTCCAACGTCTCAAGTATCACCCGAACGTGTCCATGAAAGTTAGGGAGGGTTTGCTAGTCTTACTGAACTCCAACCTCAATGAGGATATTTGGAATACAGGCTACAGACGTCGGGACGAATGGACGTCTGAATACACAGCTGTCTTCGAGTAAATAGCTAATAACACCGAGTGGGTTCATCGTGTAAACAAATAAAAAAACAACAACAACAACAACAACAACAACAACAACAACAACAACAACAACAAAAATAACACCGAGCACGGGAATACTTCCATACACACTCTTAAAACGTTGGGTAAAATATCCGTTGGTTAAAGAAGTTTATGAAATGTGTTGGTAAAACTTTGCCCAACTTTGGGGCTAATTGATGCACTGTTTACACGCTGGGCAAAGTTTTTGTTGACAAAAAGTAATTGCCTAAGTGTTGGTCAATCTTTGCTCACAAAATGGTTAAGTTTCCCCTTCCATGCACGCGTACACTGTAATACCCAACTGACTGGTCAAATTGACGAAAAGATTTTATTCTACAGTTGAGCATATTTTCCCTTTACCCACTTGTGGGGTAATTTTTTGCCAATTTGTTGGGTATATTATTGGTTGCAGTGTTTTCACCAAACAACAGTGCACTTGACCCGATTTGTTTCACAATTCTTCTGATAATCAGACATGGTACCATAACCTGAAAATTCTCTTTGGCATCTTTTATATTGGCCAAACAGCTAAACTTGTACATTATTTTAGACCATGAAATCGATCTCTATTTCCACAAAGTCCTTTAAATAGTACTACGAACTAGAACACATTTGTATGAGATTCCATGATTCGTATTTGGCGCAAAACTGCTATCGAATGAGAGGTTATGATCTCGGATATTCTCTTTCACGTCCGAATGAGCATTTATATATTATTATTCGAAAGATTTCGGCATAACAAGAAACCTGTCTTATAACCATGATAACAGTGTTTGAGAGCTACGGACCACCTAATTCTCGCTCATCCTGCCCTTGTGTTCATATTAATGCATTGATGAAACTACAAGACTTCATCACATCATTTACACACCGTACATATACGTACTTATACGGAACTCAGTGACAAACCAAATAGGTCATTAAGCCAGGGTTTTTAAACTGGGGCCGATGGGTTGCCATAAACAGGGAGCTGCAGTGGCAGCTCCCTGCCATAACCTACAACGTAACATGTAAAGAAAGCACCAACGGTTAAGGAAAAGATGAATGACATATAGCTTTTTTCTAAAAGTCCCCACGACTCTCTGGCGAAGAGCCAAGGGGCGAAAACCAAACGATTACTCCCGGAGGAGTTCTGCTCCCTTAAGGAGCTTAACATCCCAAATGGACAAGTACGCCCTCAAAAGGGCAAACACTGAGTGGTCCTGCTCTACACTGGCTGGACATATAACCAACATTTGGTTAATGCATTTACCCAACAGCTTAATAAAAGAAGTGCCCAACAAGTGGGTATGTTTTTAAATGCTAATTTACCAAACAGTTGGGTAATCTCCTGCCCAACAGTTGGGTTCAAACTTTACCAAATTTGGTTGGTTAAAGTTTTGCCCAACTGTTTAGGTTGTTGAATAGATGCCCAGTGTTGGTCAAAAAGTTGGGCAAAATTTACCCACTTTTTTTAAGAGTGCACTAGCGAACTTAAAGGGTAGGAGCAGTCATCCCAAACTGAAGAAGTGAAGTAGACTGTCCAGTTTCATGATTGGATGTTGGAAGTCATGTGACAATGTTTTTTTCTCTTCAAATGAGAAATTAACCAGAAATAAATACTTGGTTTACCTTGAATATGCAATAGTAAAGTCATAAAATGTAATTAAAGATACTTTGAAGAGAAATAAGATCAAAATTGAGTTATTTAGCTTTTTATTTAAAATAAATTTAGGGGACTGCTCTTTACCTTTAACTAGAACGTTAGTGACAAGTAGCATATAAAGTTAATGCGTGGTGCCTCAACCCTCTGAGGCTCTAGTTTGTATAATGGAAGTTTTGTAACGGTATCTTTAGTTCTAGCATATTTAGTAACTATGTAAACTTTTATCCTGTAATTTATTGCTTTTTGGGACTCCCTGTTTTGTGAGTACTCATACAGCTCCAACCGTTTAACCAGCAGGCCGCGGACGCTCTAAGTTAGTCATGATAAGAGCTAGCACTCCCTTCGAGTAGTACTATACAGCGGTTTACCCTGGGTGTATGTTCACAGTTTATATCCACGAGCATTATTTTTGAAATACAGCGCAAACAAAGAGACACTGAAAAAATTGTGGTGCGCAACTTAGCCATCTACCTGGCCTGATATCCTTCAATACCGATAATTAAAGGACGCCACGAGTCAAGCTCAGTCTCAAGCTTCCTTCTGATTTATAAACAATGAACTTTTTTCTTCGAATGGATTGGACGGAGTACTAATGGCGGAGGAAGGGAACCTAGCCAGAGGGGGCAAGAATGGCCTGTTGGGGCGCTTCAGAGTTTTAGAGCAAGAGTATTTGGTCAAAGGGGCGACCGAGAGAATGGCCTGTAGGGGCACTTCTAAGTAGGTAGATACCACATTCCTCAGTACGACGAAAGGGGTAAAAAGGTCGCGGCTGACAGGCTATTTGAGTCCGTCAAGGAGGGGGGGGGGGGCGCTGACTATAGTTTCGTCCATGCGGAGTACTGTACAACTTTGCAGCTCACAGCACGGTGTGGTATCACGCCCATATATCAAGGTAATACCTCACCGTTAATAACCTGACCCAGACAATTTAGTAATTACTTTTTCCAAAGTCCCATTTTAGAATGCACTCTGTTCCGTAGGTACGATGGTCCTTCAGGGGTAATAGTTAAACGTTATTCCCTATTCATCTTGGTAGCCAACGACTTTTCAGAGTCTACGGAATCAGCAAAAGCTGGCAATAAGTGTTAAAATGCGTCTCCCTGACAGAAAGGGATTATTGCAAGGTTTCAGCGTTAGGCTACTGTCAAATGCCATTTTTATATATATTATCATATCTATTGTTCCTATGTATTAATCCTTTAGAGAAATTCAGCAATTATGCCCCCAGGAAAGGTTTGTGACCATCGCCACCCCCTCCCCTGCTCAACTTGAAAATCCTGGCTATGCCAATGATCTGTGCTGACATTTCTTTAATCATGGCGCCCTCTATATTCGTATATGCGTTCAAATTCATTGCAAATAATTTGTAAAGCTGTACGGTAAGATATAAGAATATCAAACTGAACGACCCTTTTTTCTCTCTTCTTCAAAAAATGTCAAAAACTTGCAGTAATTTTCCTTAAAATTTGTCCAAAATGTTGCACCAAATTGCATCTGTGAGGACCCTAATATAACCAAACATTTTCCAAAGGAGAGGAGAACACCCCCTCCCCTTAGACTCTACCCCCAGGCCGGCCATCTGAAACGAGGTTTAGCGTTCCCAGTATCGAAAAGCTTCCTACGCCTATAATGTGTTAAATAGTGTCAACTATACAAAGTGTAACACACGGTTTCAAACACGACTTAGGTTTGGTTTGGTTCTGTCCCGTGGCCAGTTTTACCATGGGGGACAAGTGTGTGAATCAAGGGGAAAGAACTGTGATTGCAGGAGTCTAAAATTTTCTCTTAACGCCCTGTGCACAATTTCAGTTTTCATCTGGGGGGGGGGGGGTGGTTAGTAATATTTTTGGTGCAGCATTATCCTTTAACACATCTAGCTCGAATACGGCCCAAGTAAATTCCTTTAGTCGCCTCTTATGACAGGTGGGAAAATACCGCGTGTAAGTCTCCTACACACGTGGGCCAATTCTACTGCGTACGGTCCACGGATCTACACAAAAATAAGTGGTGCGGCCGTATGTTGTTATTCCTCCAAACCTGACATCAGTGTGTCGTCAATCCATAAGGTCTCATAGACATCCCAAAGGTTAGGATTTATTTGTAAGCTCTATGATATGGTTACGCGAAATAATTTTACACTGTTTTTACTCCAACACGTGTCATGTCTCCAGGAAGTGACGTTTCTTCAACCAACCCGGTCTTTTTCTATGCGCGTAACTATTGCTGGATTCGCACGGGCATTCTTGTATGTAGTAGCAACGATTACTGGAGAAACAATGATGCTCGACGTTGCTGCCAGGGTAAAAACTGCCCCCCCCCCCAAATTTTCTCAAGACCTAAAATTCGGGCAGGGATCTGGAAAAATTCGGGCAGCCGTTTGAGTCTTAAAACCTGGTTTGTTTCTACTTACACAGAAAACTCCAAGGCGCGCCCGAATTCCTTCCAACACTTGGCCGAGAAAATAATAAAAAAGCATCATGGTCACGGTACAATTTTCATGAAAACTCTAAAAGATACCAAAATTCGCGACACATTCGGGCAGCTTATGAAAAAACTATTTTTCGTCAGCCTCACTTTATATTCTTGCGGAAACCTTTGCCCGAAATGACACAATATTCGGGGAAAAGTTGCAAAAAAGTTCTGGGATATTTTTAATTGCCAGATTACAAGGGGAGAGAGGATGTATACAGTCCCCAAAATTTTGCCCCAACAAATCAATCAAAAGCTATCTTGCGACGCACCATATTACTTAATGACAACCACCAAAAGTCACCAGAAGGCTGAAACGTACTTGGTCGAGAGGTATTTGGGCAGCATATGAATAAGACGACGATTTTGCACTTTTCAAAATGATCCTCTTAAAATTGTAGGAAACTTTTTAACCTGCAGTGCCGTGGAACCGAAATTCAGGCAATGGTAAACAAATCAGCGTAGCTTGTTTGCTCACTCATACGAATTTACTGTGAACAAATCTGCAAGTAAGTCTGCCCACAAATTCATATAAAAACATCTAGCAACGTGACAAGCCCGGCTTGTCACGTTGTCACGTTTTTTAGTTGCGGTGCCTGCCTTGCTTATCCTCAAAGTGGTATTTTAAGTAGCGCAGTTAATCAGGAAAAACGTGCCATTAATTTAGTCAATACAGGTGGAGTTCATTATGACGTAGTGTTGGAAATAGAAGATAATGAGTCTGTACATGAGAGCAGCGTTATAGAGAATTGGTTGAAGAGGGGTTGTGTTAATGAACATAGAGAAGAATTCTCCGGTGTTGAACGTAACATATTGAAGAGAGGAGACATTTTATTTGAAGAGGAGCGTAATCAAATGTCAATGCAAAGTTATGTGAAGAGAGCAGATGTTTGTTTAAATGAGGGGAGTAATCATATATTAGTGCAAGGGTCTATGGGAGTGACTGAAGACAGGTAAAAATGTTGGGAAATAAAGGTTTTGTGATAAAACGTAGTGTGGGTATTGCAAGTGAAAGTACTAAAATGATGCTTAGAGAACAAATACGTAAGCGTCAATTTAGAAAAGAAGAGGAGAGTCCAATTAGAGAATTGCAACATCGCGTTTGGAATAAAATTATGGAGGGGCCTACATATGTTTGCTTTTATTGTGAGCAGTTATGGTATAAAGAATGTGCACTGTGGGTGAATTTAGTTAGGTTTAGTGGAAATATTAGTATTTGTAAGCAGGAAGAAGGTACAGATAAAGGATGGGTCTGTAAAACCTATTTAAAATATATAAAAGAAGGTAGAGTTCCGTTATTACGTCGAGATAATAAAATGAAAATGTATGAGATACCAGAAGAATTGAAATTACATCGTCTTGAAGAAAGGTTGGTCGCTTTACGAACAGGTTTTATGCAGTCACGAGAGCTTCCTCGAGGAGGGCAATTTAGTATTAAGGGAAATGTTGTTAATGTCCCGTCTGATGTGGTGACAACAATTAAAACTTTACCTATAAGATTTGAAGAGAGCCAAGTAATTCCTGTTAAATTTAAGACGAAATTAAGTTATAAAACGACTGTTTTTTCTGAAAGTGTTAGGCCTAGAAGTGTTGTTCTTGCTGCTCGCTGGCTGATAGAAAATGACTTAGGACAGTGTTACGGCTTGGTCGCAATTCAAACCAATAACAGCGAAAGACCACAGAAGAGCGAGATTAAAATCAACAACTTAATTATTATTCACCTCTTACTTCCTTAAATTTACAACAATTAATCTTAAATCTACTTACAATCTTTTACAGCTTAAGGTATCACTCTTTGTCCAAGGGGTAGTGTTGTTATCGTCGATTGTACAGCAGCACAGCGTAGGACTCGGTTCCGCGAAGGCAGGATGAAGACTATAGTGATCGGTGAATGGCGACACAATTACAGCGTTAAGCGGCGAAGCAGGCGTCTGGTCTCTGTATTATCTGTGTATCTTCTGTTTTCTTCTCTCCTGTCACACTGCTTGCATGACCTTTTATATATCTGGTAGTTCTTCCAGAAAAGTCTGGAACTCACTCTAATGGAAACGTCTCGTTTGATCTCGTACAAAACAAACAGCGAACGTTCTGGGCTCGGTAACCCATAACCACAAGTTGGCTATTATTAGGCCATTACATCATACAGTAGTTTCCAGTAGGTGATCGTACATTCTCGTAACTGTGCGAATGTTCTCTGGGGTTACCCGTTGAATATGCTCGAGAGACAACACTGATGCTAGCACTTTCTAGAACTTTTCACTCGCTCGTCCGAGGATTCAATCTGGTTGATGTCGTCTCGTAACAACAGGAAATAAAGACCCGTTTTGAAAAGGATGGACAACTTCTGGTAAGTGGACCTTTTTTGATTCCGTGCCCAAGGTATGTTAGGAATCTATGTGATGGTTACTGATGTGTGAGTGTATTTGTGATGCTTTTGCTTGTGAACACAATATCTCAAGAAGGGTAAAGCCGGCCATCCATTCGTCCCTGATGTGTGATCCGCGTGCGGGTCCGCGTTCGTGCATGCGTGAAGTGAACATCCATTCATACGTAAAAACTTGCCCGTGACCACCCACGTTGCTAGCCGAATGCTATTTTCTGCTGTCCCTCTTTTACTAACACCACCATTACTTGCTTACACGATGTTGAGTCCGCGCTAGAAGAACCTGTACAATAAAGTAGTGGTTCCTGTTTTTTGACTCATTCAAAATGCCGTTTTGCACCTCGGAAGGATATTCTGCGAAAAATGCCTGAAATACCTTCAATTTTCTTTATTTTTGCAGAATGATTAGTTCAACTACTTTCCTACCACATAGAGATCACAAATTGAACACATATTTTCACTAACATGGTCTAATTTGCCCCCAAAAGTTTTTCTAGGGTGTTAAATTCGTAGGGTTACCTCCTCCGCGAGGATTCCCCTTGAATTAGTGGTATGCTACCTTTTGTCCTCACTGCAAAGTCGTACATATCACTCATCCTTGTCCGTGAAAAACCATGGGGTCGTTCCATGTGGGATACGTAAAAACTTGCCCGTGACCACCACGTTGCTAGCAGAATGCTATTTTCTGCTGTCCCTCTTTTACTAACACCACCATTACTTGCTTACACGATGTTGAGTTCGCGCTAGAAGAACCTATACAATAAAGTAGTGGTTCCTGTTTTTTGACTCATTCAAAATGCCGTTTTGCACCTCGGAAGGATATTCTGCGAAAAATGCCTGAAATACCTTCAATTTTCTTTATTTTTGCAGAATGATTAGTTCAACTACTTTCCTACCACATAGAGATCACAAATTGAACACATATTTTCACTAACATGGTCTAATCTGCCCCCCAAAAGTTTTTCTAGGGTGTTAAATTCGTAGGGTAACCTCCTCCGCTAGGATTCCCCTTGAATTAGTGGTGTGCTACCTTTTATCTTCACTGCAAAGTCATACATATCACTCATCCGTGTCTGTGAAAAACCATGGGGGGTCGTTCCATGGTTGCATTGACAGAAGAACTATATTCAAAAAAATCACAGCAGGGAGCTGCCTTTAGTAGCAGCTCCCTGGTATTAATCCCGTTCATATACGTCACTAGTAGCCCTTCCCCAATTATTTCTAAGTTGAGTATTTAATAAAACTTGAACGATATTGTCTGACACAAATCAGAGTGTCGAACCATTCAGTAATCAATCATAAAGATATATTGCATCATTTTTACGTCCTATAATGAAACGTGAATACCAAAATGTCGATGTTTATTAGGCGATGCACCGGATCCAAAATTTTGGATCCGGCCGGAACCGGATTTTGCCGGAACCAACTTGAAATCCGGCTGGAACCGGATTTTTGCAATGCAGATGAATAAAGTGAAATTCAGAAAAGAAGAGAAACTCTGGGATAGGAGTCAACTGCTTTGTAACATCATTTTTGTGAGCACTAACGAGAAATGTCTATAAATTTGTCTCCAAGTGTTGTACAAGTGTATTTACCTAATTTTTTAGCCAAAAATTGCAGTATAATAGAAAAAAAGCATCAAAAACTGTGTTCCTGCAGAAGTACAGCAAAACTGTAGCAAAGGGGGGCAAGTAAGAGCTCTATGTACTGTATTTTCCCTCCCTGAGTACAGTATCTGTAGTCTAGAGAAAACTCCCGCGAGGAAATATTGAAAGTTGTTTTGCATGTGAGTTCAATTTTCTTTTTGAACTATATTACATCACCACTTGTTCAAAAAAATTGTACAAATTATGTAGACCAGTAATACTTGGCAAAGAGAGTCCTTGGGTAGTGATTACTGAATGGACTGCTCATACATACTGTGGAAAGACACTATGGTTCAAGTTTTTAACTATGCACAGCACCATTGTTTTATACACCATTTCTAGTATTTAGACATGCCATGATATCTAAAACTGAAGCACATTTGTCACCAATAATTTTTGTGGCAGAGATATATCACACGTTTTGATATTTAAGTATACACAATATGATGTTCTGACAATATACAATATGATGTTATCAAACATAATACGTAAAGTGTGTGTGATGAACTATTAGGGACAGAAAACATTGATAGTTACCACATAGGCAACTTCCCAGCCAACATGCCCAGCTGGGCCCCAACTGGGTTTCAGCTGGGCTACTTGCTGGGCCCCAGCTGGGGCCCATCCGTGTTTGTCAGGTGTTCCCACGTGGGACCCAACTGGGCTAGCCTTTCCCATCTGAGGCCCAGCTGAAGCCCAGCTAAGCTTCAGTTATTGAAGCGGGCACACCTGGGCTTCACCTGGGCTTCAGCTGGGAAAGGCTAGCCCAGTTGGGCCCCACGTGGGAACACCTGAAAACACGGATGGGCCCCAGCTGGGGCCCAGCAAGTAGCCCAACTGAAACCCAGTTGGGGCCCAGCTGGGCATGTTGGCTGGGTTTAATTTGTAATGAGTAATGTCTTCTGAAATTCAAGATGAAACACATTTCCTGCTTGTACTACACAACTTTAAACTCCCAATTCTCTCACCCCAAACAGTAACAATTCCCCTAACCTTCTCACTTAAGCCCCTCCCACAATTGTCTAAAATTCATCCTCTTCCAGATACAATCTCAGTCTATTGCTTCAAGGTGAGTATAGAAAAACTCAATTTATACATATTTTTTCACTTTCCGGCCGGACCGGATATCCGGTGCACCCCTAATGTTTATAATTTATAGCTATTAGCTGCGATTCGTCTGTCATCACATTATTAATCAGACACGTTTCTTATTACATTCTATAGCAAGGACTTTTTGTCGCTTCTTTGACGATGTCCTTTTACTACGGAAGAAAATATTGTCATTGTAGTAAGTTTATGTATGGCCATGACTCGCAAGTGATGAAACGATTACCTGAAATATATAAAAGCAATAAGTAAGACAGTTCCATGACTACGAATATACTGTCGACAGTGTCGGGTAAAAAATTCCGTAGAAGACGAATTTCATCATTCCAACAACCCGTCTGCAATAGTTGAACAAATCACTTTAAAGAGAAAAATGGACTTTATGATGAATAAGTTAAACGTTTTCCTGATAACACCACAACTCCCTGACATAATTATAACAAACTAGAGAATAATTAGCTCATGAATGTCTTGCTACCTTGCCATTTCCGAAAAGAGCAAAGAGATGAAATGAACGAGCCACTTAGCTAGAAATTTACAGTTACGAAATGTCTTGTAATGTTCAAATCTTCGTCCGTAAACCAACGATTGACCCTCTGTGCACGGTCTATATTTAGTGTCTACGTCACATAACGTAAGCTGATAAGGGTCAACTTATAGTAAGCAGAAAGCTGCAACTTCCCGTTTAAAGGGCCAAACCTTTCACCCCAAACTACAATTTTGGTACGGGGGTACCGAAATTCTCAATTGGTGCAGCTCTTTGATTGACAGCTAATTCAAACAATGCAGAGTACCGAAGCTAATATTACACAGCATGAATAGTACTGGGAGTGTTTTGATTACTGAGAGTGTTTTGATTAGTTTTTCAATACCCTAGTTGAAGCAATAAACTGAGATAACATCTGGATGACGATAAATTTTAGACAATTGTGGGAGGGGCTTAAGTAAGAAGGTTAGCAGAATTAGTACTGTTTGGGGTGGGAGAACTGGGCCTTTAAGTAGCCTTAGAAGAGATGGTGAGTACTTTTTAGGTTATGGGTATTTTAAATGTAATGTATTGGTAGGTGTAATGCAGGGTTGTCCAACCTTTCGTAGCGGTGGGCCACATGTAATGGTTATAATGGACGAAGGGCCGCATTCTATAGGCCTACTCGTTTTTTTTTTTTTTTCAATTTTTTCCGACGCCCAAGGCAACAAAATGCAATCATTGCGCGTAGAGAAAACTGATTCATTTTCGTTTTTGATTGAACAAATAAATAAATTTTAGCAAAAATTGATGGTATTGGGCAGAATGTTCGGACAAAGTTTTTTTTTTTCATATTCCTCCTGAATCATTCTCAACCCGCCCTTGTGGATAACACTCCAATGTGGCTAGACATGTATAGCAGACATTTGAAATGAATTATTTCATTCAAAAGTAAGCATGCTATAGCGGACGGCGAAGCCTAAAGTTGTCATCAATTAATCTGCTTACTGAATAATTTTGCAATATAGATTATTTTTGACGGGCCGGACGCAACCTTTTCGCGGGCCGGGCCGTGGCCCGCGGGCCGTAGGTTGGACAACCCTGGTGTAATGTATAACTATTTAATCAATACCAATCATTTTTAAGAAAACTGGAAGGGGACAGGGGATTGCTAGCATTACGCCAACCATAGCAATTCATGCAGGTATTATACCGTAGCCTAGGGGCTAGCATGGCAAGATGAAATGCATAAACTTTTAATAGGTTATGGTGGAAAAAGTTTTTCAATTAGTGATGCTCTGGAATCGGTATATTACGGAGCTATTTCACACGATTTTAAGACATGTAGACCAAAATCTGTCCTGCTTTTTCGTGTTACTTCGTGACGCACTTCGGAGGGTCTGATTGAAAAAAATACGAATCGATGGGAAAAGATGAAATAATAACCCATGCAATTACCACAAGCGATCCGATTGGCCTATGGAGCAAGAAAAAATAAGTAAAAATATCCCTTTAAATTCAAAATCTGGCGAAGGTGAAATAGACAAACAAATTCCACGTTTCAAGTAAACTTTTCCTCGAAGAGTACTAAAACTACAGCTGCAGCCTCTAATCATGTTCCAAAGGCACTTTAATTATCTGAAATGGGCTTTAATATTAAATATATGAAAAATTTAACAAATTTTAGTGCTATTTTTGGTACGTGGGATTGAAAACGGTAAAAAAGATGTGGAAAGAAAAAGGACACTTTTTCGCGAACGAGGAGCTGTATATGTCCCTGCTCCGTCGGTTTCGCGCGTAACGTTAGCTGCGAATGGGTAACTCGAGCTGGATACCGATCCAAATTGTGTAATCTGCGTCGCTCCGATCTCTGAAAAACGAATAATACCCTCCAACCCATCTAGTATCAGTTTTGTATCGAGGAACGACGAAATCTGGAAGGTTAACAATACGAATACGGGCGAGAATGTCGCCAAGCTGTATTTCGTGTAATAGGTTCTAATAGGCACTGGCATCTGGGGTGTGTTGGTTCTCAAGTTATTAGGGAATAGTTGTAATTTTAATTCGGCTTAGCAGTAACTTACATGCTATCTAAAAATCCTAAACCGCTAAAAACTTACTTAAAATTTTGTGGTCGAACTGGTATTAGCGGCTAAGAACGGTTTCCCTTCCGAAAATTATCGGAATTCGTGTACTAAATTTTCTGGTCCAATATGAGCCTCCCAGCTCAGTACTAGTACTAGTACAGTGCCAAATTGAATACGGTACACTGACCACATTTTGTAAAAAACGATCAGCCCTTTCCAGATGAAATGCTTGTTGCGACACTCGACGAAGTAGCCATGTATTAAAATTTTGATCTTTCTGGCAGAAAATCTCATCAGAAATTCCTGCCCCTGGAGACTTGGTGTCATGACATGGCCGATAGCTTTAGACAGGGGCTGGTTTTTCACAGAAAATCGCAAGCAGACCTTGGTGTCTTTCATGCTTTTAGACGTCGACCTTTCATTAGTGGGGATAGGGGGATTGCACTCCTCCCAAAGCAGGGGAAGTGTTTATTTCAGGGCACTGACATTTACATGTAGTTTAGGGCAAGGGGTAGCCTGTAGCAGCTAGTCACTTCGGCCTGCAGCGGACCGTGCTGACATGCGGCCGGGAAAAATAGGACTTGAAAAATATTCAGTTCACGGCGAATAGGATCCGCCTCTTCCCGTACGCCTTTGTGTATTTTTTGAAATGACGGTACCTGATATGTTTTTTTTTTTTTTTAAATTTATCAACTTGAAAAAAATTTAAATTCTAATTCCGCATTTTTAATCTTAGTTTCAGTTGAGCATAACTTTACTAAAATTGGACCGACTTCCTTGGTTCAAGATCATTTGGCATCTAGGCCTAGTAATGACTGAATTCGATTCCGTCAATATTCAGATACAAATCAATTCTTGAAACTCGTTTGAACTTGGTGCGGGTGCGGCAAAGATATACGGAAGGTCACTGCAAGCGCTACTCTGGATTCGATGTCCCGCATGTGGTGTGTATGAGAACATTTGACTACGGTAGGCCAAAGCTTCCCTGCCTGGAATATGAAGTCTTTCTCGAACAGTTCGGGAGATAACCCCTTTCGGGAGAAAATGAGTATTACCCCGATTGGGGGAAAATTTGCCTGTCTGGACGGTATGAATATTTATGAGCACTTAGTGCCTACCTCTTCACAGTCGTCGAATTGTTTAATAAATGTGTGTATATTCAGTTTTGAGGTAATAGTGTATACATAAAAAACGAAATTACCATGGACCTTCAACTACGTATTTACAAACACATGTGTTAGCACGAACCACTTGCACACTTTGAAGTGAAAAATGGTGTACAAAACATGCGGCTTCGTGGAGTCTATGAATTAAGCTTAGGACAAAGAACGTAGCAAAATTGCTCGATTTCTCAAAATCGGCGTGGTGAACAACCAAACATGACGAAGCTTTTTTATTCCCCTATCAACAGAGTTTTTTAAAATGCCCGAATTTCTCTTTCCTAAAATCGATAAAAATTGCAAGGCTATTTTGAACGTTATCTCCGTTGAATTTGCGCGGTAGGATCGCAATGCATAGTGGGAGATATTTGAAAATGGGGCCACCCATGGCAAAATAATCCCCCGATCGGGTGAAAATTGATTTCCCCCGAAAGAGGTTATCTCCCGAACTGTCGAAAGACTAATTTTTGCCGAGCGTATTCAAAATTTTGAAAAATTGCGACCCGCAGACCCCGATGACGTTTGAAAAGTTTCCCAAATTTGTTGTCCTTTTAGACAAAACATTCAAAATCAAGAACTTTAATTGTAGGAAAATTGGAATTTTATGAAAGACAGGTCACAAAAATAGCAACATAGCTGCCGGTGTCTCTTAATGATGTGGTGACACACAAATGGTAAATATCCGATTTTGACTACGTCCAGAGCTCAGAAAAGTTTACCAAACTGATCTATTAGTGAGAACTGGTGCATTTTATGTTGCATAATGCGGCGAGCAAAGCGCTCCGGAAATGTTTTTGAGATTTGGAAAATTAAAGAAGGAGTTTCTGACACGGGAAGTGGGGGAGCGGAACTGCTTCCGCCCCTCATTTTTCACTGGGGGTTTCTACCCCAGCCCCCCGCTTCCATATGCTTAAAAAAGTTTTTTTTTCTTTTTACTTTTCGAAAGGTAGGCCTACCACTTCAAAACAATTGTGCTCAAAGGGTTCCAAATGGAATGTTCACCTATAAAATACATGCAAATACCAAGCATATGAATAAGTGGCAGGTTCGAACCACTGGCTGTTGTGATTATATCTCTAGGAATCTTGGGTCCCTCTCCACCTGACAGAAGATAATATATTCATACAGCTCTCAACCCGGTCGGTATTTTCACATTTTGTAAACTTTACCCTACGATCGGTTCCCTTTTTTCCTGGCAGAAATGCTGGCAATCAGTTCTACTACGTGATGCTAAGTTTCTCCCAGGAAATTTGAGATTGGTTCTTTGATGATAGATCATATAGTTTGAACTTATACTTGGAGTGAACGTCCAAGGCTTCATGGAGTTTCGACGCTGGTTCAAAATCATGCAGGCATGCTCACTATAGAAGAGATTATACTTTACAGCTTTAGGTATAGTCAAACGTTTTTGGCAGCCCAGCTGAAAATTCCATTTGGAACCCTTTTGGGTTAAACCCTTCGAACCCAAAGGGTTTCAAGTGATACCTTTTGTAAATACCCTTTGCATTAGGGCAGTCCCTTTGGTAGATGATGAAATTGGTCAAAACTCAAAGGGAATTATAAAACTACCCTTTTTTTTAAACCAAACCCTTTTGAAAACCCTTTGCCATTTGGAAACCGTTGAAACCTTTTGGTTGATTTGGACAAAAGATCTCAATGGGAATTATAAGTTCTGCTTTGCCGTAAGGCCTGTCCATTAAGGCCTATCCTCTCAAGTTAGTTAAATAGACGGAGTTTTACGTGACGGCCCATATGGCCAGTTTCTTACCAATTGGTTTATGTCGAGCCGCCACGGATCAACTAGCTTTTCCACTTGTGACTATCTGGCTTTTTTCCCTACTCAATTGCTTTATACTGAACACCAAGCACAAAGGTGTTTTTACAGTCTTCAGTATGACCCGGCCAATACTCGAACTCCCGTCGACCTCCCAACTGCAAGCTAGTCCAGGCACGGATCCGCACATTCAAAAAAGGGGGAGGGGGTTGACCTAAGGGAAAAAAGGGGTGAGAGGGCGTTGCACTACTAACTGTCCATATGTTTTATTGTCGATGTGGCGAAAACTTCAGGGAGGTCTGGGGCCGTAAGCCCCCACCCCTTAATCCGCGCCTGAAGTCGGATGCTTTAACCACTTGACCATGCCGTCGGTTATTTACTCTCTCATAACTCAACTGCAAACCAGACTTGACTGAACAATATCATGTGAATTATCTATTGGTATCCTTACTGAACGCATCTCTACTCGCTGTTTCTTGTTTTTTTTTTCATGTCATGTGTGTTTATTTTCTTCCTCTTTTCTGTTCCAAATTCCTATTCTTATTTTGTCCTATTTCATTTTCCTTCAGTATTCCCTATCCCTTCGCTATCCTTTCTCGTCCCTGTTCCTGATTTATTCAACTTTTCCTCAGTTGAGGAGAAATTCGTCCTACTCCCTTGCTTCCCCCCTCCCGCCAATTAATTGACGTAAAAGTTAATCCCTATCAATTTCACTGACCACTGCCCTGTGCACTTTGCACGGCATTGTTGAGATTTTGTACGTGTCAGAAAATTCGTGGAACTAGTATATACAATGAATGTTGGCCAAAAAAAGCCAACAATTTACCCTCAAATTTCTCTTCGTAGGCCAACTCGTTCGCTTGTGGTAATTGATATGATGTTCAAAAGGTTAAAATTGACCTTCGTGGGTAATTTTTATGCCGACCCTCAGATGTGCGTCACGAAAGTTAAAAACGAAAGCACTTTTTCGTGTACGGCCCGCTGCCTAATGGCCTCAGTGGCGTAGCTACAGAGAAGGAGGGGTGTAGGCTTAAGTAGGCTGGAGCCTCCATTCCCTCAATGAATCGCCCAACTCCCCACCGCCTGGTAACTTTGGCAAAAAATTATATTCATGCTGGCCGATATAAATAACCAATTTGAGCGGTATATTACGGAGTTATTTTACACGATTTCAAGACATGGCCGCCGTAACGTTCTCACGGGGGAGGAGGGGATGTAGGCTTGGGTAGGCTGAAGCCTCCCCTCTCATTGAATCGCCCGGCTCTCCACCGCCTGGTAACTTTGGCAAAAAATTATATTCGTGCTGGCTGATAATAATAACCAATTTGAAGCGGTATATTACAGAGCCATTTTTTTACGATTTCAAGACATGGCCCCAGTGGCGTTGCTACGTTGGAGGAGGGGATGTAGGCTTAGGTGGACTGGAGCCCCCCCCCCCCCCCCCGCCCCTCAATGAATCGCCCAAGATAGACTGATAGATCCATGCAGGTGCAGAGTATATTCTGCAATTGTAATGCACTTTGAATTTCGGAATAAATTCAGGTAGGCTGTGACAAGCTTTGTATCTTCAGAATCTTTTGACTTTTTACTTGTCGGTTTTTGAGAGATAATTTTCTAACAAATTTGAAATGGCTGAAATTGACTACATTGGTATAGATTACAGCATGTTCCTAGCATTTTCAATTCATGGAATGGCACAAATTTTGCAAAGGGGTTGCAGTTTAGTACTTCTTAAAACCCACCCATCCAATTTATGGTGAAAACAACGAAGCAAAGCATCATCAGTGGTGTACACAGGATTTGTCTGAAGAGGAGTCATTCTGGGGTATACACATCTACTAATTTTGAAAAGAATAGGTCTAGCCCACTAGGAGGAGTTTAAAAGACAAAAAGGTTGTTTTACGAACAAAGTTTGTTTTACTTTACCACGAGACCTTTGACCTTTGTTGCTATGACAACCACATACCTTGATAGGTCTAGATGCAATCATCATATGTGTAAATTTTCATGTCGAGAGAATGTTTCGTTTTGGAAATATAGTAGAAAAGGTGATTTCTCTAAATTTAACCTTTGACCTGGGACCTTTGACCTTCACTTCCGGATCTGTATAAAAATACAATTGTTCCACATTAGGTATCATACTACCAAGTTTAAGGAAAATCGGCCCAAGTTTGTACAGGGTTTAGGTTGTTGGCTTACAGGATGATATTTTGAACAGGTACCAGACATTTCGTAACTATAAATTTTTAGCCAAATCGTTCGTTCATTTCATCTCTTTGCCTCAAATTGACCATTGATTTAGTTAACTATGCACCGACCTAAACAATGGTCAAACCATTGACCTCCAACTTTGGTCAAAATTTACTAATTTATAGCCAAATCCAACCATTAATTGGTCACTTTTTGACCATACGTTTGAGTCGGTGCATAGTTGAACATAGTGTTTTTAAAGTGCACTCTGTGGTACTGAGCATGGGATTCAACCTCTCTGAGAGAAGGATGATTATTCTCAGCAGAGCGCCACCATAGGTTGGCGCGAATTGTACAGAAAATGGAGTAGTCCATGAAGGGAAACCTCGTTGAATATCCTGTTTAAAAAGGCAAACATACTTCTTTGTTACAGTAGTAGAGCCCATGCCCAAAATCCAAAAGCTATTAGTAGATGATTGTGTCTGTTACCGTATTATTGAGTCCGATGAGGATTGTCATAAACTTCAGAATGATATCATGCAGTTGGGGCTGTGGGCTTCTACGTGGGGCATGAGATTTCAGCCCACTAAGTGTAGCGTTATTACTTTTGCTCGGAAAAAAGTCCCATACATTTTAGGATGTTTTAAATAGGATTGAGCTCCCGAGGGTAAATAGTATTAAAGGCATGTTCTGGTGGCTTTTTGCCTTTGTCTTGTAAGAAAAACAAAAATATTCCATACCATGTCCTTCAAAACCTATCACAATATCATTTTCCTAACTCAAGATATCTCACTTTAAAGATTGGTTATTTCTGTTAAAAAATACCTCTGCTCTTCAACAAAGCCACAGAAAGTTATGTAATGTGGGCACATTGCTTCAAATTCCTTTTGTTTTTCTTTATAATTGAACATCCTATTTGTCCTTGAAATTTGATACTGTTGGAATGTTTGAATATCTTTTCCTGTAGATCTAGCATTACCCTTCAACATATATAGAGCGCAACCAACAATGTTCCTTGATATTGTCTGCAGCGGCATCATAGTTATAAATAAATTGAATGCAGCGTCAAATTAATGTGCCACAATGACATCACAGATTTCCCATAATGCATCAAATCACAAGAAAAATTTGCAATATTTTAAAAATTTGTATCTTCCAAATGCTATAAGCTATTGAAATGCAGTTTTCAACTTTTGAAAGAGAAAATTTTTCTGTTTATTTTGAAGTTAACGAATTTTGTCTCCAGAACATGCCTTTAAGTATCTAGTAATTACCATCACCAAAGATCTGAACTGGGATAAGCATATCCAAAATATCTGTAACAAGGGAAATAAGATTCTTGGTATTCTGTATAGAAACCTATCTTCCTGCCCTGGTGATGTCAAGTTAATGGCTTATAAAGGAATTCTCCGGCCTGTGCTGGAGTACGCCAGTACTGTTTGGGACCCCCACCAGGTTTACCTGCGCGACAAGCTTGAGAGTATACAAAAGTGGTCAGCTAGATTCATTGCCTCTGACTATTCTAGGGAGCCAGGATCAATGACCAGTCTCCTTTAGCTAAAATACCTGCACCACTCGGCTAAAGGTTTACGTGCACACACGCAGAGACAGTGGCATCAGCTTTGCAGTAAACACATTCCATAGGCTTAGTTTAACCCTTTACCGTTGTTTGGGTCCTTTTGGACCCATGCGGAGAGCTCGGCTGTCACCCACCTTTACTGTTTCACGCGGAGCTCGAAACTGCGAGTAGCTACCCGAAAATTCGGCCACAAGAGCGAGAGAGACAATAGTTTAAGGTCACGGGGTCAATGGCCTACGGAAGCCGATGCGGGGCGGGCTACGTCCGCTTTTCCGCCCAATCCCGAGGCGCGCAAATATGCCCCGATCGGAGCACAACGGTAAAGGGTTAAGGAGCTAAACCTTCTGCCCTTAACTGATAGGCGGAGGAAAAGTAGATTGATCCTTTTTTCCAAACTGTGTTTGGCCAGGCTCAAATACCTGTTGGCTGTCTCCAGCGGCCTACTCGTAGAACCCGTTTAATGCATGACCTTCATGTCTGTCTCCCACATACCAGTACTAACGGCTATAAATTTAGCTTCCTGCTTCGAACTATAAAGGATTGGAATCGTCTCCCCCTCAATGTAATGAGGGTTGCCTCTGTCCATAAGGACCCTTTTACCTATATTACTGGGCATATTTAGCCTCTCGACGCATGCGTGGTGAAAGAATGTCCTTTGGATGTGTGACCTTTTTTGAAGAAGAAGAAGCTAACAGTCGTCAAATCACCTTAACAGTATAAGACGACTTGGTTTGTCAGCACCGCAACTCGTCTAGACGTTCGTCTTGTCTCAAGCGGCGTTAGTAGAAATCATTTTTATATAGTCGGGAGTTCGGGCCGAGTCATATAGACAGTTGTATCAATTCAGTGGAACTGGAATTCGGGCAAGAGTCGTAACAGAGTCACAGACATACGGTACTCATGTTTTTAATTCCGTTCTACAGTTTTCCCCGGAAAGATACAAGACCAGGTAATGTTTTATACATTCCCAGGTGCGGTATATCATTATATTATGTTTTTTCACATCTCAAATGTTTTTGAGAACGAACCTCAGTTACCGATTGCTGAATCGGGGAAGAATATATGAATAGTGCCTTGTCAACGCCCTTTCCCCTTCCTTTGTTTCTGATTACACATTTCTAGGGTAATACATCTCACCGTAATGATTCAACTTACTGAGTTGTGGGAACTCTTAAATAGCCTTGGAAGTGCCATTTCCAGCGATCTTGGAGGCGTTTTGGGCCAAAATTTTGGGGCGTTCCGAGCCAAGCCATGGCAAAAAGAAGGGAGAGGATTTCACTAATTTGACAGTCCTAGGATGTGATTGCCGCTACTCTATTTGTTTCGTCGTTGTAAATAGTTTGTTCTAAAGTAAGGCATGATTGTCATTGTCTGCAGCGGGCACTAAAGCCAGCGAATACAGAGTATAATATGTTTTTGCTTTTTAGCATACGTTTTCTCCACAGCACAATTTTTGTTCACAAAACATTCCAATTTGTATTTGTTACAACTTTTTGTTTGTCATGGGTCTATACTCATGATTTCTTTTGTCGATTGATTACCAGTAGAAAACATCGTAAATGTGGCATGCAACTAAAACGTAAAGGTATCGTGAAGATTTCTTTCGTTTTTAATTTTGTATTCCCTTGCCTGAGGCAAAAGGAGTCTATGCGACTATGCCGATGATTTGGCCACGTTTGTTTTTAGTTGCGGTGCCTGCCTTGCAGGCAACCGCAACTAATGCAGTTACTCTCGAGATGTCAATTTCTGACTTTTCCGGCACTTTATTTCTATCTTCTTGTAGATGCTTTGTGGTATCGAAATATGGCTTAGTGCAATTTGTAGGGATGGTACTTCTCTTTCGTGTTTTTTATTTTTGGTGGAAATATGACTTTCGTGAGAGTGTAAAATTGGGGTTTTTTTTCATGTAAAATTTGCGAACGTGGTCTATTTTTTGTAACAATCTTGCAGAAAAACCAGGTCCGTATGTACTCTGGTGAAACGTTTGTTATTTAATTTAACACAGCGTCATCATTTTGGTTGTTTTTTAATGCATCGTATTATATTTATTACAGATAAGTATTTAGTGAATTTTGAGTATTTAAATGAAGATTTCTTTGTAGGGATTTATTCTTTTCAAGTGGTTTGGTCGGGGTTGCAGTGGAGTAAAAAGTTTGATAGTTTAGAGAAGTTTTCTTCGCTGTTTTTGTGATTTTAAAGAGCTGTGTGAATTTCCCACATTAACGACAATTTTGATAAAGTAAGTTTCTATTGGAGTGAAACATTGTTATCAGTAGGTAAATATTATTTGTATGAGTTGGCGAGTATTAATATTTGTGTTATATCAAGGTGTCTGGTTATGGTACATTTGTTATTTTAAATTTTAAAATTATCTGGAGAATATTAATTTAGAAAGGAAAGGTTGGCAACAAAGAAAAAGAAAGTATGGGGGTGAAGGGCAGTAACTTAGGTGAAGAACATTCAATTTCTACTTCGCCAGATGTGCAGTAGGTTTTAATATGTTTGAAGCATTGCAACATCGTCAATATATCCCTACATTAATTATTGAAATAACTGTAATGTACTAACCTTGGTAAAATTCGGTTACATGTTCCAACCAAAGTTTGGTACAGTCTATGTCCAGGAGAGTAAACAAAGGCAAATGAATTTAATAATTAAATTTCGTTATCATTAGAAAAATAATGTTCCATTCCAACGTATAATTATTTCTAAATTCAAATTAAATTAGGTGATTAACTTCGACCGGGCGCGACGGGTGATAAATATTAATAAATAATGCGAATAACTTGAAAACATTTGAAAAGTCGAAGAACAGTTCGTACACAACTGAAATAATTCGGACCTTAAAAGGTTGGTAATCCTAATCCAAATTATGAAAGTGTAAGGAACGATGAAACGAAAAAGTTTAGACGAAAACAAAACACAATTTCCAAAGAAATAAAATTTTATGCCCAACACGATAGATGAGTTGTTGTAGGTCAGTCGTCTTACCGGGTGATGCAAAGATTACTAAAATTGCAAAAAATTCGCTAAAAATTACACAATTTGCCCGAAAATGTTATTTAATTCTGCATAGTACCCATCACATATGGTATCATTTGATAGGAAATTTAACTGTTTTTCATATGACACCTTCCACGTTTTGATAGGAGGTTCTATCAAAGTTTTATTATCAAACATAATGATGCCTACTAAAACATGACCGCCATTTTGAAAAATGGCCGCCAGACCTACTAGCAACGGCAGACTCACATATCTGAACATTCCAGGTGACTGGCTCCACGCTGATATACTTCGTTATTGGTACCTAGCTCATCTACCCCCAAGGCCCTGGGCTGCCGGTCTATAAAGGCTTAAAATGTTCTCATCCAGGCTGACAGGATTTGCCCTTTCATTGTGTCTCTCCCTATCGTTGGAGGACCGAATAAACTGAGGTAGCAAACAAATTTCTGAGAGTTCCCACTCCACGGCCACATTCATCGCACTCGGTTTACATTATACTGTAATATAGTTAATACGTTGTGTTAGCGGCTACATATTGGGTAGAGATTGCATCGGGTGGTCACTATATGCGTACGGGTGTCAGATTTCGTCGCCTTTAAGCGACGAAATTTCTTAACCGTGATATGTACCGTTCAAGCTAAGTACCTAGTAGGATTGCATCATATTTGACGGTTCTAAGCTAGAAGGAAATCATTTCCTACCATGCGCATTGGGTGGACCAATCGATACAGGTATGGATATTCATATCTCTGTGTCACATGTCCTACAGTGGCGGATTTCGGCGGGGGCGCACCGGGCGCCCCCCCCCCCAAAAAAAATTTTTTTTTTTTTTCCAAAGCTTATTTTTTACTTTCACTAAAGAGATCATTTAGCCTACTTGTTTCTCAGAATGTTGTATCATCTAATAATTTTCAAACTACGTAAATATAATTGTTGCAAACTAATAGCAATCTAGAGCACACAGTTCCGAGTTTTCCGATAAAATGTCAATAGAGTGATATCAAAGGTCTCAACCGTATTTCGGACCACGCTTTATGTAGAACACCAAGCTTTTTCTTGCAATTAATCTGCTATTTGGGTTCATCCGATGTGGAGTCACGGTGTACAGAATGTATAAAAAGGGCATGGCCAAACTTCACATGAGCTTAATGTCTATGTTCACTTATTTTATACAATCTGTGATCCCGTTTCTTCCTTTTTTCATGAAACAGAGAGTATTTTGAATAAATTTATTTGGTCACACAAACCAGAAAGTCAGGGGAAGCGTTCTGTTCTAATATGTGCAAAGTGTGACGGTGGTTTAGGAATGGTCGAATTATGCTCTTTTGCTTTTAGCTTAAAATGTAAATGAGGGAAAAATTATTTTCAGGATGGCTTTGCTTTTTGGAAATTTCTCTTTGATCATTGATAGTGAGCTCAAGAAATATGGCGGAATATGTTTTTTAATGTAGCCTTATGATGTTATCATTGAAAACAAATATTTATGGTGTCTGTTGCACTTGATCTTATTTTACGCCCTCCGAATGTGTATGCTAATCAATATATTTTGAATAATTCTAAATTGACAATAAACTTATCTATGCCAGAGCTCTCATGGTCACTAAAACTTAGTAATTTTTTATGAGAGAGTCGACTGAGTGCTTAATTAGAATGATTTCTGCCATAAATGTAATTTTACTAGTATCCTTCCTTTTACAATGTATCATGGAAAAATTCTGCTATCTCGAGAAAGTGGGGACGGAATCTACATGCCAATAAAGAAATCAATGAAAACGCAAAGCGTTTAACAATGTTTATCTCTCATGCACATGACACTAAAGGGGTATATTTCATCAATCAAAAGACTTTAAAAGCTGCGATCTCAAATATGATTCCTACAGCAGGGCATCGTATTCTTGGTCAGGTATTTTCACCATCGTCTTTGAAGCTGCTGGAGTCCCCAAAATTCAATTCTTTCAGTTTTTTACGTTCATAGAATTATACGTTGTAACGAATTTTTATTCAAAATTAAAAAGGAAGGATTCTCCTTTCTGTACCTTGTGTGAGGACCCCCCTTTATCTTTAGACCAGGGGCGTCGATTTGGGGGGACAGAGGGACGTGTCCCCCCACTTTTTTGAGTGGAGGGGACACTAACGTAAAAGTCCCCCTCTCCCAACTTTTTGTGACGTGAAACTTAAAAATTAGGTTCTACCAAAAAGACTATACATGTAGGTTATGAAAGGTGTCCTCTACAGATTACGATCGACTAACTTTCTGTGTCAGAAATTCCACATGTTTACTTTGCAAATCCCCAAAATTTTCGCGCGCTCCGCTCGCTTGCAGTCTCATTGATGTTCTTTTTTAAGTTGGATATCAAACATACATTATTCATCGGTCTCTATGATTATGTTAATTGTTCGTGTGCATAGTGCAGCAGTTGTGGTTATGAAGGAGCACAATATTTAGAAATAGGAAGAAGATGAATCGTCCCCCTACTATGTTCAAATGAAATCTGTGGTCTTTAGTGATTGACCAGACCGGCAGGCTGAAATTGGCAAACATTTTAAGGAAACTAAAAATTTCTCTTTGCACAGTCTGCATGCAACTTTTTTTAGAAAAATGTATGATTTCTAATGCAAAATTTCAACACGCTCACCTCATTCTTTTGTATGGCGATTCGACCATTTCGTATTTACAACATTATCATAGAAGTAAAATCACAGTGACGTTTGCTAGATAAGAGACTTCAATCAGGAATTAGAGGTACACCGCCATTCTCTGTCTGCAGATAATGTATGATGAGGTGTGGTTCGAAAAATGATATTTTAATGTTTTTTGTATCAACAATCTTACAGAGGTATAGGCCTATGCAACGGTGTCTCAGTAGCATCGTACCAGTGGGTATCATTCCCCCACCCCTCGATCTGTGATTTTGCCGTAGTAAATTGAAGTGCGATTTTGATCAAGTCTTTCGCATTTTGCATCTGGACCCTTTCTCTTAGACAGTGTCACCCAGTGGCGTAGCGACAGGGGCAGGCGACTCTGAAAATGAAGAATTTGGAAATTTGCTATTTGTGAAACCAGTCTACGGTGTGGTTTTGAAAATTCATGAAATTCCGAAATCTCCCCATTAAAAGCTCCACATTCGTCATTATTTGTCTCAAAGAAGCAAAATTTTCCGCGCGCTTCGCGCGCCACAAATTGCGATTCCTAAGTAGAAGTGCTTTCTCATAACTTGAAAAAATTTTCCGAGATCTGGACTTTGTAAGTGAAAAAAAAGGAAATTTGCTACATGTGACAACAGATCATCAAGTGACATTAGAAACTACAGTGCTATTTTCATGATTTTTCTTTCATAAAATTCCAAATTTTCTCCAAATATAAGCTCTTGACTTAAAAAATTTGGTCAGAGAGCCACATTTCGTCGGGATGGGATAATATTATGTAGCAATAACGATCTTTAGTCGCCGTTCAATCTCAGATTTGCCAACAGGAAATGCAAATTCTTCAGTAATTCCTCCACTTTTCAAATAATTTTCTTACAGGAAACCCAGAATCAAAACTTTCCTGCAATACAAGTTCCATATTTTCAAATATTTGAAAAAAAGCAAAAATTTCAGCGCGAAAATTACGGCCCTAGTTCAGTGGTGTTCACACTCAAAAAATCGTAAAATCTGGATGCTTTCCTACCCTCTCCCCTTCCCGAAAAAAGTCTAGCAACGTCGCTGTACAACCTTACCAGAACAGGAGAAAAATTTAGGCCAGATGTCCCCCCCCCCCCACTTTGAAAACCAACTGAATCGACCGACGCCCCAGCTTTAGACCCCTTTTTCCGTACCTATAACATTACGACATTTTTTGGAAAGATATTTCATCAAGAGTGTTTAAAGAGTGATCTTAGCTTAAATCACGATCAAGAAAATTTTGGTTTAGTTCATGAAGCACGTTTTTGAATTTTTCCAACTTTTAATTGAAAGGAACATTTTTTTGGCAAACAAAAGCTCAAAGTAACGACTGCTTAGGTGCTACTTACAAGCCTGGGAAATGCTATTTCCGGCTATCTGAGGGGTCACGATTTTTCAAAATTTTCTGTACGCTCCGCGCCAACTGATGGTGGCGCTCCGCTTAGATACTCGACCGGGCAGATGATCGACCGTCAGCGCGCCCCCCTAACGAAAAATCCTAGATCCGCCCCTGCCCTAAGTTTCGATATCTGATTGTTTTTCTTCACTTTGAAGGAAAAAATCTCAGAGAACAAAGGGAAAGTTACAGCTACCTTGCCAAAATCTCCAAGACCCTTATACCCTGAATATTTCCGAAGATAACAGAAGGCGTACTCAAGACAGAGTAGCGAATCTTGTATTGGGAACTATTATAAGGGTCTTGACCAAAACTATCATGCACCAACCCAATCGAGTCAATGACTAATAAGAATACGTTTGAGACGCTATTATTAATGGAGGCATCAATACTTTTTCCAGTCTTTCCGACTCTCTGGCAAAAGACCGTTCGGGGAAACCAAACTGTAAGTGCTCCCCGGCAAACGAGCTATACTTCCTGGCACAGAAGAATAACACTTGGCATCAATTAAACAAGCGGGCGTGCCGAGTGAAAGAAAAATTTGATGTTTTTGACAACTTTACCTGTTTACCGCTCCTGATAATATGTATTTCTTATCCCATTGATTATGATTATATAGGAATGAAAACATTACTTTGTGTAAACAGGTAAAATCTTTGCTCATCAAGTAATTTCGCCCTGATTTTAACTGCTATTCTACTGCTAACTTTTGATTTACCACATCCAGTCTTATTCAGTTACCATGAGATCTACATTAAGCACTGTTTATTAAGGGATTATCTGAAAACTTATTTGACCTAATTCTCATTACCTGATTGGTCAATTACAATTTTTCTTGCTTGATAATGTTTACCCAAATGTTGGGTACCGTACAATAAAACTTGCCCAATACCTTTTACCAACCCTTGGATTTTACCAAACTTTAATTTATCGAACAATATGGGTACATTATTGAGCTTTTTGTTCAGCAATAATTTGTCCATGTTGAGCACTTTGGATTCCAATTGCTCAACGTTTTTTCTTGTTTTTAGAGTGTAAATGATATAACGCCAATATGTCTCTCCAGTGACAATATGTGTCAGGAAAGGGAATTGAAAAGGAAAACAAATACACATCAAATTACAAGTCAAGGACCACGGGGTCATTTCCAATTACAACACTCACGATGTTCGAACCGACTGCACATTCAACTGTCATGTTCAAACTTGACTCCTCACATTACATATAACACAGTCGCATATTCGCCTTTTCTTAACCCTTTACCGTTGTTTGGGTCCTTTTGGACCCATGCGGAGAGCTCGGCTGTCACCCACCTTTACTGTTTCACGCGGAGCTCGAAACTGTGAGGAGCTACCCGAAAATTCGGACACAACAACGAGAGAGACAGCAATTCCAGGTCACGGGGTCAATGGCCTACGGAAGCCGATGCGGGGCGGGCTACGTCCGCTTTTCCGCCCCCCCCCCCCCCCGAGGCGCGCAAATATGCCCCGATCGGAGCACAACGGTAAAGGGTTAAGTCCTCCCGACTCTCTGGAAAAGAGCCGATCGGCGAAACCAAACACTAGACCAACCCCAAGGCCCTCAGACCATCAGTTACATCATTGATCTCTTATGTGTGGCTCCATTCTAGACTTGTTGAAAATAACAGATATGATATTAGCCAAAAGGCCGAGAAGCGTATTCGCACGTTGTTTTTGATATGCTTAATTGGATGAGCAATTTACAAGCTAAGCTATAGGTCTGACTCACAAACTAAAATTTGTACAAAGGCCAAAAATATATACAAAATCCAAATACAAATAAGGTGTTGACTCGTCAGAACGTTGCATAAAAGGAATGAAAATACAGCTCTATTTGAGTGTCAGTTTCTCTTGACTCCGGGCGAATTTCACCTGTGCTTAGAAGCGATTATTCTGGATACTCTTTTTGGACTGAATTTCATTCGTTTGATCTTAAAATGAACATTACACTGGGCAGCGGGTCGAATGTAATAGACAGTTCGGGGGAACCACGGGATGAATGATATCTAAAGCCTCCCCATCTTTTTGCAGACAGGTGATACTTCATCTCTGCAAGCAAAGCCTGACAGGCATATGTCAGCAGCCGGGTACTCAATGAACTGCCAGGGGACCTATGGCAGGCTCGCTTTGGTCCAATGTCTTGATTTTTCAATTTGTTATGATCCCGTAAGAACTTCCCATCATATACCCAGATCATCACCACACTGGGAACGCAAGCATATGATCAGGCAGGACTTTAAATGACAGAGAGGTGCACGACAACTCACTTTGAGCCTTTCCCTAGCTTCGACCAGAAGCGACGGCTTGTTGAAACAATGCTGCATGGGAGTGTTAGGACCCTTAAAGTCTGGTGAAAAAATGTGAAGTTCGTTTCGTTTATTTGTTTACTCTCTTTTCTCATAAGAAATACAAAACAGAACAAATAGGATTCTTTACAACTTGAAGAACAAAAGAGAAAAGGAGTAGTCTAAAAAACCTGAAAGGCTTAACAAGAAGATCCACTCCCCCAAAATGCAAAAACAGTTCTGTAATTAAGATAAGAAAAAATGTCATTAACAGAATGTAAGTAAATTGCGAAAAACATTGTGTAAACATTTGAAACATACTAAAGTACCTTTAGCAATAGCTCTTTAAACGATGATTACTAAGATATGTTTAAATGAATACGGTGAAGGATGATATTTTATAGCATTTGAGAGAATTCCAAATTTTATTAGTTTGATAACGTAAGCACTGTTTGAAAATATTTGTACGGGATCGAGATCTATGCATATCACATGCTTGCCTAGTATTGTAACTACGAATGTTTGATTATTTAGGCTATATTTTATTTTTATTTAATGCAGGCTTTTGCTTTCTTGGAGTGAAAGCTATTTTTGTCTTTGAGAGCAAACCAAAGACATAGAGCGACTGGTTGCAGGAGAAAACCCCGTTCGATACTATTCTAAATTTAGCATAGAGACAGGCAGCGTACTTTTTTCTTGTAAATTATGGTGTTATGTTTGCAATAAAAATCTTCACACGCGCAGTAACAAAAAGAGTACGGACCTTCTTATCTTTAAATACCGTGTTTCCTTAAAATTAAAGACTGATAGAAAGCTTATTATGGCACTTTTAACTTTATACATTCGACCAACACATCTGAAACAGGAGTTTACCACCTGTACTTGAGATGGAGAGAAGGGAGTAGCGAGCGAAATTTGAAAAAAAATGTTATAGAAAACTAATAATTAGGTATAACGAAAGTGTAATTAGAACCCATATATATTTATTTCTTTATCATTCAAAATATTGGGGACAATTGATGTAATATCTCCCCAGCAAAAATATTGGAGGGACATGTCCGCCCATGATCGCCTACTCTAACAGTTTCTTAGTTTAAGTTTCTTCTCGTATTCATGTAGTCATTTGCAGGCCTTTAGAGGAGAATTTGATTTTGATTATCAGCTGTAACGGATGACAAACTCAAATTCAAGATCAGGCCTATATCACCGGGGCCACGGACCTAGTAAGAACGAGGACAAAACATGTAAAGGAATGGAATCCAAAAGCCCACCCTAAACCCTATATAGCATACCAAATGCAAATATCATGTCACAGGCATGTTGCGGACCGCCAATGTGGTACGGGGTGAACGCCTCCTAGCAGTGGCGTAGCTACTGGGGGGGGGGGCAGGGGGGCAAGTTGCGTCCCTGGAAAATAGTTTGGGGAAATTTCTTGAAGTTGGGGAAATTTGATGAATTTTCTTATTCTAACAAAAATCTCTCAAAAATTTTGTTAGAATAAGAAATTGTGAGACATTTCTCATACATAATTCGCATTTTCATGCAACAAATTAACCCACATTTCGTCAGTGTCGCATGAATCGACCCTACTCGCGTTCCACAGGAACGTCCTCGCCACGTAGCAGATTGACTGTTCTCGTGTATATGCGCGGGTGTTATGATCAGTGCATTTCAGTGCACAGGAAGCTGTGATTCAGGAATTTAACAACAGAACAACTAACACTGAAAATCTGTAAACCCGAACTTATCCCCTTGTGCACAGTCTCTGGGTTGTACACTTTGGGAATTCAGTAAAAGGATGTGAAAACAGATAACGTAGACCCCCGAGTTTTTATTGTCCTACAAGCTAGTAGCGGGAGGGGTTTAAACTATACAGATTTTACTCTGTGTACATAACACTGGATGGGGCTGAGACAATCCATGGCCAACCGTAACTTATCGTTAGTCTAGAAATTAGAATGAACGGGATCCATAGGCATACTTATATTTTGTTACTTAGCCTAATCCTTGGAGGTTTATAGGCTACTTCGGGTAAATAGTTTTCTGCTCACTTGGGGTGTAACAATAAACGGGTCCATGAATACCTTGCAGCCTTCTACACTTTACAGACTGCTGTCCTAACAGGATATCCTGTGTGATCGAGCCACTGTTAGGCCTCCTTTCAGTGGCGTACGAAGGGGGGGGGGGGCATTGGGCCATGCTCCCCCCTCACCGATGCCATTTTTTCTTTGTTCTTAAAAATAAGGAGTCAAACTTTAGTAACACAGATTGTACTTCAAAAGATATCATATGTGGCACCAGATTGCATATAAGGACACCCAATTTTTCAAAAAATTTCAAAGGGGAAGGATTGCCTCTGCAAGGCCCCTCAGTGATGTCATTTTTTTTTTTAATTCCTACAAATAGGCAAGTTCTGTCAAATTCCAATTTTTACTTAGAAAGGTGGACTCTGTATCCCGCTGGTGGAATCGATTAAAATAAAGACTACATGTTGAGATTCTCTTTACAGGCATGAATACGCTTTTTTGGCCATCTGAGGGGTCTGATTTTTCGAAATTTTCTTTACGCTCATTGGGCAAAATTACATTTTTGGGGTCAAATTAGCTCTTAACTCTCTGATCACTTTGCAGTTTGAGAACATATTTTGAAGTAAGCATTTTATTGCAAACGAAAAAAGAAGATAGCGACTCGTTAGATTCTTCGTATAAGTCAGGAAAATTCTATTTCCGGCCATTTGAGGGGTCTGATTTTTCGAAATTTTCTCTATGCTCCGCGCCAACCAACAGTGGCGCTCCGCTTAGATAATCTTTATGATAAAATAAAGCTTTGTGGCCAAGAAAAACCACAATCCCGTACCGATCAATGCTCTTTTATTTTGATTCCTAAAAGTGTGCAAATTTAATGACAAGTTTTTCTTCGTAAGGTAGCATAAAAGGCAAAAGAATGCATGTAAAGACACAAAAGTTTCAGTTTTATCCTCATGAACCACCACGATTCAACTTTTAACACTGTTCCTGTCAAAGTCGAAAATCTTGCACCATTTTGCATCTAGGCTCCTTGAAAACGTCAAAAAATTCCGGACACCCCTCCCCTTAGACCATACTGCATGCCCCCCCCCCCTCAGAGAAATCCTGCGTACGCCACTGCGTTACTACATACAAATAAACCAGATATTGTTTACCCAAATAATAAACTTTGTTATTTCCGATTGCTCTATGTTATACTTTAAGATTAAAATGTAGGTAATATTACAAAATGACATGGTAATGTTGTTATACTTGTAAATTTGCATATTTTATATGGAATACATGCACATCGACCGGGAAAAGTTTTGGGGAAATTTCATACCTTTGCCCCCCTGGAAAAAATCCTAGCTAAGCCACTGCCTCCTGACTGACCAAAATGTCTATCGGCACCCTTCTTATGTTTTCAGCAGCCTGCTTTTAAAAGGCAAGAGCGTCTCCCCAACTTGAAGGAGGTAGTATTTTTCTTCTCAAATGTAAAATTTACAGGCTTACTTTACAGGCAAAAATTAACGTTTGGCATTAAAAATATGTTTGGCTTTAAAATATGCAATTCTAAAGTCTTAAAATATCACGAATATTATGAGGAATAATTTGAAGAGAAATGAGAAGGAAATTGTGAGATTTAGCGTTTTCTTCAAAACAGAAGTGGGACGAGGGTTCTTGCCCTTTAAAGCGCCCTTGCATGTCTTTCTCGCCCCCTCTGATACTGTTCGGAAGCAATCGCGCACCATATTTTCACTATACCGCAGTTTTTAGTGGCGGGGCCTGCCTTGCAGGCAACCGCAACTAATGCAGTTACTATCGAGATGTCAATTTCTGACTTTTCCGGTGTAACAGAGCAGGATCGCCTCCTGAGTAGTCTCGCCGAGCGGCGAGGCCACCCCGTAGTGGAACAACCGCCCGGTTAGAGTACTACCGTAGTGATACGTCCGACCGGCGAGGTCACCCCGGTAATTGATAGTCTACACGGCAGACATAAATTTCGAAGGAAATGACATGCTACAGGAGAAAGGAGAAATCCAATACTCGCTACGACGAAACGCGGTAGAAGTAAAGCAAAGAGAATGAGTGTATCGGACAGAGTGAGAATGAGGTCGCTATGACAATATGACATTCACGGTTTATACAGTCAGACTGTTGCAAAAATTTATTACCGTCAAGATCAGCACTATGTTTAGGATGTAAATACCAGATGTTTGGAACACAGCACTTGCATGAAACTATGTTAAAGGGTTAGTTTAAGAAAGAGTTCAATTTTCATTAGTAAAAAAGGAACCAAATGTAGACAGTGTGATGAAATTTTCATTCCAAATTTGACTTAAATTTCTCCAAATATAACCAAATAAATTTACCAGATTTGTTTCCCAAAGTGAGCTTAGCACGGCAGCAGAGATGAAGATAATAGGAACATGACCTCCCTGTGTGTAATGACACCTTTTGAAATTCTCATGTCACTTAATTATGCAATCACATTTTGAAAGAAAATGATTGTTGAGGAGAAAATATGTTTATAAAGTTAAGAGAAAAGAAGGTTCAGAAGAAAGTTTGGCTGTAAAGTTTAAAGATAAACAAAATACAGATAGAAGACGTGCTTGCTTCAAGTTGACTCTTTGTTGATAATGTGATAAGTTTACTTGGTCATATTTTGAGAACCACACATCAGCTTTTAATGCAAATATCACCAGAATGCTTAGAAAAAGTACATCTCCAACAGTAAACTTTGCATGACATTAAACTCTTCCTTTGACGCAAATTTTGTAACGTTGGCTTTCCGATTGGGTCGCACGTTAGGCATGTTAAGTATGGCTCGCTCAATGCATGAGGGTAGAACTCCCATTGAAATGTACAAGAATCATGAAGTAATTATAACATTGCATCATACATGTTTTCACACCTGTGGGCTGGCGGTTGTAAGATATGCCCACGGCATTTTCCGCCTGTCGTAAGAGGCGACTAAATGGAAACCAAAATTGAACTTGAACCTAAAGTACTGGGAAATAAATTTAAAGTTTGAACTTGTAACCAAGTTGACTCCCTGACACTATAAAACATATTCGTGTTGGTGTGTCGTTAAATGACCGATCTAACACACTACCATACGTTTTTTTTTCAACTAGAGTACATGTTATTAGTTCCTTATCGGGTGTTGGGAATGAAGAAAAGCATCACAGATTTGAACACGAAGATGAAAGAAATGTGTGTGTCTTAGACTAGTTTTGTATCGGCGTATCACAGGGATAGTTTTTTTCCCAAAGTAAAACGAACTTTTTCAACGACCCCTTCTCATTGGCAAAGAGTGGCCGTTTGATGAGACAAATATAGAATAAACTTCCAAATTAGTGTAAAGGTGAGGGGATGGGACAACCTACGTTTGAACTTCCGGGTCCTTACTGTAACTGTTGAAAGAGGGAGTGAGGGAGTCCAACTCCAGGGGTCACGGTATCCGCGAATGTGCCATCTTTAAGAAGAAATACTACCTATAAAGTTATTTTGTAGCATTTTCGTCACATTCGATTTTCGCCTGGGGAGGGGGAGGATCAGTCGTGTTCCAAAACATTTATACGATGCGACTGAAAATCAGGCGTCAACGGGTTTTGGGACACTGATTCGCAAAAGAGTAATTTCCGACTAACTGAAAAGTTCGATTAAAAGGGGGTGGACACGGATTCCGAATATGCAATATGATGCTTCATATTATGTTTCGTGGCACGATGAGCCCATAAAAGACACGCAGATTTGATGCGATGCACGTTCGTCACAAAACAGCCACTGTGTCGATGCACGTTCGTCACAAAGCAGCCACTGTGAGCAGTGGCGGAGCTGGTGATTTTGGTCAGAGGGGGCGAAAATAGTCTGAAGGGGCGCTTCGAAGGAGTAAAAACCCTGAGCCTCAGCGAAGCCACAGCTTTTCAGACTTTCCATTTGATTTTCCACACCTGGTAGAAGACTACTTTGCCATTTCTCCTCAGCAGGTTTTTTATTAAACATGTTAAAATTTCCATACATGGGCCCCCGCAGAAGAAAAATTCGGGAGGGGGAGGGACAAAATTCTTTACGGGTGGAAATCTCCGTGACACAATGAGTTGGCACGGAGAGCAAGAAAATTTTGACCAAAAATGCTCTCAGATCGCTGGAAGTTGCATTTCTTATTCCTATTTACCGCATATAAATATGGAAAACGCTGAGTGAACTGACAAAAAATGTAGATAGTAATTTTTCTTCGTCCTTTCCTTTATGTTTTCTTCGTTTTTTGAGGTTTGTTATTTTCCAGGGGAGGGCAAGTTCCCCCTTGCCCCTATCTGCCGACGCACAAGTTTATATCCCGCTCTTTCACATTCTATTTAAGAAGGCGGTCATATTTAGTGTTATTGTCAGGTCTTGATTTAAGATTTAAACGTAATAATGGGCTTCCTCTGTGAAGATAAAACGTGCTAGAGCCAAATAGCAAACAATTTTATGGGTGGAAAAAGTTATGGAAATTAATCACTCATAGGTGTCCATTTTTGGCATGTGGAAATCAAGATAAGTACACGAAGGACCACTAATTAACGTAATTTTTTATCATGTGACCACTCTGAAATAGCCATTTTGTAAGTACATTGCAACAAAATAATAGCCAAGACAAAAGGTATGCTTTGCTCTCTAGATACCGAATTAGTAATAAATAAAAGTAGCCTAAACCTTGGCTTTTTGGATGCAATTTTCTGGCTTTTGAGACCACGAAAGTACAGAAATAAGCATTTACATGGGATTATCGTGCAGTGTCAGAAATAGCCATTTATCATGAAAATGGTCACTTGAAGAAAAGCAAAATGGAAACTGATCATGAAAACTTTTAAACCATTACCACTATGCTAACAGTTTTATTTTAAGTTAACCTAAATGTTCGCTTGAAATGATTTTGAAAAATGTTATGGAAGCTATTTTGGTATCTTTATGAACTCTTTTTATTGTCTTTGTTGACAATTATCCCCGACAACAAGAGGGCTATCTGCGCTACAATTATTGTTGCGCCCTTTGCAACATCTTTTATTGGCCGGGAGGGTGACTTTAATGTCAGTCTGTGTATTTTGTAAGCTTATAATCACGCTTGGTGTGGAAGCAATTAACTAAGCACAGCGACACAATCAGTTGCTGCGGAGCGTACAAAGAAAATTGTGGATTTTAGCACCTATCAGATGGCTGGAAGTGGCATTGGCTAGGTTTAATTGTGTTCAATGTGGTGCGAAATATTTGTGATTTTCCTCAGATTGAAAGACATTTTTGAAATACTATTACCTCAGTTCATTAAAGTGGAGTATGGATGCTAGGATTGCAAATCTGAAATCATGGTGTATGTTGCAAGTAGCTGTTTCAGCGCAAGTCTGAGTAATTATTTCCATAGGCATGTGGGAATATTTCATTTTGGGGGCCGAAGATATGTTTGCCCGAAAAATGTAATTCTGTCTGAAAAACAATCTAAGCAGAGCGACACCACTGGTTGGCGCGGAGCGTCCAGAAAATTTGAAAAACTCGTACACCTGAGGCAGTAAAAAATGGCATTTCCTACGCTTGTTACATTATCAGTCGCCATTTTGAGGATCCTCTTAATGAAAAAATTCACTTAAAACTAAAAGTTTGCTAGGAAAGAAATTTTGAAAAAACGGAGCCCCTAAGACTGTCGAAAATGACATTTCCCAAGCTTATAAGAAGATGTAAGCAGTTGCTATTTGATCAGAAAATTACCACATGAAATGTATTACTACCAATGGATGAAATGGTCTTGCATATTTTCGTGGGAAAACTATAAACGGAATTGAAAACATACTTGAAAACATGCTAATAAAAATATTACGCTATTGCGACTCTTGGCTAAGTTCAATAAATATTGATGAAATTCTGTGCCTGACATAACTTTTGACTAGTATACACATGATTTTACTTTTGAAAAAAAGTAACATTACAAGATTCGTTTAAATGAATTTTCCAGCAGACTTATGGAAAGACATTCTCACTCTGCATCATTAAAGTATCGAAAAGGAAATTACCCGACTTTCACAACCGTTGCCCGTATTTGGCTCTAGGGCAGGATAGATGGCAAACCGTTGGGCAGTGCACCTGAAAACCTTTCTGTCTGTCCGTTGAATTAATTTGGCAATTGAAAACGTCCCACTATTTATTAAACCTTCTCTCTAATATTTCACCATTTCGGGCAATTTTAAAAAATTAAAGAACTGTCCTAATATTCTCCAAATTCTTGTCCGAGTTTTTCCCACATTCCTGCCCGACTTTAGATTTTGCAGCAATTTGGGGCCAGTCTTCCCCCTGCACCCGTCTCGTACTCCACTGGGTATGTCTATTCCACCCAAGAGGTAAGTGAGGTCATGTGAGGTAATAGTGGTAACGTTGCGACCCTTGGGACAGCATTGACCCAACATGGGTTTTTTTTTCCAAACCCAACATGGGGTTGGTTGTTGCACTGGCCAATGGTTGGCAGCACTGGCCGCGAAAGTGCAAATTTCTTCAAACCACTCAAATATTCTACCTTCACACCAAGTTTGATTTTGGAAGAAATTTGTGCATTCCCACGAACTGAAAAAATAACTATAGGAGATAGACACAGGCCAGATGGTATGAACCGGGTAGCCCGGATTGAATATTATCACCGGCCAGCACGAATATAATTTTTGGACCAAGTCTCTAGTGGGTGGGGTGGGGCTGCTAAGGGAAAGGCAATTTAGTAAGGGGCAACAACAACTTCGTACGAAATATATATGTATAGGCTATGCCAATTGAAATGCAGCCTTTTGTTTCCTTCTCATCGTATAGCAATTCAATGAAAGAATGAATGAAATAAACCGTTTATTTGCGCTAAAGTGTCCAAAATAATAAGTTTTTTTCTTTGCGTAATCTCGCATAAGAATAAAGTCAGTCTATCGTTCAATTTTGGGAACACTGTACTACATCACGATCAATACCCCAGTATTTACGACTGTTAGTGTACATTTTGAAAAATAAAGCGTATCGTAACACTTAATCAAAATTTAAACGTGTTAATAGCAAATTTCTGTACAGTGCAGTGAAGGTAAAGGGCTTGTTAATTCATTAACGCGTTATCGGTGAGGCAAGTAAGGTCTACATATTAAGCAATATTTCGTACAGTTTCACACAAACCTGCATGCAAAGATGATAATAATAGGTTTAGTAGCTCGTAAACAAACTTAAGTTCAACTTAGTACGAACCAAAATTAAGTTGTTATCGCCTTAAAACATGGACTGCAGACGAAACGCTTTATCTTAGAAAATCTACTTGTTGACGAAACTAGTCTGTTGAAAAGCTACCACTCACGTTGAAATGTCATTTCTTTTGCCTGACTCATGTGAATAACCCCATAAGGGGAAAATTGAAGGCAGTCTGACGCTCAGATTTAGGTCCGTATTACCAAACAATATTTCGCTAATTTTCGTTAGAAGCTACATGCATGGGTGATAATTTTTAGAGCAGCTGGTAATTGAACATATCTTTGTTTCACTTCGTACGAAATAATATTAATTCGTCGTCGCTTTAGGCCTGGACAGAAAAAATGCCGTATCCTACTGGATCCATTTGCTGACGAAACCAATCGAGGAAGAAACTATTCCGCAAGCTGTAATCTCATTTCTTTTGACTTCGTCTTGAAAGGAACCATACTTAAAATTAAGAAAATGATCGCTCAGTTATTCAATGTATATCGTAAGCAATGTACTTGGCCATAACATTTCCGTACAAAGCTGTTTAAATGCATACTAATAATTTCAGCACTTTGTAAACATACACTACACTACTAGTACTTCGTACGAAACATAAACTTAAATTTTTCCGCCTTAAGCAGGAATCGACATAGTGCACTTATCTCACTAGATATATTTCTACAACAGACAAATCAAGTGAAAAGCTATAAACTGGAATGTCTAGTATAACGTTGACTTTCTCCCGGGTGGATCATCATTATACAAATTAAAGGGGACTTCAATCGCTCAAATTTATATCTACATCACCAAACAATATTTCGTACATTTTGTAGGAAGCTTAAGGTGCTTTTGTAGAAAGTCTTAAGGTGCTTTTTCCCCATAGGCCTATGCCGTAACAAAGGCTACCGTGGCCCTTTGGAGGGAAATAAGGCAAAAGTTGGTCAAGTTTCCGGCTGAGGGCAGACTCTACGTACGCTGATACTCCCCCAAGTGTTTGTGTAATGTATTTTGAGTAAATGATTTAAACAGTTTAAACGAGATATAGATTCATAATTGTAATAAACTTTTTTACGAAAAGAATTTAAATCGTTGTTGGACGCGATATGCATTGTCTTTGATCTAGTGGGCAACCAGCTGTTTTCAGTAAAGTGCGACCCCTCCAGCAAGTTACAGTGTCCAATCAAGGAGGTGTTGAACCTCCTTGGTCCAATAGCATTTTGCAAGTTTGTTGTTTTCGTGTGTTATTTCACCTAAAAATAAAGGCAACTTACTGTTTAATTTGATATCAATACATCACAATCAATACTTTGTGCGGTTCCGTACGAAGTTGCATGCATGTCTAATAATAATTTCGGTGGTTTGTAACATTTTGTAGTTACTACTTCGTACGAAATGAAACTCTATTGAAATGTTTTTTCCCCATAATACCCCTTTTTTGGTATATTATTTCTTTGTCGAGTGCACAGCAAACCACACATTCAAGTCAGCCTTTAATTTTAGTTTGTTTCGTGTGCTGTCTCACTCATTATAGCAAGCTATCACTTAATTTTTGGATTTAGACATCACATACAATATGTAAGTACATTTTCGTACGAAGCAGTTTGAACTAAATTGAGTGTTCGTTAAACTCTAGTGATATATGTTAGCCTGACGACTCGTACGAAACATAAAAGCTTATTGAACTGCAACGTTTCGTTTCTTTTGCATGACATAATCATGACGAATAAACTAGTAAATGAAATAAACAGTTATTTACAGTAACGTCGGTATTACATTCAAACGAAGAATTCAGTAACTAGGATGTATACCTCACCCAACATTGAACATAGTTCGTTCATGAAAAGAGACAAAACTACATGTAGTATACGTACATTTTTATTTCGTAAACGGGACGTGATATTCACATAAAAAAAAAAAAAAAAAAAAAAAAAAAAAACATGATAATATTACCTGTCTTTCCAACACAATCCCCACAAAGCTTCGACTACATATTCATACCACGCTGCGATTCGCGCCAGTCACATGCTCGCAATCCATTATGATTTAATTTTCCTTTAATTCAGAACATTAGAGGCTTCCGTAGACATCCATCACTGAATTTTTCATTCTTTTGGAAGTTAACTTTATGACACACTGATCATTGCACACACCTGTTCTAGAGTGGTACATGCACAGAGGTTATCGTCATGGCGTGAACGAGACCTGACCCGCAACTTCCCTTCAGTTGTATAGAGAATGCCTTAAATTATTTTATATTTGGCTCTCAGAAACCGAAGGCGTCTCTTACGGCTGTCACTTTGAAATGCTTTAACTTTAAGTAGGTACATATGTATATTACAGTTAGCTAGCCGAAAGCATGCGGACGGGCGGGCGATCGCATTATTTTGTACTGAACTACCACAGAGATATACTATCATAGAACGCATTTGCCCGGCTTACCTACTCAGTGCACGGGTCGAGGTGCAAGTTCGCCGCCATGATTTACTCAACCGGCGAGACTAATCTGTTACACCGGCACTTTATTTCTACCTCCTTCTAGATGCTTTGTGGTATCGAAATACGGTTTAGTGCAATTTGTAGGTATGGTACTTCTCTTTCGTGTTTTTAAGTTTTGGTGGAAATATGATTTTCGTGAGAGTGTAAAATTGGGGTTTTTTCACGTAAAATTTGCAAACGTGTTCTATTTTTAGAAACAACCTCGCGGAAAAACCAGGTCTGTGTGTACTCCGGGGAATAATATGTTGTTTAATTTAACACAGCGCCATCAGTTTGGTTGTTTTTTTTAATTCATCGAGGTGTTTAGTGAATTTTGAATATATATATGAGGATTTCTTTGTAGAGATTTCTTCTTTTCAAGTGACATGGTCGGGGTTGCTGTGGAGTAAAAAGTTTGATAGTTTAGAGGAGTTTTGTTCACTGTTTTTCATAAAGTAAGTTTCTGTTGGAGGGAAACATTGTTATTGGTAGGTAAATATTGCTTGTATGAGATGGCTCGTATCAATATTTGTGTTATATCAAGGTGTCTGGTCATGGTAAATTTGTTATTTTAAAGTTTAAAATTATGTGGAGAATATAACAATGCCCAAGAAGGGCCGTTCAAAGATTTTTTTGTAGAAAGGAAAGGTTGGCAACAAAGAAAAAGAAAGTATGGGGGTAAATTTCAAGATAAAAGTTATGAAGGGGAGAAAAATGATGATGCCAGAGTTAGGTTCAAACAAAAAAAGGCTCTAGTGGATATGAAAAGAGTCAGAGGTGTGATGATGGGGAAAGAAGGGAACATGACGATCGTGATGTATTATTTATACGTTCCGAAAGATCTACATGTACATTTTATTTTTTTCGTTGTTGTGGGTGGTAATTGTTTTTTCGGTGTTTTACAGGGAAGATGATCATCTTTATTTAAGACAAGTCATTGTAAGTTCATTATGTACCCCTCCACATATTTACACCACGAGTTGCCATTGCTCAGAAGCTCCACTAAAGAAGAATGCTTAAAAAACCAAATTCAGAGGGAATGTTCTTGGGGGTATTTGTATATTTAGGGAGAAGAGCACATCATAAGATGAAGAAGTGTTAACATGAACACATAGTTTAATGTAAAGAGTAGTCACGGTAGGGTTTAAACATGTTCATTCATATCTCGTTTTATATTTGTATGTGATGAGAGCAACCATTTTTTATTACGCTGGGCGGTGATCGGTTTGAGATATTGGGAAGAGGTCTGCATAAATGAAGGTTTTGCACAATTATTCAGGGGCTGCTTTGGGTCTTCTGTTGGGGGAGAAGCCCTTGAAAACCAACTGATTTGGCCTTTTTAAAGGCCATGGATAGATCATCTCTTGTCAAAAAAGTCTTGATTTTGAAATGGTTATTTATAATTTTGGGGGCCATATGACAGTTTGGCTTTCCTTTTTTTACTTGAGGAAGCAAAGACATCCCTTGCCTTCTCCGGGATTTACGTCACTGTAAAACAATTAAAAATGATTGCCTTATCATTTTTTTATATTTATGTTAAACTAACATTAAATTTGGACCGTTTGTAGAGGGTTTAGATTGTAAGTTTACACAACGAAGTTTTGAACAGGTACAAGAAAATTCGCAATTGTAAATTTTTAGCCAGGTGGTTCATTTCGTAAATGGTAAAGTAGCAAGACACTTATTTATAAGCTAGTTATGCTCTTTTTTGTTATGTCACTGGCTGTGCTGTTATCAGCGAAACGTTAATTTTTCATGAAGTCCGCTTTTTCTTTGAAAGTGATTTGTTGAGCTATTGCATATGGGTGTTTGGAATGATGAAATTTGTCTTTTACGGAGTTTTTTACTGGACAGTGCAGTCTTATTCATAGACCTGGCTTTCTTATTGCTTTTACATAGTTTAGGTTATCGTTTGATCAGTTGCAAGTCGTGGCCATACATAAACTTGCTATATTATTATTTTTATAAGAAAAAGAACTGCATGGAAATTATTAAAACAATTTTTATATAGTGCAATGGCAACAGTTTTGTTCCGTTGTAAGAAGTCACTTTCAGAAAGGCGACAACAAGTTCTTGTTATAGTGTGTAGGAAGAAGCGAGACTGTTTAATGATGTGATGACAGACGAATCGCCGCTAATAGTTATAAACTAGGGACATCGATATTTTTGGTATTCGGGTTTCATGAAGGGACGTATAGATGTTGCAATTTATCTTTAATGATTTGTAAGTGATTGATTCGGTTCTCTGATTTGTGGAGGTCAACGTCGTTCAAGTGTCTATACATTACTGAACTAAGAAATTACTGGCGAAGGGTTAGTAGTGACGTATGTGTGTGGGATTATAATTTGGAGAAATAGTGACAATAGGCCTAAGGCTAGAGTAAAATGTCATCATTATTAACATTTATGTTGAGAGAATGTAGGTGTAAGTAACGCTGACAAAGGAATTTTTACTTTGCTGTTTTATATATTTTTTTTAATTTTATTTCATCATTTGTAAAGATTATGGTAATTCTGAGATATCGACATTTCTTTTGAGTCTCGTTAACTTGTTATTACATCAGTGTTACTTACCACAATTTTTTATTAAGAAAGCTGAGAGTAAACTTGGTGCGGAGCGAACAAAACTTTTTAAAAACCATTATTCTTTAAAAATTCTTTATGTTCAACATTGGAAATTTTTTCCTTTTGTTCATTAACATAAATCCATCTTCAACCAAGTGACTACAACGTTACTGTCATGTATATACAGACTCATTATCGTTTCCAACATTACGTCATAACAGTGTACTCCACCTGTATTCACTAAACAGCTAAACAAATGGCATGTTTTTCCTTATTAACTGCACTACTTAAAATACAATTTTGACTAAAGTCTGTTTGGTCGAATGGTCTGTCTTGACCCATTGGCGCATTACCATCTTTTATCAGAAACCCTCATGCTGTACAAGGAGTTACCAAGGAGCCGGGACATTAGGAATACCTTACATTGAATGCACAAGCAACAGCTTGTAAAGGACGTTTGAAATGTTGACTGATGTGACGTTTTGCTCTTTCTACAGTTCTAAATCAACTGCTGTATAATCTTTTCCTGATTTACTGTCAACTATGAGTTCAAAATGGGGAAACCTCATTATACCGGCAATCGAGTATTTCTTTGGTGTGTTACACGTTCCACCTCAACCACATTTCTAAAGTGAATGAACAATGTTCCTGGATTACAAGTGTGGAACTTAACTTAGCTGCTATTGGGCAAAACACAATACAAGTATTTTGGAATGGTATTTTTGTCCCCCTAAAATATAAAATCACCTTTAAAGTACAAGACGACTTGGTTTGTCGGCACCGCGACTCGTCTAGACGTTCGTCTTGTTATGGGAAACTGCGGTTGCCAATTAAAGTACCCGACCCCTGGGTCATTTCCCCCAACTAGCTGCTTCAATGAGTTAGTTCGTTAGTTAGATGAGATTTAATGACACACCAACACGAACGTGTTACATAGTGTCAGTCAACTCGATAAAAAAGTTAAAAGTTAAAATTTATTTTCAAGTATGGTTCAAGTTCAAGTTTGGTTTCCCTTTAGTCGCCTCTTACGACAGGTGGGAAATACCGTGGCATATTCTACAACCCCAGCCCACAGGGGGCTGCTTCAATGAGGAGCAGTTTTGATGACCATTTTGGTGAAATAGAAGCCCAACAACTTTGGGTTTCAAATAACAAATTGTAACAAATTCTGAAACAAGGGATCGCAAAAGGTGATCGAAGTGCTAACAGTGCATTAAGGGCTACATCCCCTTTCAGTTTATTCTGAGATAAAATTCTATCAAAAAACAAACCTCCATGGCCATTTTCTTAAATGGCATATAAAGCAGAGGGTATTTTCATACTTTCATTGGTTCTTATTTCTGACTGATGGGCTCATTACAGGAAAGAACTCGAATTTCATTTGACAAACCGAATTCAACAACTGCACTTCGGACAAAGATTACTCCCAAAAGAAGTTAAAGAGCCCATGAAATGACTCAATGACAACGGTTTGGAGTCATTCTCTGACACTATCTATCACCAATAAAGCATTTATTTTAAAAAAATTCTGTCCCACAAAAGAGAAATGCTTAAGTGAAATGGTACCCCTTTCAGCACAACAGCTGAAAAATGTAAAAGATGTAATTAAAGTGCATTGAACCAAAAACGACATCATCACAGGAAACCAACTTCACAGTGTGTGTATTATAATGCTAACATTTTGCTCACAGATTGCGTAGCATGAGACCGGTACTGGTCAAATAATTTCTGAATTAGCCTATATTTGAAGAAAGTCCCAGTATAAAGCCAAAAATATATCAATCAAAATTTGAAATTCGCACTCCCAATTCCTCAAAAGAGGAATTTTATCATTATTCACTAAAGCTGTCCTATTCATCATGTTAGGCCTATCAGTTTGAATTTTTGGTTCCAGCAATAAAGTCGATCTATTACTAGACAGCAATTCTTCCAACCAGAAAAAGAAAATATTTCAACTCACATTCATTCAGATTGTTGAATAAGAAGACTGAATCTCACCCGGATTCCTTTGAAAGACATACCTTCCAAGTGAAATTTGTCACAAACATTATTGTAGAAATCAACCAATGGATCTTGTACTAGCATAGACTTCAAAATGCATGAAGTTGAAATTGTAACTTCATGACAACTTTTGATAAAAAATATGGAATATTCCTTAAATAACCAAAATATCAGCTAGTCTCCTTTCCCACTATATTTACTGTTCCTTTTCTTTGAACCAAGTCAAATTGCAGCATTAGCACATTCATCCAAAACAACACAGAACCTGTTGGTAGTATTTAAGCCACTGTGCAGAATGGTATACAGTATTGCATATGGGCCTGTGTAATGAGAGCATCATTGCTTCCTTCCCAATAAAATAATAGTTACATAACACTGGAGGACAAAAGATGCAGTTATATTCCCCAGGATATTTTTCTGTGTGTATAACCTCTTACCACGGATCTTCCACACACTTGTACCATGTGTTATATACCAAACAATTTTCCCTGCTAGTTGGCTCAAGGAATATTGAGAAGTCACAAAACTCCATCTGTTGAAGAGGGGTATTCCTAGGTGTTAAAACCACCCTTTTCACTGGATTTGAGAAGCAAACATAGGTTTAGGTTTTGTAATGATAATTTGTTGATTATATCAATCATTTTAGGCCATCTATACATGCAAGATTGTGTAACATCAACAGAGCAGGGTATACTGCAAGTGCACTATAGTACACACAGTGTGAAGATGGGTTTCTGTGATGATGTCATTCTTGGTTCAATGCACTTTTACATTTTTCAGCTGTTGTGCTGGAAGGGATACCATTTCACTTGAGCATTTCTCTTTTGTGGGGTTGGATTTTTTAAAAATAAATGGTATTTTTGTGGATAGATAGTGTCAGAGATGACCCCAAATCATTGTTAATAAGTCATTTCATGGGCTTTTATGTCAGTGTCCTTCTAAGTGTGTTAGAACCTGTTTAACAGTTTCCAGCTTCAGCTATGTGGCTCTCGTGGTATCACGAATTTCGAGACTTAAAGGGAAATATTGCGTTTGTTTTACAAGGAAATGTCATCCTTTTAAAAACCAATATTTATTGGCAAAGTGTGATAAATAATTTCAGGTAAGACAGTATGGTAGCCGTCTTTGTAAGAAATTAGTTTCCCTCGAATAGAAATTCAGTTGCTTGTTGCTGAAGAATAATTTGCTTACCCAAACTTTCAACTTTTCAAAAGATGCAGCTTCCATAACTCTCCTTGTGCATAATATTTTGAGGGATGAAGCTACTGCTGGGGTTTATTGTTGTTACCAAATGATTTGAAAATGACTAGAGCCATTTAATTTTAATGTTATGTTGGGGCATTTTAAACGCAACATTTCCCTTTTGAGTATCTCTTCATAACAATCTCGTAGTTTCACTTTCTTGCTATTGATATTTTTGATATATTTTTGGTCATCTACATTTTACTTTATGACCGTCTCAACGGTAGTGGTGAGAGGCATCTTTGGCTACAATCAAGTCATCTCATGCCCAGATGGCAATTTGTTACGCCTACAACAACTATTTTTCAACTTCAAAAGAGTTGGTAAGATATCGCGGACAACACTTCCTTGTACAGAGTAACTATTGCCTGTTTTGCAGTACATTGCGAAAGATTCACAGTTGTTATCAATAATGTCGTAAGTTTCCTGATTTTCAGCCAGTTTATACAAAGCCCGAGCAAGGATTACATCACGGTGCTCTTTCGGTTTTTGTGAGTGAATGACTTTACGAACTTTCGTTTTGGTAAATGTGATGGTTTCACGAAGCAATCTGCAAGAGGTTTGTTTTCCAAATGACGATGATGACGACGGAGAGGAAGAGGTGAAAGAAGCAGAGGAGGAAGATAGAGAACCGGATGAGCCGGAAGAACCGGATGAGCCAGAAGAACCGGATGCACTATTTGTCCAGTGGATTACTCTGAGTTGAGTGTCTGAAAGAATCTCTTCAACTATCGCATGGTGTTGGTAAAGCAATCCTTCCCAAACGATGTGATCACCTTCCTCCAAATCTATTACAGAATTTATCGGCTCATGAGTAAGTTTTACTGACTGAAGATCTACCCGTTCTTTCAGAAAGAACCTTTGATTGCTAGCCTTGGTAGTAATGAAAAACCTTGGAGGGGTATCAAAGTAACAATCGCGGAGATATTCTAGTTTACAATTTTTGCATGTTAGACCCACAATAGCGTCACTGTATTTCAGCGTGTGATACTTAGTCCCATGGCAGTTGCAGGCGTCGGCTATCACAGTTTCTGAGGATGTAAACAAAATGTTGGGGTATTACCATTTCTTACCAGCTTACGGTTGGACATGAAAACATCTCAGGTTCTAGCCTGTTGATCGTACAATTTATAATGGATATTTGCATTGTTTGCAACACGTTACAGCATTACGTCAAATTTTATTGAAAAGCAAATGTATTGACGCGCACTGTTTAACAAGGTGTTTCTTGATTGGTTGTTGCCATTGTATTGTATCGATTGTATTCTTTGCTAGGGTTAGGGGTTAGGGGTTAGGTTAGGGATAAGGGCTATCGTTAGCCAGTAAGGAAATTTTTTGTTAAACAGTGCGCATCGCCCCAAGCAAATCCAACCTACCAACATTACCCAACGTAGTAATTGTTTATTGTTTATTTTTTTTTCAACTGTACTACATGCAAACGTACATTCATTATCATTATTATTATGATACAATACGTAATAATATTTACAAGAAACGTGAGTATGAAGACAGTAGAAAAGGAACCAGATGAAGCTTGCAAGCTTTTCTAGTCTGGCCCTAATAACTGAGATGTTCTTAATTGCTTACACAACTAGAATATATAAATACGAATATGACTCCTATAACATTTACATGATTGTATACAAAGAATTGCTGCTAGTTTGATGCTTACTTTTAGCCAGATTTTTAATTATTTATTTATTTGATTATTTATTTATTTTTTTTTTGCCAGATAAAATTAATTATCCACATACAATAACAAGAAGGATTTCTTTAAGTACTTCTTGAATAGATTAAGGTTAGGGGCATTTCTTATGCTAATGTCAAGAGAGTTCCAGAGAGATACCCCGCTACTTCTCACGTGAGAGTGCGCAAACATTGTCCTAGTATATGGCTGGAGAAGATTATCTCTTCTTCTTGTTGGATAGTTGTGATGACAACTATTAAGGTTGAAAAAGGAATGGAAATCAGGAGGGAGTTGACCGCTGTTGTGCCTATACAAAAGAACGCCTAACTGGTAATTGTAGTGGTCCTTTAGAGTTAGAATATTATAATGGTGAAAAAGTGGAAGAGAATGAGTGTATGGTGAAGCTTTTGATATAGTTCGTACAGCCCTCTTTTGAAGAATAAAAAGCTTGTCTGTATATGTTGGCAAGGCATTACCCCATAATAAAATACTATCAGTAAGGTGTGGTAAAATTAATGCATTATAGATAGTTAACAAGGAACAACTAGGAATATAATGTTTTAGTCTATTCATAACACCGACGATTTTAGAAACGGATTTAGTAACGTTATGAATGTGATCCTGCCATGTAAGTTTATTATCAATTGTAACCCCTAAGAACTTAGTAGAATTTTCACTACTTATGATGGTGTTCTTAAAATTTATAGTAAAACGTGCAGTGTCACCTTTCATATTATTAAAAACCAATAATTTAGTTTTACTTATATTTAAAGATAACTTGTTTGACGCTAACCATTCAGAAACATTTTTTAACTCTGAAGAAACAACTTGGAGGGCTCGACTGACATCAGGATTATGATAATAAACAGTTGTGTCATCGGCAAATAATATAAACTTCAGTAATTTTGACGACTTATACATATCATTGATATATAATATAAAAAGAAGAGGTACCAGTATTGAACCTTGCGGAACCCCGATATTAATATTATTAAGATTAGAGTCCTTCCCTTTAAAACGGACAAATTGTTTACGATTAGAAAGATAACTTTTAAACCAATCAAATGCCACACCCCGTATTCCATATCTGTACAGTTTGTTCAATAAAATTTCATGATTTATAGTATCAAAAGCTTTAGATAAATCGATAAATAAGGCCACGGTGCTGACTCTATTATCTAGGTTACACACTATATCATCAACAAACTTTAAAGCAGCCATATATGTGGAGTGATCCTTCCGAAATCCATACTGCCCGGAATATAATAGGTTATTCTTATTTATAAAAGCTGATAATCTATTGTATGTAAGTCTTTCAAAAATTTTAGAAATAGCAGGCAGAACTGAAACAGGGCGGTAATTAGATACAGTTTCAGCTCCACCAGATTTATAAATTGGAATGACCTTTGCAATTTTAAGTTCATTCGGGAAAACACCTTCAGAAAAAGATAAATTCAAAATATGAGTAAGAGGATCAATAATATGGCCATGTATCTGTTTTAAAATATCATTGGTAAGGCCATCACACCCTGGGGATTTCCCACTTTGAAGTTTCAATATAGTACTAACTACTTCCTCATGACTCACTGGGTGTAAAATAAAGGTATCTAAAACACTTATATCATTGAGATAACAATTGTAGTTATAGTACGTTACATCTATTTTAGAAGCTAGATTTTCGCCTACAGATGTGAAGAAATTATTAAAATCATTAGCAAAATTTTGCATGTTATTCGGATCATCATTTGTATGTAAATTCTCAATTCCAGTCGCATTAGTGTTGCCACCCCCTCTGTTCAGTATCCCATTAATACCAGACCAAATCTTCTTACTGTTATTTTTATTTTTACTAAAGTACTCATAGTAATACGATTTCTTGGCATTTCGAATTACCGCAGTTAATCTGTTCTTAAAATTGCGATAATGCAGTAAATTCTGTTCTGTGGGGCTTCGCTTATACGCACAATACAATACATTTTTCTTGCGAATGGACTTTAAAATACCAGAGGTAATCCAAGGGGATTTCTGTAAATTTTTCTTACACTTAATTTGACGCATAGGACAGTTTCTTTGGAAAATATCACAAAGTTTATTATTAAATTTAGTAAAAGCAGACTGAGCGTTATTGTCACACAAAATATCATGCCAATCAGTAGAATCTAATTCCAGTTTCATATTCAATATTTTAGAAGTACTAGTATCACGCTTAAAAATAGCAGGCCTAGTGAAATTCCTTCTACACGGACTTAAATGTTCACAAATAATAGCAATGGGATAACGGTCAGATAAATCAGTTCTAATGATGGTAGATCTAGTTGCGAAATTAATATTTGTAAATATGTTATCAATAAGTGTTTCCGATACTTCTGTCACCCTAGTGGGTTTATCAATTACAGGATAGAATGAGAATGATAATAATGTATTTTTAAGTAAGTCCGCGTTTTGTCCAGACAGTAGATTAACATTGAAATCCCCTGCAATAAAACAAACACTGCGATCATTATTTAAGGTATTTAAAATACTATTAAATTCAAGAAGAAATTCATCAACATCTTAGTTGGAGGTCGGTAAATAACTCCAGTAATAATTGTTTTACAAACCGCCGTTTTAATTTTCACAAATAATGATTCAAAATGATTCGAATTAGTTATATTATCCATAACGACAAACTCCATATCTGTTCGAACATAAAGAGCTACCCCTCCCCCACGTCTATGTGATCGTCCTTTACACACTAGTGTAAAATTTGGGATGTTGTACAGAGCAGTATAGTCATTTTCATACAACCATGTCTCAGTGATTGCAATTATAGAAAAGGGGTAGTTGTTAATATTGCTTATAAAATTTATAATCGAATCAAAATTTTTGGGTAAAGACCTGGCGTTTATGTGTAGTATAGAAAAATCCACATTACTATTGCTACTAGCAAACACATTGAAATTTTCGAAATCTGAATAACAACAATCAATTGGTACCTGTACAAAATTTGGATCTTCCTCGCGTATCATTTAATCAATAATTGGTAGATAAGTAAATAATAATAATAAAAAAAAGACTGAGATGAATACAATACTTAACTTAATACCCAAAGTACTTACTTCAGAGCGTGGAAATCAAAGCTGATTAAGAGTAGGTAATCCATGCAGTGAACATGTGCAGCAAGACAATCCTTAACAGAACAGTAATCATAATGAATACAACAAATTGCAGTAGATATTTCACAGTTTATACAGGATTCAAGTCAAAAGGAGAAGTACAACAAGTCACAAAAGAATAAAGTAGATAATCCCAAGTTAAAGTAGCAGACTTTCACTCAATCAATAGACGCATTTATAGTAGGTTCAATTGAAAGTAGGTTCTGGTTACAACAGGTTTTTACGCCATAAACTGGGTAGTTGGGGAGACTATCGGGAGCGAAAGGTTTTAAAGTCTAATTCTATTAAGGAAACTGTACCTTGGCAACGAAAGAAACCCATTTCTTAAGTTTCGTGCCATAAAAACAGGTGGAACCCTAAAAGGCCCTCTAAATAACAATCAATTACACTTTCGAGAACATCAATAATATTAAAAACACTGGAGTACCAAAACCACGTAATTGAAATGTAAAACTTAAGAAAACGAAGTTCGGGGCTTTCGCCACTTAAGAAGGGCTCGAAACAGGGCCCAAGTAGGGACTCAATTACACCTTTGAGAACAAATTTGAAACTGATACCGTTTAGTCTCCACTCATCACTGTTCAGAAAAATGTAACTTAAATCGAACCACTTACATCGCAGGTTTTCAAAAACGATAAAAAATTGAGATGGTCCTATAAGAAGTTCACGAGGAGGGCCCAACTGGGGGCCAAAATAGGTTCTAAAAGTTTTTACACTTTTGAGAAAACAGCTGAAATTGATTACGTAATATCCCATCACATCGTTTGACACAAAAATACTTAAGAAAGGGTGGATCCGGGCATTTTAGCATAAGAAGGGCTCAAATGGGCCTCATGACCCTTCACAATACTCGATTAAAAGTTCCAGAAAACCCCGATATTGAAAATAATTCATTTTTTACAACTCAAGTTTCACGATTGAAAGTTCACTTTAACAAGGTAGATGGGCCCACAAGACAGTTTCAAGTCGGGTCCGAATAACAGGATGACGTTCAAGTTGGGGGCGAAACTGAAATATATTTCCATTTACTTTTCTTGTACCCAAAACATTACTTTAGAAAGGATGGTCTGGGACTTTTCACAGATCGTCATTGATGGCTCCCGCAAAATCACGTCTTTTCTCATAGAAGAGCAATATAAGCAGGACGTAATAGTATTTTTATTTTCTTAAGTCATGCAATAACCGAGACTTAATAACTGGTCCGATTGATATTATATTAACCTATAATTGGCACGAGCCTAGGCAAGCAGAATACGACAGGTGAGCATAAAACTGTCATACTATACCCTTTCAATATAGCAAAATGCATTAGACTGATAACTCAGGGGCAGTTAAAAAGAATGCACTGTGGTCTTACCTCAAAGATTTGTAAAGTCATATGGACCAAAACGTGGTTAAAAACTCAAAGGTTCAGACGCTTGTGGCATCCCACTGGGAGAATAGACTCCATAAAAACTAGAAAGCCAGAAGGCTTAATGATTCTATGCCATATGATATTAACGAACATGGCTGCCCTCATGAAAAGCATGAGATCCCTCACAATTTTTGAGATATACTAGTAACGTCAAAACCTTTTTGAAATCATGTGACCCCAAATGAGCTTTCACCCCCACTTAAAACAAAAGGGAACACCCAATTTACATGACCAACAAAGTGCTAAATATGAGCAATTCAGAAGTTGAGTATAAGATTCCTCCACAGTTATCTCCCTAAAAATGTCATGTCTACAACGTTTTGACCCTTTGTAACCCCAAATGAGCTTTGACCTCCACAAAAAAGAGGGATTCTGACACACTTTATGATGCTAGTAAGCTATATATTGCCTAATAACTTGATAAAGAGGAATTAATCAAAATTTCGAGTATTGAGGACAGCTTTATTTACTGATGTCTCTATGCTCCGAAAAGTCAACTTCTTTAAGGTTAGTGTTAGAACAAGCTCTCATCATAACACTGTCCTCCATGCATTGGAACATAGAAACATCTGAACAGAGAGGTGTAACCTTGGCTATTAGTGACAGCCCTTTTGTATTTGATTTTTGGTGAAATGCCCTTCCCAATGGCTATGATGTCCTTGAAAATTAACAAAAAATGAGAACCCTATAGTATTAATCAAGAAATTAACAAAATTTGTAGTTTGCCCTTAAATTGTCTACTTAAAGGAACAGCATAAACAGAGTACAAGTCAAGCGTCCCTTATTTGATACGCAGTAAATATGCTTGCTTTGATTACCTGAACGACAGTACTTTCTGAAAAATAAGCCTTGCCCAGAGGACTAAATAGAGTCAGACACTATTTATACACAGGTAGGAAATGGTGAAGTCCATTGAGCTGTATGATCTAATGAGATAATCATTCTGGACACTTTTGTGGTCAAATGTGATAGATTATGTTAGATAAAAGTGACCTGCAATTTGCACAGAGGTGTATCAGTTACAGTTTTAATTATTCAATTAGACAATCTCAGTTCATGCACGCTCAAGGGTACTGTTCCAAATGATCAGTAATTTAGTTCTTCTGTAAAGCTAATAACCAGTGGTGTATTTAACTATTTAGGTCCCACTTACTCACTCACATGTCCCTATGAGGACAGTGGCACAAGGTTTGTCTGAGACTATTAACAATCTTTGATACTAAATTTAAAATTCATTTTTCATTTTTTCTTTAGGTTTATCGAAGAGACAATGTTGGTATGCCCTAAAAGATATTCTTGTGCATCACACAGAGCACTTGATCTGTTCAAAGTTTACACTTGTGAAGTTCTCCACTGAATAATTCTCTGCTTTGTGGGCATTGGAGCCTTCTTCAATATGTCCAGGCTTTGTCCCCAAATGACCCTTAGACAGCCTTTGTTTAAACTCATGTTCCAGACACTGCTACAGAAGGAAATAAATTTCCTGATAATCTATATACTTGTGGCGAAATCAGCATACCCATGCCAAAGATGAAGTAATTAACATGTCAAGACAAGCAGACTTTTCCTTTTAACATTTTTATGTTTTTCTCTAGCTACTAACCAGGGTTGTTTGATTTAAATCACGCTGATTAAAATCACGATTAAAATCATGATTTTAATTGAAACTTATCATGATTTAATCCAAAAAATCTGATTTATCGATTTATTTTATTTAAATCACCGATTTATATAATGATTTTTTAAAAAAAAAAAATGAACAACCCTGCTACTAACTCCAATGTGTATTAATACTGGCACTAAATATATTAGCAGGACGAAACTTCAAACCACATTCAACGTAAGTACCAAATGATGCCCACTTTTGTGAACTTTATATCTTATTAATACCATTGGGTTTGAGTGGATAAACTGTTCCAAAAACTTACCTATGCCCCTTACATTACCCATGCCTTTCAATATTCTTTAACCCTATCTACTCATGAATATTTACTCTAGCATTTGCAAGGTTTTGATTTTCTAACCTCTGATGACCCCAAAGGACCTTCAACCTCCAATAAAACAATGGCCATCATCTCCTCATTTTGGGCAATCCACATGGTTAGTATGAGATCCCTAACAGTTACCCCTTCTTGAAATATAATGTTCACAGTGTTTTGACCTTTTCATCTCTGGTTACCTCAAATGACCTTTGACTTCTACCAAAACAATAGGAATCATTTGCTTGAAACGGGCAATCCTTATGCTAAGTAAGACATCCCTCACAGTTACCCTTCTTGAGATATTGTGCTAACAGGGTTTTAACCTTTTTACTTCTGGTGACCCCGAATGACCTTTGACCTCCACCAAAAACAATAAGGGCCATCTAATCAATATAGACAATCCACATGGTAAGTATAAGATACCTCACATTTATTCTTCTGGAGATATTGTGTTTACAAGCAATTCTCAAAGCATTTCTGTAACTATTTGACCTCTGGTGACCCCAAGTGACCTTTGACCTATACGAAATAATAGGGATCATCTACTCAATATGGACAATCTACATGCCAAGTATGACATCCCTAAGGGTTACCCTTCTTGAGGTTCGTGTTTACAAGCAGGTGTCACACACACACGCCCACACATTGGCGGCTCGCCATAGGGGAAGGGGGGGGGGGACTTGTGCCCCCAAACATTTCCAAAGCATGGTCTTCAATTTTCCAGAAATAACGTTATTCGATATGACATGAATAAAAAGTAGCCTTTTTCTTATTCTGGGCAAAGTATCCCAGCCTTATCTCTCATACAAATGTCATATATTATTTAAAAAGTATAAACTAATGCGTAATTGTCAAGGATATAGTTCGTAATTGTATCAAAATTTTAGCCCAGTACCGGCCGCCCAGAATCGTTGATAGCGCTACCAGTACCAATACAGCAGGATCAAAAATAAATAAATAAAAAACAAAACAAAACATTGACCATCAATATGAATACATGGCATAGCACCCGCTTTGTTCAAGTTTACCTTTTGTAGAAAATGTGTCAACTTCAGTTGCTAATATCTCAAGAACCGAACATGAGAAATGAATGAAAACGTCACCAGAGTGCTTAGAGTATGTTCGTCTTTAACATATTAAACAAAAAATTGGTTTTGGTCTATTCTTTTTAATTGAGATTTTACTTTGCGACAAAGAAAATGATAAAATGTCACATCGTCCTGTAAAGGAGCCAGTACATTTTATCTAGCAATTTTCTGATCATTTTGCAATTTGATTTTCTTTTTATTAAAATGAAGATTTTATTGCAAAGAAAGGCTCAAAATAACGACTGCTTAAATTCTACTTACAATCCTGGCAAATGCAATTTCCGGCTATCTGAGAGGTCGCGATTTTTCAAAGTTTTCTGTACGCTCCGCGCCAACTGATGGTGGCGCTTCGCTTAGATAGTCTTTCGGGCAGTCATACACCACTTCTCATGCCCCTCCCCCAAAAAATATTTCTGCACGACATCCCCTGATACTATTTGAGACGTCTTGGTCTCAAGTTGAGTTTGCCACCCAAACAAATTTCCTTATATCCGCCCTTGCGCCCACACATACACACAGTGTCACACTACATCACTATCGCTTACATTCTTACATGAGACACGCAGCGTACAAGAACATCTTTTCCACAGTACCTCATGGAGATTGGGAACTTCTGGACAACTAATACACACCGTGTGGCTCATTGGGCCCCAGATGCACGAGTCAGCCCAAACGAGAACTATCCAGAAGAGCACTGGTGACACCAAAGACAGTAACACAGCAGGTGAATAGGATGAGGAGGACGACTGAGATGCTTTGTATCTAGTGGCGCAGCACCGAGGGGGAGGGGTGGTGCTGGGGGCAGGGTACATTGCCCCTGGCTCTGAAAACTGAAAATTCGGAAATTTAGCATTTGTAACACCAATCAATCACAGTGAAGTTGTCCAAAATCTTCTTTCATGAAATCCCGAGTTCTCCCCATTAAGAGCCAGGCTCCACTTTTGTAATTATTCATTTCAAAATTTTCCGCGAGATTCGCCCACCGCAATTTGTACTTCCTAATGCAGTAGGTTTTTCTCATAATTTAGAAATTTCAGAACTTTGGAAATGAAAAAATACCAGATCATCAAGTGAAATTTGCACTTACAAGGCTAATTTCATGAAAATTTCTTTCATGAATTCCAAAATTTCTCCAGTATAAGTGATTAACTTTTAAAATGTCCTCGCAGAGCCTCAATTCATAGGCCCATGATAACATTGGGTAGCAACAACGATGTTTGGTCGCATTTAAATTTTAGACTCGAAATAAAACTTCTTCTTCAGTTATTCCTGAGCTTTTCACATAAACTTATGTAGGACACCCAGAATCCATTTTTTTCAGAATACAAGTTCAACTTCCATATTTTCAAATATTTGTTAAAAATGGCCAGAATTTAGTCGAGCTTCGCCCACCACAAATTACCTCCTGTAGAGAAATGGTGTTCACACTTGAAGAAAAAATGGGAAATTTGGGTGCTCGTCCCCCTACCCTGGAAAAATGCCTTGCTACGCCACTGTTTGTATTAGAGCCTAAGATAATTGGGATCGGTTCCATATAACCTATTTATTGCAAGAATACTCTTTTATTTCACGTGTAAGTACTTTATACGATAATAAAGATTTCGTTTTCTGTTTATTTAAAGAAGAACTGTAATGCGAAATAATGTATTTCGCCCTTCGTGTTCACAAGATGCACTAAACATTTTAAAGTACATTATGCCTACACGATGAATAAAGATTATCGTTTCTGTTTGAAGAAAAAACTGTTATCTGGAATATTTTTTCCACTCGTGGTGTTTGCAAGATGCACTTAAGATTTAAGGCAAATACTTTTTACGATAAACACATCATTTTCTGTTTGATAAAAAAATGTAGTCTGAAAATAATATATATATATATATTTTTTTTTTTTTTTTGCCATTTGTTTATTGTTTATTTTTTCAACTGTACTACATGCAAACGTACATTCATTATCATTATTATTATGATACAATACGTAATAATATTTACAAGAAACGTGAGTATGAAGACAGTAGAAAAGGAACCAGATGAAGCTTGCAAGCTTTTCTAGTCTGGCCCTAATAACTGAGATGTTCTTAATTGCTTACACAACTAGAATATATAAATACGAATATGACTCCTATAACATTTACATGATTGTATACAAAGAATTGCTGCTAGTTTGATGCTTACTTTTAGCCAGATTTTTAATTATTTATTTATTTGATTATTTATTTATTTATTTATTTTTTTTTTGCCAGGTAAAATTAATTATCCACATACAATAACAAGAAGGATTTCTTTAAGTACTTCTTGAATAGATTAAGGTTAGGGGCATTTCTTATGCTAATGTCAAGAGAGTTCCAGAGAGATACCCCGCTACTTCTCACGTGAGAGTGCGCAAACATTGTCCTAGTATATGGCTGGAGAAGATTATCTCTTCTTCTTGTTGGATAGTTGTGATGACAACTATTAAGGTTGAAAAAGGAATGGAAATCAGGAGGGAGTTGACCGCTGTTGTGCCTATACAAAAGAACGCCTAACTGGTAATTGTAGTGGTCCTTTAGAGTTAGAATATTATAATGGTGAAAAAGTGGAAGAGAATGAGTGTATGGTGAAGCTTTTGATATAGTTCGTACAGCCCTCTTTTGAAGAATAAAAAGCTTGTCTGTATATGCTGGCAAGGCATTACCCCATAATAAAATACTATCAGTAAGGTGTGGTAAAATTAATGCATTATAGATAGTTAACAAGGAACAACTAGGAATATAATGTTTTAGTCTATTCATAACACCGACGATTTTAGAAACGGATTTAGTAACGTTATGAATGTGATCCTGCCATGTAAGTTTATTATCAATTGTAACCCCTAAGAACTTAGTAGAATTTTCACTACTTATGATGGTGTTCTTAAAATTTATAGTAAAACGTGCAGTGTCACCTTTCATATTATTAAAAACCAATAATTTAGTTTTACTTATATTTAAAGATAACTTGTTTGACGCTAACCATTCAGAAACATTTTTTAACTCTGAAGAAACAACTTGGAGGGCTCGACTGACATCAGGATTATGATAATAAACAGTTGTGTCATCGGCAAATAATATAAACTTCAGTAATTTTGACGACTTATACATATCATTGATATATAATATAAAAAGAAGAGGTCCCAGTATTGAACCTTGCGGAATCCCGATATTAATATTATTAAGATTAGAGTCCTTCCCTTTAAAACGGACAAATTGTTTACGATTAGAAAGATAACTTTTAAACCAATCAAATGCCACACCCCGTATTCCATATCTGTACAGTTTGTTCAATAAAATTTCATGATTTATAGTATCAAAAGCTTTAGATAAATCGATAAATAAGGCCACGGTGCTGACTCTATTATCTAGGTTACACACTATATCATCAACAAACTTTAAAGCAGCCATATAATTATGTGGAGTGATCCTTCCGAAATCCATACTGCCCGGAATATAATAGGTTATTCTTATTTATAAAAGCTGATAATCTATTGTATGTAAGTCTTTCAAAAATTTTAGAAATAGCAGGCAGAACTGAAACAGGGCGGTAATTAGATACAGTTTCAGCTCCACCAGATTTATAAATTGGAATGACCTTTGCAATTTTAAGTTCATTCGGGAAAACACCTTCAGAAAAAGATAAATTCAAAATATGAGTAAGAGGAACAATAATATGGCCATGTATCTGTTTTAAAATATCATTGGTAAGGCCATCATACCCTGGGGATTTCCCACTTTGAAGTTTCAATATAGTACTAACCACTTCCTCATGACTCACTGGGTGTAAAATAAAGGTATCTAAAACACTAATATCATTGAGATAACAATTGTAGTTATAGTATGTTACATCTATTTTAGAAGCTAGATTTTCGCCTACAGATGTGAAGAAATTATTAAAATCATTAGCAAAATTTTGCATGTTATTCGGATCATCATTTGTATGTAAATTCTCAATTCCAGTCGCATTAGTGTTGCCACCCCCTCTGTTCAGTATCCCATTAATACCAGACCAAATCTTCTTACTGTTATTTTTATTTTCACTAAAGTACTCATAGTAATACGATTTCTTGGCATTTCGAATTACCGCAGTTAATCTGTTCTTAAAATTGCGATAATGCAGTAAATTCTGTTCTGTGGGGCTTCGCTTTTACGCACAATACAATACATTTTTCTTGCGAATGGACTTTAAAATACCAGAGGTAATCCAAGGTGATTTCTGTAAATTTTTCTTACACTTAATTTGACGCATAGGACAGTTTCTTTGGAAAATATCACAAAGTTTATTATTAAATTTAGTAAAAGCAGACTGAGCGTTATTGTCACACAAAATATCATGCCAATCAGTAGAATCTAATTCCAGTTTCATATTCAATATTTTAGAAGTACTAGTATCACGCTTAAAAATAGCAGGCCTAGTGAAATTCCTTCTACACGGACTTAAATGTTCACAAATAATAGCAATGGGATAACGGTCAGATAAATCAGTTCTAATGATGGTAGATCTAGTTGCGAAATTAATATTTGTAAATATGTTATCAATAAGTGTTTCCGATACTTCTGTCACCCTAGTGGGTTTATCAATTACAGGATAGAATGAGAATGATAATAATGTATTTTTAAGTAAGTCCGCGTTTTGTCCAGACAGTAGATTAACATTGAAATCCCCTGCAATAAAACAAACACTGCGATCATTATTTAAGGTATTTAAAATACTATTAAATTCAAGAATAAATTCATCAACGTCTTCCCTTGGAGGTCGGTAAATAACTCCAGTAATAATTGTTTTACAAACCGCCGTTTTAATTTTCACAAATAATGATTCAAAATGATTCGAATTAGTTATATTATCCATAACGACAAACTCCATATCTGTTCGAACATAAAGAGCTACCCCTCCCCCACGTCTATGTGATCGTCCTTTACACACTAGTGTAAAATTTGGGATGTTGTACAGAGCAGTATAGTCATTTTCATACAACCATGTCTCAGTGATTGCAATTATAGAAAAGGGGTAGTTGTTAATATTGCTTATAAAATTTATAATCGAATCAAAATTTTTGGGTAAAGACCTGGCGTTTATGTGTAGTATAGAAAAATCCACATTACTATTGCTACTAGCAAACACATTGAAATTTTCGAAATCTGAATAACAACAATCAATTGGTACCTGTACAAAATTTGGATCTTCCTCGCGTATCATTTAATCAATAATTGGTAGATAAGTAAATAATAATAATAAAAAAAAGACTGAGATGAATACAATACTTAACTTAATACCCAAAGTACTTACTTCAGAGCGTGGAAATCAAAGCTGATTAAGAGTAGGTAATCCATGCAGTGAACATGTGCAGCAAGACAATCCTTAACAGAACAGTAATCATAATGAATACAACAAATTGCAGTAGATATTTCACAGTTTATACAGGATTCAAGTCAAAAGGAGAAGTACAACAAATCACAAAAGAATAAAGTAGATAATCCCAAGTTGAAGTAGCAGACTTTCACTCAATCAATAGACGCATTTATAGGTTTAAAAGGACACACTGACACTAACAATTGGAGATCTCTATATTATGCACGAGTGTGCAATCCAAAGGAAGCGTCCAAAATAAAATGGCGTCTGCATGTTATGGTCAGCCTATAGACATCGGAGTTCATCATCTGTCCTGATTTGTAACTTCTTCTCGTCCCTGGTTATGATATAAATCCGCCCATCTAGAGTCCAGTGCCGTGCGACCTTAGGGTGCTTCCTCACGTTGGCATATAATCGCTGTTTGTTTGCGGTTAAGTCTTCATTAATGAATATGCGGCTCCCCTTCAAACTAGACCTTGCCCGGTATACTTTGTCTCTCATATTATAAGTTGCAAACTTAACAATGATAGATCTTGGCTTACTATTATCGACATCCCGGTACGGAACTCTGTGCGAACGGTCAATGTCTGAAGGCTTAACGTCTACATTCAATCTTTCTTTGGCTAATTTAATAACAGTTTCGTCGGTTGTTTCGTTCTCAACCTCAGGCAAACCGTAAATTCTCAGGCAATTCCTCCTTGAGTATTGCTCCTCTTCATCTAGTTTACTTTCCATTGAGTTTACTTTCTTACGCAAAGTTTCAATTTCTTTGGTAGCATTATCAATCTGTTCTTGTGTTTTAGCAAGTTCCACCTGGAAAGCTGCTTCTATTTCTCCACAAATTTGTTCTTTAATCGCCACAGTTATAACTGGCAGTAAGACTTTAACAAGGTTTCTGCTGAATTCCTCAGAATTGATGACCAAAGTTATCTCGTTGCGTATCACTCCGGCTATGTCCACTTCCGACACTGTGTCATGCTTTGGTACATTAGGCCGATTAGGTGTAGGCTGCGTAGGCGTCGTGGCTTTCCTCCTTGCACCGGTTCGATTTGATGGTGTATTTCTTTTTGGTCGTTCTGACATTATATCTTCAAAATTGTAATTTATGATGCACAGAAATATCTAAACTGTATATATATACGGATTTCCGCTGCTCAAAATTATTTCATAACGGAGAATTTCGTTAGGATTTTTTTGATTTACGAACTAGTTGTGTTGCATGTGTAGCACTCCTAGTAACCTAGGTCAATTCCGCTCATTTTGTTTGCAAAATGCCACAAACATTTAAGATCCGCTCCGTTTTACAATACACTTGGTTGCAATTAGACCATGTCTGATTTTTCTTCTTTTTCATCCTTAAAGCAGGTTATGCTGCTTGATGAAAAAAAAAAAAACAACCTTCATCGTTTACCTTCAATCTTACTCTTCCATTTGATACCAACCCGGTAGAAATCCTTCACACCAGGGTTTTTTCCGGTGAAATTTCACTAATTAGAGCATTAATTACGATAGAAAGACACTTCATCTACTTTTTTCGGCTAAACTCTTATGCAAAGACAACGGGCTCTTATTTCAATTTGACCAATCACAATGCAAGAAATCAAGACGTCAAATTATGCCTATCCTTATCGTGTACCCTTTGACACAATGATATACGTATCGCCAATGTATCACACATGTTGTGTACATGCATTACGGATCTTCTATCACAACCGTTCTCAGCTCAATATACAGAATAGACCCACAGTTAGTTTCACTGTAGCCCAAAGTTTCTTTTTGAATGTCAAAGAGAAAGTGAACATTATCTTGAAACTTGGGACGGATCAAAATCGCACGATCAGCGACAAAATTAAAAAATAAACAATGGAGCCAAAACGAGTGAATAGGGATTTGTCAATGAATCTGGGTTCGCAAATGAAACGAATGAATTGCGCAGTCGATTCGATGCGATGTGCAAATTAGACACGTAAAGGCCGTTCGAATAACGTAAGTATCAATTGAACGAAATTTCACCGTCTGTTTTGTTTACGTTTTGCTTGACCCCTTCTCAAAATGACCTTCTGAATATGCATCAAATTCATTGGGCGGAGCTAGAGTCAAATAATAAGGTAGAATAGCGTTTCCAAACCGTTGAAATCATTTTGAAACTTTTTTCGAATTTTTGCTCATTTTCGGAAAAAAAGACTAAGGTACGTTAGTTTTTAAAGCGTTTTACATTTGTATGGAGTACAGCCCATACATTTGATGAACCCTGGAAACGTACTAAAAATAACAGCATAACCTGCTTTAAGAAAAGTCGTGTAAAGACAGCTGCCGCTGTCGTTTCAGCACCTTTTAATTTCAAAATTCAAACGAGGTGATTTAATTTCAACACGAGAGATGCATTTAGTTTAGAAACTTCATGGCTTAAAGACCTTTGCTTGCGAATGTTGCTCTTTCCAGAGTCAAAATTTTTGATGTCAAACTGTAAAACAAGTGCTATTTTGATGTACATTGTTATCACAGCAGCACATGCAACTTTGTCGCAAGTCTAATTGGACCTGTAATTACGATTGACAACTACATTTTTAGAAAATTCCATGGGTAGTTTCGGGGCCTGGATTAATGAAGTTCATTACACGAAGAGTTGGTTGGCTTCACTTGATATTCTTGTACTGAAACACTGTAAATGATAAAACCGTATTTGCTACAATGAGAAGTGCATGAACTGATGAGCGGGCAGTGCAAAAATGAACTTGTGAAGTTAAAATTCGTATAATGTAAAACACTTACCACACTTGAGAAAAGCAGCGATTCGTAGCTACTTAATAACTGCTTATAAAACTTAAAAACTGTGACTAAAAAAAAAAGACTTGAATAACAAATGCCTCAGTCGATTTACCTGCTTGACATATGGAACTGGTGTGACATTGGATATACTGTATGGCAATCCATTAAGCTTTGCCCAGCGCCTATAGTATACAGTATCATGTAGTTCCAGCTGAGTCCGACCCGAATTGGACGTGTCATGAGGACCTATTGGTAGAGTTCTTTAAATACACTTGAAACTTGAGATGTAAGTGTGTGAAGTGTATTAAATATCGGCGTTTTCCAAGCAAATGCTATCGCGCTCTGTGTAGGGTCATGTGATCCATTCGAAGCCCTTCTGAAACAAGGACGCCCGGGACCATCCTTTCTTAAGTATTTTTTGTGTCAAGTGATGTGTAGGGATATTACAAGATCAATTTCAGCTGAATTCTCAAAAGTGTAATTGAAAGTCTATTTGGGCAACTACTTTGCCCTTTCTTTAGAGAACCCTCCTTCCATGCAATCATTTCGATTTTAAGTGTTATTTTTGGAAAACCTGCGATGTAAGTGGATCGATTGTTTGTAATATTTACTTTGTTCTGACACGTTGAAATGGGTCCATTTGGACCCCTGGTGATCTATTTGAGCCTTTCTTAAGCGATAACGCCCTGGAAAATCCTTTCTTAGGTTCCATTTTCTATGCATGACCCGTGACGAGTGGAGACCAAGTGGTTTCAACTTTGTTCTCAAAAATGTACTTGAGACCCTACTTGGGCCCTACTTAAAAAATGGGAAAAAATTATTTAAAAAATACTTCGAGCCCTTCTTAAGCTTGGCGAATGCACCGGATTTTGTTTTCTTAAGTTTCATATTTCAATGAACTGGTTGTGGTACTTTCAGTGTTTTTTTATATTTTGAAAGTGTAATTTGATCGTCATTTTGAGGACCTTTTAGGTTTCCACCTTTTCTTATGGCCCCGAAGATGGGTTTCTGTCGTTGCCAAGTATCATTAATAGGATGGTACCTTCAAACCTTTCGTTCCGATAGTGCAAATGATTAGGAGGCTAGCTCCCCAGATAAGGTTTAAAATAGTTAAATCTGTATGTGAAGAGGAAATAAGTTGCTGTAGATACTCACCTAAAACAACCTCGTCAGATTTTCCGTTTGCCATTACGTTGCCTTTGTGGATTTAGTCTGAAATATAAAGGATTTAGCAAAATATGAACCGTGTAGGCTATTTTTCTTTTTTTTTTGAGAAGGCAACAAATATGGTTGACCACAGTGGGCATAATTTCTTACTCAATGACGACATTAAATCGAATTAATTCTCGCATTAATTCGATTTAATGTTAGCATTAAACAAATTCTGTGTTAAGTCAATCAGGACACATTCCCTTCATTGCTTTCGGCCAATACTTGTAGGAAAAGGGTGATCCCACTAGGCTATCCCATTCGATTATTAAAGTAGTTGGGCGTATCCGAACGTAGAGTTCCTTTGAACTGTTGCATTGTGATAGCGGAAGTTGAGCAAATTTCCCTAACTTTACGATTAATTGCTGCTTGCTTTCGCTCAATTTATGTGCAGCATTTTTGGGGAAATGTAAAAGCTGTAAGAGAATTATCGCCAAAACTTTGAACTTCATGAGAAAAGATGAACATGTCAAGGCGTGATGCATTCGTTAGGCTTCTTCAGACAGGGCAATTACTAATGAAAATAAGTTACGGCTTTAATTGGGTTATCCAACCAGTCGATAAGTCCCGTTCTACAATATCTCAGCCTCTTATCCAAAAGAAACAGTATCAAGAGCCAAAATAGTCCATGACACAGTGGCGAAGCTAGGGTTTTCTGTCAGAGGGGGCGAAAATGGTCTGCAGGGGTGCTTCGAAGGATACCCTGAGCCTCAGCACGATTGAAGCCACGGCTGGCTTTTCAGACTTTCTATTTGATTTTCCGCTCCTGGTAGAAGACTTATTTCTCCTCAGCAAGTCTTTCCAAACATGTTTATATTTTCTATTCATGGACCTCCGAAGAAGGGGGGGGGGGATTTTTTGGGGGGAAATCTCCGCGTCACCATGAGTTGGCGCGGAGCGCAAGAAAATGTTGGCCCGAAATGCCTCTCAGTCGGATCGCCAGAAATGGCATTTCTAAAGCCTTACCGCATATAAAAAGGGAAAACACTGTGTGAACAGTTAAGAAATGTTGAAGTTATTTTTGGTCTTTTCCTTTATGTTTTCTTCGATTTTTCAAGGTTTTTTTTTATTTCCCAGTGGAGGGCAAGTACCTCCCTGCCCCTACCTGCGGACGCCCATGTTGCTTTACATCTCTTTCACATTCTAGTAAATAGCAAGCAATCTTACACTGGGAAAAAGTTATCGAAATTAATTACCGTTGGGTGTACATTTGTGGAATCTGGAAATCAAGATAAATAAACGAAGAAACATTAACTGACGTAATTAACATCATGTGACCACTCTGAAATACCATTAATTAAGTACATTGAAAGAAGTAGCCACGACAAAAATGTCTGCTTTGCTCTCTATGTAACGAATTCATAATAAATAAAAGGCTTTTTAGATGCAATTTCCTGGCTTTTGCGACCACGATAATACAGAAATAAGCATTTTCATGGGATTATCGAGCAGTGTCAGAAAAAGCCATTGATCATGAAAATGGCCACTTGAAGAAAAGCAAAATGGAAACTGCTCATTAAAACTCTTAAACCATTACCACTGTTATACTGACAATTTTATTTAATTTTAACCTGAATGTTCTCTTCAAATGATTTTGAAAAATGCTGTGGAAGATATTTTGGCATCAACTCCTTTTATTGTCTATGTTGACAATTGTCCCCGACAATAAGAGGGTTATTTGCGCTACAATTATTGTTGCACCCTTTGCAAAATCTTTTATTGGCCGGGAGGGTGAATTCAATATCAGTCTGTATATTTTGAAAGCTTAAAATCACTCTTGGTGTAGAGGCAATTAACTTAGCGCAAGACAACATTCGTAAGTCCGTATAAAGCATGGAGATACGTTTCGGCAAAACCTACCACTATATTACAGAAGGTGACCCTTTTGATCAGAATGAAGTATAGATAGTACAATTACTGGTGGCTGTATGAGCATTTTGCTATCTGGCTCTTAAAATAACGCTATTAAATTATGTCTTTTGCCAATAATGGTGCAAGAGTAAAGTGTGTTAAAAACCTAAAAAGGGCGCCGAAAGACGATTTTGGTCACATGGCTAGTGGATTAGTATACTTCACAGTCCTGGGCGAATATTTCCTTTGGATTATCAATGTCCACCATAAACTTGAACAGAATTAGTGTCTGTTACAATTTGCAGTCCCGGCACCCACAGTTAATAACTTGCACCACTTGCTGCTAAACTGCCATGAAGCCTGTTACTGCACTGATTTACTTCTAGAGCAATAATTCTACTTCTAGCACAATGTATAAGTCAAGTCCATAGCTGTACAGAGCACACAACACATACAGAGGACACATTTGAAAAGTCCTTTGATGTGACCGTAGTGGGCTTTACTGTCCAATCACAATCAGTGGCGTAACCAGCGGGGAAGGGGGAGGGGGGCAGGGGGACCCCCAGTGAAATACCTTGCCCCCCGCTTGCCCCCCCCCAAATGAAATTCGTAGGTCGAAAAAAAAAAATGAATGAAAATGGGTAGGCCGTGGCATTACCTGATACTACGTATCAGGTGGGGTAGGGTGGGAGTAGAAGTTTTATAAATGAGTGAAGATGTCGTACAGCAGTTTCTGAAATCTTCTTGTTTTCATTCCTACTAATATATTTTTTCTTAAAACAGAAAGAAATAGTCCTAGCTTAATTTATATTGAAGAAAAGTCAAGACCAAAAATAAAAGAGTAAAAGCAAACAATTGATTTTAAAAGCAAGCAAATTGTTAAGGTCCCCATACAAAGTATTTTTGATAGGAAGAGTGGCAAATCGTGATCCTGATTAGGCATAAATCAAACTTTATACAAATAAAACACATGAGTCATTTAATTGAAAAATTTTGCATGTGCTTTTCTTGAAATGTGTATGATTAATTAAATATAGTTCATGTGCAGTTTCAGATTTTCACAGTTTAAATTAAGGCATGGTATGACTATTACCACAGGTACAAAGCAGTAATAGTCAACTTCTGCAATAAACGGAGGAACAAGCGATGCTTTGACGCAATGGAGAACCTTTTCGGCCAACCTATTAAGACCCAGATAGCAGGTCCCTCGTTGGCATAAAGCAACATTTATAGCAGAAGTATATATTTCCAAACCTGTGTTTTAAAAAATTAGGGATATTTAGCTGAAATTCACAGGGCCAAAGACATTGGAAAGTGCCATTTCCGACAACCCGAAAGGCATTTTTAGCCAAAAATTTCTCTGTAGAATTGCTCTTCCGGCTTACGTAGGAAATAGTAAATTCCTACGTATGAAAATTTCATTTCCCACATGAAATAGCAGCTTCCTACAGTAAGTGGTCATCCCAATGTACTAGGAAGTAGCAAATTCCTATGAAGGAAAAGTGAAAAGTAAAATTCCTGCAGGAATCTTTAAATTCCTACTCAGTCTGGAAACTGAATGGCTTACTTCCTACAGGATTCCTACATGAATTGCACTGGAAATTTTTGAAGGGGCTTTGCTGATTCTCTTACCATGCCTTATATTTTTCTGTTTATCATGCTGTACAAACATGTGAGGAAGGGAGCAATAACCCCTGTCCACTGGTTACTATAAATGAAAATCCGCATTATGCTAATCATAGCTCTGTCTTCCCCTTTCAACGTTGCTACTATTTTTCACTATCAGATAGGAAACAACATTGAAAGGGGCCCGGGGAGAGGCAGTATTAGTTTCCAGTTGAGAGATCGTGAGAGCATTTTGTCTCTGTATCAGCGATTTTATTTCATTTTTCTTGTCAGGGACTGTAGACTGCTGCTTCAAAGTAGGTATACTACTACAGTTTCTTTACCTTTAAAAAAACCCAAACATACACCTAAAAAACACCGGACTATTGTACTCTCTTAAATCGCAAGATTTAAGATATTAGGGTTCAAATCTAAAAGAGTGGAATTAGTGACTAATCGAACGTTCGATTGGTCACTAATTCCATTCTTTTAGATTTATTTAACTCTATTAGACTAATTTTAAATCTATTGATTTAAGAGAGTAGTTTACATAGTGCGAAGTTACCTGGCTTCGTACGACCCATGATCGACTTGTAACATCGGGTGGGTGTAGTGTCCACTGGCAGCTGCCTTCTAAGAGTCCTGTTCTGACAGCAAAGTTGTGGATAACGGCCTCTTATTTTCGCCAGCTTGACCCGGTATGTAAGCGAAAACAAGTACTTCCTCACCGCTGAATCTGAAAAGTCGATCAAATGATAATGATGGAGTTGTACACGTGTTCTTACAGTACCATGTGCGTGTGCGGATATGTCGCAATCGGCAATTCTAAAGTAACGTTCACCTCATACAACAGCAGAAACTATGGTAGCTAATCAACAAGATCATGTTTTTCGAGTCATTTCGCTCAGCAAAGATTCCCATACATGTGGGTGTAAGGGCGTAGCCAAGATACTAGTGAATGCATTTTATGGTCTTGACACAGATAAATATACGTCAGACAGTCCTGTGATTTCAAGCTTAAACATTTAGAATCACTTTGGCATATTTCTAAGACCTATTTTAAATGTAACTTGCCTACGGTTCTTCGAGCGAATGATGTATGCAGGTGCTATTACGCCTACTACTTCACAATTTTTTTCTCGTTCTGTGTTGCAGGGGAAGCGATTTACAGTATCAGTGGAAGTTATTTTCCCTCCTTTTGTGGTATTAACCTCTTAAAGGTTTGATCTGTACTGTTATATTTGTTGCTCGAAATAAACTGTTTCATTCATTCGTTTGTTCGTTCGCTCTATAACGTTCTTAACGGGGCTTATTGAGTTGTTATAGATAATTTAATGAGAGTCTCAAAGGGTCACTACCACATAAAAATGCTTAAAGTTAGCATAACAAGTCAAGTTTCAAGTCCAAAAAAAACAGAAAACGTTAAATTTTGAATTTTCTATTGTCCTGACTTGTAACGGTTTTGTACATAACTTGAAAAAGTGTCTGGTCACGAAATTTTGTAAACGGACTCGACCAGTTCATTACTCACTCATAAAGCAGTTATTTGCGTATAGGGTATGGGGATTGTCTAAGTTTGACCATTTGTCGTTGGCTTGTGAACAAAACTTAAAAGGTTTGGAAAATTTGTTGAATTTCATGAACCAACTCAATGAGCCGCTTTAATCTCCCTTTTTATCGTTTTGTTAGTTGCTGTTCTTTAAGAAATGGTTGTTGCTGTGTAGTTATAATCTAACCATAGGAACTTCAATTTCAATATCAAATTTATTTCTCGTATGTTTTGCAAAGTATGTAACAGTAACAGGTAGTAACAGGCTCGGTTCTAGGGACATTTTTACTTTGGGGGGGGGGGGGGCTAATTCACGTTTTACTATCTAAGCTGCCAAAAAGTATCCCAGATTGCAGAAAATGGCACTTATCAGGCCTTGCTAAACGCATCAAGACATTCTTTACTTTATTTTTGAGATCTCGTGTTCCGAAAACTTACTCTTCCGAAAATAAAGATGAATGTGAAAAATTTACATGGTTTAATTGTTGTGGGCCTGGAAAATTGGGGTTCAATTCGTTCATGTTACTTTACAACTTGAAGGTGCTCTCTCTTTGCATTATTTGCTCTCAAACTCAGTCTTTCCACTGGGCTGGGGCTGAGGTCATAAAATTTTCAAATTTTTTGCCGTCTTGGCAGCAAAAAATGAACTTTTAAGCTACATTCACACTTGTATGGCAACGGTAACGGCAACGGCAACGACAAACGCTGAGGCAACGGAAAAAATTTACCCTTAAAACGCATGCAATTCTTCGGTAAACGTTACACTTTTCATGGGCGTCATCATACATTTTTAAATGGGGGTAGTATTTTGCGCGAAGAAGAGAGTTATTGCCACGTTAGCGGCACCAGAACGTTTTCCGTTTTAAGTTGGGGTGCAATCGTGGGATACATGGGCTCGGTAAAGGGAACCAGCTGGAGTGGTAGCATTCAGAGGGAACTGAGGATTCCGTCCCAGTACAAAAACCCTTTTTAAGCTCGTGGAACATATTGAGGTAGTCAAGATTAGGGAGGTAAAAATAGCGAACCTCAAATAACAAAGCATGAGGAAATTTTAAGCGAATTGAACTCTGCAGTGCAAACTAAGAAATTTAAGAAAAGCATTAAAATCTGCAATGAACAGCGTCTTTACTTAAGATATCAAGCTCTATAGACCAGAACAGTAATTTGTACACAATGTGATCTTACCAATGTACTTTGTTTTTTAATTTCAACATTCCTCCTTCAGGACCTAGAAAAAAGTGTCGTTTTAAAGCCTCTACTATCCATTGTTGCGAATCCTACATCCTGATTGGTTGAACACGAACCAGTGATTTCACTACACACGTTCAATAAACGTAAAAATAGTGATAAAGATGAAGTTTTTCACAAATTTCCGGTTGCAGAATTTGAGTAAACCACAGTTGTCTGATCATTACTGTCTCATAAATCGTCTCGACTCCAAATTAGCAACATAACGGACTCTGCTTTGCCTCGGCCGTTATTTTGGCAATTTGGAGTATCGACGGTTAATTCACCATAATAGTCAGCCAAATGCAATTTATTATCGGTACCATCATTTCCTAAACTTGAAGGGCATTTGACTCGGCACATTTTGGTGGGAGAACTACCTCTTCATAGTACTATTCGATTAGGACAAACAACTTTTAACTGACATATATCATCGTTGAGTCAAAGGTGGATATTAAACACAGCTTGACATGCATATGCATTCAGTAAGCTAGGAGTCGAAATCTAAAGAGGGCATCCTTCTTTATAGGTTTTTCTGTGTGTAGTGATATTAAATCCCTCAGAACAGTCGACTGTTACAACAGTATCATCATTCTTGGAACTACTTTCTCACTGAAATTTTAAGTCAATTTGAAAAACTCGCAGGTGCACTTTCGTTTTAATACTAAAGTATACAGAGCCTATACTGACATGAAGCATGTTTACCCACCAAAATGAACAAAATTCAAGCCTGAGATGAACATATCGTTCTAATACACTTGTTTCAATAAAAATGATTGTGCCGTTTAAAATAGATATTATTTAAAGTATTTCATGAACAGTACTATTAGATATATGATTATAATACTATGGAAAGGTGTAGCTACATATAGCCTAGCCAATAGGACTTGCAAGCGGACAGCACTTGATCTGTAATTGCAGCGAGATTAGGCACTCAAAATATTACAAGAAATTTATACTTTGCAATGGCAAAGAAATTTTTTTCGACTTTTGGTACATTCTTTAAACGTTCCAAGTTCTGTAAAAAAAAAAAAAAAAAAAACTCAAAGGGGGTCATTCGCACCCCACAACCCCCCCCCCCCCCTTGGTGACGCTCATGAGTGCGAGAATATATTTCATTATTTTTGGTTCATTATTGCTTCGGTGACAATTTGAATATAAGATTTCTGTGGATGTCTTGAAAATCACGAAGAATCTTTGAGACTTAACACCGAAAAAAAGACTGGACGTTACTTTTTTAAAGCTGTGTTTTATTGGTCGTTCTACTACACGGTAATCGTAAAATAGTTTGATAATTAACTCTACCTGACATGGGTAGAGAGCGCCAGTATACACAAATCTTTTTGGTTTCCTTCCTTCGGTTTCGGCCGAGAGGACTTTTAAATAAAAGGTACACACAAATACATTACTAGCGTTGGCCAAATCCATGGAGAACTAGACAATTGTACTTGCATGGCAAGTACTAATCGTAGCCTTGAAAATGGGCACATTTGGGACTTTCTTATAATCAAAACGAAATATATTGTTGGAACTGGTTCCCCAACGAAAGTGGAATATTCCCCACACATGCGGGGGGGGGGGATCCTTGTAACTTGTTTGGGGAGGTCTATGTGAGAAAAAGCAGTAACATATTATGTATTCTACTGAGCACTGGTGTTTAAGTGAAATTACTCAACTGGATGTAACAATATCGATAAGCTATTATTTTTAATCAGTTGCCCAACCTGGATGTAACGTTGCCCCAAAATCTTTGTACCTTGTTAAACTTTGCCTCAGACTGTGTGTTACTCTATTGGTGTTAACACGGGCCTAGCGTTAAGGAAAAGTATCGAACCTCGACCAACTTGGCTTTCCTAACAAGCAGTAAACTACAATCTTGGAAAAAAAACTGTTGGGACACTTTACATATTATTCGTTTTTAGTTGAAGTGGGCTAACATGAAACTCCCTTTCCCCTCCCAACCTGCCAATGTTGCGTCAAGAAGAACATGGCTCTTTGCCGTAAACAGCATAACAGTGGTCAACATTGGAAGGGAGAGCGGGGTGTCCCAGCAAGATTGTCTGGGTCCCGAGAGATACATTTTTGAGACCGCACTCAATAAAAATGTTTAATTTTTCGAGCGTTCTTTGTTTAAGACCTTATTCAGAAGCTAACTATACTTATGAGGATTTTCAACAAATTAAGTGCGACCATAGGATTAAAAGCCGAAAGTATGCATTATTCAGACCCACAAATCAACAAACTGGTGGAATAGTTCTCTTTCTGGATAGAAGAGTCGTCCTTTTTCAAACTGATAGTTGGAGATGACAAATTAATCAAAAGAGGGTCACGATCTACCATAAAATTTTGAAAGTAACACTGCAAGCCAGACTTTCTTTCATAACTTTAGTAGATCGTTAGGTACGGTTGGTTTCGGACACATTTTGAAGCCAATTTTGCACCTCAGGTTGCATTTGTCACGTTGTATTACAACTGGTAAAAAATTTGTTATGCTTTCTTTTAACCGAAGCAGTTTCTTTACATTTTGAGTTAAAAGTTGCTTTCCAAACAAATGGTAGACTGTTTGATTTTAACTAAGCCTACACCGCCAACCTCGTCAAGGTGGCATGTAGGCATGACACAACCATATCTCAGAATTAAAATAGGCAAAGCAAGTGGGACAATATCATTTATGTCCCTTTGCTCGAAAGAAGGGATGTGACAGAAGAATTGAAGTACCCAGGCCGTTTTTCGGTGGTATTTACCTGGGCCCAGTACCAAGGTCCTCTCATTTAAGTCCCTCCCAACATTTTTGAAAAGGGTCCCAAATAATCTGGGTCCAGGACTCCACAAGCTAAATCCGGTCCTTGAAATACTTCCATGTAATGACCAGCATATTATTTACCTGTCATAAAATAACCAAATAACCATAAGCAAAGCGTCACTTCTTACTGTGTGCATCGCACCTCTCTGACTTCTCGAAATTCTATGACAATCTTGGACAAAACCGTTGCAGGTTGGGACACTTCACATATTATTCGTAAATTTTAGTTGAAGTAGGCTAACATGAAACCACTGAAGTAGCCTAACATGAAACCCCCTTTCCCCTCCCAATGTTGTGTCAAAAAGAATGGTTCTTTGTCGTGAACAGCATAACAGTGGTCAACACTGGAATGGAAGGGGGAGCGGGGTGTCCCAACAAGTTTTGTCCAAGATTGTAGCTGCAGTGTCTAGGCCTACGCTGAGCGCACCTTTTGTACTAGGACACGACTATCTGTTAATGCTAGAGTTGTTTTGTTCTGTAACGTTAGGCTTTAGGCCTTCGTAACTGTGTTTGGGCAAGACTACGACAACTTTTGTCCTCAGTAAAGCCTAAAGGACTACAGTATGTAAGTAGAGTCGCGTAATTGCTCCCTACACAAATGTATAGGGAGCAACTACGCGACCGCGGATACATAACGTTAGTCCTTTACTGAGAACTACCGTGGGTAGACTGTCGTTTTCTTTGTTTCAAACAATGAAAATACAATAGAGAAGCCATTTGCAACCCACCAAGGGTAATGAAATCAACGACAAATTTAACACCTTAAATGTTAAAATTGGTGCATCGTTCCCTGGACGTGGTTACTGTCGCAATCACATTAGCGACACAGTACGTAAGCGTGTTCGATTTGCTTCACTTGACTTAGCCTCGGGGTAGGGCTACGATGGTCATGCGCAGTTGGGTGAAATGAACGAACGTTTTACGGTTATTATTAGAGAAGTTGGTTCACAATAGCCAATGACAGAGCCCGTAGCTGCGTGGCAGAGCGAACTCTGGTACGTACGTATTACACGCGATTCGCTTGTACGATGAGCGTAGACTCGAAACAATGCTCATTTTGAGAAGTCTCGAGAAATAAATCTTGAGTGACTTCACTAATTCCGACATCAACCACTTTTCACAAGTCAGAAGTTTCATGTTTACCCCACTGTATTTGCTCAGAAATTGTTCACGAATGCATGTTGTTTGTTTATCTGCCATCATGTTTTCCCAAAGCACGATGGGATACTTACCTAAGTAACCGACTCGAAGGGTCGCTCACTTGGGCCTGGCGCGAGTAAGCGTGAATACTGACGTCATTAGCTAATCGAACGTCCTCGCGCCAGGCACGAGTTAACTCGGGCGAGTAATCGAACGCGCTATATATAGCTAGCTGCATGTGTATGCATGTGCGTAAGTAAGTCGACTTGCTTACATTGAATTGGGTACGGTCGACGAAGTTGCTTGATGAAACAGTTCCAACAAAACAAAGTGGCATATGTTGGAAAATTCAACCTTTTCAAAATTATTTTGAAATCCCTGAAAGGTATAAATTGTTTTCAAACTATATTTACACCTTTTCTCAACCAGAGAAGAAGCCTTCAATGCAGAACAATACCTTTGAATGTAGAACTACTTCTTTATTTGCACATTACCACCTTACTATACAGGAGTTGTTCGGGCAAATCCCCTTATAAAGAAATAGTTAAACTTTGTTGAAAATCTCCCCACAGAACAACTTAACATTACTGCGCAGCTGTTCCACTGTACAAACGAACAGCGTGCGATTGCAATATGAATCCAAACGGAACATGATGTAATATTCATCCGCACCGTCCGCTTACGAAGGCACGAAACCACATGACTGAACGAGCAATTCCTACAATCGAAGCTGTGGCTTCGATTAATAAAATCTTGCAACGCAAGAAAACTTGTGTGCACGGTTGAGGCAGGTTGAGGAGGCCTATACGAATGTTTCCTTCCCGTCATGTGTTAATACAATATACAGGTAGGGTTATTGCTGTGTAGTACTAGTGTAAAGAGCGCACTTCTGTTATGCGCTGTTGTTACGTTGATTGATTGCATGTTTATGGCAAGCTAAATGCTCAATTATTCGAAAAACATGGATTATCGAACGAAAAATCAGGTTTATCGACCGAAAAACCATGTTTATCGACCGAAAACCATGTTTATCGACCGACAAACCATGGTTATCGACCGAACAACTTAGATTCATGTTTTTCTCTGAAAAACCATGTTTTTCGGCCGATAATCCAAGATTATAGGCGATTATCTCAGATATTCAGTCGAAAAACCATGCTTATCGACCGAAAATCCAAGTTTATCGCTGATAAACATCGTTTTTCGCCGATTAACACGGATTTTCAGTCGATAAACATGGTTTATCGCCGATAAGCCAAGTTTATCGGCCGTAAACCATGATTACGGTCGATAAGCAAGGTTTTTTGACTGAAAATCTGAGATTATCGGAGATTATCTTGGATTATCGGCCGAAAAACATGTTTTTTCAAAGAAAAACATGAATCTAAGTTTATTGGTAAAAAAACATGTTTATCGGTCGATAATTCCAGTTAATTGGTGATAAACTTGAATTTTCGGTCGAAAAACATGTTTTTTTTTTTTAACCGAAAATCCAAGTTTACCACCGATAATCCAAAATTATCGCGAACAAATTGGTTATGCGATCGAAAAACATGGATTTTCAACTGGAAATCCAAGTCTTTCGGCCGAAAATCCATGTTTTTCGGTCGATAAACATGTTTTTTTTTTGCGATAATCCATGTTTTTCGAATTATTGAGCATTTAGCTTGCCATAAATGTGTCTTCGATGTGACAGCAGACTGACCAACTTGATACATCGAGTATAAAATTAACTCCATGCCTATACAGGTATATAATATATTCTGCAATGCCATGAAACAACTTCCCGGCCGTTCGACTCCATGTAGTACCATGACACAATATTTTAAAAGCTTGTCTGTGTCTTTGTCATGATAGTTTACATAAATTATTTGTCCATTTTTTGGGGGTGCTGGGGGGGGGGGGGGCTAACAATTTTTTTGGTGGGGGCCTTTAGCCCACCTTATCCCCCGTAGAACCGCCCCTGCCTGGTAATTCAAAACGAAACAGTACTGATCTCCTTCGAATCTGGTGCATCGCAGATGCGGGAAATACTTATTACACAAAACTGACTCATGAAGGCTTCGTTTGCATGAACTAACAGTTTAAGGAGTGTTAAGAGTTTGGGAGAGTAGGCCTATTATATTAGCAGATGTACTAGATGCATGCCGTATGTTTCATTACGTATAATCTAGTCCTCGGTGATAAAAGACCAGCTGAGGGCACGGATAAGCTCTCGGCGTGTATTCGTCGTTAATAAACGTATGTTGCTACTTGATAATTATGACGTTTAGGGTCATGATCTCATTGTCTATTACGTTTAAAGGTCCAAGTATCTCACCCGCTATTCATGTATATTGTTTGCTCGGCGTACTTGGATTCCACCTGACAAGCCCAAGCAATGTGTAATTATGATTGAGATGGGAATTAGCATCTTTTGACTGTTAAACCCCATCCCCATCCCCGTTCCTCACCCCCACCCGCGGCACCCCATCCCCATTGGATAGTCTCATGATGTGCACTCTTTATTGGCTGGGGACCTGTACTTGACAAAAATTCATGCCGTATGTTGTTTTAAAGAAAAGGGTGTTTTGTCAGCCTGAGTGGCTGTTAATAGTTGTTCGAATTCATTGTTTGTTGGTATTACACCTAGCCTTTTGGAGTTGATGACAATTAACCTTTAGACTCAATTCTATCGATGTGAGTGTGGCCTTTAACGATCAAATCACACGTCACAGAAAGAGCTGGAAGCTCTCCAAAACATCATCGCTAAGTCCTCTTCCCAAGGCTAACAGCAATGTTGTGGATAACAGGCGCTTATTTTCGCAATTTTCACCCGAGATGAAAGCGAAAACGGTCTTTCCTCACCGCTGAATCTGAAAGGTCAATCAAATGATTATGATGGACGTTGTACACGTGTTCTTACAATGCAATGTGTGTGCGGATATGTCGCAATTGGGAATTCCCAAGTAGCATTCACCTAATACACTGAACAGTAGGAACTAGACTGAACTGCATCTTGCAAATACGTACCCTGCGGAGTAGCCTGCGGAGCAGACTCTGTGGTAGCCTAACGATGGCGCTCTCTCAAAATCATGATACACCTCTCTAAACAGTATAGGTAGCGGGTCACTAATTTTAAGTCCCATTGACTTACACACTAAATTAGGCTACTTCCCTGCCCCCTAGCTCCCAGTAGAAGTTTTCAACCAGGACATGCTACCCCTCTGATCGAAGCCCACAATCTCGACTTTCATGGCACTTTCAAATTTCCATACCATGACCATTGAAATTTTGAGCTAGGGAGCCTTGAATGATGGGGATGTGTTTCCCGCCATAATAACTACTCAAAACGGCGTTTCACAGAGCGGAGTAATACAATAAAAAAATGGCACTAAAATTGGTCAGATTGTCTTGAATTTTGCACAGTATGTATTTCAACTCATTGTCTACAAAATTCAAATGCGAAAATGTTCATATTTTGTAAAAAACACAGTCACAAACAACATCTCATAAATTTTTTATGGCGCTTTGTCTGTCAGTAAACATTTTCCTGGACATGAGTATTGGAGTTAGTGGCCCGCTACCTATAATATGCAGTCTGCAAACCTTCGTCCACTTTCCATTCACATGAATCCTGCATTTTGAGGGACAAATTAGTAAACATGAGATGGTAACGTGGTTCACGAAACAAGTATGAATAGTGTATTTTGGTAGATACAACTGATACAACGAACGGCGAACAACCTAATTAGCTTTTGTAGGTGGGAAATGTGTACCAGGCCATTCGTTCGATGCATAAATATTACCTATTACGCCAGATATAATTTAGTATTTTAATTTTTGCCGTGACGTCATATTTGGTGGTCGTAAATGAGATTCGATAGAAAGTTGGCAGGCTATTGTATTCCGTAGGTATGCCATGTAACTTAGTTGGAAATGTGGACTGTTCAACAGTGAAGCCGTCGAAAGACTCATGGTATTATTTATAGTAGCGAAGGTAAGATTTTTGATATTTGAATGTAGTAGTTGAAACGCAAACTCAATAGCCTGCTTACAGCACGCTACCCGCAGAGCGAACGGTGCTTTTCTCAGCTTCCTAGCTTCCAAAAACAGCCCTAGTTTAATGATGTGGACTATTTATGGGCTAGCTGGGGACCTGTACTTGACAAAAATCATACATATGTTGTTTTAGGTCAGATGATAGTGTGCCAGTTTTTCAGCTTGGGTGCATGACATCAACCCCCATGACACAATCCTGGCTACGCCACTGTAATGTGACTATGGGTGGGGACTTCAATTTTGTTTTCAATTTCGATCTGGATAAACAACATGGGAATGGACACACCAGTTTTAATCCTCGAGACGAGAGTGTGAAACCAATGAATTATTTCGCGATGGTGCACATTTGGAGGGAGAGAAATCAAGTCAAATTATTTCTTTTGACGCTGCAATGTTACGCTGAAGATCCATTGTCGTCTGGGTTTTTTTATTTCCAGGATGCTTTCAGTCAGTTTTCAATGTGATAAATTCGTTTCTGGTTTGAAGTCTGACCATTCCATTGTTTCTCTGTCACTTAGTTCCTTTGGTGATAGAGAAGGTCTGTGCTTCTGGAAATTCAATAATTCACTTTTAGAGGACAATGCTTACAATGTATTACTACATGCAGGGGTTATTCTAAGGAAATTAGTGTTTTTCGCAATCTAGGCCCTTTTTCAGGTGGGATTTCCTAACGTGCAAAATTCTTTCCTGTCAATATAAGTAATAGTAAAAATAAGCCAAGACCAAGTCGTCTCAATGAGAGAAACATTTTACGGAAATTAAGCTTCCTTGAAAAATCATTGCACCATAATTTTTCTGAAGAGTCTTTACTGAATTAATGTTGTAACAGAAAAAACTTTGTCAGATCATTATAACTTCAGACAGTACTGAAAGATATAATGGAATACAAGTCAGAGCAGGGTAGGTAGTTAGTTAATTAGAGTTTTACGGCCCAGTTTCCATCCTTGATTGGTTCAAGTCGGGCCGGTCATGACCTTTTTTCCAGTTGTGGCTCACTGGCTTGTTTTTCCCTACTCCATTCGGAGCATCACGCACAATGGCAGGAGGTTTTTTTTTAGAGTCTTTGGTATGACTCGACATGGGAAGCGAACCCGGGCCTTCCGCGTGAGTGGCGGATGCTCTTACCGGAGCAGGGTAGGAGTAGGAGAGAAAGAAGCACACGGTACAGTATGTTTTTAAAAAAGGAGAGTTGAAATAAAAACTATAGTGTCGATTCTCTTCGTGATGATCAAATGATGGCGTTGTTGCTACTTCTCGGAAAAGATATTCAAAGTTCAAAAATTTTTACAAGATTATTTACACTTCAAAAAAAAAAAAAAAAAAAAAAAAGAATAAATAAAAACGAAAATAAAATAGAAAAATGAAAAAATGTAGGTGACTGCAGTACTTTGGAAGTTTTGCCTAAGAGAAAACACTGTCCGTAACAATTGAATAGTGTCAAACTGCCTTGAATAGTGTGTCATCGAAAAAGTCACAAGGCTGTAATTAACCGTCAACTTCTACAACTGTACAAGCAATTCTAATGTTTCATAGGTCAGCTTATGGTCCTGGACACCCTCAATAATGCTTTTCACAAGAAGGAATGTCCTCCCGAGCAAAGGTGGTATTACAACTTACTCCTAATCTTTGAAAAGATCCATCACTAATGAAAAATATATAAGGCGAATAACTTTGTTAAATGCAGGGATTATAAAAAAGGAACTAATTGCTTGGCAAACCGAATTAAAATTGTTCTGCCTTTTACAATAAATTGGGTACCAATGACACGGGGAAGTAGCGAGACGGGTATTTATGAAGATGAAGAATGGACTGAAAGCTGAGTGGAGGGGCAGGTACTTTAGAGTGGAACCTAACATGAAATGTATCTCAAGGGAGAACTCACCCAGTCCCCTAACTTACAAAAATAAATGTGACTCTAACAAGGCAAAATGGCAACTTCTTATATTCTACTTACAGGCCAGGGAAATGCCCTTTCAATTGTCTGAAAGATCACGATTTCCACAATTTTCTATATTTCGAACCAACAAATGGTGGCGCTCCGCTTAGAACTGAACTAGTCAGGTCAGAAATTTGCGCACTCCTCCTTCAGGCCATATCACGAGAACCCTGCATACACCACGGTCTGGCGACACAGGTAACATTCTCATTCCCATTTCTTAAGTTGGCCCTTCAGGGGTCAAAAAGGTTTTGCACGCGTGTTAATAAGGGACCCGTATGGGCTAGCCCACATGTCCCACATGAGATCTGGTGCCCATGAAAACGCTGATATTTTGGAAAAATATGGGTCAACCCTATTTTTGAAAAATATGTGTCAACCCTATGGTATCCCTCATGCATGTAAGGTTTTTACTCTTTGTATTCCTCCTCTAGTAATAGATGGCGCTAGACTTTTAGGTTAGAAGTTTCCAAGGCCGTGTGTGGAGTTATATGCTGCTATATTTTGACGTTCAAAATCTGCTGTAAAATAGCGGAGGTATATTTTTTGTCTGCGGCTCTTCTTTGAGGAAAATTGAAGAAATTTAGGGTAATATTTTAAGGACTTTTGAAGGTTAGAATAAAAACTGCCCTCTGCAACTCATTTAAGTGTATCCTTGTTTTAAATTGTATTCTTAGAGAGTTTATAGGGTTGTCACTTTTCCAGTGCCTGCACCATGTTTTTCTTTCTAAAAAGTTGGTCTTTTTGGAATACCAAAAATTCCTTCTCCACCTGCCCACTGTTTAGTAGAGACAACGGGGACGGTTGGAGGATGTGTAAGTGGTTTATTTAATGAAGCTAACAATCTGGAAATATTTTTATTTGGGGGTAAAAAGTTACCCACATGAAGTTAAAGAGAGCGCAAAATCTAATTGCCCCATATGGGTTTACAAACATGGGGCAAATATAGATTTGCTACCTTGGGGTAGGCCGACCAAACTCGCATATGAATGAACAGTATTCAGTGACCGTAAAGCAGCATTTAGTTACCTTTGTGTTTACAACATGATTTCACTGTGCGTTGACTTATCTTGTAGGGCACTGAAAAGTACTTTCACCCCCAATAAATCCATTTAGAGTTACGCCTTTGACCCTACCTGGGCTGTTTTAGTACGATCGACAGACTGATGAATGTCATATTTTGATAAATTCAATCTATCAAATAAGGAAACAAGATGGAAAAGATGAGCACTCCATTTGTCCAACGATTAATTGTATATATTTCTCGTTACGGAGGCCAGTAAACTGCAAATCAGTTGGCTGCAAATTTCAGGTTTTGCGTTTGGTTATATACGTTTACTTTAGTAATCCCGTATACGTCATAACATCTCTAAACTTCAGAGTTCCTCTTTTTATATCACGCACGAATCCCTTGGACTGTTGGAAGCACCTAAGAATATGCCTTGTAAAGGCTAAGCGCAAGGTTAGCAACTTAAAGTTAGTCAAACTCTCGACATACTACGTACGACTTTGCTGTAAAAATCGTAATGGAGCAGGCGCTATTTTGCAAACAAATTGTCACTTTTTAGAAACGTACTTTCATTTCACGTTACTGAACTGCAAAGTCGTGGCGCTCTTTATGAATTATGTGTTTTTCAAAAGACACAGTGGTGTCCGGAAATTCAGGCATTGAGAGTCCAGCGTGGTTCTGTACGGAGGAGTAGGGTGGGGACATAAAGCATCAATTACACCAAGTAAAGTATTATTTACATCAACGCGTTTAGGACTAAACATATTTACCATGGAGTTTCAGTCACGAATTACGATAACACTGATTTCGTTTGCAACCTAAATTGTGATGACGTTATGCCTGTACTTAAAATAGCGTTTCTACGATGAAATGAAATTCTGATACTCATGTTACATGCCTATTCTAAGCATTCTGGTTAAAATAGTAAGCCACTGGTATAACATAACCAGTAATCTCACTGCGAAATTGCAAAGCTTACGATATTTTTCTTCCTTTGTCCTTCTTTTGGTTTCTTTTCAGCGATACACTCTAAAAGAAAAACACGTAGCCTAACACTCCTGTTTGCAACTCCCTGATTAACACTTGAACGTGTAATCTTTGTGCAGTGACGGTACAGGATTTGTTGCTTTATTAACACATTAACGCATTATCCGTGATTCAATTAACATCAGTTTGAGGTGCTATTGATGTAAATACATAAATGTCTTAATGTCATGCTTAAACACAGTCTACCTGATGTTAAAAACACTTGCATTTCGACCTGTTAATTGCATCACCGATAACGCGTTAGTGGTTTAGTAAATTAACAAACCTATACCTTCACTGTAAAAAGATTAAGTTATTTACACGTTTAAGTGTTACTTAAGTTTTACTTGTTATTTTTACAGAGTTATTGTGTATGATCACTTTCGGTAATAATGTATACTATGATTTGATATAATGGACCAGACTCGGACTTCCTATACATGGACAAAGCATACTGCAAGGTACATAGTCGCTACCGTACGCGTGAGTGTAGGCGTAGCAACATGGATGTCTGCTATATGGTTTTGTGTGGGAGTGAGTGACAGTTTGGACTTAGTATATCAACAGATTTTGTCAAAATATTTGCGAAGTAATGCAAGGAAAGGTCAAAATCACTAAACGTATTGCAGGAATATATGATATTGTTTCCAATTCAAGTTAAACCTTACTTTAAAATATAAAATCATACAAATTATATAGCTTCACGGCGCCATCTTGATGCGCCTTTATTTGTCCCAGTCGGTGATGACAATCTGCGGATAGGACGTATGCGTTACATGCCCTGTCCATGTATATAGGAAATCCGTGGGACCAGAAAAGCAGAAACTTCCTTCTGGTTACCCCTCCTTCGGCGCACTATTAAAGTCTGGGAAATACCATTTCCGGATGTCTGAGGGGGCGCGATTTTTACGAATGTCTTATACGCTCTGCCCTTACTGATGGTGGACGGGAGCACCACTTAGATAGTCTCCCGGATCAATCTCACTCTACGTGACTGCCTCACCCTCGAGAAATTCTTGGTTACGCTACTGTTGAAATCCGATGTGTGGTTCTCAAGTTATGAGCAAGTAGTCTACGGTTGTCACATTTTCAACAAAGAGTGAACATTGGAGCAATGCCCAGCAAGCACACACGACATATTAAACAGGATGAATATTTTTTAACCTTTATAACTAATTTTCCCCCATTAACCCCATGTTATCGAAATTTGATTGCATAAGTGGCATGGGAACTTTTTTCTTTGTATTGAACAAAGGGAAGTTCAATCCCTATTAACTTCAAGTTCAACACAGTTGACAGACAAGAAACAAAATGGAAGTACTTCTTGTCAAATCAAGGACGATAATTTTGCTGCCCCAAGTTCGAAAAACAAACTAGAAACTTCAATTGCTGATATCTCGAAATATACGTGTCCAGTTTGAATGGGAGTTCACCAAATTGTGTATTTAATTCCGTTTTCACGTATGAAAACTATATTTCTTTCTCAAAGTACCTCTTAAAATAATACGGCATGCTTAATTATTTTAATGCTTAAGTTGTTATCGCAATGAATTTGTTATCAGCGTTGTAAGTTGGTATGACTGACTGCATAGCCACGTGGTAGAACATCCGAATTGCAGTCAGGAGGTCTGGAGTCAAGTCGAATCCTGGTGGAGTCAGAAATGGTTAGAGGTACTGCAATCGTGCTAGGTGCTCAACATATGAAGTAGGGAAAACAAGCCCCAACTGGAAAAAAATGTCTTGGCCGGTCCGACTTAAACCAAGTTTGTTATAGAAACTGATCGACTGCCGTAAAACTTCATCTTACGAACTGATATGACTGGGATCAGTACGTATAGGTCTGCTGCATGGTGTAATGTTCTTGTCAAGATATGGAGAAGAGTTTCTCCGATTTACATTCCTGGACGAATTTGTGTTAACCTTATAGAATTATCACACCGTCTGAGCCTACCCCAGAGGAGCTTGTTTAATAAAATGAATGCAGAGGAACTCAACCCATGTATTGACTTATTTTCACCTATACCCGAACGAGTGCCCTCCTTTCCTCCAGAACTTAAGGTAGCATACCGCTCACCTCCCATTTAATTCCCCCATTGACTTACACACTAAATCCCAGAAGTAAACTTGCCTCTAAAAGCTTGTCTAAGTTTTCGCCAGGAGCAATCTACCACTCAAATGGAAGCTGAAAAGTTGGCCAAAAATGGTATTTTCAATTTACCATATCATGACCGTGAAGATCTTTTGCTATATCAGGCTTACTAACCAAGCCTCAGTGTTTTCACCAGGCTAAAAGCTTGGTATACACAGGACATACCTCCGCCAGCCTGAGCTCATGAAGTCCATAATTTCCCAAATTAAATATTATCCATTATTCACCACTGTTTCTTCACGCATATACTTTCATAATTAGTCACCAAACACCCCATCCTATTCCATATCATATCAAAATTGTGGGGACTCTATCAGAAGGCGAACAAATTATTAACGCACTAAACACACCTGGTAACTAGGATATATGTAAAACCCACGCTACACTAGTGTCAAAGTGTACCGATGCGCCGGGTCTGTAATGTCTTGACTGCACGAGTCAGATTTTCCGTGCAAAAGAATTGAATAGCACAAACCTGGGTGTACTTATTACTTCTGGTTTGGTAAACTAGTTTAGTTTGTAAGGTATGAATATGCAATTTCTATTTAGGTTTTTATGAACGCTTCAAGGCTTTCAGTCCTCGTTGCCCTTCTTATCAGACCCCTGCGCCTTGTTCTTCCAGGACCTGCGTCGTGTTACTAGGAAAACCATGACAAAGATAGCATAGTGAAAATATGTGAAGCGCCACTATTAGTAGAAGTTGTAGTACTAAATATAGTTCTGTATTTACAGCCCACGAAAACGTGGGCTCCAAACACCAAAGATCCCCGACACTCAAAGAAAAGGGCTCGCTAGACCGAAAATAGAACAGGGAACAATTTTCGCCACATTCATAAAATAACTACCGAAAAGGAAAATGAGAAGCGTCTAACCTCACCGAACTATAAGGGATACCTGTTCGTCAAATTTCCCGTCTCGCGGACCCTTTCTCATTTTTGCTCTCGCAAACCTTTTATTTTCATTTTCGGTCTCTTAGGATGTCACCTTGGAGGTCACTTAGCATCGTAGAAATGAAAAAAAAAAAAACTTCCCTCAGACTACATTTTTGCTGACGGAACTTCCCTCAGGCTAACCGCATTTACGGCGACTGCCCCATCTTCCGACACCCCTATAGCCGTGTTCCCAATTGATCCAGGGAGGTGGATCTTGATCTACCGAGGTGGATCAAACACTAATGGGAACGCAGATCAACAACACTCACTCAAGATCAAGATCCACCGATTTTGATCGACCGTTCGGGGTAGATCAGATCCACCGCGCTGGATCAAAAGCCGTGTTTCCATTTGATCCAGGGAGGTGGATCTTGATCTACCGAGGTGGATCAACATCAGTTACCTTGATCGAGATCCGCGTTCCCATTTGACCGAGCGCGGTAGATCAAACGTGTTTTATGAACACATTGCGCAAGCGCGAAAAGGTCACCAATGTTTACAAGTCGGCCCGCCATGCATTTCGTTTCGATGTATCACAAAAGTGTAACCGGAGATCCAGGGTCACTTGATCTAAGGATGTGTTCCCATTACAAACTTTGATCCAGCGCGGTGGATCTGATCTACCCCGAACGGTCGATCAAAATTGGTGGATCTTGATCTTGAGTGAGTGTTGTTGATCTGCGTTCCCATTAGTGTTTGATCCACCTCGGTAGATCAAGGTCCACCTCCCTGGATCAAATGGGAACACGGCTAAAGTTTTTAATGGGAACACATCGGTAGATCAAGTGACCCTGGATCTCCGGTTACACTCATGTATGTTTTTGTGATACATCGATACGAAATGCATGGCGGGCCGACTTGTGAACATTGGTGACCTTTTCGCGCTTGCGCAATGTGTTCATAAAACACGTTTGATCTACCGCGCTCACTCAAATGGGAACGCGGATCTCGATCAAGGTAACTGATGTTGATCCACCTCGGTAGATCAAGATCCACCTCCCTGGATCAAATGGAAACACGGCTTATGTTTCGACAATCTCTTATTCATCTACGATCAAGTTGTCGGAACATAGGGTGTCGGAACAAATTCTCTTTTGGAACGTTATGGTTTTGTCAGAATTTAGGGCTCTAACAGCATTTACTATACACATATCCTACAAGGATATCCAATTTTGTCAACCAAAGCAAAAACGGATAGGCATTTTAATTCACGCATTCCATAAAATATAGTACACATCAAAAAATTAAAGAGGGCTCGGAGGACCGAACCCATTTTGCAACAGATCAGAGGCTTATTTTTTATAGCAGTGAAAGCAAAGGAATTTTATCAAGAATCAACATATATCCTACAAGTCAGAGTTAAAAAGAGCTGGAATCTTGGTTCATTCTTTTCTAAAGGGTTGGGGGGGGGGGGGGGGAGTGGGAGGAATGTAAGGGAAATTAAATAATGTAGGAATGAGCAAGGAACTTTGCATGATAGGTGAAACCTTCAATTGAGAAGCTCTAAAAACGAAAGAGTTCCCTCTTTCATTGAGTGAAAAGTTTGAAAATACCACATTAAAGTATTAACGCACTTCAAGAAAGATGAAATTCACCCAGAGCTTGGAAATTCACTCTTCAACAAGTGCCTGCACTAGTTTGAGAATGGTCCCTTTTGGGATGATTTTCACCCTTCCTGAAGTGGATTTCTGCTTTTTTGGAGTGAGCTTTATAACTTTCACTCTTTAAAAAGAGTGAAGTTTTACTCTTCGTATTTTAAGAGTGCAATTCCCACTACCAATTTTCCTGCATATACACCTGCCAACCCCCACATAAGCAATCCTTGAGACTAACATAAGGAAATCTGGAGATTGGTACCTGAGACCTGAAATGCGCATATACCAGGGTTTTCAAATCCAGGTGTGAGACGAAGGTTTGCCCGATAGGTAGCCCAATCTCCCTGACTGTTCAGTGGCGGAGCTGCCATATGGTCGGGGGGGGGGCGTTGCCCCCCCCCCTGACGGACCAAAATCGTCTGTCGGCGCCCTTTGAGGTTTTTAACATACTTTACTCTTGCACCATTATTGGCAAAAGACATAATTTTATAGCGTTGTTTTAAGGTCCAGATAGCAAAATGCTCAAACAGCCACCAGTAGTGTACTATCTGCACTTTATTCTGATGAAAAGGGTCATCTTCTGTGATATAGGAATAGGTTTTGCCGAAACGTATCTTCATGCTTTATACGCACTAATAAATGCTGTCGCTGCGCTAAGTTAATTGCTTCCACATCAAGCGTGATTATAAGCTTACAAAATACACAGACTGTCATTAAATTCACCCTTCCGGCCAATAAAAGATGTTGCAAAGGGCGCAACAATAATTGTAGAGCAAATAACCCTCTTGTTGTCGGGGATAATTGTCAACATAGACAATAAAAAGAGTTTATAAAGATACCAAAATGGCTTCCACAACATTTTTGAAAATCATTTGAAGAGAACGTTCAGCTTAAAATAAAATAAAACTGTTATTATACTGGTAATTGTTTAACAGTTTTAATGAGCAGTTTCCATTTTGCTTTTCTTCAAGTGACCATCCTCATGATAAATGGCTATTTCTGACACTGCACGATATTCCCATGAAAATGGTTATTTCTGTACTTTCGTGGCCTATAAAAAGCCAGAAAATTGCATCTAATAAGCCAAGGTTTAGGCTACTTTTATTTGGTATGAATTCGGTATCTAGGGAGCCAAGCAGACCTTTGGTCTTGGATACGGTACTTCTGTCAATGTACTTACTTAATAGCTATTTCAGAGTGGTCACATGATGTAAATTACGTTAGTTAATGTTTCTTCGTGTACTTATCTTGATTTCCTGATGCCAAAAATGTACATCTAACGGTGATTAGTTTCCATAACTCCCCCCCGCAAGATTGCTTGCTATTTACTAGGAATGTGAAAGAGAGGAAGAAACATGGGCGTCCGCAGGTAGGGGCAAGGGGGGAACTTGCCCTCAATTGGAAAATAAAAAAAACTGAAAAAACGAAGAAAACATAAAGAAAAAGACGAAGAAAAATTAACATCAACATTCCTTAACAGTTCACGCAGTGTTTTCCCCTATTTATATGCGGTAAATAGGCTTTAGAAATGTCATTTCGAGCGATCTGAGAGGCATTTTGGGCCAAAATTTTCTTGCGCTCCGCGCCAACGCAAGGTGGCGCGGAGCTTTTCCCCCCTTAAAGAATTTTGCCCCCGAATTTTCTTCTGCAGAGGTCCATGAATAGAAAATTTAAACATCTTTTAGTAGAAAACTTGATGAGGAGAAATGGCAAAGTAGTCTTCTACCAGGTGCGGAAAATCAAATGGAAAGTCTGAAAAACCTGGCTTCGATGGTGCTGAGGCTCAGGGTATTTACTTCTTCGAAGCGCCCCTGCAGGCCATTTTCGCCCCCTCTGACCGAAATCCCTAGCTCCGCCAATGTGACTGTTCCAATAGCATCTCTATGACCTGAAAAAGGCGGCGCAATGCCCTGAATAAGTTGCCGAAAGGACGGAGAGGCACATTTTGCGATTTTTTGCTTTTTATAACAAATATTTGCCACAATATAATTATTTTCGATAAAATGGCTTTTGCATGTATACGCTAAGGGTATCTGAAAAATGTGGTTTTTATTGAAGAGTCTTCCCTTTATAGAAGTTAAATGAAGTATATTGTCGGAACAACTGAAGATCGTTGGAGTTGGACGTATTCATTTTTTCTCAGAAAAAAAAAAAAATCTGATAAGTTGCTGCGCTTTTTAGAAGAAGATTTCAAAATCAGAAAGCTTCATTGTAGAAATTTGGAAAATGACAAATAGATTTTCAAGGTTTTTGAAGGGGAAATTTGATTTTCATTGAACAGTTGAAGACTTTGACATTCAAAAGCAAGTGTAACTTGTATGATTATGTTGAAGCGACTGAAGTTTGTTTGGCTTGCACATTTTATTTTACCACGAAATTGTAAAATTTCCCATGCAGTTGTTTGGCCATTTTATAAAAATATGTGTTCATCTAGAATTAATATATTAAGAACGAATGGAACTTCCAGTTATGGAATAAACTTTGAAACACACATTTGAAAATCTGGAGGCGTATTTTGAGGTAAAAAATGGAAGTTCTATACAAAGGAAATTGTAAAATTTAACGTTTTTTCTTGTAAGACAACCAAGAAGACCGTCTTTAACTTTTCTAATAGGGGTTCAAGTTGGGTCTCTTATCGCACAGTTAACGAAAAAGTCTCCTACATTTGGAAATTCCGTCGGGAAAGCATGGCATGCATGCAACGTCCATTCGATTGGCTGCTTTCCACCGTGCCCCCTCCCGCTTCCGCCATCCGGCGAATCTGTTCATAGGTATAATGTTGAATGTAAATAAAAAAATGTAAAATGGAAGTTTTGACTATAGGGCCTACAATGCATTATTGTCCAGAGATATATGTTCTAGCTAAATTTACGATTCTTTTATCTAACCATGGGATTACGATATGTACGAGTATGCACGAGTTCAAGTTAGTGGAAGTTAAAAGAACAGTCCAAAGCCAAATTTATGCTTGATTTGTTAAAGAGGAACATATTCTGAGCATTCTTGCGAAAGTTTTTTTCATTTCCCATGTTCGGTTCTAGAGATATGAGCGACTGAATGAGGCAAATTTTCTATAGAAATGAACTTGGAACAAGCTGGCGTGATGTCATGGCTTCACATTGTTGACCAGTGTTTTGTATTTATTTATAATTTACCACCAAATTTACACGACAAAACTTTTATATATAAATACCATTGGTGCATCCTGAGCAAAGGGAATTTAAGAACTTCATGTGCCTAAGGGGCAAGATAACATCCCTAATCAATTCAAGGTCAAACCAACAGGAAGAAAAATAAAAGAAAAACAAAACAGTGGCCAACAATGTGAATCCATGACATCACACCTGCTTGCTTCAAGTTCACTTTTCGTAGAAATTGTACCAACTTCAATTGCTAATATCTTGAGAACCGAACATGGGAAATGAAGGAAACTTTTACCAGAATGCTTAGAATATGTTCCTCTTTTACATATCAAGCATAAATTTGGCTATGGACTATTTTTACAATTGATTAGGAGAAAGAATGGAAAAACTGAAGATTTTGTTGGCGAGAATTCATTTAGCAAACAATTATCCAACTGCAGATACCTGTAATTCCTTAATAGAAAACTGGAACTGTTATGCTCAAAAACCATGTCGAACAATGCTTCCATTCACGGTTGTCACCAGAGCATTTTGGGAGCCGGGCAGGTTGTGATCACCGTCCTGGGGGAGTCAGGAGTAGTCAGTGTCTTCCTCCCCTTTGAAAAGTTATTGAAGATTGGAGAGTGCTTACAAGAAAAACAAGAAATTATCACGCAATTCTAAAGAAATCTTATTCAGTTAGGGTAAGAAATTTGTGCCGGTTGGTGATGCTGAAATTGATGGGAGTACGGAGATTTTCAGAGCTGGGTAGCACCGCCCGGTGTGGTGACAACGTTTCCCCCATTAATCAAAGCCCCAAATATTTTTCATCTTGTGTGACAATTCTACCACAAACATGCTTCAAACTAAGGATCCTAAAAAAGAAGCAACTTATCGGAAATCGGCAAAATTTTGCTGGGTTCAATAACAATAATAGGCTTACGGGGATAAATTTTGTGTGAAGGTAAGGGCAAACTTTGCCCGAATATTGACACCATTTATCAAGTTTACCCGAACTGGGAGTGCGAGTGTCCCCCTTCACCCCGCCTCGTACGCCTATGTCAATAACTTTGTTAATATGTCACACTGCACAGGCTATTATATTATCAAAGGGAACATGCTGGAATAAAGCTATGCCTGAAACAGGATTTTGCGGTCTTAAAACTCCAAGTAAAGGTTAGTAACCCAACATATTGAGAGTTGGAAAGCCAGCTGCCCTATACAATTCTGATATTGTTGTTCGGCTAAGTGTTAGTATCAGTGGATCTAAAAATTTGACCGTGAGACGACGCCTGAAATCGTGAGACACGCGGTGAAACCGTGACTGAGAATTGGCAGGTATGTGCGTGATGCCGCACCCCTTTCTGTAAGAGATTTTTATGTATTGGAAATCTGTATTTTTTCATTTTTTACAGGGACTCACTCAAATTTCTATTTTACTTGAGTAAATATTGCACTTCTCCAGTGTAATGGAAGTAGTGGATGGAGAAAAGTTCGGAAACACCCCTTACCACCTTCCCTGCCCCAACAAGACACACAGCTATGCAACCGGCACATTAATGGAGTACAGTAGCGTAACCAGGATTGTGTCATGGGGGGGTCAGGGCTGGGGGTACGACATGAGGAAAAAGTCTACAGATTGAAAGAACCAGAATGCAAAAATGCATTGAGGTTTCGATGATACATAAATGTTCCGTTTCAAAGAGTGCCATCATGCGCCATTATCTTCTCATTCAAATGTTATACTAGCATGTTCAAAAAATAATTTTGTCATTCCAGATGACCTTTTGACCTCCATAAAAGCCATACAGAGCTAGAATGACAAACAAAAGACAGACAAATGGACAAACAGCTATCTTGAGAGATCACATTTAAAAAGGTTTCCAGGCTTTGACCCCTGGGGATCCCAGATGACCTTTCATCTCTGCCAAAAACTATGGGGACCATCTTCTGACCACAATGCATCCACATACCTAAATATGAAATCTATCCAAGTTTCCTATCTTGAGATATAGCATAAGCAGGATTTTCAGACTTGGACCAGCAGTGACACCAGATGACCTTTGACCTCCATCAAACACATTAACGCACCATTTCCTGACCATAACGCACCATTTCCTAACCATAACGCATCCACATACCAAAAATGAAATCTATCAAAGCTACTTAACTTGAGATATCACATAAACAAGGTTTTCAGACTTTGACCCCTGGTGACTCCAGATGACCTTTGACCTCCTCCAAAAACAAAAGGGATCATTTACTGACTATAACGCATCCACATACCACATATGAAATCTATCCAAGTTTCCTATCTTGAGATATTGCATAAGCAGGATTTTCAGACTTGGGCCAGCAGTGACTCCAGATGACCTTTGAACTCCACCAAAAACATTACATACCATTTCCTGACCATAACCCATCCACATAACAAATATGACATCTATCAAAGCTACTTAACCTGAGATATCACATACACAAGGTTTTCAGACTTTGACCCCTGGTGACCCCAGATGACCTTTGACCTCCGCCAAGAGCAATAGGGATCATTTACTGACTATGACGCATCCACATACCAAATATGAAATCTATCCAAGTTTCCTACCTTGAGATATCCCATTAACAAGGTTTCCATACTTTGACCCCTGATGACCCCAGATGACCTTTGATTTCCACCAAAAACGATAGGAACCACCTCCTGACCATAATACATCCAAATCCTAAATATAAAATCTATTCAAGCTTTCTTACCCTGAGATATCATGTTGACAAGGTTTTCATACTTTGACCCCTAGTGACCCCAGATGACCTTTGACCTCCACCAAAAACAATAGGGACCATCTCCTGACAATAACACATCCACATACTACATATGAAATGTATTCAAGCTTTCTACCATGAGATATCGTGTTAACGGAATTTTCAGACGTTGACCCCTGGTGACCCCAGATGACCTTAGACCTACCCCAAAAACAAAAGGGACCATCTACTGACTATAAAGCATCCACATACCAAATATAACATCCATCCAAGCTTCCTTTCTTGAGATATTGTGTTAACAAGGTTTTCAGACTTTGACCCCTGGTGACCCCCGATGACCTTTGACCTACCCCAAAAACAATAGGGACCATCTACTGACTATAAGGCATCCACATTCCAAATATGAAATCTATTCAAGCTTTCTACCTTGAGATATTGTGTTAACAAGATTTTCAGACTTTGACCCCTGGTGACCCCCGATGACCTTTGACCTACCCCAAAAACAATAGGGACCATCTACTGACTATAAGGCATCCACATTCCAAATATGAAATCTATCCAAGCTTCCTATCTTGTGATATTGTGTTGACAAGGTTTTCAGACTTTGACCCCTGGTGACCCCAGGTGACCTTTGACCTCCACCAAAAACGATAGGGTTCTTTCTCTCAACATGGCGCATCTATGTACCAAGTTTGAAAACTATCAGACATTCCTATCTTGAGTTATCGTGTTAACAAGCAAAGTGTCACAAACACACACATATACACACACACACGCACACACACACATACATACACATGCACGCCATCATGATTGCATTGGTTTCTCTTATCATCGAAACCAAAAACTGCTATTTTAGTTTTTTTTGCATTGCAAGGTTGGGAGAGGGGTTCTAACCACCAAAACCACCCTTGTGGCTATGCCACTGAAGGAGCATGGAAACATTTAAAGATTGATGCATTTTACCACTTTTAGAGGCATATTCTGGTGGCTTTCCACTAGGGTCTAAAAAGACACGGCATACAAAAAACTGCAGACATGCCCACCTTACTCTGGTGCAATACTCTTTTCCTAACTAAAGTTTGTTGTCTTTGTTAAGGAAAAAATACCTCCACATTTAACAAAGCCACAGAAAGATGTGGTATATGGACACATTGCCTCATATTTCCTTTTTCTCAATAACTGAATGTCCGATTTCTCCTGGAAATGGGACTGGACTACTGCTTAGCATAATTTATATACACCATACATAAGGTTTAGCAAACAATGCTTATTTACTACCTGCAGCAACATCCAAATTATAACCAAATTGAATGGAATGTCAAATGTGCCACAATGACATCTGATTTCCCAAAATGCACTGTTGTATCTCGAGGAAAAATTGCATTCCTTTGAAAATTTGTATGTTGCATGCTATTGAGCTGCAGTTTTCACCTTCTGATAGAAAATAACTCCGCTTAGTATTTTGAAGTCAATGAACTTTGCTGTTGGCAAATCCCCTTAATCACTTCAATTCCCTTCTTTGTAATTGTTGAAATTATTTTTTGAAATTTTGCTTGGGATTGCTTTATTTTGGAGAGAGAAGATTGGAGAGTTAATGCCCTACTACTATCATGAAGTAGGCACTGTTTGACTAAAAATACATCAGAAATGAAAATAAAAACAACTGATGCCATATTAATATTTCACTTTTTAATATTCAATTCATTTTATAAAGCACGCACTACATTTTCAACTTTGCAAATCTCAAATATATAACAAATACTGAGCCGTTGAGTTTATCATGTTATCCATCTAAAACTTGACTAATATGTTTATTAAGACCAGAAAAAATCTCTCAACTATGCACAACAATTAGACTGCACCAAACTGGCTCATGATAAAAAAGAGAGAGAAAAAAAGATTAATATGATTAAATTCCACACATGACAAATTCTGCTATTATTTAAAAAAAATAGGTATCACACAAAACTATGATTTCATATGAAAATCAGATTTGTAGTGTTCTGATTTTAGTTTTAAGTGTTACCATTATGTCCATGTAGTCATGCATGTGTATCACATCATTTGGGGTGGAGGGACCATGGACCAAATTTTAGGGTGAGGGGGCTTACCACTTAAGAAGCCTATCAGTAATATCGAGCTCAGTATATTCCTTGCTCAACCAAACAGAGGCTCATGTATGGGGCCCAAACTTTAAAAAAGTGGGGGGGGGGGGCCTAAAGCCCCAGTTCCCCCATCTCTGCGGTCCCTAGAGGAGTGTCTTTGTTTTTAATTTATGTTAGGTTTCGCAAAATGTGCACAAGAACTTAATCATAACATTACATCCACTATGGAAGAATGCTAAACGCATGAAAGGGAAATAAAATGCTTCTCCAAAAGCGAAGTTTACAATGCAGCTATTACCACAATCAATTTGAATGGTAGAGTTAGGGTTATACTTCAGGGGGGTAGAGCCTTCCCATTCACTTAACTTACAAATGTGATGCATTGTGTGAGAGGTTGGAAGGTATTGACCAAAAGGTTAAATTTTGTCTAGTTGTTATGAATAGGTTTTACTCCATCTATTTTAGACCATTTACTGAAAATTTGTAAAATTGAGTCTCATGCGGAACTTATAATATCGACTACCAAAACAAATTAATACAGGCTTTCAATTTATTCTTTTGTGAAATGTCAGTACTCTTTTCTGCTATAAGTGTTTTAACCAAGAGTGTATAAATAATTAGAAACCAGAAATCTGGGAATGTCCCTAACAAATTTGCAAAGAACTACAAATTTTGCCCCATTGAACTCTGTAATCACTGTAATGCCACACACAAATGTATCTCTTGATAACAGGATTGTGGAGCATTTTTGTGAGATACTACCTCACACATGGCCATACAGATTGAGCAGGCAGGAGGCTGCAGCCCCCCAACTGCTAAAAACCTTGCTGAATCGGGCAGACTTCAGTGCTTCAGTCTGGCAGAGATTTTACTGTGGTTGTGAATTTGGAGTTGAGCAAAAATCATTGCCCCCCCCCCTTTAAGAGAAAAAGTTCCCTATGGCCATGCTCACACAAATAGATTCAAATTAGTTTAAGCATATTAAAGAGTTTCGACTTGTCTAAGTATAGGTCAATATATGCAAATCATAATAATTGACCTCACTACAAAATCTTTGTTTCTTATGAAAGTGCTCGACACTTAAAATGGGACAATATCAGAAAGAAAGAGAGCAAAAGTTTCAGCCAATTTTCCATATACAAAAGGTCAACAGAGAAAGCAATTCCCACAGTTAGGGTGCTGCTAAAGAAAAAAAAAATGCACATTTTTTTTTAGATCGCTGGGAGGACAATTTCTTATATCTTTGTTACTGTTCAAGTTGTAACAGAGGTCTATGTTTTGTAGTTTTGCCAAATTTCGACTGCATGCATCTTGTCAGAATATGTCATTCATCTAAAGTATCCCTTTTCTGTGACAAAATTGAATGATTTTATGAGATTCAACTAACAGCAATAAGGGAACTATAAAATGTGAAATGTGTAAAACATGATGAGAACAAGGCCATACTCAAGAAATAGGTTTACAGTAAGTACATATTTTTTTTACATTATGATGTGAAAAGACAACAATTTCATATCATACAATAACAATCCTGTTTATGTTTCATGTTAAAACACCAGTAGAGCTGTACATGTACATCAGTAATAGCCCTGCAGGGAAAATGTTTCCGTCACAGTACAACAATGATTGGAAATGCAGTGTCTGTCGATGCTCCATTACACAGGAGTTGTACACAACACAACCATCCTACCAGCTTAAAGGCCCTATTCTTTCACTCCAAACAGTACCAATTCTCCTAACCTTCTTACTCAAGCCTCTCTCACAACTGTCTGAAATTCATCCTCATCTAGCCACAGTCTCAGTTTATTGCTTCAGGATGAGTGAAGAATAGCTCAATGTGTATACTCAATACACTCTCAGTACAGTTAATGCTGTGTAATATAAGCTTTGGTACTCTGTATTGTTTGAATTAGTTGCCAATCAAAGAGCTGAGCCAATTGAGAGTTTTGTAACAAGAACTGTAGTTTGTTCTGAGAGGATTGGCCCTTTAAATCATAGAATGAAAAACTGGGTTTGAGTTCGTTCAAAAGCCAACCCCTGCCTGTCAATCACCAAACTTTATCATTTTGATAAATAAATTTTTGCATGGTTGATAAGGTTAATTTTTGCCTTTGACTTTCTCATTGCAGGACAAGCTGGGCACATGCCCCTTCTTCACATATTCCAAATCATATTGGGCACGAAAATGAGCAGCTTATCAGTTGAAGAATTGAACAAATCAATTACCAGGCTCAAAGAGAGGCATGTGTAACCCAAGGGTAAGTTTCTCTGGGAGGGTTTTCTTGCTTTCCTAACATAAGTGTGTGCAAAATGGTAGTTTATACAACTCAAAGTTGGTCTAATTCCTTTTTACTCAACAGATGGTCACATAGGTTCTTGAAGATATTCTAACCCATTTAAACTACTTCCAGCAACATGCTTCTCAGAAGAGATGAAATCAGTGGTAAGTTTGACCTTCACATAATCAAAAATAAGGTGTGGTACACAGTTAAGAGAGAAAACAATTACAATGCAAAGCACACCCTTTGATCTTTTGCACTACAATGCCAATTTGCAATTTTTTTGTTAATAAAACTGTCAAATAAATTCTAGGATTTATACACATTAAACTTGATTTTTACATGAATTTACTCACAATTTCCTCTGGCTTTTCCCACCAAACCTTGCACATCACATGAAGGTAATATTAATGACAACCATGTGCGAAGAAAGTTCATTTGTACATGAAGTTGGAGGTGGAAAACTTAAAAGAACATAGAGAAAGAAACCAACCTACATAATGCTAGAAAAGCATACCAAATTTTAGCCATATCAAGTCGACCACTTTGAATCCAGAATCTGTCATTGAGCTTTCCTATTCAGCGCAAGTTTGAGAATAACAAGGTAAGAAGGGTTTGTTGTTTTATTGCATGTGAGATATAGACTGTGGTCTCACGTACCCTGAGCATGAGGTACCACTGTGTTACCTCGCCCTGGAGTAACATGGGAATGCCAGTTAAAGCAAGGTGAGTGTTTAAATTTCGATCCACCTCAAATCGCCTGGTTATGTGGTTTTAAACGTGTTTGTTTTAATCAAGCAACGTCACAGGTATTTATGGGGCTGTTGACAGGTTTTTTCTAACATTTTACAGTAATTGGTATGTGAAATATTCCACCTCATTGCTATGTTAACACTACCCAATCAATGAAACACAGGGTAGGTGAGAACACAGAATGGAAGACACAGGGTTAACCTGTGGTTTTGCCTAATTGTAAACCCGAGGTAACACTGAGTGTTGAGGGGCATGTGCGACCAAGCCTCTAGATGTTATGGCAATAAATTCCATCACTGGACAACAGCTCTTGACAAAAACATGGATCAAAACCAACAAAAAGGCCTTTTTATGGAGTAAATTTGGCTAAATTCTTCAACTCAGTTCTAACCATGTGAACAAATGTTGCAAGAAGACTTAAATGGATTCCTCAACCTTGTTTGATCAACATAACAAATGTAAGTATATTTGATGTTTTTGTGGAAAAGTGCAAAAAAAATACTCAGAATAAATATGAATGTGAATGAAAAAAAAAAAAGTCAATGTTCATAATGATTAGTCTACTTATTCCACAGCATATTTAAGTTGTACTTTCTATAATAAAGTTATCATTCATTTTAATTTTTCATTAGCTTCTGAAATAAAATATTGATTGTTTTAGTTTAAAACCAATAAAATTTGTCATTTTTGGTGTCTTCTTATTTGCACTATTTTAAAAGCTATTGGTTGCACTATTGAAAGCACTACAAATATGAGTAATAAAAGTATCATATGGGAAGACTATTACATTCTTGGTTGAAAAAGTAAATAACTGTTCACTGCCAAAAATGTCTGTTTTGAATTATGGACATGCCACTAAAGCACCATTTGTAATTCATTACTTCTGAAGAGTAACTGAGTAGTCATCAAAAACTTCATTTAAAATGAAGTTATAACATTGCAATATGCTGTAAAGCAAATTTTCCTGACTCCTCCTGTGAGGAAAAAACTATATGCAGATAATCCAAACATGGTTATATCTTTATAAATATTTAAAAAGACCACAATAATTTTAGAATTTTCTGTTCTTTTCCCCTTTTTTCCTTTAATTACACCCTCTCCTTAGAAATAAAAGCTTTTTTCTCAGATTGATGACAGCAGAGATGTAGCCCTTGAGGAGAATGGTGATTCAACATGGATTTCTTCAAACTGTGACATACACAGTGGCAAATTCTTCTTTAAAAAGGTGGAAATTATACCATCTATCCAATCTTACAGTTGCAACAACTTTCTGCTGGCACTCATATAGTTTATAAGATGTCCCTGATTTTATGTAAAACCATCACTTTTATAAAGATTACTATATTTGAATTACGTATCTCTACAATGACATAATCTTCAAGTCCTTACAGCATCTATTTGGTCTTCAACCAAGGCAGTGAGTCAAAACTGGAAAAAGACCATGGGCAGCCCAACTTAAACCAATGGGTAAGGAACTGGGCTGGAAACTGCATTTAACTTATTTTAAGCAAGGCATGTAACAAGGGTGGAAGGTGGTATGAAACCTCCAGTGACCAAAGTATAAAAAATAATAGCCCCCCCACACAAATGTCGTTGCAATTGACTTTGCTATGTTTGAGGCACAAATTTTGCACCATTTTGATCCTGAAGACCTAAAAAGACAATTTTTTTTTGTCTCCAAAGGGGAAGGGGTCCTCCTCTGTGTGTATATACCCTCAAATCCCTCCTATGATACAATCCTAGCTGTGCACCTACTTCAATCTCCCATGGACAAAGATTCAAAGTTAGCTTACAAGTGTGCTCCTCTGTAAAGGCATCGTTCAGTTTGCCTTGTCACCAGATTTCCAAAGACTGGTTGGTATAAACTGTCAAGGTAATACAAGATCAGTAAAAGATGATCTCACTTTTCATTTTTCCCTTCATTGAGAGGTCTTTGGTACACTAATAGTGGTATCATGGTACTAGAAACAGGCACTATACAAATAAACATAATAAACAGATAAGTAAAATGTAAAAAGGAAAAAAAATACGCAATGATTATTTACAATTACAAGTGGCTACTTGTAAAATAAAATTAAGGTAAAATTATTTTAAACCATCTGGGATAGATATCATGAGAAACAATTGACAAATCACATCCATACACTCTCTTTGTATTATCATTTTTGCTTGATATCAATTGTCATCATTCTTCTTTGACGAGTAGTAACATTCCTGACACTTTCAAGTATGGGCTCTATCACAGAAATCAGACTAATGGGGAGTAAATTCATTTTTTATCTAAGTATTGCACAAGAGCCATTACAAATGCCAGAAGTCGGCACTGACTGACACAACAAGTGGGTCATTTCCTTCACACAAAGGCCTCCAGTTTTCTTTTAGACTGGTTGTTGGTACATTATTAAAACACATGTTTACATTTACCTTTTAAAGTTTGAGGCAATAAAATAACCTAAAAGCATAATGCAGGAATAGGGAAACAAAGGAGTCGCTGTTACCCTCAAGTTATTTTTAAAACTGCTGCTATGTTCGACTCTGGAGACTTGTCCCATTTGTCATAAAAATGTTTTGAAAGTGTGAATATCAACTAAGGCACATGTGTCCACTGCATGAATAGATTTGAAAGAGCAAAACCAGTAACATACTTTGTAAAATGGTAAAGTAAGCACCACTTATTTTTTAATTTTTAAGTTTTGGAAGACTGTATCTAAATGCTTGCAAAACTGTTATGACTGTCTCTACTAAATAAAACAATTTAAATCAATCGGACTTCCAAAATCTGTTGTGAAGATTTGTCTGAAAAAAAAAAAAAAATCGAATGGTTAGGGCAAGATTTTGTAACAAGAGTTAGCCAACAGCCTCTAAATCTAGACGCACTCTATACCCAACTTCCAAAAAAAACAAGACTTTTATCAGTCTATGGTTTTTGAATATAGATTCACCATAAAGGTCCCAGTTATATACGTTGCAAAAGTTATGTTGATTTTCGTTCTCAAACTCTAGGACATGCATTGAAGCATTGCTTTCCTTCAGAAAAATAGTACTAATGCTTCATTCAGGATTGAATCTTTATGTGAAATGGCTGCTGCAGTTTCTTTTGCCTGCTAATAGCACTCCTTTGCCCTTTACATAGGGCTACCCCTTTAGATCAAAGAATAGAATTAATGTTTGATATTTTTTCCCTGTCCTAAAATAAAAAAAAAAAAGCATGTGCAATCTTCAGCAAAGTTAACCAACCCACTCCTAATTACAAAATATGATGTAGCTGAGATAAATTCCTGAAAATCTGCTGAATGTTGGGATCACTGAACTTGCAAAGAATGCGTTTTCTATGCACAGACTGTGGTGTCCATACATATAGTGAGCATAACGGAAAAGCTCTGTGTTGATAATTCAGGTCATAAATATGCATAGAAACAGTTTAATTGACCAATCAAATGTCTGCCCATGGTTACTTCTCTTGATGAGTAGAAGTTACACACAAAGCAATCAACATACAATTTGTACCAATATTTGTGCAGGACTTCGCACTAAGGTGAACTATGTGTCAAATATTTACAAACAAAATTGAAAAAAAAAAAAAATGACAATCAAATAATTTAGGAAGATAAAAATTGAAAATGGAGAGGCACTTTATTGGCACATGGTTGACATCTTCGGCTAGCTGGCCTGTAATTGGCTCATGGTCTTAACTAAGATTCTCTTTTCCTCTTCGACTTGATCAAGTCTTTCCTCTCGTTCCTTAAGATCCTGTTAAAATGAAAAATGAAAACACACATGTTAACTTGTGGAAGTAATGCATCTGTCATGGTCATTTAAAACATTGCACTATGACTACGCCTGCAAATGCTTTAACTGGCATTTTTTTTTCTACCTTATCCATTTACTCATATGACCCAACTACTTCCCAGAAGGATTTCTACATAAGGCAAATCCTTTGAAGTTTTCAAACTGATTTATCCAGCCCCCAAACCACAATCCAAATAGTGGTCCACTGTAATCAATACCGTCTCCCATAAGGGAGCAGGAAGATTGTTGCTTCAGCTAGCAGAACAATAATATTCTTATCTTTGTTTACCCCAGATGAGTGACTTTCAATGGTCCCATCAAAATATCTAGCATGGCAGGTATCTGGTTAACAGAGTTTTAAAGGGACTGTCTCCCTCATGAGTGTAGCTGTTAGCATATTGCACCTTTAATATTATGGGTAGGCCAAGATAAGGGACTTGGTACCTTTTGTTTGAACCTAGACAGAATTAACACATAACATTGTTCTCATATTTTGGTATGCAGCACTCACTACTTGTCCTCCCACCACTTAAAGGGATATATTGCATTTGTTTTACACGGAAATTTCATCCTTTTAAATCCAATATTAATTGGCAAAGATTGATAAACAATTACAAATAAGGAAGTATGGTAGCCTTCTTTTCAAGACACAAGTTTCCCTCTGATAGGAGTTCAGTTGTTTGTTGCTCAAGAATAACTTGTTCACTGAAACTTTCAACATTTCAGAAGATGCAACTTCCATAATTTATCTTGTGCATAATATTTTGAGGAGATGAAGAAGCTATTGCTGGGGTTAATTGTTGAGACTGAATGATTTGAAAATGACTAGAGCTGTTTACTTTTAATGCTATGCTGGAGCACTTTAAATGCAATATTTCCCTTTAAAACTGTTTGCAACTCAAGAAAGTTGACCTTTCTTTTGTTCAGTGAGAGTTTCATTGTTACTCCTGCAGTGGTAGAATACAACACCAGTGGGCTAACTCGACAAGCTCCAAGAATCCATTGTTAATAGTTCCTTCTCATGAAAAAAAAACACTCTACATTCCACTGGTGCCAAGCTATCTTAATAAACACAAGATCCCTTTTATTTTTGCTCAATAGACAACCTTGAGATAAGCTTAAAGGTGTGCATCTCAAGTTCAACTTCACTGCCTGCTAAAAATGTTGCCTGTCAGATTGTGAGGTATAAACATAAAACACCTCCTGATGATGTCACAGGGTTCAGGTATTCAATTAAGTTTTACTTGTACAATCCAAACCTTGGAATATATTAAAGGGACCATACAGCTCTCTACTTCAGTGAACCAGATCAGCCTGATTTATGTAATGACTACTTTCAATCATGTGACAATGTTTTTGTTTCTTGCTCACTAAAGTTCATGCAGAATGACTCTTGTGTTTAAATCTTCAATATTCACTGTTTTACACAGAATCATAATTGCAAGTGGAATATGTTGACAATAATATGACGACTTCTGTAAATAAATTGTAAAATGTTCTCTCATTTTTTCTTTGGGCATAAGTTCCAAAAATAACTGAACAATGAGTATGTATTGATTAAAGGTAAACCAATGGGTGATTTAAATAGTATGGAATGGATTAGACAATTCAGTCACAAAAAATAATAACACATAGTTAATACTACGAAATTTTTTATCCAAATCTGCATGTTGAAATTTTGCCCTTTGAACTCACCTAATATCTGTTCTGCCCTCATATACACCACAACACACAATGGAATTGAAATCCTCATTATTTTAAAAATATCTTGTGAAGACTGCCCTCAGCTATTAGCAACAAGTACTTGACAGCTTCCATTTCTAAACTGAGCCTAGTCTAAATTTAACCAAATGGCCGTATTTTTTTTTGTTCCCACATCCCTACCACTTGAATATTGCATTAATATCATCCTCTTACTAGACTTTGTTGAATGGTGTCACCAGTTGTTTTCTTAAAACTGTTTCCATAGTTTCATAGGCAGGTATAATTATTGGCCTGAATTACTTGGGCTAATAATTAAAGGCTCAGTTCTCTCCACCCTAAACAGTACCAATTCTCCTAACCTTACTGAAGCCCCTCCCACAATTGTCTAAAACTCATCCTCATCCAGCTACAGTCTCAGTTTATTGCCTCAAGGTGACTATAGAAAAACTCAATTTCTATATTCATAACACTCTCTGTACAGTTCAAGCAGCATTATATAAGCTTTGGTACTCTGCATTGTTTGAATTAGCTGCCAATCAAAGAGCTGAGCCAATTGAGAATTTCGGTACCCTCAAGTACCAAAATTGTAGTTTGGGGTGAGAGGTTTGGCCCTTTAAGGTGCTGGCTACTTGACCAACACCTGTATGTGGTTGCTAAATCATGTGATCAATCATGAAATCATTATACAGAAAGATCCATTGAAGATTGTTTTAAACAACTTATCCAGCCCCACACCACAATCCAAAATAGTCCTTTGAAATCCCCTTTTTCCTCCCATCAGTGAGTTACAAAATTACTCCCTTCCTCCACTGCAGCAGTTATTCCATTATTCCTACATTATTCTTATTTATTTTTGCATGACTTCAAGCTGCATTTACTATTTCTGGGTGACTTAAAGCTGCATGAAAGTTATTGATTCTGTTCAATTGATAGAGACCCCATCAAAATGGGATGGTAAGTACAGTCCCCATGGACTGTCTGTTGCTGTTAAATGGAAATATTGTACCAGTCACCTTAACTCAAAGTAAACCCTCCTGTTTCATGATTGGCTCTTGAGAGTCATGTAACAATATTTTTTCTCCTCAGATGTAAAATTTACTAGTATTTTCTGCTTGGATTACTTTGAATATGCAAAATTTAAGTCCTAAAATATTATGAAAGATACTTTGAAGAGAAATCAGAAGAAAATTGTAACATTTAGCTGTTGCATTCAAGTAAGCTTGGGGAGACTGCTCTTGCCCTTCAAGCCTACCTGAAGGAGTCCATCATGGGGCAGAATTTTGAAATATGAAGTTCTGGAGCTCACTAAATTTATGAAGCTGTGTAGCTACCACACCTCCCAGATACAACCTGACCAAAAATTAAAAAAAAAAAAAAAAAAACGCTCACAGAAAAAACATGGACTGAAGGTGAAATTGGAGGTGAGAAGGAGCTTTGTAGATAGGGAAATCTATATACTGCCACCACTTACAGTGTCCGTTGTACATTGATACTGTTAGTACAGTAAAAGGTACATAGGTGATGTTCAAAATTAAATACTGCCACCATTTCTGTTGGCGGAAGTATTTTCTTACAATTCCTGGGCACATTGGCACCAGAATAGTATAACCCCAACGAGGTTAATAAGATACTGAAAAACAGATCTAATACTGGCTCCTGGTGTTTGCAAAACATGCACCACTAGCTGTGTTAGAAATATTAACACTTATCAACACCACTACAACAACCAAGAACAACAATTAAAACTTGTTAGTACTTGTTTAAGGAGCATAAGCTGAGCCTCAAGATGAGAAATACGACAGTTGGCTTCTGCCAGCTTCACTTTTAATCGAAACGTTTCATGGCTCTCGTAGTCATCAACCTGCATGCAGAGAAAGAAAACAAAGCCGGTTCATGCACAAACAATGTCAGCACAGCAGTAAATAGAATAGAATGGAAAATAAATAGACGTGCAAGATGTAAACTGGAATGAATAAATTGCTAGTCACATGCGAGGGGAATATGTCAGAAAAAACCCTTAAATGGTAATATTTAAAGTCAAGTCATAGACTTGCAAAAATGTAATTTTCACCATCACAGGCCTGAAACAGGCCTAGAATTTTGAGGTGTGCAAGTGCTATTACTCACCATCATTCACCTCAAATTACTGTGGGGGTGTGATTTTGGCACACCTATAAAGAAAGGGGACTACAGTAAATGTATCAGGTAATAAAATAGCACAACTACCACACTCCTTCATATCCTAAAGAGCACGACTTGTACTACACTTGGAAACACTAAAACTCAAGGTCTGTTGAAATGATACTCATTTTAATTTACATCTCCAAAGTACAATGGGATTTCATAATTTTTTGATAAAAAAAAAATCTAAACAGCATGGTATGAACTTAAAGGTTAGTATCACAGGACTCAAAATAAGCAAAAGCACCAACAGTTATGGCTATTGAGCTTTTACTAATATCTTCAATGCCAATCATAAAAGGCCTTACAGTTTAATATAACATGGAGACATGGCTAAATTTCTTCTTGAACTCCATGAATTGCAAACTTGGTAATAAACTTAGAAGCAAGCATGTTTAAGCAACATGCATATATACTATTAGCGCATTATATACAGCTCATCAAGGAATGCAACTTACAAGCAATACAGCAATTTGGCTTTTTATCAACTGAAATTTACAGTTGCATTTAACAAACATATATATATATATATTTTTGCAAGGACAAAATCTGCATTGAAGTCCTGTTCCCAGTCAAGATGTTGATGTGGGGGAGGGGGGGGGGGGGGGTATTTTTTTGGAAGGGGACAATTAAGATATTAGAACTGTTATTCTTAAAATCATCTATGGGACTCGGGTAGGAGATTTATTTTTAAAGAAGTGTCAATCTCTCCTCTTTGGTTACCAGTGAGTAAAAAAAATTATTCCATTCATGATAAAGACCAACTGCATGGTCGAGTGGCTAGAGCATACAACTTACAGACAGCGGGCTGAGAGTTTGAGTCCTGGCTGGGTCATACCAAAGGCTTTAAAAACGGAACCTACTGACAATGTGCTTGTTGGTGCTCAGCATAAACAATGGAGTATGGAAAACATGCCAGTGAGCTACAACTGGTAAAAATTATGTGGTTGGCTGAACTTGAACCAATTGGTTGAAAACTGGGCCGTAAAACTTACATAGACTAACCTAACATAACCCATTTATGATATAGAACTGGTAATTACTTACAAGAAGTAGTTAAACAAGGCTGAGGGGTTCATTGAGCTTAAAACTTTTTAAAATTTCCAAGAATATATCAAGATTTAATAAAAAAAAATTATTACAGGCTGATATTGCATCTAGGCCGAGTCATGACTTATTACTCTTTAGTAATAATAAGTACCAATTTCAAAATGAAGCACCAGTAAAATTTTTTGTGCAGGATAGTCTGGCATTGACATGGGCACAGTCCGAGACAGATGTGACAACTTTTGAAGCCAAACAGGAAGAAATTTATTGAACTTAGCAGTAGTACATTAGGTATGGTTAAACTCATGTAATATATCACCTGCATGCAGAAGCTAGCTCCCCACTTTCTCTCTCTCTCTCTCTGTATTTTCTTTGGTATGGCAGATTAATTATACTGAAACATAAACTCTTGTCAATCAACTAAAAATTATAGCCAGTTTGCAGTTACCAATCTCATAATGACAGTTTACTTTTAGCCTGAATGAGTTAACTTCAATTGCTACTGGGCAAGTTTAACCAGGGTAAAATATATATATCATTATCATATATACAAACTGTGCTTGCTTCACAAATATGTTTAAGAGGAGGGGAAAGATTGAGATGAGAAAGGAGGCAAACAAATTCTTTGTATGGATAATACTTTGCTCTAAATTTTGCAGAGATTATTTTCATGATGAAACGGTCCCTCTTACTTTTTGTTACATTCTTCCCCTCTGCCTGATAAACTGTTCTGGCTTCAGGGAGGAAAAGAAGCCCACTCACTACATGCAGGCTTGATTAAGTCAAGTTTCATATCCGATTTATTGATTGACATTAAATGATATGTTTCAATACACCAAACGTTACGTAACATTTGGGGTTAGCTGACAGGTCAGGCAGTATGTGTTAATTGCTTTTCACGCAGTGTTGCGTTCACACTGCGGTGTTGTGTTCACACAATGAAAACATAGCCCATTTTTGAGGTCACAGATCATGTAACAAACTCAGATATTAGTTACACCCCACACCGCCTTTGATGTACTGGGGTGTCTATGTTGCTTTTTCAAGAAGCGATGTCACAGTATGTTGGACTATAATGTGAAAGTTATTTTGATTCATGTTCCACACATTGGATGGTTTTATTATTCCAGATTAAGTATGAACTGGTTAAGTTTTCTTCCTGTATAATACCAATGACAAATGGTCAAACTAAGACAATCCCCACATACCACATAAAAATAACTGTTTCATGAGTGAGCTAGTACTTAACAGTTCACTTGGGTTTTGGAAAATTTGTGACCAGACATTTTTTTAAAATATGCACAAAACCATTACAAGTCAGGACACTGGTAATTCAAAATTTTAACTTGCTGCATAACTACAGCATTGGATTATATGAAACTTGACTTACTATGCTAACTATAAACATTGTCATGTAGTAGTGACCCTTTAACACATTAAGTTATTGTACATATCAACTCATTGTAGCCCTTTTGAACTCAATTTTCTCTGTCAACAGGAGCCACGAAAATGCATTTTGTCATTAAGGGGGTGGGGGCACAGTTTATAGATGCTGCCAAACTAGAAGGTGTCTGGAATCGTTAACAACTTAGCAAGCACATTACAGTACTATGTTGCACCTTTGATAAGGTTTTGTGAAGCTTATTACTTAAAACCAACCTATATAAGACTGTTCATTGGAATTATTCAGTCTTAAACTAAAATAAGGTTGTGGGATTTCATTTTAATGAAAAGAAGAATTTAAGGTCACATCCAGTTTTGATATATTGGAGGGTGTACCTATGGTAAGCTATTCAGGGAAATTGGCATTGAAATCCAATGTGTGCAAGGTTCTGAAGATAGGTAAAGTTGTCACATTTTCTACAAAATGTGAACCTGAAGTGAGCACATATGGGCATTATATCCTCACAATCACAATAATGGATGGTCTTTTGCTTTTTTTACAAACTTTATGACAAATTTTTGCCTTATAAATCCCTATCTTATCGAAATATGATTGCGTAAGTGGCATGAAAAATTTACAAACTTTGCATTCCTCAAAACGAGGTCCTATCTTTATTAACTTCAAGGCCAACACAAAATTCTGAGAAAAAGAGACAAAAACAAAAATAAACAAACAAATAAACAAACAAAGGGAAGAAAAAAGTCCTTGTCAATGTGAGGAAGTGATATTATATCTTCTGCCATCAAGCTCACTTTAGAACACAAACTAATGACTTCATTTATTGGTATCTCGAGAAATACCTCCAATTTGAGTGGAAGTTTTACCACACTGTGCAAACTTAATTCCTCTTCCACATACAAAAGTTAGATTTTTTGCTCTACCTTCCCCTTAAAAAAATGTCAGAGTTTACAGTTTTTAAGATTTTTTATAATAGGTGAATTCTCACCATAATAAATTCCAGCACAAGCAAAAATGGTGGATACACTTGAAGCATTTCATTTGTACAATTTTACAATGAAAAAAAAAAAAAACTTTTACACAATGGGATTAGGCTCTGTAGCATTTTTTAGTTCAAAGGATATGTGAGATACACTTCATATGTCACAGCAATCAGGCTTACAGTAAATAAGTAAGGAGCAAGCAATTTCAAATGTTAATTGTACCAACATTACAAGTAGCCAATACTTCATTCTCCATACTGGCTGATACCAAATCATCTAAAGGTAAATTTACAAAAGATGTGGACCTGATCCCCTATGCGGGTTCTCATCCACTTTGTTTTAAGAGTGTGAACTAGGAAAATGGGAAAAACTGAATGATAAAAAGTAGCAGTCCAACACAAATTACTGCAAGAGCCTATAAAGGGCATACAACAAACATAAAGTTGTCACTGCAAAAGAATTCCAAACAGAAACCAAACATCAACTGCTTTAAATGAATAGTCCAGACTCAAATTTTTAAGAAGAGGGACACATTTCTAAGTTTCCTATGAAATTTTCACATTTCCCTACTTTGGTTGTCAAGATATTTGCAATGAAGTTGAACACAAGAATTGACTGAGTTCCCCCACAATGCTTAGAATGAGTCTCTTGGTATTACATCAAAATTAATTTTGGTCTGGTCTATTCTTCTAAAGTCAAGCAGACCACTCAACAATGTACATCAAGTCCTGTAAACATGCAATAACTAAAATAAACACAAATTTCAGCAATGTATTGTTACCTTCAACCTTAAAGATTACGTCATTGCTAATGAGACAAAAAAAGAGAAAGACCAGTAGGTATTAATACCACTAAAGGTCTATAAAGGGAAAGATCACAAAAAGGCAATAAATCAATGTTTCAGTTGATTGTTCAATATTTTCTCTATGCTGTAGTGCTATTTGTATCAGATCATGATACAATGGCCGCAGGCTGCCATGCTTGGAAAGGGGTCTACCCGATGTTCCCAATCCTGGGGTTCAGTGTTCCCAAAATTGGATGTTCCTCATTCTGTATATATCTTGATGATTTGGAGACGATTACAAGGTTTGTTTTTCCCCGAGGTTCCATATTCCCAGGAGTGTGGATGTTCCCAAGATTTGGGAACACTGAACCTGGGGAACATGAGCAAACCTTGGGAACATTGAAATAGCCCTGTTTGGAAAAAAAGGCAAGTGCAGATAAATAAATACACCAAAGTGACTGATCAGTTGAAGAGCTACTGTATGGTCTCATGATCAGTCATAATACATTATGCAATCCAGGTTTGGGCATAGAAAGCACTCCCCCCTCAAATTCAAAATGTGTAAAATATTGCACCAGTGTGTCCTGCAGAGAGGAAAAAGGGAGAGTTGTCCCCCCTCCCACCTTTTCAAGTTTCCAAAAGTAGGGGGGTAAAATCTCCCCTTTCTTTTTCACACAAAATTGAAAAATTGTCAACATCTTGGTTTCCTTGTCTTTTTTTTTGGAGGGGGGATGGGGTTTCTTTTTAGAGGACACTTTTTCCCTAACTTTTGAACTTACACAAATAAATAGCTTTAAAACCCTTCAAATTGCACCTTACAGGGGCCTTGAAGCTACACCGCAGAGCGGACTCCATTTGTTCAGTCCCCCTTTAAGGACTTCACAAACCACCGTCCGCCAAAACAATGAGGCCTACGTCCAAATTTGGACGCAAACTTCATTACCATAATATGACTTATTCATGTCCTGCCTCATTTTTATGCTAGTGTTTTCAGCAAGTGTGTGTATTCTTGTTGTCATAAACTGAAGGACTAGATTGAAACCCGAGTGGATCACTACTGCGTTGCATAACCAACTGTCCAGTGGGTAATACCGGGACATGTGCTTTACAATATCATATAAACTCTGTTGGTGGCATATGGGCTACTGCATGATTTAAATGGAACCAGATGTTGCCTTCTTGTGAATATTCACTAAAATTCATCCAGTTTCAAGGCCACATATTTCTATGAATATACAAAGAATCTGTTTGCTGTTCACTTTGGCAGACTTGCTGGGGATATTACTGAACAAGTAATATGCCCCACAGTCTGCTTCACAGGCAACTTTGAAGCAAGCTTTTGTCCACTTGAACCCACTGGTACATTGACCTTGGACAGGATCATTTTGGACTTGAAGTTTAGCAGTAATCAACCCTCTATTTTTTGTGTTTGTGGTGGAATCCCTGGTACCATTTTGCATCTTGCCCCTTCTCCTTCTACTACTTAAAATTTTAAAAGCAAAAGGAAGGAGCCACCTACGTGTATATCCTTACTTTCCTACCTTGGGACAAAAACCCCAGCACTCAAAGTAACAATCCGTGACCATACGTACACCCCTTGTGTGCATGCACGTACCTGTGACGTACAGTATGCTAAACACATTCAAGCTCTCCGGTTGAATGATTTCAATACAGCTGCATAAACAAATGTCATGTAAATTCACAATTTATACACAGTGATTAGGACTGCATCCACAGACAAAGAAAATATGAAGAAAATGTTGAGATTTAGCAGAGTGCTTCATAATAAGTCTTGAATGACCTTTAAATAGCGGGTTTTAGTTCCATTTATCACTTGAAATTTTTTCACAGACCCATGCAAAGGTCTAACACCTGAAGGCAAGTAAAATTTAATCATACTGTATGACAGAACATCAGGCAACAAAGAGCCCAACAATGAATAAAATAAATCGTGTACATGATCTTTAGCCTTCAAATGAGAACAAGACCCTGAAAATATGTCACACTTACCACCAGTAGACCACAGGGCAAAAATATGTTAACAATTTTTGATTGTTATTAAAAATAGAAGGTGTTATGAAGTTGTCTGAAGGTTTGGGTTTTGTATTTGATCACACACATGTCAAGGTTTCCATTATAAAGATTGGGAGTAGTGAATGTATATTCTTGCACTTCAGGGCAGACTGGATATATTAAAAGTATAGTATGTGCCCCTTGTTCAATAGACCTCAAGCATTTATGTCACAATAATGCCACAAGTACGCCCTCTTTTGGTGGAATAATAAACCACATGAAGAAACACAAACATCTGATTGGTCAAATAACAGCTAGGATACAATGAATAGGAAACGAATTTGCCCGACACGTAGGGCAAATTCTACTGCATGTGGTCCATTGCTCCATATATGTCCTACACAAAGGTCAATGTAGAAGCCATATGCACACTTTTATTCCTCCAAAATTTTGAGCATGCTCAAAACTTAATTGGTACTTGTCAGTTGTGTATTTGCCCATGAAAATCTCATAGAATACAAGCAGTCCAGGCCCTTAGTGGCCATAAAGGCAGGGAGCACACTTGAAGAACTTAGTTTTCCATAGAGTTGTGGCAACTCTGTGACAGTGTGTGTGAGATGCAGGAAAAACGTTGGTACAGAAAAACCTGCCTACAACTCTACATTTCTGTGCAGGCATGGTGCAATGCATATGAACAAAGGGCTGGCATGCTGAGGGCCAGTTACTGCCTTTTGGCTGATAGTCTGAGGCCAGTGGTGGGCAAATTACTGGAGATCTTGACCATCTTTTAGAGGAATTCCTTCACTTGTCAGTCTGAATTTGACCTCATGATCAACCTGGCCTGCATCTATGTTACATTCCAGCATACAAAAACCTCATCACCTGTAAGTTGAATCCAGTGCTTGAAAACCCCCTAGCTCCTTTCTGTATCCTCCTCACACACAAATATCAGATTAACTTTTAAAGTTAAGGAAGCCTATACAAACCTTTGCAAACTAACCCAAAACCTACCAAACCAGATTCACCCTACTTACCTAACCTAGGTTTTGGCAAATTTGTTTGCACAAGGACCTATCCTCTCACCCCAAACTACAATTCTTGTAGGGGTTAACTGAAATTCTCAATTGGCCCAGCTCTTTGATTGACAGCTTATTCAAACAATAAAGAGTACCAAAGCTTATATTACACAGCATGAACTGTACTGAGAGTCTCTTGATTATATACATTGAGCTTTTTTGTACTCCACCTGAAGCAATGAACTGAGATTGTGTCTGGGTGAAGATGAATTTCAGACAATTGTGGGAGGGGCTTAAGTAAGAACCTTGTAAGAAGAATTGGTACTGTTTGGGGTGAGAGAATTTGGCCTTTAAATGAACCTAAAAGGGACAATATTTGAGAATTTATATCTAAAAAAAAAAATATATCAAGAAAAAAAAAAACACATCAGGAATGACCATAGTATCTACTACATATATGGATTTGTATGCATTTCATAATAAAAAACAAAGTCCATGAACTTTTCCATGACTATTGAGGACCACGACTGATATTTCAGGACCTTTAAAAATCATACAATCTATGTTTCTGTCTTATTTTTTTAATTAACAAAATAATACAATTGAACACTGAGAAAATGGAAACAATATATAAATCTGCTTTCTAAAATTCCCTGACTTTTCCAGGACCTTTTGAAATTTCTCGTTTTTCCTGACTTTCCAGGCCTCCAACTTTGAATTTCCGGTTTTCTGACTTTCTTGGATTCTCAGAACCTATACATCGCAACCATGTACAGTTTGTTTTTAAAAGAAAGCAGGTAAAATATCAGAATTATAGTAAATTAAAAATTTACCTCTTCTTCTATTTTTTCTCCTCTTATAATTGCATCTCTTTTCGAATGGGAACCCTCACTTTTTTCACCTCTCTCTTTTCTGTGCCTCCTGCAAGTAAAACAACCAAAATATACAAGGATGTAGTTTTTAGTACCATATACAATTTTATTTGTCAGTACAATACAATGCAATTCACAGTAGCCTATATTTCCCCACGATCTCTGGTTTTGGAATCTATGAGCCATGAGTGATACTTATTATGTCTTATTTACTGATGTAATTCCCACCTACCTGTAACAATATATATATATATTTTTATTCACAATATAGTGAAGATTATGTTTGGTACGCCAAGAAGTGAAGTTTATACTGTATACAGGTAGTAGTATGTACAGTATCTCTGCCGTTGTTGGGGGGGAGTTGATGGAGGCTGGCCTTAAACAAATTCTGCTGTCTTGGCATATTGTTTTCATTCCAAGGGGGGGGGGGGGCAGGCAGGCAGGGCAAGCTGTTCCCTGAATCTATAGGCCTTTGCTTATATGAATGCCAATTGCTGTTCAGTTATATGTAAAACCCTTTGTGGGGGGAAGACAATTTCATGAGATACCTGCCCATTACTGGAAATGAAATTGTTTTAAGAAGCTGTAAATTTTTCAAGTGTCAAGTTTTCATGCACTGGAAAGTTGGGGTAGGAGATTTGATTGGGGAACCATGGGGGAACCACATGGGCAAGCAATTCACTCATGTGAGTGGTGTATAAAAGGATTTAAGTTGCTACGAGTTTTCAAATTCAATTCTGGCTTTCCATCAGGTACAGTAGGCGGCCTTGAATGTTTGCTAAGGACTAAAATGAAATTTATGACACACACACTTACTACACCTAATGTAATTGAACAAATTGTTAATTGCAGTTAATCAGTGGACTCCTTGGCCAATCAATGATTACTATCTACTACTTGCATGTACATCATACTGTTATGAAAACTGTTAAGTGCAACTACAGAAATTACTTTTTCCACTTGAAAAATGGTTTCACATCAAAATAGACATTTTGTGGTTTCAAAAATATTTGGTTCCAAGATTTTATGAGAAAGAAACGGATCTTTGCATGCAAAGCTACATGTATTTTTAACTTTTTCCATGAACATCTCATAATTGGTAAAAAACATTGTTCCTGTGGGGTTCAAATTGAGTTCTTAGGTCAAATTGGTTGACCAATATACATTGGAAGAGATAGAGGTATGCTTTTTTTACCAATATTAAAAATAATAACCTGTAGTTCTGTACTTATTTTAACTGACTGGTATTGGTATTCAAATCTTGTTTTATTATTTTGTCAGTATATATAATTGACTTTGATGCATAATGCCTAAGGAGTATTCTCATGATGAAAACTATTATTGCATATAAATTGCCTCTCTGTGTGATGACAGTGTTCTTAGGCCCCTATTAATTCACTCCTTTTTGTTTTTCTACATTAAAGGGGAAACAATTTATAAGTATAGCACTTCTGATTTCTCCGTGTCTAGAATTTACCTCTGACTTGTATAATCTGCACTTTTTGCAATTGTATTTTGCAGGAAACGAACTGATCATCCATGACCTGAGGAGGATTTTATCCCATACTTGAGAGCTGATGCCATAGTCATTGCGAAAAAAAAAAGAAAAAAAAACATTGGGGGGTAGGGAAGGGGAGGGGGAGTTATTTTAATTGAACAATTTATGGAAAGTTTTTTACTTCCACTGAAAAAAGGCTTAATTACTAAATGTAGGAGCTTTTTACAGGGGTGCAGCCAGGAAATTTCAACTGACAAAACCTGTAGACAAGCTGCTGAAGTGTAAGACCACTACAATTTGACATGGAGGAAAAATTTTTAACTTAAAAATTTTCAGGAGGTATCATTACAAAGTTGATGTCACTTTTTTGTCAAGTTTTGAGTGTCCCATGCAATTGGCCACCCCTCCCCCCTCCCCCCTCCCCCCAATGTCCATGCTGGAGCTCATATGGTCCTTAAGTCTGCAGTTCTTTTTAATACACGATTACAAGTCTGTCTCTAGCGTGGTATATCAACTAATTGTGACTGCCCCCGGTATGATTATGTACCATACCACACAACAGCAACAGGACATGTACAGAAGATTTACTGAAGACATGTTGGCTCTGTGTTTCTTTAACCGCACATCTGCCACTTTAGCTCTGATTGAAATATTGTACGACAGGAGATAGCACAGGTGTAAGTCATACTCCCATTAAGCATCAGCCTGTATACTATATGGCTGTAGAACATACCGCCAGGGAGGGCAACGTCATGGTTGAGCCAATTACTTCTCTGAGGGGAACCTGAAATGACTCTCATAGAATGGAACTCAAATGAGGAGATGGGAATCAGGTCCTGATGGAGATGTAATGGCAATGATATAGAAAGGAATGCAGAATAGAATTGATTGCTTCTTTGTGACACTGGCAGTCAGTACTGGCTACAACACTTTCACTTACAGTATCACAGCATTTCATGTGTTAAGGTGACATAGTGGTACAGCTGGATACAGTAAAAAAAACACAGTAGGCCCTTTGGAACTCAAAGCACTGCTCAATGACTTGAGTAATGTACAGAATGGTTGTCATTTCATGTACATGCACTGCGTATTCACTAACTGTACCAAGATGATATAAAAGGCAGCCCTCCAGGACCATAGACTTAAAATGGTCCCAGTACATTTTTTACAAAAATAATTTGTTGAACTTAAAGGTAAAGAGCAGTCCCCCAAACTTGTTTGGAAAAGAAAGCCAAATAACTCAGTTTTCATCTTATTTCTCTTCAAAGTATCTTTAATTACATTTTATGACTACTATTGCATATTCAAGATAAACCAAGCATTTATTTCTGGTAAATTTCACATTTGAAAAGAAAAAACATTGTCACATGACTCCCAACAGCCAATCATGAAACTGGACAGTCTACTACACTTCTTCAATTTGGGATGACTGCTCCTGCCCTTTAAATCACCCTAATAAAAATCTACAAGAAAAACCTACCTCTGGTATTAACAATGTTCATCATTTACAATAAGAAAATAACTTTTTTTCTTGAATTATTATATTATTCTTAATTTTGATATTAATTGGGATACAGTTCAAGATCATGAAGGGATGTTAAATACCACTTGTGGTTGGCAATTACTTTAAAATTTTACCTTAGCCTATGTTTCTTAACAAATGTGGGGTGGGGGGGGGGGGGATTGAACATACTGACAAGTGTGTTCAAGAGGAAGTTTTGGGAGCACACTGCCATTAAAGCCAAACTAGCATGGATTTGTACAGTATAGGCCTATAATTTGCATGTGTTCTGTACAGGCATATACAACCATGGCATGTGAGTAGGCTACTGTATGTTACTCATTCCAAATAAGATTTTCTTTCTCATGTTTGCCATTTGCAAATCAAGGTATATTTCATCCCTCAATACACCACCCTTAAATTATTGCATTATGATTTATTGGTTCTATTTTTCTCACTCAATTTTAAATTTATGTATGTAGAGTCACTGCTTTTTCTATTCTACTCTATATATGCAACACTATATTTATGTGCTGAAGTATCACAAATGATACTTGTTGGATGAGAAATGTAATGAAATATGTGAGATTTAATTGGTATTTTGAAATTCGCCCATTGGCAATCAGTGCTTTAAATTCCAACTTAAAACCAACTGTACAACAGAACACATACAGAAAAATTGATGGCATAGCAAGCAGGTGGACTGGTCCTGTGTGTTAGTGTTTATGAGGGCTGGGGGGGGGGGGGGGGTTGGGGATGGGAGAAAGGGGGGAATTTGTCTTGCCCCCTTCCAAAGATTTCCAAAAGAAGATGGGTATAATCCCTCCCTTTTTTTCCATAAAAATAAAACAACATTGTCGATATCTTGGTTTCTTTTTAGAAGAGAGGACACTTTTTCAACAATGTTTGAATTTACACAAATAAACGGCCTCAAAAACCCCTCAAATTGCACATTACAGGGGCCTTGATAAAAGTTTTTGTCCCCATTTACCCACTTTTAACTTAAATCTGGGACAGAATAATTTAACTTGGTTTAGCAGTAATCAATCCCCCTTTTTCGAGTTTCCAGCTGAATCCCTTAAAGGCATATTCTGGTGGCTTTTCACCTAAGTGTTGTAAAAAAGGCAAAAATATTCTATACCATGTCCTTAAAACCCTGTCTCAATACCCTTTTCCCAACTCAAAATATCTCACTTTAAAGATGGGATATTTTTGTTATAAAATATCTCTGGTTTTCAACTAAGCATCTGGATGTTATGTAATGTGGGCACATTGCCTCAAATTTCTTTTGTTTTTCTTTATAATTGAACATCCTGTTTGTCCTTGAAATTTGATACTGTTGGAATGTTTGAATATCTTTTCCTGCAAATCTAGCATTACCCTTCACCATACGTAGAGTACAACCAACAATGTTGCTTACTATTGCCTGCAGCAGAATCAATATTATAAATAAATTGAATGCAATGTCAAATGAATCTGCCACGATTACATCACAGATTACCCATGATGCACCAAATCTCAAGAAAAAAATTGCATTACTTTAAAAATCTGTATCTTCTGAATGCTGCATGCTATTGAGATGCAGTTTTCACTCCCTGAAAGAGAAAATTTTTGTGCACATTTTAAAGCCAATGAATTTTGTCTCCATAATATGCCTTTAAGGTCCAAGGGTCCCAAGACAGCAAGCAGGTCAAGTTGGGCCTGATGCTTGCAAGCTGGCATCACTCCTACACTTAACCTTCTGCTAAAGATTGGAGATGTCTCTGGAAACTGGTTTTGGGTGCCAGACATGCTGCAGTCTCTTGTCCAAGCCCATGAGGGTCCTGTATGATATGACACTGATGCTGACTTTGTTGTAGATCATTCTGTACAAGAGTTTCTGTGCATAAAGAAAAAAGTGTGCCCCCTCCCATGGACTGGGGAACTTGTAGGATATGCTCACAGTATTTCCTGCCTGCCATATACCTTCTTTATTCCTCTACATCTGGTTGGTGGTCAAATGCCTGTCATTGGCCTGCTACCATCGCACAATTCATTTGTGTATAGTGCAATGGTAGTCCCCACAGTGCAATAGTTAAAGTGCAATATACTGTAGGCTAAACGGTATGTACTGTAGGCCTACCTACATAGTTTGTACATTCACATTGATCTTAGTCGCTGAGAATCGATAATCACGTTGGGAACCATGCATTGCCTATAGGCTATACATACAAGTATGTTACAGGTGGCAGAGGTATGTAAACAAATCCAGTTTGCCATAAACCACCCTGTACCTACTGTATAAACATTTACAAAATGGTGGTTGGATGTACATATTTTGTGCTTCCAAACGAGGATGAACTTGCCCAACTCTTGGACTCAAGAGGCTTGTTCTCATGTACCCCTTGATGGTTGGTGTTGCCCCCTGTTTACAAATGGACAAAACCACAGGTTAACACCATGTTTTCCAGCGTCTGTTCTCACATATCCCTAGTTTGGTTGATTGGGTAGTGCTGCCATAGTTACATGGTCAAATGTATACCAATTACTGTATAACACGGGTCATTAGCTCCATGAACACCTGTGGCCTTGCACAATAAAAACAAACACGGTGTTTAGAGTGGCAGAGTCCTGTGTTCCGAGGTTGATCCAAAATTTACACAGCAACCCCCTGCTTATCCACGTTCTCACGTTAATCCTGTGCAAGGTAACACGGTGTTACCTTGAGCATGGGGTACATGAGACCAGGCTTTAGGGGTTCTATAAAGAAGGTAGGTATTGTACAAAACAAATAATGAATGCTTTCATTCATGCTATAACATTGAATTATTTCACTTGTCGAAAGATTGAACATTCTATTCAACTCGGCTCCGCCTTGTTGAATAGAAGGTGACGATCTTTCAACTCAAGAAATAATTCAATGCTATCGCAATCATAAACATTCACTATTTGTATAATACCAACCAAAGAAGAAATTTAAAAGAAAAAAGTCTGAGAATTGCTCCTTGATCCCTGGTTAGGAGTTGCCACTTTGAAGTAGCATCAAGCGTATAGTCAGTCAACCTTTTTCTATTCATGGGTGACTGTACTTATGTGATTCTATTCAAATGAACCAGATGTCATTGCTTTGTTATTGCTATTTTGACAATCAAGTAAAGGGCCTGCAAGGAAAATAAATGTCAGATGGACTGACATTGCATATTAAAAATTGATCCTGAACATGTTGGTATTCATTTCTATGCAGAAAATGACAACATGTATAACCTAGATATTCATGGATGTTTGATGGCCTGGGGACTGATTGTCCTCAGAAATAACAAATTACGGTCACATGAAGTCCATACCCCCAACTACTACACTGAAGGGGATTGAAGAGGCAACGTACTAAACCAAATCTGTTCAAATTTGATTTGATTCTTGGCACAAAGTTGAACCAAACTGGCTGCCACCTCCCTGATATTGACATTGCTACCCCCTTGACACCCTTATTGGGTAGTACCTTGACCAGGAAGAGGATGCGGTATTTTGAAATTTTGTAACTTTTTCACCAAAGACCCCACAGACTTCATTCAACAACCAAATTAAAGCCAAGGAAAAGATCTTTGCAATGGAATCATTTTTTTGGTAAAGTGTCATGGTTATTTTGGGCCCAAATTCCATTGCTTGCCAATTAGGGACAAACTTGACAGAAGTTAGTGATGAAAAGTGGTGGTTCCACAAGGACAAATTAGTTCAAAATTTTGAGAAAAAAAGCCATGATATTTTGGCATAACAGGTACTCCCGCAGAATGACCAAACAAATAATTTTTTATGTTTTCTCCCGGTGACAATATTAGTGGTCTAAGGTTGTCATATCACATCAGCAAGAGTATTTTTAAATACCCACAAAACTGTTACAGAGTATTTCAAAACTCATGGGGTGCAAATGAAACATAAGTAACACTGCAATTGCTGTATAATGATTGTATAATGATAATAGATTGATATGAGCTCATATCTCCATCTAGGTGTGCAAAAAATCACACTCCTCGCAGTGATTTGAGGTGAGTGATGGTCAATTTATCAAACCTTGATTGAACACACTTTAGTTTAAAAAGAGCCCTAAAACTGACGATGAACCTTTGGGTTCTTAGCCACTGTTAAAATTGCAATATAACTGCCAAACCAATGGACTGTTCAAGTAGTTGCCTTCCTGAACCCTTGTATGAAACAGTAATACCTACCGTCTTCTGCCTGAGCTAGATCCTGTTTCTGCTGGTGCAGCTTCCCCTCCTTCCTCTGCTACTGGTGATAAACCATCCTAAAATTGAAAAAAAAAGAAAAAAAGTATGGGAGCATGCACTTTTTAAAATTCAGTTTCCAGACCTGTGGAATTTTAAAGGCTAGGCTATAGTTTATTTTTCCAAATTTTCCATCAAAATGTACTGTAATTCCATTGCTACTTCACTGTATTTAACAAATGGTTACAATTATTACTTCCCCCCCCTCCCAAACAAACACTGTAGCTTTATGCATATCCACAACAATATTGTTGTGGATATATATGAGGTGCATCAAAAACCAACTTGTGACATTCAACTTTACGGACCTTGTTGCACATGTTGAATGTGTTAGAGAGGTAACACAGTGTAATGTTGCATGGGGTTGAGGTGTGTGAGACCAGTGTCATAGACATTCTCCGTATCCTAAACTTAATTAGTATATTGTTTCAGCAGTGGCAAATTTACAATTAAATTGTGTTTGCAAAAATTTGTGACCAGACACATTTTTCAAAATATACACACAACCATAAAACTATGCATTATAAAATTTTTAAAATATCTTTTGGCATATTATATTGGATCCTGACATACCTTATGTAAACTTAATGCCCCCCCCCCCTTAAATACGATTAGAAATGGAAGTTTACAGTATACTTCCTTCGTCTTTTCCATCGAAATATTGCTGTGTATGAATCAACAAAATTAAGCAATGCTTGACCTGTCCATTATATTGAGAGACTTATGTTCTCTTGCCCCTTAAATGCTCAATGGATGCACGGTTACCCACCAGTGAGACAGAAGGCCCACAAGACTAAAAGCCCACGAAACTGAAGGAATTAAAGATTAGAAAGACACACTGTGATCATGCACAAACTTTGCTGATATGGGATAAGAAATGGATTTTTTTAAAAGTACCCTACCACACAAATCGAACGGTGAAAAAGGTTTGAGAAGGTCTTAAGTCTAAAGTAAAATATTAAATTAATACTAATATTAAAATTTCGGGGGACAGGATAATTGGACTATGTTATGTCCAGAAAGTCTTGGAATCCTGACCCTTTCCCCTAGGTTTAGGGGTTGTCAACTTGAGGAGGTGTGCATATTATGCCAAGGATCTGAGCTCAAAGGACCGTTCCACCTCACCCCCTCCCCTTTTCTTGAAGTTCTGAAAGACTCATTGGTCTTAACCCATTCAAAACCACCGTATTGAGGCACTTTCAGTCAAGCGGACCTCGGTTGGGTCTTGCGGTTCGAATCTTAATGCTCTGTTGCGATCACATGTTAAACAAGTTACAGCTTCTCCCATATATGCTGCAATGCAATTTTGGTCTCGCGGACCTTCCATCTCGCATACTCTGGTCCTGCAGGAATATCCCGAATGCAATTGGGTTGGACCCTTGTGCACTGCTTGATCATACATTCTTTGCTACTGGATGCATGGTCCATCCTTACAGGTACCTGTAATCCCCATTTAGAAATAGGCCTATGACATTCCAAATAAGTGTCAGGAAGCCATTCTAAGAGTTTCCTCCAGGATCCCATTTAGAGTCACAACCAGTCACAATACAATATCCAGCTTGGGTGGGCCAATATGCACATTAGGCTAGGGCAAGACACTGAAGTGTATCTACATTACAATCAAGCCTACTTAAAATACCTTCAAACAATATTGACTCACTCTTTCCAAGATTTTTCTCAATTTATTTTACAATGGACTTATTCAACAAATCTCCACATACTTTACTATACAAAGATGACATAATGCTGAAAATCCTATACAGTACCAATTTTTTTGGAGGAACCATGGGAGATAAGCTCTAGTTAACAAAGTTTCATGCTTTCTGGAAATCCTTTTTGTGAGCTCTTTAATTGATTCACAATTTGTTCTAAAAGCACAAAAGCCATTCCTACTATCACTACACTGACAATAGTGCTAAAAGCTTACAGGAGATCACAGAAAAATGACTAAACAAAAGTGCAAACAGGATTTCATAACAAAAACTCTTTGTAAGAAAAAAAGAGAAAAAAATGCTGAAAGCTTGTTATGTTATCCTAGTAATGAGCCTTTTTACATTGCACAAGGCCACTAAAACCATTATATAGTGTCCCAGAACACAGTCATAGTGTTCTCCTGAAGCTGAACAGTATTTTGCAAGAGGAACCACAAGGGGAATGTCCCACTTTACATAGCATACTGTGTGTGACTTTGCTCAAAAGGTGGAGAATTTTGTATACAAAAATTAACATAGCTCCCAAGTTCTCAGAGGCTAGATGCGGGTCCACCTGATCTGTCCATTGACCTTTTTCCAAATAGCAACTACAAAGGATTGTGGGATAGATTTTTGGTACACATCACTTTTGTCAATGTGATTTTGCTGTGGCCAAAAATGACGCACACCAAAATGCTATCCCACAAGTCTTTATACTCACTATTTGGAAAAGAGCCTATTGGCGGATCCCCTGCCTGGGGGAGGGGTATAGGGGAGGTGGTGCCCGCTCCCCTTTTCGAGAATTTTTTAATTTAAGAAGTGTCTAAATGCAAAATGGTGGCACTTTTTTTGGCAAATCAGTCAACACAATGTCGTTAGGTCACCGCCAAAGAAGTTCAGGACAGTAGGCCTACTGAATTTTTTGCAGAATTCACCTAAAAAATTTTGTATTACGAGATTTGCCCAAATAATATTATGCAGATACCCACAAATGCACAATCACTAAAACCTCTCCTAATCACAACATGTAATCGTTATTTTTGAGGTAAATTTTGGTGCAGTACCCACACAGTTTGCAAACATCAACTTGGTGTGTCACCAGCAGTCATACCATGCTGCAGGGGATTTCAAATATCTTTGTACATCTCGCAAGGCATGCTAGCCATGATAACACAAAGGCCCAGTCAAGAACTGTCAAGACAGTTAAGAACGTTTGGGAAACTCTGAGACAAGCCCCGCCTACAGTATAACCCGCGAAGTGGTCATTCATGATGAAACGTTCCCTCTTACTTTTTGTTACCATCTTCCTCTCTGCCTGATTACCTATTATTACTTCAGGGAGGAAAAGAAGCCCCCTTCATGCAGATTTGATTAAGTCAATTTTCATATCTGATTTGTTGATTGACAGTAAAAGATGTGTTTCAATACACAAAAAGTTACGTAACTTTTGGGGTTAGCTAACAGGTCAGTCAGCATGTGTTAATTGCTTTTCATGCAGTGTGAACACAATGAAAGCATAGCTCATTCGAGGTCACAGATCATGTAACAAACTCAGATATTAGTTACACCCCATACCGCCTTTGATGTACTGGGGTGTCTAAGTTGCTTTTTCAAAAAGTGACGTCACAGCATGTCATTTTCGCTATTGAACGCGGCTTTGAATGACATTATTACACTACTTACACGGTGACAGGCATACATTCCATACCTGCTGCGAAGGTTAGCCAATAACGATGTTGTGACAGCAAACATAGTTCTGTATGTGCCTAGGCCTATGCATTGTATAGCAATGCGAGCAGTTGAATGTGCTGTGAGATACGATTTACTAAATTTGTTGTTACCTGAATTATTTGCTAATTTATGTGGTTCTTTTGCTAAGAATACTTCGAATATTTGAAATGCAGGTTTTTCAGAGGGCTGGGCTGGTCAGCGGGTTTGAGTGTCCAAATGCGGGTAATGTATGTACTTGGGAGGTATGAATAAACCTTTAAATAAATTTTTAATTTATTACACACCTTGAGCTAGGGAGTCAGGTATTACCTACAGCGTGTGGAAAATATGCTAATCTGGACCTATTTTTCTTCCACTCAAGACCCTAGGCAACATGTTCTTAAGGCAAGCTGATCACAATAATGTTCAAATATATAATTGAAAAACTTTCTCTGGAAAGGGGGGGGGGGACAGATAGACTGGAAAGGTAGGGTAGTTTATCTCACAGACTGGATGAATTATTTACTCCTCACAGCACTCAGGCCTCCTGTATTGAACTTTCAGAATATACCTGTAGAATCTGTCAGAAAAACAAAGACTCATTCCTTACAAGCATTTACACAAAAAATTAACAGATGAATGAAAGGTTCATTACCAAAAATCAAAAGTTAGAGCAAACCCTGACAAAAACAATGTTAGGAAATTTATGGATTTTTTTTTTAAATTTTTTTTTTCAGTTTACAGTGCTACCCATGTATTGTACCAAAAACCTTGTGCAACTTACAGCAGACTATTAACCCTTTACCTTTACCTTTGTGCTCCAATTGGGGCATATTTGCCTGCCTCGGGAGTGGGCAGAAAAGCGGATGTAGCACACCCCGCATTAGCTTCCTTAGGCTATTGACCCCATGACCTTGAACTATTGTCTCTCTCGTTGTTGTGACCGAATTTTCGGGTAGCTACTCTCAGTTTCGAGCTCCACGTGAAACAGTAAAGATGGGTGACAGCCACGCTCTCTGTATGGGTCCAAAAGGACCCAAATAAAGGTAAAGGGTTAACAATGGAAAGATCCTACAGGACAGAACCAAAGAAGCATATCCAAAAGTGCAGTCACTATTTGTGCATGGTAATGTATTTTTTCCAGTTTGGATTTTTCACTCTTTTCACTGAGCAAGACCTGCTCCACGATGGTGACTTTTTTAGGCCACAATCCTTGATCCAGCCCTCGCTATGTCTGGAGTTATACCCTCATGCAAGCCTAGATCTATACCAGAAAGAAAGGTTTGTGGGAACTTCTGACAATTACAGTATGGAAGTCCATGGAAAATTTTTTAATTTTAGAAGTGTCTACACCCAAAATGGTGACACTGTTTTGACAAACCCGCAATGACTAAAACCTCTTCTAATCACAATATTCAACCATTGTTGCCGTAAATTTTGGTGCGGCACTGATACAGTTTGAATTCAAACTTCAGCTTGAAGCGTCACTGATATTGCTAGTGATTTCCAAAATGTATCTTCGTACATCTCGCATGGCATTCCAGCCATAAAAACACACAGTCAAGAACATCAAGAACTGTGAAGACAGTCCAGAACATTCATTCGATGGGAAACTCTGAGACAAGCCTCGCCTCTAACCTGCAAAGTGGGCATTCATTTTTGCTATTGAACGCATGTTACTGCACTATGCAGATAGTGACAGGAATATATTTCGTACCTGCTGTGAAGGATAGCTGATGTTGCAACAGCAAACACAGGTCCGTATGTACTTAGGCCTGTTAATTGTATAGCAGTGTAAGCAGTTGAATAAGCTGTCAGTGTGAGATACGATTTACTGAATTTATAGTTATTGGTAGGCTGAATTATTTTTTAATTTGTGAAAAAAAAAAATTGTTAAATCCTGAACCTGATCAGTCATGGTTAGTTCAATGAAATTTAACTAAGAATTCAAATGGGCCATACTTGAAGTCTAGATTTTAGACCTTGAAAAATGGATATTATTCATCCACCACAGCCTGTCATATAGTTGCATGTGCATGTTCATTATGTGAAATAGCTAGCCCTTATACTCAAACTGCCTATCACTAAACAGTCTAAAACCCAACTTTTCGGCATAAAAGTCTGGTTTTAATGTCATGTTCACACCTACAGTTTAAAGCCAGTCTGACCCTTAAATCAGTAAAAATATGATAAAACCCATTGAGCATTGGAGTGGCTATAAACATCAATTAAAAACCTGATTTACCACGTGAAAGTCAGGTTTTACACTTTTAAGTTGAAGTCAGTTTTAGTAAGGACTATTTGATATAATGTTCAACTACAGTGATGTATTACATGCACTTTAACTTAAAGTGAAAAAGTATTTTCAATTGCCCAAAACTTTCTGACTTTCTTGTTGTGCAATTCTCACATTTATTATACCTGCTTTGCTTTCCTTCACAAATTAAAAAAGTTTACATGGCTCGACCTACATCAAATGTCTCTACTATTAAAAAATTTTTTCGCAATGCCTGAGAAGAAAACATAAGGAAAGACAAAAAAAAAGGCATACGTGTGGGTCTAAAAAGTATTGTTAATGAGTTTACAGCACTTTTTATGTGTTCTTTTACTCTTCTTTTTTTTGTTTTCTGTAAACGTAGACATTTTTCCAGGTGTAGCTTGAATTCTTGCTGCAGTTCTCTTGCATATGTTGTACAGAGAGCAGGCGAGTCACCCTATAATAATTAAATTGCAACCACATTTTGGCACATGGGAACGAGCAGAAGCTTTCAGAAAAGAAATACAACAATTATTATTTTTCCAATGTACCATATTACAAACTAAGTGAGTCAACTTTAACAGTATATGTATCTCATCTTGGGAATGTCCTATAAAGCAGGGAGTTGAACTGTTTCAATACATTTTTCATGTTCTCACATGTACCTTTTTTTAAATATTTTAGACTTCATGCACTATTGATCCTCACCTTCCCCAAGGGTGTATTCATGAGCAACAATGTACCACTTGCAACATATACATCTGCCTCACCAAATTAGATATATCAAGGGGTAGGTATAATGTCTGCAGCATGAATTTCAAAAGGCCTGATCCTCTCACCCCAAACAGATACAATTCTCCTAAACCTACTTACTTCAGCCCCTTTCCACAACTGTCTAAAATTCATTATCATCCAGACACAATTATCCTCAGTTTATTGCTTCAGGGTGAGTATACAAGACTGCAATGCATAATGAAAACACTCTCAGTACAGTACATGCTGTGTAACATGAGCTATGGTACTTTGCATTGTTTGAACTTGCTGTCAATCAAAGAGCTGACCCAATTGAGAATTACTGCAAACCACTACAAAATTGTAGTTAGGGGTAAGACAATTGGACCCTCAAGTTTTCCCATTCAAAACTTACCTGTTAAAGCAAGTAAGATTTCGAAACCTGTCGAGCTAGTTTCACTGCATTGGTATTTGTAATTTTAAGGATTATATTATCAAATTGTAGTACAAACATGATATATTACCCATAAATCTTCATTCTAGAACTATAAACAAACAAATAATATCCCATCTTGTCCATAAACTGTCCATTATGCCGTCAATCAAATTTACTCACAGATTACAATACAACAAAGATCTCACCTCTTTTGACTCTCATATGCTAAAAGAGGTCAACGAGCAATTGGCTATGTTGATTGAAAATGAGGTCACTGTTTGTAAAGACAGTAAAATAGCACTAAATGTGACACCTTTATCTCTCACCACCCAAATGAATTTACCAAGCCATAAACAAATAGATTATGTAAATTCCTGCTCACAAACAAGTACAAGAAATACGTCCCTTCCATCAAATGATAAACTGTTGTATTGGTATGTGCAGGTAAGGCTATTTTTGTAACATTCAAACCAACATGTCTTTCAACTGCTAAACTGGGAGTTAGGATGCAATGTACAATGAAACATAACTGTGAATGAAGACATAGCTAAGCTTTAAAAACCATGATCCAAATATTATGTGTGTCATGTCATGTATACAGCAGTGTTGTTCAATTTGAACTGTACATACATCTTTTGGAGTTGGGGAAAGGGGGGGGGGAGGGGGGAAGAGTTTTTAATTTTATAAAATGGCTGATCATACTTAAGGTCAAAAACAGTGTCCCAAACCTATTTTGAAGCATACCACAATTTTCTTTTTAAGTTAAATATGGAAGCAAACCCAAGCACAACTACTTCTAGTTAATTTCACCATTTAAGGAGAAAAATTGTTGTCACATGACTCTCAACAGCCAACCATGATGCAGGACAGTCTACTACACTACTTCAAGTTGGGGTGACTGCTCTAGCACTTTAAGGGCATAAGCAGTTGCACCAACCAGACTTCCTCTGAAACAACAGTTAGGCCTACAGTACAAACCTCACACATTTATTCTTATTACAAGGATCTTTAATGTTTCATAAATTTCAATTAATTTCACAATCCAGTGAGAAAAATATTGTCATGATTCTAAAGAGCCATTCCAGAAAAAGGTTAAGGGTCTACTTCAAATTGTGTTGACTGCATTTTTCCTTTATGAAAGGGCAAATTATAACAAGAAAAGAAGGTGTATGAATGGGGTAAAGAAAATGTGAGTTTTCAGTATGCTATATAAAAAAAATTCACTACACATTGAAATCTTCAATGACGTTTACTTGCTTATACTCATTCACTGGAAAAAAGTACATGTTTATTGCATCAGAATTTCCACATACATCTTTTATAAACATGTTAAATGCATGATTTTTAATGCAAGATAAAAAACAACATATAGTAAATTGCAAAACATGGAGTTTAAAGTACCTGTACACTGAAATTTGAGCATGTGCAATAAATATATTTTTTTTTGCCTGTGATTGCATAATATACCTGGGTTCATATATCACCCAATTTGAGCAGTCTAAAGTATACCCAGTGAACTACTGTATCTGTATAATAGTGAGGTTTGCACATACCTGAATAAAGACAAAACAGTACTGTTCTAAAACTTGGCTTACATGGATTGGCTAGACAGAAAAAATTCCATATGCATACTTCAATTTTCTTATGGGGAGAGTCATTTATCTAAAGAGAGTCATTTATCTAAAGGCCAGTATGAGCAGGTGAGCAAAGGAAACACATAAATGACTTGACTATAACTGCCAGTTAGATAAATGACTCTGCACTAAATGAATTGTGCCTTTAAAGCGGCTCATTGAGTTGGTTCAAGAAATTCAACAAATTTTTCCAAACATAAAGTTGAGTTTTCTTCATATACCAATGACAAATGTTCTATCTTAGACAATCCCTATACCTACACACAAATAACTGTTTTATGAGTGAGTGCTTTAAGGCCCTGTTCTCTCACCCCAAACAGCACCAATTCTCCTAACCTTCTTACTGAAGCCCCTCCCACAATTGTCTGAAATTCATCCTCATCCAGACACAATCTCAGTTTATTGCTTCAGGATGAGTATAGAAAAACTAAATCAAAACACTCTCAGTCCCATACATGCTAAATATAAGCTTTGGCACTCTGCGTTGTTTGAAGTAGCTGTTAGTCAAAGAGCTAAGCCAATTGAGAATTTCAGTACCCGGGTACCCAAACTGTAGTACCCAAACTGTAGTTTGGGGTGAGAGGTTTGGGCCCCTTTAAAGCTTCAAGTCAGTTTTCAAAATTTTGTGACCAGACACTTTTTCAAATCATGTGCAAAACCGTTACAAGTCAGGACATGAGAAAATTCAAATTGTAGTGCTTTCTGTGACTTTTGGGCTTGAAACTTGACTTGTTATGCTAACTATTAGCATTGTTATGTGGTAGTGACCCTTTGAGACTCTCATTAAGTTATTGATATCAACTCAATGAGCCGCTTTGATATATGATTTTTATTCACAGTATTATTTGTTCATAATAAACATTAGAAGAGCTATTCATTCCCCTAGACTACCTAGAGATCTACTTGTATTTGGACTTGATTACTGTTATCCCTCAAAATCTTTCTAGAAACATACCTCTGTACCTTGGATGAATACACACCCATCAGAATAAACTACACAAGATAGCTGAGGTGTTAGAATCTTTTGCTGAGGTCATGTTATTGTTTACACAAATCATTCAAAATATATATGCAGAAACATCAAATGTTACCATGCTGGAATTTGCTGGCATATATATGTAATATATCTCCACCAATCAGTTCAACTATGACACTTCAGGCACATTTTTGGGTCTAGACCTTGCCATGTTGGTTTTCAAACAAATCTGACAAGGTGATGAATTATTCTTTCCAAAAATATTAAGCGTACATACTTGAACAATAAGGCAGCTGTCACAATCAGAGAAGCAATGTAAAGAATTAGTACATTTACAGTGTTTGCTGCAAATCATTCACTGTGAAGTTTTTAAAATTGAATACATCATGGGTCTGAATATAAATGAACAATTTAGAAGGAATTTGAGGGAAGGAAGGTTAGAGTATGGCATCCTCACACTCACTTGCAATGGTCCAAAATTTGGTTCTAAAATCATTTACAGATGGCACAGTACACCTATCCTAACTCAATTCATAGTGCACTATGCAAACTACTTTTACACGAAACATTTCTCAATTGGTACATCATTTCATAAGTTGATGTAGGCCAATATGGGGTGCCAAAAGTTTGATTGTTCAAATTTAAGGAAAGAAAAAGATAGATCACAAGGAATTTCCTCCTTCAAATATTAGGGGTCAGTTACAAACTTGAATAGAACTTTTTTCTGGGACTCCATTACACTTTTCTTAAATCAACCAACCATCTTTTTGCCTTTGCTTCATTTCTAGAGCTAATGTATTACTTAAATAACTTTGTCTCATATATGAGCCTTTAGTTTATTGATTTTTATGATTTAATAATGAACAACAGGGTATTTGTTGAAATAAGAAGGACTTGCAGGTGACTGGAAATAATTGCAAATATTATATTGATGGCTTAGGTTTGGTTGGATCGAGTTTTTATACTGCCCAGTTTCCAACTGATTGGTTCAAGTTGAGCTGGCCACATACTTTTTACTGGTTGTTGCTCACTGGCCTGTTTTTCCAGAAAATGGTATTGGTAAATTTAATCTGGTAATTTTTTCAGCATCCTTCAATGGGGCATTTTTATTGCACAGAAAAAAGCTCAAAAGAAAGACTGTCTAGGTCCTACTCACAGGTCTAGGAAATACCATTTTGTGCTGTCAGAGAGATAACAACTTTCCAGAATTTTTGTACCCCCATGCCAACCAATAGTGGCTGCTTGGTGCAGAAAGGGAACTGGTTGCATCAAGATATCCAGCAACCAACCCCTCCCCCCCCCAAAAAAAAAATATGCAACCATTCCTCGGCCCCCACCAACATGCAGGCTTCGACAAATTCTTTTTTCATTACTTGTCCATCAGGCTAGGAATTCCCAAAGCCTACTTGTCTGCATGAATGTGCAGTTAATCCATCTAATTATCTACAGTAGTACTAGCCATTGAATTTCTATGCCAAGAAGACTTCTGTGCTGCTTGCCTGGCGGGCTACAGTATTGAGCAGTTCACTTGTCCGAGTCATTTTTTACTCGCCCAGGGCTGTTGGGAGGGGGATTTGTTGAACCCTGCCAACATGATCCTGGTAACCCTATAGGACAGTGGTAAGGCTTGACATTGATTTGCATGAAGAAGAGAAGACAGAGGGAGAAGTTACTAAGTTATGAGATGCAATGTCAGTGTGAGCACCAAAAAGGCAAGGCCTACAGGCACAATGTTATAGAAAGCTATGCAGTAAAGAATTCTTTTTTTTCCAACAGTATGACAATATTACTAGCTTATTTTGGATAATTACTATTGTTGCATTTAGTCTGAACTACAGTTGGTTGAACAATGAGCTCTAAGTGAACTTATCCTGAAGATTACCCACCAACATTAATCTGGACAAATGAAGGAGTTATGTTGGGATAAATTTTAAAACCGAACAAACATATTGTCACAATCGATTAACACTGGCCAATAGCTGATCTGAGGAAAGATACTATAACCTAAAATTGTAAGAGGTGTCTTCATACCAAGGTGTTGGAACTTGGTAGCCGTATGACTTGTGCAAATGGCGAAGGGATTATTGGGGGGGGGGATTCACCTGATAGAGCAGAACAAAGACGTTCAACCACGCCATGCCCATTGTACATAGTTTGGGGGCTGTTAAACTAGAGAATGAACCATATACAACAGTAGGCAAAGTACAGTAATTATAATTGAAACCAGATTCCACTGCACTTTCTGTTGCAGCAAGCATGTCACTAATGACTTCCACAAGAGCATTATTCTCTAACGATATTACTCGTGCTAATATGATACCCCCTGTACGTAACTACCACATAAAAATAATATACTGGGCAGCATACTATTTTTTTTGCAGGCCATGGTCCATATATTCCGTGAGGTCTACCTAGATACTTCCAGATGAAACAACACCCTGGGCACGTATGAATGAAACTCAAGTCTAGAATGAACACACAGCTTTTGAAATTACATAACATTTGTTGATTGCCTGTGGACATCAGATCTGGCTAAGGTCAGGGTCTTGCAATAGACTTCAAATTACTGACAGTTACACCAGCTGGGTAATCAGCATGGGTGAGATGGCAGCGCTCTTCATGCAAGATTTATTATCTGTCATTAAAGGAACAGTCTAGCTATTTGAAAACAACTAGTAACTACTACATGAGAAGTTAGGAAGCAGTGCATGCATCATCTGTAAACTTCAATATAATTTACAACAAGAAATATATTTATAAGCAAAGGGAGGCTGGAGGAAGGATCGGGCCCTAAAAAAAAAAAAAAACTTTCATTGGACTTCAGTTTTTTGGCCTTTACAACCACATCTTTTTATTCTTCACGACACAACAATAATCCTTGGACACACTCACCGTTTTGTGTTGTGTGAAATTGTTTAAGAAAACCAAATCTATTTCCTTGCAGAAAACTAAATCGAAATGGTTACTCAAAGGGAAATCAAGAATTTTTCTCTGAAAATAGGGGAAAAATTTTCAAGTTCTACAATTGCTTGGTGTATTTATAAGCACCTATACTTTTACCCCTTTTCTACAGCTGCGTTTCCATTTTAAAATTACATGTATGAGCCATATGTCTAACCCAGGGAAGTTCTGACAAATGTGTGGGCTACACCATTTTGGCTAGTTAATTGTCCATTGTGTAGTACTAATAAACAGATTGCCCACGGAAGAGTGGGGGAACCTTAAGTTTTCCATTAAAAATTCCCTACACTTAACTTCAGGATACAAAATAAATATTACACCAATGAAATACCACAGCAGTGGAGGGAACCTTTCAAGGTACAATCTGTCAGTCAAAAACTACAACATTTTGCATCCATGCTCCTTTAAAAAGGTGGGGCTATGTCAGTGTTCCTAAGGTTCTCTGTTCCCGAGGTACAACGTTCCCAAATCTTGGGAACAAAAGTTTTTATGGGAACAACAAACCCTGGGAATAACGAACTTTATAATTGCTAAATCATATGAAAACGGAGAACATCAAACCTGGGGAACACTGAACACCAGGAACATTGGGTAAAGGACACTTTTACTTAAAACCACCCCCAGGCCATGTTAACTCCCACACAGGTGTACCCTTACTGATTTGTAGGGCTAATGTCCTGCAAAGATTCGTCACCTATATGCCCTATTGTACAATGCTTCATCATTGCTTTAATCATGCAAATTATCAGTACATAATACTGATTAGCATGCAGACAGATATTTCATAGACAGTTCATATGTACTGTGGTGTACAGTATGAGTTCACAAGAATACTGAAAAATGATTATTAATACCCAAGTGCATAGCACTAAGTTGACATTTGTCTTCCAAATTATTCCAACAGTACAACATCCAGTCACAAGGTCAGAACTACATGTTGTACTATCCTCCATATGTTTCTTATCAATTTTAAAAATTGGTTGTGCACTATAATGTACCATGCAGTTTGAAGTATGACTTATCATGAACTAAATAACCAGCAACAACCTCCTCTCTCCTCCCCTACCCCTAATGGCATTACAATTTCACATACACAAATACTGGGCACCAAACACATTTCCTTAAGAAGGACAAATTTAAAATAAACTGTGGTCTGCAGTTTGTAAATATTTAACTCCTGACACCAAAGGGTATTAACTTATTTTTATTAAATGAAAGTAATAGCTTTGAAGATTTTTAAAAATTGTTTTTGTTTTTAAATGATCATTAAAACCTTCCTCTATTAAAGCTGATTTTATTATGATTAATGATGCATGTGATCATATTTAAGGGGTCTTCAGTTCATGTACTGTAGCATTTTAATGTTTCTTTCCTTTTTGAATATATCAGAGCACAGCTAGATTGTGATAGTGGTGTAATTTTGTGAACAGAGATAGATGGATCAGCATCTGCTTTAAGTACCTTCTCCCTAGCATAGGGCCAATATGGCCTAACTTTCGGCCGAACAGCACAAACAGTTACGTAGAAGCAATTTGCTTCACAAACCACATGGCTGTTGCTGCATTTGTAGGTAGCAAACCCATATTGACAGAATGAAGTCATCCTGTACCTTGCCTGTTTCTTCTGAGGCTATGGCAATGTAAAGGACTGCTTTCAGACGATTTTGGTAACAATGTTTTAACAATTGTTTTCTGCTTTGGGTTCTTTGTGACTAAATATCTGCAACTGTAAGTTGCGAGTGGGGTACATGCACAGTATCACTTTCTCATAACAGCAAATGATCTCACATCAATGAATCTACACTTGCGCAGCTGAACTTTAACTGGAATATGACATAAGGTTATGTCCTCTCCCGAATTCCATGTGGCACTTACAGGAGGCATGCTTCTTGAATGCAACACACACACAGACTTCCTATACTGAAGTAGGGGAATACACTGTTTACAAATGATACGGAATCCATGATGTCAAAGAAAAAGCCTAATAAATATTCATGGGGCAGACTCATTCATTTTGAAGTACAAGTTTGGTGATATTTTTTGCCTTTTTCAAGTGCAAAAGGCAGACTTTCCTTAAAGAAAAATGTGGAGTTTAATTGATCAATTTGTTTAAACATGCCGTGACCCCGTCAAACTGATTTGGCCTATAGGAATATTGCATTTGCTTCACAGGAATAATTCATCCTTTCAAAGCTAACATTTACTGACAAAGAGTGATAGTTCAATAAACAAAGTGCAGTGTGGTAGCTGCCTTTTCAAGAGAGAATTAAGTTTGACACAAATAGAAATTCCAAACTTGTTGCTAAAGAATAATTTGTCCACCAAAGTTTTCATATTTCAAATGATGCAAGTTCCATAACTCTTGTTGTGCACAAAATTTTGAGGAGATGAAGCAATTCTACAGTGTATTTTGAAACTGAATTATTTGATACTGGCAAAAGCTTTGTATGCTAAGTTGGAGAGTAGTGGACACAATATTTCCCTTTAAAGTCCACTATGACTGATTGTCACATGGACATTAATGGAGGGTCTGGACTCATTCAAAATAAAAAAATTCCACGACTTTCACTGCACTGTTATTTCCAGAACCTTTCAAAACAGATCCCCTACTGTATTTCCATCTTTTTTCCACAAACTGACAAAGCAATGTTTGAGGAAATTGGAACAATAACACCACTTCCCAAAATCTTCCAACTTTACCATTCCCTCTCATTTCCCTCTCATTTCCCTTACTTCCCATCTTACTTTCCAGGATCTGTGCTGGTCCTGAACAAATCATGAAATGGCTTTTTTGAAGAATTCACTCACTGCAGATAACCTCACAAAGATAGGTTTCAATATCCATTAAATGTTCATACAGTAATTTAAATTAGGCTGTCTTTATTTTAATATAATTTTGCATTTGTTTTCAATGCTTGACATTACAATTCAAAAACCTGTCAAACATACAGGGGATAAGAAGGCGTAAGCCTTAAATTTTTTGGCCCCCCAAGGGTTGAAACTTTGCCATGGACTCAATACATTTTCTATAAGTTTGACCCTTCAGGGTTAATACACATTCAAAATGACAAATATTTCATGACTTTCCCTTGACGTTCAAGGACCTTGACTGATAATTTCAAGGACCTTCCAGAACAGTCAGATGCCATATCTTGGTCTTTCTTCTACAAAAAAAAAAAATTGCTTAATATTTCCCAAACTTCCCAGGCCTGTAAATTCTAATTTCAGTTTTCCCTGACTTTGCAGGATTTCCAGCACCTGTATGATTCATGCCCCTTTGAAAACATTTTTGTCCCCTTTTGTATCTTGTCTGGCTTAAAAGGCATATTTTCATCATCCCAAACAGTTCCAATTCTCCCAACCTACTTACTTCTAGCCCCTCCCACATTTATCTAAAATCTTTATCCAGACACAGTCCTTGTTTATTGCTTCATGGCTTGTCCCAGTGGCCATACAAGTCCATAATGTGTAATCATGACACTCTCAGTGTCCATGCTGTGTAATTTATCTATGATGCATTGTTTGAATATGATGCCAATCAAAGAGCTCTACCAATTGAGGGTTTTGATACATGTATACTGAAACTGTAGTTTAGGGTGACGAATTACTGGCTTTAAGAAGCCTGAAAACACAACACAAGGTAGACAATGATGGAAGAAACCTACTGTAACATGATTTTGTGAAGATGATGCCAGTCTCTTCTTCTTCTCTTGCCTATGGAAAATTTATCATCCACAGGGTCCCTCTTTTTTTCTCAAAAATGGTCCCTACCATAAATTTTACAAATTCTTTCAGTAAAGCTATCCAAGTATACAAATTTATTTCATTTATTTGTTGATGTCAAAGGTTACAGAACACTTTCCAACTAAAAGTACTGTAGTTAAGTCATTAATTAAAATGGGATTTTTGAACAAAAAAGATGAAGCTACTGGTCCATCTTCTTTGGTAAAAGATAAAAAGAAACAATAATGAAATAAAGAAAGTCTGAAAGAGTGAGGTTGATAAACTATGAACATTACTTCTTTTAAGGATGCCATGTTAGACGGTCAGTTGAGGATGTACAGTAGTTTTCCAGTCTCCGGCTGGACACTGTTTCAACAGAAGCAGAACATTCAATGAACTCTCCATTTCAGAGTGTTTACAGGATGTAGAATATCTACAGGTGGATTACACAACTAACAGCATGGAAATTGCCTGCATGCTACTGTAGTTGCTCTATCACAGTTCAAATATCATTTGTCATGAATCCTATACTGATATATCAACATCTGATGAAATTTAATTTCTTGCTACCTTAAATTAAAAAGATTTCCAGAATATGAAATCACCTTGTAAAGCATTTATTTTCTTTCAAAAAGAAAGACCAGTATATCTCTAAGGTCATTACACTATAAATGACTGTACATGTAATGATAAATTGGGGTGCATACATTTTGCCAGTTTGTAAATTTGAAGCTTTTAAAGCTGGGGGATTCATTTTTTCATCTCTTTACTGAACAACTCACATTCTTCATAAATTATTTGCAACTCTTTTGATTTTTTTATGGTAATTATGTTTAATAGTCTCCAATGCATTTTTCATTCTTTAAAACTGCAATTGAACAACCACAGGTGTACAGTATTTGTATGAACCCTAAGAAATGTTGTATTTGATTATTAGAAGTACTGAATCTGCTCTCCCCCCAACACCCCCACCACCATCACCACCCCCTTTCCTCTCATCTACGTAAGATGAGCATTCATCATCCTTGGCACATCTCTTTAACTCTCTTTTTAATTCCATACTGACACAGTCATCTTTGAATTTGATAAAGTTCAGCACAGCTCTGTGGCACGTTTCATACTGTATAACTGTATAATATGAAGCAACTCTGTACCATAATATATGGTACCACACGTTCTAGGTTAATTCTATATGGTACACCACACATATTACCACCACAGTGCAAGCAAAGCCTTTGTGAACACACTGGTCTCTACATTCCTGACACATAGCACAGATGATTATAACAGCCAGCGAGTTCCATATAAGGTTTGCTTGCGTCAAACGTATACTTGTCTCTCCTGTTAGGCTGCCACGGAGGCAGCAGAGGCAAGGAGAGAGGGATGATGGGACTGAATGATGAGAGAAGTCACAATTTGATGGGTCTTTTCAGAAGAGGTAGAGGTGACTCTTCTCTCATCCTCTAATTGAGGAAAGAAGTGAATCTTACATTGTGTAGGTATTAGGTTAATGATGTACAGGTTGACTGTTTGGTAGAGTGCTGTGCACTGCACACATAAATTAAAAGACTAGTGGGGAATGGTTTGAGAACTAATAGGGATCTAGGGATTTGATAAATGAATTGAAAAAGTTTAATTTTAAAGGTTAATGATAACACAAAGGAATTACATAATTTATGTGTAAATAACACACTGTGTTCCTATATAAGTACAATTGTTTCTTTCCAGGTGCTGTAGGTTGTGACACTGTTGAAAAAACATGCATGATCTGTTTTCTTATAGATCTAGACCTATGTTGGAGTTTCGACCAACCTTGAACCCATAGATAAACATTACATCATTGAATGTGAGCAATGGCTCCAGGCAATCATAACTGCATCAGATAAAAACTAAATTGGTATGGATACATGTAGTCTTATAAGAGACAGCTATACCAGATTTACAATACTACATATATCAGGCTCACAAGCAAATCAGTGCTGGTATTAATGACATTTTCAATTTTATTTTTTCAAAATTTAACAGCATATCAATGTGAACTGGATTTTAATGGGAAATATTGCACTTGTATTGCAAGCAAAATTCATCCTTTCAAAACTAATATTTATTGACACAGGGTGATATATTATCAAAAATAAGGCAGTATGGTAGCCTTCTTTTCAAGATATAAGTTTCCCACATATAGAAATTCAGTTGCTTGATTTTAAGAATAATTTTTTTACCCAAACTTTCAACATTTGAAATGATGCAACCTCCATAGCTCTTCTTGTGCAGAGTATTTTGAAGAGATGTAGATATTGCTGAGGTTTATGATTAGGACTGAATTGTTGGATAGTGTCCGAGCCATCTTCTTTGTATTCTTTAACGGACAGAGAATTTTAAACACAATATTTCTCTTTAAAGGGCAAGAGCAAAAACTCCAAACTTATTTTGAAGCAATTCCTAAATCTCACAATTTTGTTCTTATTTCCTCTTAAACTGAAAGTACCTTCCATTTCATATTTTAAGGCTTCAATGTTAAATTCAAGGTAATTTAAGCAATTATATTCCAAGTAAAATTCTTAATTGAGGAGAAGTATTGTCACATGACTCTCACGAAACAGGACAATCTACTCTAGTAACATGGGTTGGGGTGATTGCATTTCACCTATACATTGCTTACACTCGGGAGAGTTTGCTGAGTCTCAGAAGTTTAAAAGAAAAGGCAGGCATGTAGTAGATGCAGGAGAGTGGTAGTGGTGGTGATGGGGTCAAGGATACCCCAAAATATTGCAAAGGCTCTTGCACAGAAGGATGAAAAAATAATGAACTATGGCAAGTAAACCTCCAAGACTAACATTGTCAAGGTGAAAAATCTTGCACACTTTCACATTGATGTTCCAAGGTCAAAAATTTGACAAGAAATCCATTACCCATGCCAGCAAAACTCCTTCATTGATGCACCTCTTCCCCACCAACCCACTGGTTGCTCTGGCTATAGCCCTGTATAAGAACACTCTCAGTACAGTTTTTACTGTGTAATATAAGCTATGGTAATCTGCATTCAGTGCATTGTTTGAATTAGCTGTCAATCAAAGAGCTGAGCCAACTGAGAATTTTGGTAAACCCCTATGAGAACTGTAGTTTGGGATGAGAGGATTGGTCCTTTAAGTTTAACCTCTTTACATTTTATCATGTTCCTATTAGGCTTTATAATACAGTATAGGTAGGTCTGGATTCTAGCATAATCAACTAACTACCATTGTGTATGGCAATACCATGGTATAAGTACTTTAATATACATGTATACAGTTTCAGGGTTTAACTAAATTGCTTTCCTGATAATACAATTTTGAATAGCCAACAATAAGTGAATGACTGCAGTCTCCATTCACACTACAGACATCCAATTAAATGTGTCACAATGATAGATCTATTCAATTGACCAAGATTGCAGTTGGTATAATAGTATCACAAACTTAAAATGCCATCTTATCTATTAGTCCTGACTGGACAAAGGCCTTACCTTCCAGGAGATAAACAATAACCCACTGCAAGTCCTGATGGAGGTATAAACTTATTCTCAAAACAATTCTAAGAATCTTATAGTGTTGGGCAAACTTCAAACCACAACTATGCTGAATGGTGCTATTGGTTAACTGTAGGGTATACAAAACATGGTAAATAAAATATTTTTGACTTGCTATTTGCAATATAGCTAAATGTTGCCATATTTATTGACGAGATGGGATGTCAAGCTGGCAATTGACTGGAAGATTAGAAAAATCCTTCTCAAGGGAACCAAATGTCATACAGAGTCTTAAACAGCCTTACTAAATTTGTTATTGTTATTAAACAGAAAATAATTTCCATTTTCAACACACATTTTTTGGATCATTTTTTCCACTTTCCGTACGTTACAATACAACAAAATAGTAATGTACAAAAGTGCACATGTACTGCACAGAATAACCATCATTCAGATGCAAAAGACTAGGGAAAACTGTACATTGCCATTTTTTTTTTTTGTTTTTACTACTGGGGGAGAGGGGGAAAAAGGAAGGGGTAGGTGGGGGGCAGTGGTGTGAGTGGGGGTTGAAATAGAGTAACTTCTACCCTGGTAACACTGTTGTAACATTTTGGTAAACAGTATGTGCACCAAAAAGCTCATATCTTGCATGGCTACAGACCTCATCACACTAATGCCACCCTAATTAAATGACACAAATTCGAAGAGGCCTATTGAAGCATTGAAAGACATGAACCTTATTTAATGTTTTTCTTGCTCCCTATTTTGTCATCTAAGAAGAGGAGGGGAAAGGAAGGCGTCACCCCTGCTATACTGAAGGGAAGCGAAACACTAATATTGAGCATGTCCATTTGTGACCTTCATGTTGAATTTGCCTGCCTATAAAAACTCTGTACACACCTTTTTGCTTCAATGAACAAAGGTCAACAAAAACAAGGAGTTTTCCTCCTGCTTGCGTTTCATACCACGCAAACAGTGGCACTGTGACCCCAATTATTCCACCTTTGTTTACATCTTTGGCTAGCTGTCTCTTATCAAGCTTGTGGTTTCTTGGAAGGTATTTGAGTGAGTTAAGCAGGAAGTCAAGTAAAATTTGATTACCCCACCAAACCTTGCTTTTGATGGGGATTCGGGTGAATTTTCTGATAGGGTACAAATTCCTCATGTGAGTTAGCCTCCATAGCGCCTTTGTGGCTGTATCCTCCTTTTGGCTGCCGCCCCTAAGAGCCTGCCGGCGATGGTCAGAAATTTCGTTGAATGAGCCCAAAAGTTGATTGCGTTAATATTCATGAGCTCTCACCACAATTGGTCTATTTCTGAGGTACTAGGCGGTACTCAACAACCTGACTAAATCTAGGCAATGAGGCGTTGAACACAAAGATGTTTAATAAACCAAACAAAACAAAGGCGTATTATGTCCGTCAAAGCTTTGCACTTAGATGGAAAATCTTGATCATGGACAGCCTCTTTCAAACAAAAACAACTTTCACCAAAGAGTGGATTTAAAAACAGTAATTTTTTTTTAAAAAGTACCAAACTATCTTTTCCCGTGGCTGTGTGATTGGTTGTTCTTAATTAACCGCTGTACTGTGTGTGTTTGTATATGCTTACACGGTACCACGAAATACCAGTGTTGAATAACATTCATTGCTGTGGCTCCGTGTACTGTTGTACAATGGTACAAGTGTTTGCCTGTTAAATAAACATTAGCAGCCTTGCTTCAACCAATTCACACAGAGTTATGTAAATGAAGTTTCCGTAAGATTTCTACGCAGTTGAACAGATTTGGTGTCCAACGCCGGTGGACGTTGATTTTTTCGTAGCCCTGAGCTGGACGAAAAAATCTGTCTGCCCCGTGGGCTACATGTGAGTGTTCTTTTCAGAGAAGATGAAACCACAACATGTTGTCCATAGTCTAAACAAGGTGCTAAAGCTCAGATACCTAGGGTGTGGGATTCTTTCAGGGGCAGACAGGAGGGCAAGCCATACTCAAATGTAAAAGGCAAAAGAAGTCTATATTCTTGCTAATGGAGGCTAAAATGTTTAAGAGCAGTTCGGTCCCCCCCCCCCCCCTTCTTCCCCGTTGCCCACTTTGCTACAAAACTAAAACCACCTACTGAAATGATTGTATCCATGCAACAACTATTTTCTTCACAAAGCTGATTATTATTTAGCTGAAGTTTATATGCTTCAGTGAAAACTGTACAGGTTGTCACTAGCTAATTACCAATGTTTTTTATATTAATTGGTATGATTTTCCTGCTTGTTGGAAGACTTTGATTATTTACTTTCTTGCCATTTGAGTGTATAAATTGGAGTGATAAATATGAAACTGATGTAATTTTGAAAACATAGATATCAATAAAAAATAGACAAATTTGGCTTAACTGATAGAGAAAAATATCCTCTCCATGGCAGTACTGATGACATGGGAACTTTTACATGCTTCAACATACTCTCTGAATGTAAGTTTTCCACATTGAGAATTTTTTTCTTAAAAGTGCTACACATAACCTCTATGGTGTAGCAATAACAAACATGAAGGAATTTTAAGGACTGAAGTATTATACCAAAGTTGAATGGAATGTGTTGTTTATCAAACTCAAGTTTTGCTGAGAAAAGCTCAAGAGAAGTTGGTTTGTATGATAAGTCTCTTAAAGCAGGTTCATGGAAGAGTTAATTTCCAGGTGGGGTGCATGAATGTGAAGTCTTTTATCTCTAACCAGAGTTGCCTACTAGGGCAACCAATAGCATTGAGCTCTTGAAATTCCATGAACTCCTCTGATCACCTCTCCTGGAAAACTGTCCATACCTCCTCCTTGCATATTGGTTGCTTGTTTTTTATTCATGCATCCATAATAAATGCGTTGGTGGGTTGCCATAAGATGAGTGATAGCTAGCAACTAACTGCTACACCACCACAATGCAAATATCTCAAACTAGAACAGCAATGCTGTTGTAGCTCACACATTCTCTCTTGTCTGTAAAAAATAGCAACTCAAACAACCAACTTTTATTACTTCTTCATCTGTTTTCACAACCTCCTTACCTTTGGCAAACAGGTACAAAATGACCAAAGAACTCAAAACCCTACTGCAAAATCACAAGGTATGCTAAAAGTCCCCCTCCCTCTTTCAACCAGAATGCAAAAATGCATTGAGGTTTCGATGATGCATACAGAACATGTTCTTTTCAAAAAATGCTGCATTTATTGTAACACATGGTGACCCAAAGTGACCTTTGACTCCACCAGTAAGTAGCCGGTTTTTCTTTTAACCAAAACACTCCTACAATGAAAACCCAAATTTCATGCTGTGCCTTAAGATAATCTATCCTATTAACAAAGTTTTCATGGTTTGATCTCTGGTGACCCCAATTGACCTTCAACCTCCACCAAGGACAACAGAAGCCATCTTCCAACCATTACACATCCACATTCTAACTTTGAACCCTCTCTCATTTTCCCACCTTGAAATACAAAGTAGGAGTTTTCAAGGTTTGACCTTGGATAACCCCAGGTGAACTTAGACCTTTACCAAAATTAATAGGGTCCACCCTCTCGTCATAATTCATTAACAAACCAAGTTTGAAAAAATCCAAGCTTCCTACCATTAGATATCATGCAAACAAGGTTTTCCGGGTTTGAGCCTCCTGTGACCTTGGATGACCTTTGATCTCTAACAAAATCAATAGGGTTCTCCCTCACATTATGATGCATCAACATACCAAGTTTGAGATTAATCCAAGTTTCCTACCTTGAGATATCATGCAAACAAGGTTTTCGGAGTTTGACCCCCTGCAACCCCAGATGACCTTTGACCCCTACCAAAATCAGTAGGATTTTTCCATACATCAAAACGCATCAACATATCAAGTTTGAAATCAATCTAAGCTTCCTTGCTTGAGATATCATGTAAACAAGGTTTTCAGGGTTTGGCCCCCTGTGACCCCACATGACCTTTGACCTCTACCAAAATCAATAGGGTTCTTCCTTACATTATGATGCATCAACATCTCAAGGTTGAAATCAATCCAAGCTTCCTTCCTTGACATAATGTGTAAACAAGGTTTTCAGGGTTCGGCCCCCTTTAACCCGAAATGACCTTTGACCTGTACCAAAATCAATAGGATTCTTCCTTACATCATAATGCATCAACATAACACGTTTGAGATTAATCCAAATTTCCTACCTTGAGATATCCTGTAAACAAGGTTTTCCAAGTTTGACCCCCTGTGACCCCAGATGACCTTTGACCCCTACCAAAATCAGTAGGGTTTTTTACATACATCATAATGCATCAAAATATCAAGTTTGAAATTAATCCAAGTTTCCTACCTTGAGATATCATGTAAACAAGGTTTTTGGGGATTGACCCCCTGTGACCCCAAATAACCTTTGACCTCTACCCATAATCAATAAGATTCTTCTTCCCATCATATTGCATCAACAAATCAAGATTCAAATCAATCCAAGCTTCCTACCTTCAGATATCGTGTAAACAAGATTTTCTGGGTTTGACCCTCTGTGACCCCAAATGACCTTTGACCTCTACCAAAATCTAAAGGGTTCTTGCTTACATCATAACACATCAACATCTTGAGTTTGAATTTAATCCAAGTTTCCCACCTTGAGATATCATGTAAAAAACGTTTTGGGGGTTTGACCCCCTGTGACCCCAAATGACCTTTGACCTCTACCAAAATTTGTAGGGTTCATCTACCCATCATACTGCATCAACATATAAAGTTTGAAATCAATCCAAGCTTCCTACCTTAAGATATTGTGTAAACATGGTTTTCCGGGTTGGACCCCTGTGACCCCAAATGACCTTTGAACTTGACCAAAACCCATACCATTCTTCCTCTTGATATGGGACATCTATGTACGAAGTTTGAAAACTTCCAGACATTTCTACCTTCAGATACTGTGCTAATGAGTGAAATGTAAAGTGTTTCAAGTCCTATGAACATTTCTACATTGAGATACTCTGTTAGTTAGTTAAATGTAAAGTGTTTCGAGTCCTTTGACACCTGTCACACCAAATAACCTTTAAACTCGTTGAAAACTGATATTGTTCTTTTTCTTGATATAGGACATCTATGAACCAAGTTTGAATACTTTCAAACATTCATACCTTCAGATACTGTGTTAATGAGTTAAATGTAAAGTGTTTCAAGTCCTATGGCATTTCTACATTGAAATACTGTGTTAATGAGTTAAATGTGAAGTATTTCGAGTCCTTTGACACCTGTGACCCCAAATAACCTTCAAACTCGATGAAAACTTATGCTGTTCTTTTTCTTGATATGGGACATCTATGTACCAAATTTGAATACTTTCAAACATTCCTACTGTGCCATATCCTATTGTAAAGTGTTTCGAGTCCTTTGACCCCTGTGACCCCAGATGACCTTTGAACTCCACCAAAAACGATAGGGTTCTTCCTCTTCATATGGGGCATCTAAGTACCAAGTCTGAAAACTGTCAGATATTCCTATCTTGAGATATCGTGTTAACGAGTTAGTTGTGTTAAATGTAAAGTGTTTCGAGTTTTTGACCCCTGTGACCTCAAATGACCTTCAAACTCGACCAAAATCGATAGGGTTCTTCCTCTTAATATAGGGCATCTATGTACTAAGTTTGAAAACTCAGCGACATTCCTATCTTGAGATATCGTGTTAACAAGCAAAGTGTCACAAACACACACACACACACACATACACACACATACATACATACATACACACATACGCCATCATGAATGCATAGGTTTCTCTTATCATCGAAACCAAAAAGTGCAAACTTTTACATCAGAAAGAAAACAACCTTATTGACAGATCTATAAATATACTGCGAAAGTTTGTAAAATTACGAAAACCTATTGGGCTATACAAACTTAATTAGGACCATTTTGGAAAAATGCTAAATATGTAGAATGTATCAAGCATATTTTAAAGTACTGCAAAGTACATTTAGTTTCACCTATAACTCCATAAGAAACACTGTGTGAATTTGCACTGGTAAAATAAAAACATGTATCGCTCCTCAAATGGCTCTCCTACTGCACTTGAACTCAAAGAGTTATCACAATTACTTGCCTTGACCAACTTGATTGATCTAGAAACAGAACAGATGTCCCCACCACATTAAGCCTATTTCCTTTCATGTAGGCTACACTTGACCACAGAATTGTTCCCAATTTTGTGTGTCAAGTATACCTAGCTGCTCAGTCCATGAAGCTCTCTTCACAATACAGTGCTATTATTCCAAGACACTGTGATTGCAGAAACCACTGATCCGTGTCCACAGGTGAGTCAGACATCAAACAACAGCCTGCTTGCAAGGCATTTGCAAGACAGCAATTCAACACACAACCAAGTAGCTGCAGTCAGCACAATGAAAAAACAGCTAACTGTTAAGCAGGCACAATGAACTCTGCTCTACATAAATAGCTAAAAAATTATGCTTAACACTCCTACAATGGAATGAAAGCAGGTGGGTTATAATGCTGTACTGACAAACAATCACATACCAAAATTTCAGAACCAAATCTCCACAAATGGAAAGGGAGCAGGCTTTTGTTAAAAAGTTGATGCCATCTGGCCCATTTTATAACCTCACACATGTACTGTGTACATGTGTGAGCTAATAAACAATTGATACCAAATTTATGTTTAATACAGAGTCCTTGCTCATTTTATACCACAAGCTGCTACTAGATTAGCACTTAGGGTCCACTCTGTGAGCAAACTTTGGCTGACACAGGGTTTACCTCATTGGGGCCAGGGAGAAAATGTTGGCCAACACCGGGTCTACCACATTAGTCTTGACACTTGCAATCCGGCTCATAATAGAACTATGCCATGTGTTTCAAAAAAAGAGCAATAGGACCCATGAGATTTAAATTTATAACAAATTCCAAAAGTCAGGTACAATCTACAGGGCAGAGTATGGGGTGTAAGCAATAAAGCAACCCCATCTAACATTTTATTTTCCAAGATATGACTCATGTCTCTTCTTCATATCATTCAAATGTGAATGTGAACTTATATGCCAAGACAGAGATTTCAATACCTACCGATGCATTCATTTCTGTATTATGGGCAGTCCCAGCTGTGGCATCATTTACATCATCATCCTGAAAAAAAGGAAACATAAGAGTTGCTGTTTATTTGAGTATATGCTTTAATAGCTCACTGATTAGAACCTGTGACAATATAGATTTCATTTTCATTTCATTTATTTGTTTTATCACAACAGAAGGCCTAAATGAACAAGATAATATAAGCATAAAAGAAGTTAGAAAAGACAATAGTTGTGAATGAAAGTACTCTAAAAGCACTCCTGGGCTTGAGAAATAAAAGCGACTCTCAAGTGAATCAGAATAGAAGGGGTAACTTCCTTCCACAACAAAACCCTGCTCTCTGGTGTTCCTGATGGAACAGATAATGAATCTATTGGTTTACATTGTGGTCAATTTATGAGGCTATTCCCAGGTCCAGTCACATCAAAGACTTAAAAAATAGAACCCCTATGCTGTTGTACATGCTCTGCATGAGAAATGGAGTAGGGAAACCATCCTGTGCCCAACTGGAAAAAATGCTGTGGAAACTGCCAGATAAAACAATCTAGGTGGGGAACAGCTAGCAAATGTACTAACTTGTGATGCACAGACATCTCAAAATTTGTAGGTAGATGATCCAGGGCTGGAAAAAATGGAAATTTCCCTGCAAGTAAACCAAATTTCCCAGCAAGCAAATCAAAATTTCCCAAGACTTCACATGTTTTCATACAAAAGTAGTCAAATTTGCCTCCAAATACCAAAGTTTCCCTGCAATGACATTCCCAAATTGCTGGCTTTTTTCAGCCATGGGTAAATCTTTCTCTTGAGTGCTGTAATAATATCCTCATAATGTGAACTATACCTTATGTGGTACTTCAAGTCTGGTCCACAAGTTACAATAATCATGTGTTAGTACAGTAGTTGATGAGGTTTTGAGGCTCAGTTTCTAACTGACTGGTTTAAGTCAGAATGGTCACAGCCTTTAACCAGTTGTGACCCACTGGCATTTTTCCCCTATGCAATCGCTTACAGTATGCTAATCACCAAGCACAATGGCAGTATGTTCCATTTTTTAAAGTCGTTGGTAGTCATGTGGACCTTATGAGTTTGATAATCCTCTCACCATAAACAGTTCCAATTCTACTCATTTACTAAATAGGCCCCTTCCACAACTGTCTAAAATTCATTTTCATTCAGACACAGTCTCAGTTTGCTTCAGGTTGAGTATACAAGACTCCAATGAGTTATCAAAACACTCAGCACAGAAGGGTTTATGCAAAGTACTCAGCATTTTCTGAACTTGCTGTCAATCAAAGGGCTGTGCCAAGTGCAAATTTCTGTGGACTACTCAAAAAATTGTGGTTTGGGGTGAGAGGATTGACCCTTTAGGTGATGCATACTGTATGAATGTGCAGCCCCTAAGAGCATTCAGTTTTTACAGTTTCATGGAAGTGTATAGAGTAGTGACAACCACATAAATCAAAACAACATTGTAAACTTTAACATTTGCATAATCCATTAACCATGTGTATACTATTGCAACTTGACTCCAAATTAAGGTCATACAATACAATGGCAGGTAGACATGTCTGCTGAATTAGGTGCTAAGTCCTGCTGTTTTACATGCAGCAATGTTCAACAAAATGTCACTAGAATCGTGGAATGTGACTTAGATGAGCAGGTCCACTGAGTAGTCTGACAGTGCACACTGTCAAAATATCACAGAAGACTGCACACTACAATGATCAAGTTATATTCATTCCTTCATAGTACGAATGTAATATTCCCTGTTGCATGTTTAATGTACAGACGTCATCAGTAACCAAGCTTCTCTGGGCCCCAAATGAGGTTATGAACAGGAGATAATGTAACAGTATCATACTTCATTATAAAGAACATATGTACATGAGAGAATAACAAAACAAACAGTTGATGAAAGACTTGAAACAAATTCAAAAGTAGCATACATGTCATATGCACCATGAGAAATTGTATACATACTGTAGTGAATACTGTACTGCTTTTCTTGTTATTAGAATTAATTGCCAAATGACAGGTACCACCCAAATCATTTACTTGCTGAAATGTTTGTAATATCGAGGCTTACAGTAACATGAAGTTCTAAACATATCAATTAATGGGAAATAGAGCAGTTGACTAAAATTATTTCAAAACATTTGCCAGTTCCAATGCAGATTTCTTATTTCGCATTTTCGCTTGCAAGTATCTTTAAAAAAAGAAGGGTTTAATGTCACAACACGATTTGGTATGTTACAGGGATGCTCATTCTAAGCAACTTGGTGAAATTTTCATGGAAATCGGATGTGTTTCTGAAGATACCAGCTCGTTAAGTTTTCATATTTTCAACAAAAAGTGAACTTGAAGCAAGAACATGACATCATATCCCCACTTTATTGTGTAGTCTTTTGCTTTTCTTTAAACTTAAGAGTAAATTTTCTCCTCAACAACCCTATATTACTAAAAAGTGATTGCATAAGTGGCATAAAAACTTTAAAAACTTTGCATCCCCACAGGGAGGTACTATTCCTATTAATGTCAAGGTCAACACAACAGTCCGATAAAACAAAGGGAAACAAGGTATTCCTTTTCAGTGTGAGGAAGTGGTATATAAGCTCTGCTGACTCAATTTAACTTTGGAGCACAACTGACTTCATTTACTGATATCTCGAGAAATGTCCTATTTGAACAGAGCTTTCACCACATGGTGTTGATTTAGTTCCTCTTTCACACATCAAAACTTCATTTTTGCTTAAACTTCCCCTGTAACATGTTGTTATATTTATAATTTTTCTTCATCTGACTGGAGTATAGGTAGTCATTCCCATGTTATACCATATTGATCATGTTCATTGTTCATAATGTGTGAAATCTTGCAGGACAACAGACAGTGTTATACTGTAAAGCCCTATGCACACCTTAAGCCAAATTTTTATCTGGCCCTCTGGTTTCCAAAAAAAAAAAAAAATTATTTTTCATTTGCATAACTGGTGCACAACGGTTTAGACTCTCCCTGCAGCCCAAAATTCAATTTTTGTAGTTTAAAGTCCACAAAAATTTGCAAATGGCACAGCTTTTTGATTGACAGCTAGTTCAAAAAATGCAGATTACCAAAGCTCATCTTTCACAGCATGTACTGTAATGAGACCTTTTTACACATAGGGGTCTAATATATTCACCCTAGTGTAATAAACTTAAGCCCTTGTCATACTATTCTGAGCAAGCACTGCATATAACTTGGGAGTGAAAGTTTTTGCTGGCCGCAGCTCCTCACAGATAGCACAGACCTAACAGTATCTTACCCAGATCTTGCCTGTACTTGTATGCAGCTGCACAGGGAAGTGATACTTGCCTGCAACCAAGTTTTGAACATGCTCAAAACTTGTTCCGGGTGAACCCTGGGAGTTTGCGCCTAGAGGTTCCAGAACACCTGCAGGAGGCTGGTAGGGGCCACAAGCCACCAGCAGTATGAACCCCCTTGAAGAAGGGAGGTAGACCCTGGACTGAGTGGCAATTTCTCGTGAGCGTGCAGAAGCGGGCATGTAGTGTGCATTTTGCTGGCAAAGGAATGGTATTGGTACTGCCACCTTGCGTTCAGAGCATCAATTCTGCAGGTACGGAGTAAAGAAAGTGAAGTCATGTTGCAGGAAGTTACTGCCTCCCTGCCGGTAACCCGAGAGTTTGCTATGGGTGTGTTGCTGGTGTCCTGTGACTACCTCTGCCATATAGATTTGCCTGCAATTGGCATGCGTAAACTGGACACAATGCAGGCAACTCAATTACAGGTGATAAGTACCTGGCATTGAGGTCATCAGCTGTGCCTGTAAGTATCCATGGGCTAACACGGAACTCTCCCGCGCGGGGCACGCATGTCACACGGAGAAAACACAAAACCCAAGTAAGTATCACACATCCAACACACAAGTTCCACACGAAACTAACTCAATTCTTGACCTGCTCGCAGAAGTTTTCCTGGGTGCAACAAAATCCTTGCCCCCAACAAGCCCATAGAACCTGCCTGGAATAGCCAGTGACAGGGGCTTTAAATTGTGTCTGAATGAGGATGAATTTGAAAGAAACTTTCAAGAAAAATAAGGAGAAAATTGTGGGATCAAGGTGTTGCTTCCAAATAAGTTTGGGAGGACTGCTTTTGACCTTTAAAGGCCCAAATCTTTCACAACAAATAGTACTAATTCTCCTAACCTTCTTACTCAAGCGATCCCACAATTGTCTGAAATGTTGATACCATAGCTCATACTACAAAGCATGTAGCTGTAGATCGAGTACTGACACTCCAGTTGTAGAGTATTCTAATTACACATCAAGTCTTGCAGGCTCACCAAAGAAAGCAATGAACTGAGGTTGTGCCTGGATGAGTTAGTCAGTTAGCTGGATGAGGTTTAACGACACACCAACACAAAAGTGTCATACAGTGTCACAAAGATGGAAAAAAATACTTTGTTAAGGTAAAAAAACTAAAAAAGTAAAGCAAGGGTCCATTACAATTAGAAAGATAGGAAAGGTGGGAGTCAATTGTCTGAAACTTCTATAAAGTTTACTTTCCTTGAGAAAGCCAAGAATAAGGGAAGGATCTGTTTGTTCAAACAAGGTTTTCAGATCGGGCATGGTGTAGTATTTCTGGCAAATATGGGAGTATTCATAACAGTGAATGAGAATGTGGCTGATGGTAACAGCACAGTCACAAGGTCTACAGTATGGTCGTTCATCCCTGTGAAGTAGATACTGTAGGCATGAGTACTGTAAGGTAAGTGTGACCAATGCAGGCCCTAGTCAGGACTAAAACATCCCTTTGAGTAGTGTCTGGATGAGAATGGGTATAAGATGTTTAACCCTTTACCATTGTGCTCCGATCGGGGCATATTTGCGCGCCTCAGGAGTGGGCGGAAAAGCGGACGGAGCCCGCCCCGCATCGGCTTCCGTAGGCCACTGACCCCGTGACCTTAAGCTATTGTCTCCCTCGCTGTTGTGGCCGAATTTTCAGGTAGCTACTCGCAGTTTCGAGCTCCGCGTGAAACAGTTAAGATGTGTGACAGCCGAGCTCTCCGCATGGGTCCAAAAGGACCCAAACAACGGTAAAGGGTTAAAATAAGCCTGTGGAGTGTGTTTACTGCAAAGCTGATGGCACTGTCTCTGCGTGTGTGCACGTAAACCTTTAGCAGAGTGGTGCAGGTATTTTAGCTTAACCCTTTACCGTTGTGCTCCGATCGGGGCATATTTGCGCGCCTTGGGAGTGGGCGGAAAAGCGGACGGAGCCCGCCCCGCATCGGCTTCCGTAGGCCATTGACCCCGTGACCTTAAGCTATTGTCTCCCTCGCTGTTGTGGCCGAATTTTCGGGTAGCTACTCCCAGTTACGAGCTCCGCGTGAAACAGTTAAGATGTGTGACAGCCGAGCTCTCCGCATGGGTCCAAAAGGACCCAAACAACGGTAAAGGGTTAAAACAGAACTAAGGGTTAAAAGAACTGGAACTTTCTGGGATATGAGAAGATTTAACCCTTTTAAACTTTTTAGTGACAGTTAGCATATATTTTTGAATTAATGGTCCACATAAGCATACATTCTCTGTCTAAAAGTTTAGCAATATATGTATACACTTCATCACTTGTGACAAAAAATCTCTGAAAACAGGTTTGATCTTTGTATTAAAGCCTATCTGGTATGAACCCAGGCTGAGTATACTAAGATAAGCTGTTTACTGATTGAATTGTCTGTCTGCCAGTGTTCAGGCCACTCAAGTGCATGGCTGATTGAACAAAGCAGTACACACTTTACTGTGTAATCTTGTCACGATCTTTAAGAGGCTTGTGCTATTACTTTTATACTACTGTATTTTGTACACACACCAAGGTCCTTTAAATACACAGATTACAAATAGGATGTAGACAGCTATTGAATAAAGAAACCTTTGGTCACCTTTTAGCAACACTATGTGTACTCAGGCTATACCATAAATACCTAAAAATGACTTGCTAAAAGTGTTACATATTTTTATTGGCAAGCTTCTAGAGCAGCCCCCTAACTTTAGTGATGCAGCAGAGCATCATGTTTCATAATTGGCTTTTGAAAGTCAAAGGACGATACTTTTTTTTTCTAAAATGTAAAATTTTTCAAGAGTAACTGGTGAGATATGGAATTATTTAGACATTATCCTATCTGCAAAGCACATTTATTTACACATGCAACTTGTAATTGATGGGAAGGGGAGGGGGGGGAAGGGGGACTTTCAATTGTAAATTTTAGCCCCAAATTTCAAATTCAAATGTTCCTGCCAATGGCCAACAATCCTTGACCCTAAAATGTTAAAATTCACAGGCCGGAGTTTCTCATTCCTCCCCCTCCTGTGGCTCCCCCTTTCTAGAACCCTTAGATCTTATCGGCCTTGATAAAATAAATATACACAAATAATTGAAAGAGTTTAGGGAAATACCCTTTGCTGACTGGAGCAGTGCATACAGTACTGTATGCATGAACTTGAAGCTGCAGTATTACTAAATAATGCAAGATAACAAATGTGATGATTTTTTTCACGGCATACAGTTTGCTTAAAAAGCCAATCCTGAATTACAATGAGGACTTACTTACTGATACCAAGCGAGGGGATGGCACATTCCCCTTAAACCTCTACTGTTGTTTGGGTCCTTTTGGACCCATGCGGAGATCGCGGCTGTCACCCATCTTTACTGTTTCACGTGGAGCTCGAAACTGCGAGTTACTACCTGAAAATTCGACCACAACAACAGGAGAGACAATAGTTTAAGGTCACAGGGTCAACAGCCTACGGAAGCTGATGCGGGGCGTGCTACATCCTCTTTTCCACCCACTCCCAAGATGCTCAAATATGCCCCAATTGAAGCACAACAGTAAAGGGTTAAAGAATATTGCACTAGGTTCATGCAATTACTTATCACAACATCATCATACCCTACACAGTACACACTTCCTATGATTGTGATTGAATTCCTCTATAGAATAAAAGACTGCAGTGCATTATACTTAAATTTGACAACTAAATTATAAACTCACAGAGGGTGTTCCATTCACAGTCTGGTTTTCAGTTATTATGCACAGTCCATAAATTAAATGCTATTCCAAGCAAGTTTATTGATTCAATGCACTTTGAAAGACTTCTTTGTCACAATCCACTAAATTAATACTTGGTATTAATTATAAATCACCTTGAAGTTTAATTCCTTAGATCTATAAAACTATATATGGTAACTTTTTAACAAGACAACTTTCAGAGTGCATTTCAAATTTGTCCAATTGTCCTGTCAAAGTAATATTGGTCTAAAATATGGGATTCAGGTCTCAACCAAACGTAAATAGGAAATACAATGAACTCAATCTGCCATGAACTTTTAAAACACATTTGTCACCACTAAACCTCCTTTTACAAATGCTAAACAAATTTCTGAGCTTTATTCAATACAATGTCCCTGAATTAGCAGTTTAGTATCTTATTCATAAATTGGTGACTCAAGTACAAAGACTAGACAGATTCTAAGCTATGGCATATGTCTTATTATTCATCCAAACAATGATATTTGTATCACTTGGGCTTGGCAGTATAATTCAATCCTAATATGAAATAAAAGGCAGTTCTAATTATGGAAAAGAAGCCCTAACAGTTTTAGAAAGTTGGAAAAAAGAGCAAAACAATAAAATACACATTATTGTTTGATACACACAACAGACCTATGTACTATATGAACCCATTTCATGCCATTATATAAAGCAATGAAAATTGGGTGAATCTATAGGCAACTTACAAACTAGGACACTTGCTATGGCCCTCTACAGTGTTTACCTACTTAATATTTTATGTGTAGGGCACATTAAATATTGACTTAGATACAGTTTATTGTGACAGGAATTTATTACAATATAACACAGAAACATTATGACCATTTTTAGTATGGAAGGTTTGCTAAGATTTGGCAAATAAATGACATTGATAAAATTTATATGACCCAATTCTGCTTGAGCAGTTAAAGAAAAGTCAGCATTTAATAGGTCATTAGACTTGCATATTATTAGTCATTAACCAGTCAGGCCACAATTAAAATGACCTCAACCTACAGTATATACTACCCTACATATGGCAGGAGATTTGTGATGGCTAATAATGTTTAATATTACAAATTCAATCATTCGGCTATTAATTGTGTTTTTCATGTCTGCAGAACTAGCTCCAAATAGTTTCCAGACTATTTGCTTGCATCTAGCATGCACCATCCCAACATACCAGTCATGGATCAACTTTTTTAACTCCATTCTTGAACAGTGTAGTGTGCCATTTGGAACAAGTATTCATGCAGTCATGACAAATGTTTCAATACAAGTCAACTAACTATAAATGTGGGGGTTGCTTTACATTTAGGCCTGTACTGTCGAAGAAAACAGCAGCAGGGACAGTGGACTATCTTAAAGGCTTTTTCTCACCCCAAACAGTACCAATTCTCCTAACCTTATTACTGAAGCCCCTCCCACAATTGTCTGAAATTCATCCTAATCCAGATACAATCTCAGTTTATTGCTTCAAGGTGAGTATCGAAAAACTCAATTCATATAATCAAAACACTCTCAGCACCGTTCATGCTTTGTAATAGGCTATAAGCTTTGGTTTGAATTAGCTGCCAATCAAAGAGCTGAGCCCATTGAGAATTTCAGTACCTCAGTACCAAAATTGTAGTTTGGGGTGAGAGGTTTGGCCCTTTAAGTAGGAAGCAGGAGGAGGGGTTCGCAAAGAACACCAAGTGAGATTAATCTCAGGTAAATGTTTAATCACATAAGCAAAGGAGTTGGACTGTCAGAATTCATTCTTCATGCTGTTTAAAAAACTTTTTACATTTTTTGACTTGAGGTTCACTCTAAATCTGGCACCGCCTGTAATGGCTTCATGCAGGGCAGAAAGAATTTGCATATGCAGTAGGTGATACATTGGGAGAGGGTTACTGGGGTAGGGGTGAAGGTAGAACATTAACTGTAAAAGAGATTTATAATGCTCCATCCACACCAATTGTCATTTTATGTCTGCCAGTACAGTAATTGCTTTGACTACAGTACATACATGCATGTGTATGGGTTTAGAAGGTACTATAGTACATTGCATGGTACATGTACTGTACCAAAGACAGGGGTATAAAGTTGGTACTGTAGGTTCAAAGTCCAACACTTGAACTTGAGAGCTACAGTTTAATAAAACATGTGCTTTAAATATTTTTCTCAAGTGTTCATGGGAGTAATAAAATTAATGTTAAAGTCATGAGGTATTAGTACAGTATATACCCTGAAAAAAGGGTGAAATCCTGAAGTCTCCTACATGGGACAAGATGGAAAGTGATGAGTATTTACTAATAAAATTGCTTATTGATGCTAGTAAATACTGCTATTGATCCACAGCATGAACCGATGACAAATGGACTTTCATGGAATGAGAAAAATAAAATATATCCTCTCCTTTCTACATTGCCACATGGTATTGGTAACCATAAATTAGCTTGCAACAGGACGGAAGTGAAGGAACTAACACTTTTGTAACTACTAAATAGTTCATTCAATTTCTTCAAATTTACCAGGAGAAAAATGAGTTTCCAATAACATTAATGGGCGCAACAGCTCTCCTAACACATACAATTACAGTATATTCATGGATAAAATTGGAATTAAAAAAAAACACCTGCTGCGGGATGGAACTGCGACAGGATGGAATTATGGCCACAGTTGCTGGACTGGTTGAACATTCAATTTTGAACTTGAATAATGAGGTTCTGTATTAATTTTATCAACTATCTCCAAGCAACAACATGAGATACAGCTTAGTGATGAAATCTTTAATTATTAGGTCAGAATCATTTACTGCAAGAACACTAGAAAACCTATAAGACTATGCCTGGTAATTCAGGTTTATATTTACATATTGAGGGTGACCACTTTTAGACTTGACCATTTTTAGTATGGAAGGTTTGCTAAGATTTGGCAAATAAATGACATTGATAAAATTTATATGACCCAATTCTGCTTGAGCAGTTAAAGAAAAGTCAGCATTTAATAGGCCATTAGACTTGCATATTATTAGTCATTAACCAGTCAGGCCACAATTAAAATGACCTCAACCTACAGTATATACTACCCTACATATGGCAGGAGATTTGTGATGGCTAATAATGTTTAATATTACAAATTCAATCATTCGGCTATTAACTGTGTTTTTCATGTCTGCAGAACTAGCTCCAAATAGTTTCCAGACTATTTGCTTGCATCTAGCATGCACCATCCCAACATACCAGTCATGGATCAACTTTTTTAACTCCATTCTTGAACAGTGTAGTGTGCCATTTGGAACAAGTATTCATGCAGTCATGACAAATGTTTCAATACAAGTCAACTAACTATAAATGTGGGGGTTGCTTTACATTTAGGCCTGTACTGTCGAAGAAAACAGCAGCAGGGACAGTGGACTATCTTAAAGGCTTTTTCTCACCCCAAACAGTACCAATTCTCCTAACCTTATTACTGAAGCCCCTCCCACAATTGTCTGAAATTCATCCTAATCCAGATACAATCTCAGTTTATTGCTTCAAGGTGAGTATCGAAAAACTCAATTCATATAATCAAAACACTCTCAGCACCGTTCATGCTTTGTAATAGGCTATAAGCTTTGGTTTGAATTAGCTGCCAATCAAAGAGCTGAGCCCATTGAGAATTTCAGTACCTCAGTACCAAAATTGTAGTTTGGGGTGAGAGGTTTGGCCCTTTAAGTAGGAAGCAGGAGGAGGGGTTCGCAAAGAACACCAAGTGAGATTAATCTCAGGTAAATGTTTAATCACATAAGCAAAGGAGTTGGACTGTCAGAATTCATTCTTCATGCTGTTTAAAAAACTTTTTACATTTTTTGACTTGAGGTTCACTCTAAATCTGGCACCGCCTGTAATGGCTTCATGCAGGGCAGAAAGAATTTGCATATGCAGTAGGTGATACATTGGGAGAGGGTTACTGGGGTAGGGGTGAAGGTAGAACATTAACTGTAAAAGAGATTTATAATGCTCCATCCACACCAATTGTCATTTTATGTCTGCCAGTACAGTAATTGCTTTGACTACAGTACATACATGCATGTGTATGGGTTTAGAAGGTACTATAGTACATTGCATGGTACATGTACTGTACCAAAGACAGGGGTATAAAGTTGGTAGGTTCAAAGTCCAACACTTGAACTTGAGAGCTACAGTTTAATAAAACATGTGCTTGAAATATTTTTCCCAAGTGTTCATGGGAGTAATAAAATTAATGTTAAAGTCATGAGGTATTAGTACAGTATATACCCCGAAAAAGGGTGAAATCCTGAAGTCTCCTACATGGGACAAGATGGAAAGTGATGAGTATTTACTAATAAAATTGCTTATTGATGCTAGTAAATACTGCTATTGATCCACAGCATGAACCGATGACAAATGGACTTTCATGGAATGAGAAAAATAAAATAAATCCTCTCCTTTCTACATTGCCACATGGTACTGGTAACCATAAATTAGCTTGCAACAGGACGGAAGTGAAGGAACTAACACTTTTGTAACTACTAAATAGTTCATTCAATTTCTTCAAATTTACCAGGAGAAAAATGAGTTTCCAATAACATTAATGGGCGCAACAGCTCTCCTAACACATACAATTACAGTATATTCATGGATAAAATTGGAATTAAAAAAAAAAACACCTGCTGCGGGATGGAACTGCAACAGGATGGAATTATGGCCACAGTTGCTGGACTGGTTGAACATTCAATTTTGAACTTGAATAATGAGGTTCTGTATTAATTTTATCAACTATCTCCAAGCAACAACATGAGATACAGCTTAGTGATGAAATCTTTAATTATTAGGTCAGAATCATTTACTGCAAGAACACTAGAAAACCTATAAGACTATGCCTGGTAATTCAGGTTTATATTTACATATTGAGGGTGACCACTTTTAGACTTGACCAAAAAGGGACACTATGAAATTGGGTAGTAGCCTACTGAAGAAATTGGGACAGTAAAAATCTACTATGAGATCCAGCACATAGCCTACAGTAACTGCACCCTGTAAATTCATAGAACAACTGCATGCAATTACTTCAAAAATTTTAAAAAGTTTAAATTATTAGATGAGGAGTGGTATTACAAGAATAGTTTTATAATTTACTACCAATTTTACACAGCTAATAGATACCTCAAAGGGCCAATCCTCTCACCTAAAACTACAATTCTGTAGTGGTTTACAGAAATTCTCAATTAGCTCAGCTCTTTGATTGACAGCTAGTCTAAACAAGGCAAAGTACCATAGCTCATATTACACAACATTTACTGTACTAAACTACTGAGGGTGTTTTGTGTTACACATTGGGGTCTTGAATACTCACCTTGCAGCAATAAAGTGAGGTTGTGTCTGAATGAGGATGAATTTTGAACAGTTGTGGGAAGGGTTTAAGTAAATAGGCTAGAAGAATCATAACTGTTTGGGGTGAGATGATTAGGCCTTTAAGTGAATCCTCAGCAATAGCATTTAACAAATTTATATGTCCCAGGGAAAAGATACCATTTCTAATTAATTCAGGTTGGGCTGGTTAGCCCCCACCTGCATCATGCCAAGTAAGTAACTTTACTATAAATTTTGTGCAACATACTGTACTCTAACTGCATTCTGCTGAAAATGTCATTACTTTCCCATGTTTGGTTCTCAAGGGTATTCACAAATGAAGTTGCATAATACAGTTTGTGTATTTCTATGAAAAGTAAGCTTGAAGGAAGCAGGTGTTATGTCAATTCATTGAAGGCCAATTTTTTGTGTTTCTTTATTTTTCATCCTACTGTATTGACCTTGAATTTAGTGAGGATGCTATCCTAAATTGGAAAATTTGGTCTAGGGATTTATCCTCCATGTGAAATGAATATCGCCCCGTTGCCAGCCATGCAAATGTAAATGTTACTGTAGGCAGCAGCCATGCAACTTTGATTTTAATGCAGAAGTTACCACAAACAAAAATTTAAAATTATATTGAAATCTCAATTCTCAACTCTGTACTTGATTGACTCTTCAGCCATGATGTTTTGTATGTGCCATACCCAGTGGCAGTGCCAGAATGTCAAAATATGGGACACCGTATAAAACCAAGCCCAAAATGCCTGCTCCTGCTGGTAGGGGTCCAGGAGGCAAAGTTTTGAGGTTTCGGCATACTGGATAGAAAATTTAGCCTCAGGAGTGGTATAAGTTAATTCATTTTTTGAGTGTTAACCCATCCACCCATCTCCTACAAGACCTTATAATGGTGGGGGGGCAAAGACAAAGTTGTAGGGGACAAATTCCCCCTGTCACCCCCTGTAGCCCTGCCACTGACCATACCTCATACCCAGTGGTGTAACAAGTCATGACTTGAGTCACTTCCTCAAAAAATGATGGTAGACTCGATAGAATTCATGAGTAATTTCCCACTGAAATAGTACAGTGACTCGAGTCCATGACTCAACTCGAGTCACTTAAAAGTTTGAAACCTGGTGACTCGAGTCACTAATCTAGTGACTCGATTACAACACTGCCTCATACTGTTGTTCCACATAGTCACACAGTGTCTGTATACTGTACTGGCTCTAATCCAAACTGAATGGACAAAGTTTGACTATCCATGTAACAGGCCTGCTGGCACCTCCAAATTAGCAAACCTTGAGATTTACATGAAGACACCTGGAGATTGGGCACATGACTTTTCCCTTCTTTACCAAATATTTGCCACAAATGTAATTACTTTTGCCTGTAAAGGCTTAATATATTTGAAAAGTGCTGGGTTTTTATTGAAGCATATGCCCTTCCTATAAGTTGCAGTAATTCGGGTTTCTTGTCAGAACAAGTGAAGATCGTTTGAGCTGGACATACACATTTTACCTTAAAACAATCTGCTAAGTTGCTGCATTTTTAGACAAGAGATTCTGACACCACAAAGCTACAATTTGGAAATTAATAAAATGAATTTTGGGTATTTTGGAGGGGAAGTGAAGAGTTTCACAAAAGAATAAGACTTTTAAGAGCAAGTGTAACTAGAATGTTGAGGCGACTAAAGTTTGTTGGCTTGCATATTATCTTACCCCCAAATTGGAAAAATTTTCCCTTGGAAGCATTTTGGCCTTTTATTAAAAAGTATTTAAAATAATGAAATTCTACACCCTTGGTACCCTAGTACATTTCTATCTTTGCATTCTGGGGCATAGGCCAAATGGTTTAATTTCCCCCAGTTTTATCTTATTTGGTTGTGAAGATATGGGCCCTTGAATATGGTGGTCCATGACATCTTGAAAGTGTTTTAGCAGAGTACTGGTCTGGATTCCCAAATTTACATGCTGTGACAATCCAGATGTTCCTCCAACAGTGTGTAAACCCCGAGGAAGTCTATGGGAGGATCGGGATTTGCCTGCCCAGTCAAAAAAGCCTAATTTCCTGTGTAAACAAACCCTCCCATTGAAGCATTGTGTGGAATGGACTGAAATATTTATTGAGCAGAAAAGTAAATACAGAGGTACTAACTCAGAGACCATCGGTGATTGTCACCTCATGGGTGTTAATTTCTCGAAAAGCAGAAGCCTACAGTATCTGTACTCAAACTTTTTTGTCGCTGTGCACATGATCTTTTGCTATAAGTGCAATTAAAATAATCTCTGATGGCATGTTCATATGTTGTAATAAAGTGCTCAAACCCTGTCAAAGGCCTAGTACAGTACCTTCTTTAAATAGGCCACAGGGGCTATTTTCATCATATAATTTGACCATGAAGATGGTACATAAAAGATTTATGAAATTCTTGAAGAAGTAGCAGACGACTTGTCTCCTACCTTGGTGAAAGTTTCAAACCTGTATATATTTGCCCATGGTGAACAACCACTTTAAAGAAGGGCCCTCTTTTTTGAACATTTTCTTGTTAGTTAAGACCACTGCAAATCTTTGTTTTAGATATCCATGTTGTAATATTGATGAGGTACTGTATAACATAAAGGCCTTTTGGACCATTGGTGGGGGCACCAGGTAGTCCCAATAATTTGAAAAATTGCTGCTGAAAGTGAAAAAGTGCATTTTTGAGGGCCCACATACAGTATCCAAAATTCAGCAAAGTGCTGCCAGTTTGAAATCACATTATAATTAAATTGTCACCAGACATCACATTTATTACATTTGGGCCTTATATTAAACTCTCCCCTACGTACAGTATGAAATTTAGCACTTTCAGAATTCAGATTCAACAAAAATCTAAGCAACACTTGACATGGAAATACTGTATTATACCCCATTCTTTTAGTTTCAAGCCCATACCTTTGAAACCCTCCAGCTATGGGCCCCACAAATTCAGTGTGTTCCTTTTGTCTAGGCAGCAAATAATATGTGAAAATCATCAAAATTGGAGGTGGTCATCTGGGACTTTCCAGAAAATTTGTCGATTTGGCACAGAATGACCCATATCATTTCATGTTGGTGCAAAGTTTGACCTTCCGTGATGGTAAGCTACAGTATTGTTGTGATGGAGCCCAATGACAGCAATTTCAAGAAACACTGCTCACTAGCAAATAATGCTACCATCAGTATTTCTTTATCTAAGATCTGAATGAGCCGATTACCATGCTGAGTAACTTGGCCTCCTGCATTTCTTGTAAGTCCATACAACACTCAATCATCAGCTATGTACCTATTGTCTTTGCTATGCTTTCATTTTGTCCTCACTATTCATGTAAGTGCATACTCTTCCAAAAAATAAGTATCATTGAAGTTAATCCTCCCAGTTTTGATGAAAAAGTGCTTAAAATCAGCAATTTAGGGGCAAAAAGTGTGACATTTTAACTACCATAGCAAGAGTTACATTTTCCCTTATTTTTACACTTATTTTGCTCTGTTATTTTAACTTAAATTTTTGACAAGGTATCAATTGTACTCTTGTAACTCATATTTTACGAGAAACTGACACTTTTCTATTTCTTGGGTTTCGACGAAGAGCGGTTCCACGTGTAACATTTAGTGCTACAGTTACAGTGTGAAATTTTAGTATCTTATTTTCCAGAAATGAGCTACAGTAAACTCTAAATCTTTCTTATTTTAGTGGTTAATTGAAACCTGTGTATTGTGGAATGAAGATTTGGGCAAAAGACCATTGTACAGAAAGAAAAAAAATTCATGTAGCCGTTTTTTTCATTTTGACAGGCCACTTTGGTGTTCCTGAAATATGTTACAGAGTGAACATTCAAAGTTAAAATACCACTACTTCCTACATTTGATATGTTGTCATTTTTAGCTGAACTATACTTTTTAACATGGCTTTTAACTTACAGTTAATAAAGCTGTGCCAACTTGTTTATGATTTGAAATATCATAAAATATTACTTCGGTGTTCCCCCAATGTCAGTTACACGTGGAACGTATTGTTTGCTAGGGGTGCACCGGATTTGGAATTTTAAAATCCGGCCGGAACCGGATTTGCCGAATTTCAACTGAAATTCCGGCCGGATTTGCCGGATTTAGTCAAATGAAAGAACAGGAACCTACTGGTGAGGTTATACCTTACGAGCCTCAGTGGATGCAGGTCTTTTGACCTCTATATTTGTATTAGCCAGTTAGCCACCATCAGTAAATACTGTAGCAGTGGCCAGGAGCTGTGTTATGTCTATTTTATTTGTGAGCAGAGTTTTGGTATTGTTCATGTCTAATTTAGGTTTCAGTGTGATGTGTCTTGTTTTAGAATGGTTGGGCTAGTTAACAAAATGTTACTTCATACTGTACATACAGTACCAACCCTGAATGAGATGTCCATGGGTTGAATTCAGTGAGGGATAAAATCAAGATATATTTTGAACACTTAGCTGACACTTTTAAAGCCTGACATGCAACATGTTGAAATGATTTCATGAATGTCTGTCCAAGCAAATTAAGGGACTAAATTATTAAAACATTGACAGCCAATATCCAAATTCAATGCATGTTTGAAGTTTTGGTTTGGAAGATTTGAGTATAAAACCTATGCTATACTGTACATGCAAAGTGGTGGTAATCATGCTAGTAACTGCAGTGAAGGGGTCATGTATTTGTTGATGGCCAATTACATAGGTAGGAATCATCTCAGGAAGTTGTCCAACTGTCAAAGGACCATACTACAGTATAGGATGCAGGACTGTGCTAAGTAATGTGAAATTTTCTTGATGTACTGTAGGCCTATCAGTCATTGGCAATATATTTCATCAGTTTTTTATCCGCTAATTGCAAAGCTGATTTTAATAGTCAAGGAATCACTGACACGATTTATACTGCCACCATTACTTGCACTATTTTAGTTGACAAGTAAGGATTTCCGACGTGATTGGAAGATTTGTTAGAAAAACAGCTAAAAGGCCTCAATAAAAAGATACTTGAAAAAATACTTGATTCCCATCACCATGTCAAGACTGATAGTGGATTTTTTTAAATTTGGTATTACTGAATAAAACCCTTCTTGGTCGACCTGTAAGTCAATGCCGCCCCTCACCACCTCCTATTATGTAATGCCCCAGCTTGCCTGCAAGCAGCATCTGGCATCAGTCATTTGGCACAGGGATAGCACCCTCTTAACTAGAGGGCAATGTGATAACTCTTCCCCTCTACTTGCAACTTGCCAGTTGAGTTTTTGCAGTTCACATGTTCCTTGGTACACACCTCGTACACCTAGCAGCTATCACTCCATTGTGTCAGGACAAGTCCCAGCTTGAAGACGGGCAAGAGGAGAGAAGAAGAGCTACCATGAAGCCCTCTACTTCTTGAGAGTGCATTTGTGCCAAATGACTTATTGCCAGAAAGTGCTTGCAGGCAAGTCGCAGAATTACATATGTATAAAATAGGAGGTGAGTAGCGGGATTCATGGACTCTGAAACCAGGTACTGTAAGTTTTGTTGATTCCATCAACTCTGATTGCATTTTGGCTTAGAAAATTTGATATCTGACATCTTTTCTGATGGTTTTTGAATATACAGTATTGGGCAGAATCACAATAAATCCAGCAATCAACTTCTGTACATCAACTTGAAAAGAGCACCAGAAAAGAAACAGTATATCTGGATTTGATAAGCTGTGGGTTGATTCATTGACACTGCTTCACAAAATATTTCAAATCACTGTGACCTTTTATGAGTAACTTTACAACATTAAGTACTGAATTGGGGGGGGGGTGACTGAGTCCCTTTATCATATTAGAAAGTTTGCAACTACTGATAAAACCCTACAGCTAGATCTTGAAATGTTAGTAGCACTCTCCCATCTTAGTCTTTGACATTTTATTAAGTCCTGTAGTCAATTAAGTTGTATTGTATAGCTTCCCCACAAATCCGGTAAATCTGGCCAGATTCAAGACAAAATCCAGAGGGATGCCAGATTTGAAAAAATCCCAAAATCTGGTACACCCCTAGTTTGTACCACAGAATTGAGATGAAACCCTTGACTAAGTAATCATAGAGGTTTCATCTTCAAATTGCTAAGATTAACTAAATAAAACACATTTATGATATTAAACAAATCAATATGTAGTCTAAGTGGGATAAACCTATTTTTGGTGTTCATGTTACACGTGGAACTTAAAATTTCCAATGAATGTGGCTATTTTGAGGTCAAACGTAACCTGAGCATTCATAAACAAGAGCCCAATGGGCACTGTGGTTCCTTGCTGGATATTATAAGAACTGCACAGCCAGTCTCTGAAATAGAGCTAAGCAAAAGTTCATACTCAATGTTTGTAACATCTTCACCAGGGGTATTTTAGTACTAATATTACATGAAATCAAAGATTAAATTTCTGTGGCCTTACTGACATTCAACTTTTGTAATGCTTGGTGATCCTTCAAAAACCCTACCTCATTTCCATATGTATTTATGCTTATAATCAAACTTGATATTATCACCAATAAACAGTACACAATGTGGTCAAAGAGAGAGAAAAACACCCATTGTAGTTTTCTCACAAGTTATTTTTACCTGCTTTCAAATAAAACTTGCTATTACTTTAAAACAATCTACCATTTGTCCTGTTTGCTACCTCTACACAGAAAACAGGGTTTATTCAGAAGTTAGGCAGAAAGCAAGTGATTAATGAAGTGTGATAATAGAATGAGATAAGGTTACCCCACAGAGCACAGCAGTATTAAAGAGACATACTGTATAATCCATGCATTGCTTCCACTGGCAGAGAGACCAGTTTAATGCAGAGTGACCTGTGCTCAGTGAAATCTACAGATTTCAGTTATTGCCCTCTTAAAACTTTGAATGATCCAAAATATGTGTACAACCCGAAGGAATCATTACTGAACGAACATAAAGGACAAACTTCTAAGGTGTTTGGGTGCGTAAGCATGCAAAACCAGGTGAGATAAAATATCTATTGAAACAATTTATCTAGCTTACAAGATTTTCTGAATAACATTTCCAGCGGTTGACCTCCAGTGACCTTGATGACCTTTGACCTTAACCAAACACAGATTGATTTGAAATCTGTCCTTTCTACCTTAAAATACTGTGTTAAAACGTTTTTCAGTGTTTGACCCCTGGTGACCTCAGATGACCCCTTGACCTTCACCGAACATATCCAATTTCATCCTTACACCATAACACATCCATACACCAAGTATGACATCTATCCAAGTTTCCTAACTAGAAATATCCTGTTGAGAAGAATTTTAGTTTTTGACCTCTGGTGACCCCAAATGACCTTTGACCTCCACCAAAAACGATAGGGCACACCTTCTCCCTATGACGAATCTATGTACCAAATCCAAGTTCCATCCAACCTTACCTTGTTGAGTTAGAGCGTACCGAAGCAAGTGTCACACACACACACACACACACACACACACACACACACACACACACACACACACACACATACACACACACACACGCCAACCTGACTACATAGGTTCCTTTGCTACCGCAAGGAACCAAAAATAACTTGTACAACATCATTCAGGCCTAAGCCTACAATGAACTTAGTAAATATAGCAATTCCACCAATGGTTTGATATCATAAATGATGGTACATGAATTTAGGACTCTAAATGTCATGTCACAGTCTGGTACCCTAATTTAAATAAAGACCCTTATAGGCTAGGCCTAGGCTGGCTTAACATTACACAACATGGAAAAAGTACAGAAAAGCTTAGGCCCTATTTAAAATAAGCTTTTTGGATGATGCCTTACTGCTGCAGAAAGATCTGGATCGGTTATTTTCTTAGTCTCAGACCTGGCAAATGTCTTTTAATGCAGATAAGTGTACTAAGGTCCTACATTTTGGTCCCAAAAGTTTTAGCTATGATTATAACATGAATGGTAGTGTTTTAAGCAATGTCACCTTTGAAAAAGATCTGGGTGTTATAATTACTGGGGATTTGAAGTCATCAAGGCAGTGTGCAGCCACAGCTGCAAAGGCGAATAGAGTACTTGGATTGATCAAGAGGAATTTCATCAATTTTAGTAAGGATATTATACTTAATTTGTATTAAGCAGTTGGTAAGAGACCCCATCTTGACTATGCAGCTCAGGCTTGGAGCCCCTTCTTTGAAAAGGACAAGTTTCTTTTAGAGCAAGTTCAGAGGAGAGCCACTCGCCTTATACCTGAGGTGAGAAATTTACCTTATCAAGCTAAGCTTAAACATCTTGGGCTTACCACTTTGGAGCTGAGAAGGATTAGGGAAGACATGCTCCAGGTTTACAAGTTTCTTTGTGAAAGAAATCCCCTTCTCACTTGTAGTTATTTAAGGTTTCAAAGTTATTCTGGTGTGCATAGGCATTGTAAAAAGCTGGAAAAGCCTTTTGCAAGGCTTGACATTAGGAAGTTTAGTTTCTCCCATAGAGTTGTCAATAAGTGGGATTGTATACCAGATTGGGTAGTTAACTCCCCGTCAGTTCACTGCTTTAAGTTTAACATTGACAAGTTTTTCCATGGCTGTGGTAGAATCTCATTGGGAGCTGTTGTCAAGCCTTGGTGGTTTGACTTTTGATTAGGGCTTGGACTTCAGGGCATCTTATGGGGCCTTGGCCCTCCTTTGCCCTTCAACCTGCTATGTTATGTTATGTAATTCTGTGCATGTCCAGACGGTCAGCATTAACATTAAATTCTATGCATCACTAGCAAATTCTATGCATCACTAGGCCTAGCAAATTCTATGCATCACTAGCCATGACTTAGTCACAGGTTAGGGTACTGTGGCCAGAAATGACATTATTTTACATGAATCTCAACTAACAAAAGGGGGCTGGAACTTTTTAAGTTTCAGACAAAAACAAAGTTGTTTTCTAAAAAGCATTCTTTTTTCCGCCACTTAAGTTAAAGAGTGGACATATCCACATATGACATAGGCCTAGGCTCTGGCCATTGATCCTAAGTTAGAGCAGCTCTTAATTAGAATAAGTGGCCTAGCCTAGGCCTACATCTTTTTTGGGTAAAGAAAAAAAAAAACGTTGGCCTTAACCTAAGCCTACCAAAAATAAGGCTTAACGTTAGGCTAGGCCCTAGCCTAGGCCCCATGTTATCTGTTTGGGCTTCAGTGTGAATAAAATTAAAAACAATGCATTTGGTTTGTAACATTAAGCCTCGATCCTTCCACATAGCTTAGGCTAGCTCTTTCCTTCAGTGAAAGGGAATTAATGGACTTGATACAGCATGTCCATTATTGTGGTTGGTCGCATTTTCTGATGATCACGTGACCACATTTCTTTCGTTCAGTTTATCGGACGACTCCCACCAAGAAACAAGCCGATCTTTGCAGAAAAGATTTGTACAGCAGAGGAGATGGGTATGTGACAAGACTGTGTGAAAAATGTCGCTAATTACAAAATGCGGTACATTTTTCCCTCAAATGTTCTACATTTAAATATTAAGTAGGCTAATAACAATATTAAGTAGCCTAATTACAATATTAAGTAGGCTAATAACAATATTAAGTAGGCTAATACTCGTGGTACTTTACATATGACGCAGTCATGAACGAGGGGTGCTGTCCTACATGAACTGGGTTCTTACTCTCTTTCCAGATCATTGGTGTTTGCTACCGTTTTATGTATATTTTCAAAATCAATTTATTTAGAACCATCTGGTCACCAAATATATTTGATAATCCATTTATAAAATGATTACGAAGACAACTGTATAAATGTGAAAAAAATGAGTATAATTCTTTCTGGCAATTTCCTGGAATTATGGCATAGTGCAGTGTAGATCAGTGGGTATGCCACAATGTCTCCTTTCGTTGTTTGAAAACAGTTTGCGAATGTACACTACAATTATGTACAATAGGGTTACTGCAAGTTGCTGGCCGCGTGTGCGGAGCAGCGTTCAGTAGAAAGCCAGCAGTCAGTGAACAAACTTTCGGGTAATAAAGCTCTTATGACTACAAGGTACAAACGATGTGACCAATTGCACGAAGGTTTCTGACGTGCTTAAGGTAAATGTCGTAATAGACAGAGAGCCGTAGGGACAATTTCTGTCTAGGAATAGACCGTCGATTGCGGCTACCATTTTGGGGGGGGGCAAAACTTTACAAAATGATGGCCAAATATGCTCTGAGTAACCAAACTTTTTTCACAAGCACAACTGTTGCACATTAGCGAGAATAATAAAATCAAAATCTTTGGTTTTCCTGAACGTCTAAACATGTAGCAATTATTGGTGGGGCCTACATTCTTTACTTGTATTACCTTCGAAAATGTAGGCGATGGCGCAACGGTAAGCTTCACGCCTTAGAATTCATCGATAAGAGTTCAGAACCCATTGCACGGTGGGGCCGTTTTTTTTTTTTTAGATTTTCAGAAAAATTTTTGCAAGTATACTGTAAGTGTGATGGGTTAAAGCAGACAAACAGAGATACAGTGATTCTAAGTTTAAAAAGGTCTGGACAGCTGGTAACTCCTTTGTTTCAGTCAACGATGGTAAACTTTCCTTGCGTTTGTATTACACTGACAATTAATTTTGCGTTTGTTTTTATTCATTGAAATGTAAAATGTACTGTACTGCTGAAATTACGTGTGCTTAGCTAAATTAATTACTGTAAATACTTGTAAACATTATGTTATTTAAAAAAAGTTTGCATATATTTGTCTGTATATATGTATTAGAAGGCAGAAATAAAACGTTCCAGTGTTATTTCATTTAATTGATCTGTAAATATCTGTAAATAATGTACAGTATTCTTTTCTGTCACTGTATCATGTATATATTTTTAAGATAATTATATTTCTTCCTACAAAAAATTAAAAAAGTAATAATAGTCATAATTAATATTATGCATGTCAACCCCTTCAGATACTAATACTATAGTGATCTTGTTTTATAATAAAACAAAATCACATTAAAGATCTCCATTACAAGCACATCCTAAATGTGCACCTTGCCTACTTAGTACCTGGCGTGCCCATGATCCATCCATCAAAACTTCCAAAACCATTTGCTCTCCTCAAGATCTGGACCAATGACGGATCCAATGTGGGCGAGTTCTCCCTAGAATTTTCAAGGGCAAGTTAAAAGCCCACATTTTTATGGTTCTACGTTTGTAAAACAAGAATTTTCGAAATGGGGTTCCAGAACAGTCACTTGGAGTGTAAAGGCTTGTCAATGTGAGAGTGTGTGTGGATGTTTGGTTGTGTGTGTGTCAACATGTGCGTTCGCTTTCGTGGGTGGATTGCTGATAGATGATTCCGGTCCTGGAAAAGGATCCAGGGTTTGACAGGATGTTGGATTTTGAAAAAATATTTACCCCCCCCCCCCACACCTGTCCACATACCAGTTATATGTCCTTGTTGTCGGATTAAACTGGCAGTCCATCCTCACCCTACATAGGCAACCAGAGACTGGTACACGGTCATGTTCATTGTGGTTACAGTACGTAACCACACTTTCTAGTTAGGCCTATTAATTTATTTTCACCAGTGTGTGAAACTTGGCAGTAGGCCTAGCCTATTTTAGACCTAGGCTAGGCCTAGGCCTAGGCTAGGCTTGGCATGCAAACGTTAGGCCTAACGTTAGCTTAGAAAGTTAGATAGGCCTACCACAACACTCTTCCAAATTAACGTAGCCGAACGTTAGGCCTTATAAGTCTAGCCTAACTCTAAGGTAGGCTACTGAAACCACAACACTCTTCCAAATTAACGTAGCCGAACGTAAGGCCTTATAAGTTATTAGTCTAACGTAGGCTACTGAAACCACAAACCGCTTCCAAATTAACGTAGCGGAACGATCGGCCTAGGCTAGGCCTAATTAATCTAACGTAGGCCTAGGCTAGCCTAGGCTAGGCCTAGGCTAACGTTAATTTAGGCCTAACGTTAGGCCCATAAGTTCCTAACGTAAGGCTACTGTAATTTGTAAATCTTTAAGCTGGTTCCAAAACCCCAGTATTAAAAGTTCATCTCGAAGTTAAGCCTTTCGTTCTTGGGCCAGATAAAAAATTGTCACCATAACGAATAGACCATGTAATCTTCCAACCGGTATCAACCGGTACATACGGTATTGATCGCATAACTTGATCCGATCCTGACGCGCACGTAGGTACGTACGTGACCGCTTGGCGTGACGTGTATGTTCAATACAGTGTACGTAGTGCATCTGGCTGTACTGTCTACACGTACGTACCTACGTACGCAACCGTCCCGATCCCAAGCGAAGCCGGCCGTACGGCTAGTTCGCTGCACATACACAAAATGTATCTAAATACTACGTATTGTAAGTACGTAAGTACGTATGTAACTCACGTTATTGGACACTGGTCAGACGGAAAACTAACGCTACGTAAATCAAGTCTATACCAACGAGCCGGTTCGTACGATAGGAAATGCATTCTTTCCAGCTTAGCAGCGTCAAATATGATACCTTCCTAAAAGGTTCTAAGCTTGAACGGTACATGTCATGGCTAAGAAATGCATTCTTTCTAGGCTAAAGAGCGACGAAATCTGAGACCCGTATGCACAAGGTGATACCAACGTAGCGTTCTTCCAAGAATTTGGTGTACTACGTTGGTGTGCATGCACGGAACAACCAAGTGAATGCGGCAACAAAACTTGTAGAACGCGTATAACGCCTAGCAGGGTAACCATCCGGGATGAGTACAGTCTATCCAAGTATCCCCGCACAGCCCTACTTTTTTAAGACATTAATTGGTTGGTTTCCTAATTTACTACATGACTACTGCGGTAATGTACAGTAACAAAAACAAACGATATACGAGAATAGCGATAAATATTGTCTCCTTACATCTAAAACAACTATACCAGTCCCTCTTCTCTTCTCCATCTTCTTGAATCTTCCTCCTCCTTTCTTTCCACCACCCTTCTTTTTCGCCCCCCTGGCTTTGGTGGTTGTACCCCCAACGGCACCCTCTGCATCGTCAGCCATATTGGATAAGTACAAAAATTAATTTGTGATAATGAACGAGTCTTTTACTTCCAGCAGTCCGGAAGCACCAACTTGATAAAAACTGAGCTTCACGAACCAAAGTTGCCTTTCAACCTTACGAATATCGTAAATTCAACAGACGACACTTCAAGTTCCTAGCCAACCTACACACAAAGACAGCCTGCTCTAATTTCCCGAAGTAAAGTGACCTCAACTCGTCTGTGTAGAAGAAACTCGGTTTATGCCGAAAGAAAGCCCAATTCTTGAGATGAAAAGAAACTATTCCGTTACTAAAATCCAGTTCTTCTTCGTTCCGAAAACAATTTCAGACAGGTTCTGTCCACGCTGTGTATGTTCTCTCTGTTCCGCTTTGTATGAACCAAATGTACAAGGCTGTCCCAAATTGACGATAGTCAATGTAAAAGCGTCAATACTGCACAAACCGCATTCCCCCTTTGTGGTATCTTTTCCCAATTTCAACATGAATTGGGTTCTTGTTTAATGATGACTTCTCAAATCGTTGCAAACTGGATACCCAACGTAGAAAATATTTTTTGTTTGATTGTCAGCTTCACATGTCCTCAAAGTTCACGAAAAAAGAATTTTCGGTTCAATGGACAAAGTGAAACCAGGTCCTGTCCTTCAGTATTATTGGCATACGTTGAGCAAAGCCAGCCACGCTATGTGTCAGGAATGCAGACCTATTGAGGAATGCACTTCTATATTCCAACCGTCTGTCTTACTCAACCTTTTCCAACTGCTATCATTGCTGTTCGATCTGAACATACGGCCAGGCAAACATTGTAATAGATGGCAGTATTTCTGAACTGTTATTACAATTTCATGGGGTTCACAAATTTAGGTTGCATAAGGTTTTCAATCTAAACAGACCCGTTACCGGAGGAGAGAGAGCTGCCATATGGTAGGGAACGGGGGTGCCCCCTGAAGGACCAAAATCGTCTGTTGGTGCCCTTTTTAGGTTTTGAACATACTTTACTCTTGCACCATTATTGGCAAAAGACATAAATTAACAACAAAATGCTCAAACAGCCACCAATAACTGTAGGCTACTATCTGCATTTTATTCTAATGAAAAGGGTATTTTGTAATATAGGGATGGGTTTTGCCGAAATGTATGCTTTATACGCACTGATGAATGTTGCACTAATGAATGTTGCCGCTAACCCTCCCGGCCAATGAAAGATGTTTCAAAGGGCTCAAGAATAATTGTAGCGCAAACAGCCCTCTTGTTTTCGGGGATAATTGTCAACATAATCAACAATAAAAAGGGTTTACATTCTAAAATCAAAAGAGTGAACTTATTCACTCTTTGATCGAGTTAAAAATGTAAATTCACTCCATTAGAGTGATAATTCACTCCAAGAGGAGTGAAGTTCCCTCCAAAAAGAGTGAAGTTCACTCCAAAAAGAGTGAAGTTCACTCCAAAAAGAGTGAAATTCCCTTAAAACGAGCGAAGTTTCACTCTTGATGGAGTGCCTACGGTGATCGCTCTTAAAAAAAGAGCGATCATTGCAGGCACTCGTGGAAGAGTGAATTTTCCCTCTTCCTCTAGTGAATTTCACTCTTTTTAGAGTGAACTTCACTCTTTTTGGAGGGAACTTCACTCCTCTTGGAGTGAATTTTCACTCTAATGGAGCGAATTTACACTTTTCACTCGATCAAAGAATGACTAAGTTCACTCTTTTGAGATCAGAGTGTATAAAGATACCAAAATAGCTTCAAAAACATTTTTCAGAAACATTTGTAAAGAAAAATCAGGTTAAAATAAAATAAAACTGTTATAAAAGTGGTAATGAATAAGGGTTTTAATAAGCAGTTTCCATTTTGCTTTTCTTCAAGTGACCAATCTCATGATAAATGGCTATCTCTGACACTGCACGATAATCCCATGAAAATGCTCATTTCTGTACTTTCGTGATCTCAAAAGCCAGAAAATTGAATCTAATAAGTCTAGGTTTAGGCTACTTTTATTTATTATGAATTCGGTATCTAGAGAGCCAAGTACACGTATGGTCTTGGCTATTTCTTTCAATGTATCTAATTAATGGCTTTTTCAGAATGGTCACATGTAAATAACGTCAAGTAATCTTTGTTCGTGTACTTATCTTGATTTCCGGATGCCAAAAATAAACACCGAACGGTGATTAATTTCCATAACTTTGTCCCCTTGTAAGATTGCTTGCTGTTTAGCCCTAGCAGGTTTAATCTTTATCTTCTCAAAGTAGCTCAATACTAGGCCTACATTAAAATCTTAAATCGAGATGTGCATGACAATAACACAAAATATAATGACCCCTCCCTTCCAATACCTTGCCCCCGTTGGCCCCATGAAAATCGAGGGTAATAAAATATGGATGGAAATGTATTTAAGAAAACAATAAAAAAATATGCTTTGAAACTACGGACTTTTCGTATTTGTTTTGATCAAAGGTTAGGCCTAAGAAAAATCTCGAATAAAACAAACAATTTATTAAAATGAAAATTGATCCAAATTAGTGAACTCCCTATTCGGTAGAATTTTTAAGCATACTGAAACTTGCAAATTCTTTTATTTCTGGTTCAGAAAATGGAAAATTTAAACCAATATACAAAGAAACGAACCATGACAGTTTGGGCAGGTGCAGTAGCTGAACTAGTATAGGGATTTTCGAGTCGGTCATAGGGACGAGATTGTCATTCATGGGCCCTTTGAATCAGGTTAATTCAACGAGTCTTAGCGTAATCTAAGTCACGGGCTTCCAAACTTTTCTGTACTTTTCAAAGCAGGTTGGTCGATATCATTCCCCCAGAAATTTCGTATATAGTGCTATTAGAACGTATTTAAATTTTCTATCCTTTTCTTTCACGAACTAGTAGTTAGGTGTGGCCGTTATAGTACGGTACGTATTCTCGTTGATTTCAATTGGTCATTCATTGGTTCGTTCGTTCGTTAGTCCGTCCTTCCGTCCGTCCGTCCCTCCATTCATGCATTCATTCATTCCTTCGTTCATCCATGCACTCATTCTTTAATTCATTCATTCATCCATTCGTTCGTCCATTCTTTCTTTAATTCATTCATCCATTCATCCATCCATTCATTCATTCATTCATTCATTCATTCATTCATTCATTCATTCATTCATTCATTCATTCATTTTTGTTTAGTCTCGATTTTTTTCTAGTTTCATTTTATGTAGAAAGGAACAAACATTTTGTGAACTTCTAAAGTCAAATACAAGAGTTTGACAGAGAAAATAAAAATTTGGAACTGATAAAATAAAAATTTGGAACTGAGTATCTCTTAAATGTGCATTATCATCATTGGCATCTAAAAATCAAAATAACTGAAGTACCTCATCAAATCATAACCAACATTCTGTGAACCTTTAGAAATACCTGGTACTGAAATTCACTGACTGTAACACGAATGGCTTGAATGGCCAAAATAAGTTAAGGTCTTCTACTAGCTCCGACCTACCTTCTTCGTGTAATAGGAGAGCAAACTCCATTTTATATACGATATCTATAAACTCTCGATTACAGCAATGACCAGTAAGGGGAATTTTCCTGCCATAATCGTGCATTTTCAGATAACCACTCCACAGATAGACCTTAGTCATGAAAATAGTCATTAATTAAAAGAAGTAAAATGAAAACTACCAGTCTCCAGTACGTTAGCCTTCGAAAGAGTAGCTTTACCACTGAGGCAAGGGTTTTATTTCATGTAATTTGGGAGAAAATTAAAATGTAGTGTACTGTTTGGCGGAGGGCACTTTCATCTTATTTCATTTATTTATGTTTCTTCACAATCTGTTAATGATCTAAGAGTTTATTGCCAAAGGTGTACGAGGCGGGCGTGCAGGGGGAGGGGGGCACTCGCCCTCTCAATTCGGGCAAAAACAGTTGGTCCATGCGGGCAAAACATGAGCACAACATGATAAATGGTGCCATTATTTGGGCGAAAATTGTTCTTGCCCCTGAAAAGAAATACCCCCCGTACGCCTTTGTTTGTTACCGGGTACTGTACAAATTTTACATTTTCAATGACAATGTGAAAGGAAGAGCTCTGTGAAGCTCATGCTTAGCTAGAAGTAACAGACACTCCCTGGGTATACAAAGCAAGAAACAAGAAAACAAATGAAAAGAAAACATAGCAGCATCCAATATGTTAATGTACAAAGTTAAAGGTGAATTGAAGAGCAGTGGCACAAAATTATCTTAAAGTAACAATTAAAGGTCACAATTTTCTCCTTATTTTTAAGTTCAAAGATTTTTACGTAACATTTTATGATTAAAGTATTGCATATGCAAGGTAAATCAAGCAGTTACTTCTAGTAAATTTCACATTTGGGGAGAAAATATTGTCACATTACCCTTAACAGTCAATCACGAAACAGGATAGTCTACTGCACAACTTCTAGTTGGGGGTGACTGCTCTTGCCCTTTAATCAATAAGTATTTAAATAGTAATCAGTTAAGCCACGTTTGAAGAACTAGCAGGTAAACTGGCACAGATCCACATATCAACAATGAAACACACGGGAAATTAGCAGGGCAACTACCTCACACCACTGCTTTCTCTTAGGTCAGCCCCCCCCCCCCCCCTTAATGTCTGGATTCGTGCCTGGTAAATATCTTATTATCAGGGTTGATTTGTTGCAGGTCATGCTTGCTCAGTACACTAAAGCTTTTGTTGGCAAAAGATTTACTATTGCAACGTGGGGATAAGAATATCACCTGCTTCTCTCGTATTATGTGTGTGGATATCTAAATTATAACTGAACAGATTATCAAGACTAACAGAAATATGAGTGAATTGAACTGTATGTAAATATGTTTATTATAAGTTAATTATTATCATTGAACTTAAGCAAATGCACTGATGAAACGAGCTTCCTTGGAGATTTCTTTCACTTTTCTCAGTTTTCAGATTGTATGTGCTTGTAATTGAATGAAAGTAAGGACTCAAATGTTGTTTAAAATGGAAATTTTAACCAGTATGCTTCTTTGAAATGATTTGCATGCTTTAGGGACGGAAGCGGGAGGAGGGCTTGAGCCGTCATCCCCCAAAGATAAAAGAAGGGAGCCAATGCTAAATAAGCGATGTTCAGCATCACAACATTTGTAAAGTGTGGGTTCAAGAAGCTGCGACCAAGGGGAGAATTTTGAAGTGGGTTCTGATGGGAAATTGCAAACATTAGTATGGTGTAAATGGTCTGAGGACCGTGAAGTTGGTCAAGTGCTGCCCTTCAGTGGACGTATACTGCTTTTTGGGGAAGCAATTATAGTTTGGTTTCTCCGAACGGCTCTTTGCCAGAGAGAAAAATTACGTATGTTACGTAAAGTTTTACGGCTCAGTTTTTAAAAAAATTGGTTGAACCTGAAGTCGAGACAGACCGGTTCCGGAATACCCTGCGGAGCTTTGTCGGACCAAAACTATAATCATTATATGACTTGATCCTTTTCTTTCAGAGCTTTCTCCAAACAGGGCTTACCAAAGGTGACATAGTTCCCCGCCATCGCATTTTGCTTCCTGGCTTTCACGCCTATATGGTCGAGTACGGAACACTCAGTAATTTTTACCTTATTCTTCCGTAGTTTATATCCGTTTCTATGATAACTTGAAATGCAGTATAATTACGCAAAAGGGCAAGATAAACGGGGCTGAGGAATAAGCTCACCTATTCCATAGGCTAGTCTGTGCGGCAGACTCAGTGGCAGTCGTCAGAGATGAGATGGCGCTCTCTCATAATCAAAGTAAAAGTAATTTTACTCAAAACTGACCTGTAGGTTTAGGTGAAAGCTGTCTTAAATACATTAAAATTAAAATTCAAAGCAAAAATAATTTGCATTGCATTAACAACGTAATTTACGTCAATTAAAGGTATTTTTGAAATGATTAAAGATACTGATGATTTGAGACATTCTGATCTCTTGATATTTTAATCCAAGTGAATTTGTTTGCCAGTTATCTTTAATTCTGGAATAATAACCAATATATTGCTTGGCATATTGGAGGAGCAAGGACACTTAGTGTGAAGCATTTCGTACGGCAAATGCTAAACCAATAGCGTACTTTCAAAAAACATGAGCTTTCTTGCGTTTCTTTGTGTATCAGTGACGTAGTTACACTTTTTTCAAAGGGGGTAGACTGAGGGGCGAGCAATCCCTGGGGCAAGGTCACTTATTGATGTCATGCCTGAAAAAGGTACCGTCACCGAGGCAAAAGTGTCAATGAAGCACCATTTTGCATCCTAGCCATCTTTAAACAGCAAATATTTTCGAAACGCGAGTGTATCAAATACTTCTCCTCTTTAGACTCCTTCACCAAGACAACGATCAAGAAAGCGACGTCTGAAACTTCCTGGACACGCCCCTCCCCTTGGCATGCGGCACAGTGTGGTCGGAGCTGTAGCGCCCCCCCCCCCCCCCCCCATTAGCAAAAAACATGAATCGGGCAGACCTCGGTTCCTCAGTCGAGCAGAAATTTTGCTTTGGTTGGGGAGCCGGACAAAAAGTCACCGCCCTTGAGAGAAAGAGTTCCGTATACGGTCATGCCCCTGCTATAACTCGTCGAATGGTATACAGCTGTGTGTAAAGCCTGTTTCATCGCTATCATTACCTTTCTTCCTTTGGGTTATGAACTTCGTTCCACATAAAGCGAGATATTGTCTGTTTGCTTAGAGGATAAAAAGCTGCTTAATTAAGCGAATGTCATTAACGGAACCTATAACACCTTTCTTTAGCTATGGGTCAACGTGTCTTAAAAGCTGATAGTGACATTTGGGTCAGTGTATGTATATTTCACGTAGTCTTAGATTTAGATTAACTTAAACAACTGGCGGCAATATTTTTTTCCAGATAGCATGTGACGTAACAAACGGTACGGTTCGTGCATAAAGCTGACCGGCTTCATTAAACTATACCTTTGAACTGTAAACAGGTTAGGTGTTTGTCAATGTGAGAGAAACTCCTCTTAATAGTGACATAATAAAATTTTTCTCGGCGCGATAATAAAGCAGAGCAAATTATATATAACAGACGAACGCTCCAACAAGTTACACTGAGAGTGAAGTTTCTTGTTTGGAAAATTTAATCAAGTAAAAGGCGAATTTTTCTGTCAATTTGATCTTGTTCATCCTTGGTATAAACGCTGAGATAGTGATATTACCTTGCTTCTCATACTGTCATAAGCAGTCGGACGTGATATAAAAGTTGTGTTTTTAAAATTTCCCATGTCTGCCGGATAGCAGCATTTTTGATTGTTCTGTGAAAGGTCTTAAAACAATTAAAAGATGATAATATTTGTGAATAACAACGGTTTTGTATTTACAGCGGCCTTTGTGATTTATCTAATTCAAGTAGAAGGTGAGTATATCAATAAATTTCTTCTACATCTAGAATATGTGTTGTAAACTTAGTACTCACCCACTATGTGTGTGTGGGGGGGGGGGGCGGGGTCGAGGAAGGGGAGATATAAACCTTTGACCCAATTTAAACATAGTTCTGGTATCAGAGAAGAAAGAACGAATGGAAGAGAAAGAGGAGAAGAGAAAAAGAAAGACAGAGGAAGGAGAGGGAAAAGAGAAGGACAGCATCGTTCATTTTGCATACAGTCCACCATCATGTCAATGGGAGGGGGATACGCCACCCATAAACTCCCGCAGAGGGGGGGGGGTCAGTAACAGCATTTCATACGTACATTCATTCATTCATTCATTCGTTCGTTCGTTCGTTCGTTCATACATACATACATACATACATACATACATACATACATACATACATACATACATACATACATACATACATACATACATACATACATACATACATACATACATACATACATACATACATACATACATACATACATACATACATACATACATACATACATACATACATACATACATACATACATACATACATACATACATACATACATACATACATACATACATACATACATACATACATACATACATACATACATACATACATACATACATACATACATACATACATACATACATACATACATACATACATACATACATACATACATTCATTAATTCGTTCATTCATTCATTCATTCATTTGGTTTATCACAAGACAGAAATTTACAGGTAACATTAGCAGATAAATAACGAAAGGTGTGATATGGGAGCGCACTTAAGAACCCTTTAGGGCATTGGTTCTCAAAGTGGTCCCTACCGCCCCCTGGAGGCGTTGAAAAGTTTCAAGGGGGCTCTGAGGAGTATGCGAGCAATGGGGGGGGGGGGGCGTTGGCACTGACTAGGGGTCCCTGGAGGTTCGCATACATTCGTGCAATAAAGGAACCAAGGAGGTTGCAGAGTTTGACACAGACTGTCTTCTCCGAAAGGTTTAGCAACTGCTGACAAAAATTTACCCAATATTAAACTTATCTGGGTCATTTTGGTGCTGGAAATTGAAAGTCGAAAACTTAAAGTCAAAGACTTATATAAACATGATGGCATATTGGGTGGGAGGGGGGCGTTGGATCAGTCATGGATACCTTAAGGGGCGGTATTTTGAAAAAGTTTGAGAACCACTGCTTTAGGGTATTTCATCCTCCTTAGATGAAATTGTATAGCTAAGTCCTCCATTAACGAACAGTTACTGAGTTAGTTACATGAGGTTTTACTCAGTTTTCAACCGACTGGTCTATCGAACATATTATTTGACTTGATATTAACAACAGACATTCAGATATTTCGCAAGACTTTAACAGAGAAATTATACCAAAAATGACAAAATTTCGAAATTATCTTGAAATCTGTAAAATATATCTAATTATTCTAACATAATTTACATCACATTCTGAAAACACTTTGATCCAATTAACCACCGACTGTGCCAACTGCATGGAACCAAATTTGTTAAAACAGTTTGACTAAACTATGTTCAAATTTGACCACTCTTGGATGAAATATGGCCAATAACGAGTCAAATTCAACCAAAGTTTAGTCAAAATTTCGACCATAACCATGTTCCGTGCATAGTTGACCCAGTCATTGGTCAATTAAAAAATGTTTTAAAAGTGTTATATAGGGAATCTTATAATCTTCCATTGCTTTCTAAAAATATTTGTTTTGCTTAGGCCTATACCTGTCCACAGACATGACACTTATTGAATCGATTCCTAGGTGGAATCATACCAAAGACTCTAAAACGGAACCTACTGCCGTCGTGCGTGATGCCCTGCATCAGTAATGGAGTAGGGAAAACAAGCCAGTGAGCCGCAACTGGAAAAAAAGTCTTGGAAGGCTCGACTTGAACCAATAGGTTGGAAACTGGGCCGTAAAACTCTAGCTAACTATCTACATCATCTCTGTCATACAGTCGTAAGCAAATGCTGATACAATTTTCATTGGTAAAACTTGACTGAATTTAAAAATACTTATCCTCATAAAATATAAACTTCAAATATCGTTATTTGAAAATATAAGTTACATGTTATTAAGTGGAATAAAAACTTCCACGTCACTACATACTAATGTAGTACAATATCAGAGCAGGAAGTTGTCAGAGAGTTGTTAGAGCCCAGAGGAGGTCGCTGGAAGAGCTCCTAGCTACCTAATCGGAGACGTAGCCATAAAGTTATAAGGGTGTGTTATTATGCGACTTTTATTCTACATTTCGTTACTATCATCGTCATGCTTTCAATCTTGTTCAATACTATGGAACAAGCTACGGACTGAACTGTGAAATCATCGGATTTTTCTCTGCAAATACAGTTTCTCGGTAGACCGTCCCATAGTTGTAGTAGCACGTAGCGCCGACAGTGTTTATTGTGTTATATTTATTATACAGTTTTAAGTTCCTTAGTCCAAAGTTAGTCTAGTTGTGACGTCATACAAATGCTTTGACGCCGTGCACGTTAAAATTGATAAAAGGTGACATATCCTGTCTTTAATGGAAACATTTTTTCGTTTTCTAAAGTCCCTCCGACCCTCTGGCAAAAGGCCGTTGATCGAAACCAAAAGTTTCACTGCTTCTCGAAAAAGCTAAAGGCTTTTAATGGAAATATTCCACACTTCATCGTGCTGCTCCCATGTAAGGTTCAACAGAGTGCCAGTTTGACTATTTCCAGTTTAAAACTGACCCAAAATGCTCAAAGTAGAAATAGCGCCGAGCCATATAGCCCTATGCAGTTCTCACACAGTTCCCCTCCGCCCCCCTTTGTGGTTCCCCAGTGGGAGAAGACTGCGTAAGATGTTTGACAATTACTATTTTGAATATCTACATGCCAAAATAGTCTGTCTACTTCCCGATTGATAAAGTGCAAAGATTTTTTTCAAAGGAGAAGTAATGGTTGAGACAGTTAAACCAAAGGACAAAGTTCCTCGAAAGTACTGACCAGAAACGTATTTATTTAAATATTTCTTGCATTTGATATATTGCACAATATTTGTAAAAGGCAAAGGGAGCCATCATTTTGAAAATCGATTAAATTTTTAAAATTCTCGAAGTCCTGGGGGCAGTCCAACTGTTACATTTCTTATGTGTTTCTCGCAGCCAAATTTCTATTAGGATTTTCACCCTAAACACAGTTGGGTAAACAGCGTTGAGCAAAATCCAAAATGCTCAACATGGGCAGATTATTGCGCAACAAGTGGGTAAACAGCTGTACCCATATTGTTGGGTAAGTTAAGGTTGGGTTAATTTTAAGTGTTGGAAAAAGGTGTTGGGTACGTTTTAAAGTACCCAACATCTGGTTAAAATATTGTCATGCAAGAAAAATTGTAATTGATGAATCATTAATTAGTACACGATCAGCTCAGTTTTTGAGACTTGACTTTTCTATAAAAGTGGTTAATTTAGATGTCATGGTTGACTAACTAGACTGAATTTGTAAATAAAAAGTTAATGGTAGAATAGCAGTAAGAATCAGGACGAAATTACCTGAAGAGTAATGGGCGTGCAGGGTTTCAGTACCACGTAATCAATGGAATAAGATATAATTGAACGATTGAGATTCTTGGTTCAATCTACAAACTTCATTGTTTACTTTTTTGACTGCCAGTCGTCCCTGTGTAACAATCGCTGCTAACGGACTATAACGTTCGAATCAATAAGATCCCACTACGCATGATCTTCAGTGACGGTCACAGCGCATGATAAAGAGAGACGCTGACGTCACGGGAAAACTAAACTTATACTTAACCGACCCCTGGAAATGTAATGGTAGGCTTCTACTCTATATTTCTGAAAGAAAATTTAAATTTCGACTGAATACAATGTGCTCATTATTCCCCTCACTAACGCAGGGGACGTCGAATGAAGCGTCCCTAAGATTTGGATAGGAGTCCGGTTAAGGAGGTGAGAAATTCAGCCACATTTGAGAAATTTTAAAAAACAATTTCACGTTTTAACACTAGACATAGGTGACCTTTCACCATCAGATCAAAAATCATTCTGTTAATAGTGCTGCATACTCACGACTTCCTGTAAAAATTAAACCAATTCAACGTCACAATGGGCTGATATTTTAAAGTCATCACATGCAGGTCGAAATTTTAAAATATGTAATGGTACTATTGACATATCGATTTTGATATTTCGCGTCAAGACAATTTACCGAAACGCAAAATAACAAGGATCATTTAATGATAAATCATCTTCCATAGAGCCTTATTTAAGTACTGTATTAAAGATTACCATTAAAATTTAATGACCATAAATTGCAAATCTCTTGCCCTTTGTCCGTTATGTATGATAAGTACATCGTTCGTCACATCGAACATGTCAGTTTCATAGTAAAAATCATAAGTCTTATTGAACTCGTTAGTTGTGTGATGGTGAATGCGATACATATTTAATGGCTAATTGATGAAAACGTTCATTGTGGGTTTTCATGAAACTTCAACATAAAGACGCCTCAATTAAATTTTTTGAAAAGAAACCGTATAATTGACCAAGTACACGTTTTGTCCACGCAGACACAAGACCCCTCACACACGGCAAGCTCTTTGAATGTTATTATGTATCATATATTGTACCTATGAGACACTAACAGGTATTGTGATATGCCAGCAATGCGACCGACTTTACTATACGGTTTGAGCAGTGACGTAGGAAGCAATATGAAAGAGTGGGAGGGGCGGAAGACTTTGGTATATATATATATATATATATATATATATATATATATATATATATATATATATATATATATATATATATACATACATATATATATATATACATATACATATATATATATATATATATATATATATATATATATATATATATACACCCCATCGACCGAAAGGTACATTTACTGCTAAATTTTTCGCTTTTTCTACGAGCAAAACATTTTTTTTTAATTTGATTTTTCTTAAGAAAGAACACTATTTAACTGTGTTGAGAACGTAATTTGCGGCGCGGAGCGCGACGAAAATTTGGACCCTTTTACACATTTGTAAATAAGGAGCTTGTATTGCAGAAAGTAAGGAAATTTGAATATTTGGGGGACTATGGAAAAAACTGCATTCTCTATTAGCATATATCTGAGACAGCATGTCGACTGAAGATCGTTGTTGTTACATAATGTTATCTAAGGAGTGCGGATTGGGACTTCTCGGCGACATTCAAAAAGTTCCCTAAACTTTGCTGCCTTTTTTAGACAAGTTAAGCAAATTTAAGGGTAACGGCGCTGTAGCGGCTCGGAGAAGTTTACCGCTGACTGCTCTATGAGAGACCACTTACTGCACCAAGGGTTCAATTTAGGGTGCGCAAAGCGCTCGGAAAATTTATTACAGGTGTTGTGGAGCTCTTCTTAGGAAGAATTCGGAATCTTATGAAGGAAAAGTTGGGAAAACCGCACATTATTTGACTAGTGTCTCAAATGGCAAATTCCGGAATTTTTCACTTATTCGAGCCAGGGGGAAATCGCCCCCTGTCTCCTGTAGCTATGTCACTGCTCTGCAACATTGAACATTGATAATATTTTGACACTTCAGTAACTAAACAATCCATCTTCACAAACTACCCAACTGAAAGGGTTGAAATGTATCTGCTGATAGGTCGGTACGGGAGCATTTGAGTACGGTAGGCCAATGGTCCCCTGCCTGGAATATGAAGTCTCCTTGAAGGACTATCCTCATTTGCAGCGGAGCGTACAGAAAATTTTGAAAAAATCTCGACCCCTCAGAGAGCCGGAAATGGCACGTCTCGGGCTTGAAGTAGTAGCTAAGTTTTTCGATTTTGTTTTTTCAAGTGTGAACACCGCCTCATCAGGGACATATTTTGGGGCGCAAAGTGCGCGGAAATTTTAGCCCCTCTTAAACAAATATGTGCAGATATGGAGCTTGTATTACAAAAAGCTTTGGATTCTGGGTTTCCTGTGAGGAAATTTAAAGAGTTGGGGAATTACTGAAGAATCTGCACTTCCTTTATATTGGTGGCAAATCTGGGAATGATTGCTTTTTCAGTAAAGTCCTCCCAACTCTCTGGCAAAGAGCCGTTCGGCGAAACCAAACTATAAATTGTTTCCCGAAGAAGCTAAATTGCACGGTGACGGCGGAATCATTTTTGCTACATAATGTTTTCTAAGGCCTACGAACTGACACTCTCCGATGACATTTTAAGTTTCACAAATTTTGTTGTGCTTTTTTCACAAAATATATCAAAATCAAGAGCTCCCACTGAGGAAAATTTGGAATTCTATGAAAAAAAGTTTAAAAAAATAGCAATAAAGCGCAATGTACCATTTTACTTTGAGTGAATTACCTTCAACATTTTTTATCTCAGGTCAGGAATGTCCTATGAAGATGGGAGTTGTACTGGTAGAATTTATTTTTCAAGGTCTTTAATATATATTTTTGAATTTTTTTGACTTGGGTAAAGTTTCCCAAGATAAATCTGTTGGAATTATGTCAATATATTATCTCAAAATGAACATTTCACAGTCTGGATGTTTCTTGAGTAACTTGTGGCTATGCAAAAATAATAATGGGGAGTGTTGCACAGAGGGGGCATTTCTTTTGTTATTACTATTTTATTATCTAGGGCTTAATTACTCGTCACATAGTTTACAATTAGGTAAGTGATAATGCTGGCACTGAAATAAAATTTACCTTCCAAGTAAAACCCACTAGAAATATTTAGGCTATGTTACAACTGCCCTCGAAATGAAATTTTCCAACAAAGGATAACATTAGCCATATATGTGACATGTCGGCTTCTTTGGAGATCACAAGATTCGCATATTTAGTTTATATTTTTTAAGATGAAGGGTAAATCGGAAACTAACATTTACAATAGTTAGTCTTTTACGGATTTCGACTGAAGTTGTCGCTATAAGCTTTGGGTTTCAAAGCTCCTTACATGCTCCATACATAAGCAATGGAATAGGGAAAACAAACCAGTGAGCCAGAACTGGAAAAAAGGCCGTGACCGGCTAGACTCGAACCACTAGGTTGGAAGCTGCATGGGCCGTAAAATCCATCTTACTAACCAACTACATCAAATTTCTAACTGTGACTACCACGCCAATGTACACACTTTTCATATTTGGTTTACAGGTTTCACGGAATCAGCGCCGCTTATATCTGATCATAAACAACTCATTGATGACTTGATGAATAATTATGGTTCAAGAGCTGCACGTCCAAGGCTTAAACATGCTGATCCAGTCAGAATAGCACTCTACTACAAACCAAACATTCTGTCTTCGTTCGTGAGTGTTATAAGAATTATACACTCTAAAATGGGTGTTTAGGAATTAAACGCTTTTCTACAATCTTTTTGCGTCCACTTTGTAAATACGTTTAAATGCTAAACACATGTGTTTAAGTCTTAAATATTTTCGCTTTTAAACACTTTTAACTGCCAAACGATTTATTTTTAAAAATAGCTAAATATGTTTAGGATTTAGGTTTACAAAGTGTGGGCAAAATAAATGTTTCAATGCTAAACACGTTTTTTAGAGTGTTTTGAGTTTTTATGTTTCTCTTACCCTACGTACATTTCCACCTTCGTGCTGAAACTGCTAGCCTAATCACCGTCTGAGTCTGAAAAGCGTACTTAGCAATTGAACATTTAATTTTGCCTTCACTTTGTAAGTATGTTTAAATTCTAAACATGGTTAGCAACTAAACGCCAAGTGTTAAGCAATTAAACGTGTTTTTACAAGAAATGTTAAGAAAATTATAAGACACGCCTGTTTAGCATCTAAGCATGTTTGCAAAGTGGGGGGGGGGGGGCAAAAAGGATCGCTTGATTCCAAAACTCCTTTTTTAGACTGTATCTATAAAATGCTATGTTATACTAACGTATTATATCATACATTTAACCATTAAATGTCCTAAATTTGATCACTATATGCTATGTAGTCAAATCTGTATGATTTACATTTGGTTTCAGATGCATTGTCCGTCACTGCATGATTTCTCTGTTTGTCTGTGTTTCCCAATTTATTACTCTGCCACTCTGTCTGTTCATCCATCCGTTTATCGGCAGTCCGCCTTTTTGTTCCTACGTCTTCCAGCTTATCTGTCTGTCTGTCTGTCCGTCCGTCTGTCTGGCAGTCGGTCGATCTATTCTCCCATGTATTTGTTATGAAGCTCTGTAAATGATAAGAAAAGCAAAAGACAGAATGAAGGAACCCATTAGAAATGAATGCAAGTGCTGGTTTGGAAGGGGAATCCAATCAACTGACTATGAGTGGGTTCGAAAGATTTTGTTGCCAGATTATTGACCATCAAAAGTCAGTGTTGCACACATATATACACTTCTCTGAACATAATAAAATCGCTGAATTCAAGCTGTTTACTTTAATTTGTTTTTATTACAGGATGAACAAAGCCAGAAGCTTTCTCTAGTGGGCTCTTTGTATATGGTAATTGATTACTATTTTGTTTCTCATCGCTCTGATTCTGGAATGAGTAATGTTTAATTCAGCCCGTTTTCTGTCTAATTCCTCTGCTCTTATATTTTTGGCCTTCTTGAAACTAAACGTTGAGGGTATTTACATTCCAAGATTAGTGCGAAAAGATTTGATACCTTATTCATATACACAAGTCATCATTATCTTCATTGAATACATGCATTATCTCTGAATTGTCTAATTCCCTTGTTATTTTTTGTTGGGTTCCCTATTTTTGAGTGCTAGATACAGATAAACCAGCTGATTTTTGGAGTGTTGTGCCTACTTGTGATATATGATTGATTTAACGAAACGAATGGATAAATGACAAATGAATAAATGAATAAACACATTTAATTTTAACGAATAAATGAACAAACTATAGTAAACGAATAAACGAATAAAGAAATAAACGAGAAAAGGGAATGAACGAATGAAGCAATAAAAGAATAAATGAATAAATGACTGAATGAATAAATGTACTGCGTACGTAACTGAACAAATTATAAGGGGCGGACCTAGGCATGGCAGCGTGGGTTTTTATATGCAAAGAGGAGATTACACGCAAGATCAGAGAATAAGTTCTTTCCTGGTATACTCGTTTTTACGGAATTGCGTAAAATTATTCCAGCAAAAGAGGTCGGTCCCATCCCTCTATGTACGTAAGTCTTACATGCAGGTATCATTATGGAATTTACGACAGTGCAACATGTTAAGATTCAGATTGCCAGAAAAGTTGGACCTTCACTGTCAATCGGCTTATTTTTCCATTCTTCTCTTTAAAGGAATGGGTTGATGAATATTTAATGTGGGATCCAGAAAAATATGACGGTGTTAATCTTATTTCCCTCCGGGTTGAAGATATTTGGATGCCTGATATTACTGTAGCAGAAAGGTAAATGCATGGAGATAAGGTGTAATTTTGTTTGCTTATATGTCCGTCAGTCTGTTTTTTGTGTTTGTGTACTTATGGCTGTTTTCTGTCTTTGTCCGTCTATCTTCCTATTATGGTTTACACTGCATTTAGATAACATTTTAGGTGAATAAATCGTAAGTAAAGAGCAAGGCGATGAGTCCGTCATCATTTGCTAATGTTGGAGTTTCGACGGTTTGGCTAGGTTGCAACAGTCAAACAAATGTGAGTAATTCTTATTCTACCACCAAAAATATGTCTAGAAACTTTTCCATTTGATTGGTTATTACGTACAGTTTGTCGGAGAATAACCGGTCTGTTTTCTACACAATTGAGAACGCAATTGAACCTGTATTTAGGGTAGGTAGAATTAGAATTGCATTATATACCACCAACATGTTGATTTACTTTCATCCGTCTTCATTTCTCATTACATATGATCGCCTCATCCCAAGCAAGAAGTTTTAGTTAGAAAAGTATTTCTCTCTCATACATATGTCTCTGTGATAACATATTTTACCCACAATAACTAACCAAACAGAGACACGGTTAAGAGGGTGTGGGGGCGCACAAATTTCCTTGCACCGGTACTTGATAATCTTGTTGCCATGAACGCCGACATTGAGCAGGGGAGCAGATCGGGTTTATGGATTGGGCGGCAAAATTTTTCCAAGAGCTCAAAGGTCATCTGTAAACCAAAATGTGATATTTTATTTATTCTGCCTTTTTTGATCTGCCTGCATTATTGCATGGAGGGGGCGGGGGAAAAACGAAATGTTTGTCCCAATATTTTTTTTTTTTTTTTTTTGGGGGGGGGGGGGGCTGGCATTTGTCCCTGACCCCTCAGGATCGACTCCCCTGTCATTTATTTAATCCATACTAGATAACATGGCAACCTACGGAGTCTTGCTACTTCAATGTTGCTGCATCAACCTTTCGTATGAACGAGAAATGTCATCAAATAAAATTTCTAAGACACGTTCGTATGATACACTTTTATTTTAATCATCATGTTTGAATGTTAAATGCATAGGGTAACCGTGTGAACCGTGACTGCTTTCTCAACAACTTTGAACGACGCTCATTATGTACTTATTTCGCAAGTGCTGCAACTTTAAGCTGCATCTTTCATACTACCACCAAGAGTGACGATGCACATGGAAAAATGTATGATAGTTAGTCAGATGGAGTTTTACCGCCCAGTTTCCAACCTATTGGTTCAAGTTGAGCGGGCCACGGCCTTTTGAAAAGATGTATAATCTTGCACCATAACAATAGATAGTTCTCACTTACGTCACAAGTATGCGTTAGCAATCGCCATGTTTGAGGGCAAGCCTGTACATTCATACCGGGGTTGCCCTTAAACATGACTGGAGTATTCCACGTCGAAAGCGTCTATTAAGTCACGTGAGAACTATCTGTAAAAGAGTCGAATTTCATCTTGTTAGAAAAGTGAAAGATGAAAAGTTCACTTCAAGACTAGTGAAATTCACTCCAAAATAGCGCAGTTTCACTCTCTGTGGAGTTCATACAAGGACCACTCCTTAGAATACCGTGATCAATGCATGCACTCTTTAAAGAATGAATTTCCACTCCTATTGAAGTGGTTTCCCACACTTTTCTTGGTGTGAATTTTACTACTCTTTGAGTGAATTAGGATTCTAATGAAGTGAATTCACACTTTTTACTTTATGAGTAACTAAGTTCAAGTTTTTGTTTTGAGAGTGCTTTAAATGGCTACTGCAATTTATCGGTAATGATTTGTTTACATCTTCATAATCATTTCAGACATTTTCATGAGAAGTTACAAGCATTATGCGTTTTTTTTCTGTGTTAGACTTGATGTAGGAACCGCTGTTGTAAACCTGTTTCAGCCATACCTCTCGGTGAACAATACCGGATTCGTGACTTTTTTCCAGCAAACGGATTTGACGATATACTGTCGACTAGACATGCGTAACTTTCCATTTGACACACAAGTATGTGAAATGAGACTCTTATCGTACAGTTATGATAGTAGTCAAGTAAGTACTCGAATTTGTTCATTTCTTCTATTAAATTTGCGCATATGAAAAATTGAAGGCGAATAAGAGGTTGTGACCCATAATCTTGTTACCGACCGAATCGTTTAAAAGAAGGGTTTAAGGTCATATCAACGTTTCGGTTGAGCTTTACCTATTCTGAGCATTTCAGTAAAACATGTACAATTGAAACCAGGTGTGTGTAACTCAAGTTATGATCAGGTAAAGTTGTTGCATTTTGAACGAAAAGTGAACTTGAAACAAGCATATATGATATCATATCCTCACATTTGTGGATAGTCTTTTGATTTAGCAAAAATTAACAGCCAATTTCATCTTCAACAGCCCTATAAAGAATATAATTGAATAAGTTGCAATGGAACTGCTCAAACTTAACCTTCATCTTTAATGACATCCTTCAGCAAAAATCTTCAAAGGTACTTCATAAATTTGAATTAATTCCCATGATTTCCTACCACCATAACCGTTTATCCGCACATCTTTTAGTTTTCTAGGGGTGGGTAACTGGGATTGGGTTAGGTGTTAGAGTACCTATAATTGGAGTGGGAGGGTTTGACTAGGCCTGGTGCAATTAGTTGATAGTAGTAATAGTTTATTAATGTGTAATGTTTTTTTTCTTTCTATACAACCCTTGCTTTTGTTTGTCTTTTTTGTTTTGTTCCTCTTAAGAAGTGACACTGCACAACAAGTCTTAAAGGGTTGCTAGGTGCACTGCCTATCACAACTTTTGTTATTTATCTGCTGAATGTTGCTTGATTTCTGTGTTGCGATAAACCATATGAATGAAGGAATAATTTTGGAGGATACTAGCTACTACGATATAAGTGTGAAATTATTGCCATTTTATTCACTTATTCCCTTTCAAGATCAATGCCATTTTGAATGACTGAACATGACAAAATATACACAAAAAGGGGAAAAAAATCATGGAATATGAATTTTTCAATAAAAGATGTAGCTAAATGCATTACTCCGAAGAAAAATATTTGTTATAATACACCCAGTACAACTTGTACAAGTCAATCTTGAATTTCATAAAAACTGTCAACTCCGACTACCGTCAGTTCTGTTACATCATCTCAATTGGAACTTCAAGTAAAGAAAGCGACAATTTAATTTTCAAGGGGAATTTGATATTAGATATATTTACCCTTAATCATTAACTTCCTTGTTGAAAGGTGATTTTTAGACGGAACTTTGCTCAGCAACAGCCTATTGTAAATGATGGAAAGTTTGCTCTACGAACTCACAAAATTGATTTGACTTAAGAATTCACTTAATTGTTTCACCATGATGGGTCATTTCAATAAGGATTATGTTTTATGGTCTACGACATTCCATGCATAATGTTATTTGTCACAAAAATTAATTTCAGTCTACATGAGAGAATATTGACTTGATGTCGATAACTGAATAAGGGTGTTTGAGAGTGTTTTCTAGTTACGTCACAATTGGTAAGCCACGCCCACTGCCAGGTTTAAATCAACAGTGTGTCAATGCCCCAGTCATACGTGGAGGGTCAGGCGCCTCTCATCGACCAACACTAAATGTGTATTCCGATAGATTTTGAAAGTCAAAAGGGGCGGGAATTGTGACGTATTTGAAAGCACTCTATATTACCTCATTGCCAAACTTATTGCTAGCATTATTAGTCAAGTTCCGTCCAAACGCTAGGCAAAATTTAAACTATTAAACGTCTGTTTCCTAAATTATAACAATCAGGTTTGTGCATAATTAAAAAGGTGTCTGGTCAAGAAATTTTGCAAATTAAATCAATTGAATCTTTTAAAACTCAGTCATGAAACATTTATTTGCACGTAGAACATGGGGATTGGTAAAGTTTGACTGCTTGCCATAATCATGTGAAAGAACTTCAGACACTCTAAAAATGTGTTTGAGAATTAAACGCTTTTCTAACAACTTTTTTGTCCCAACTTTGTAAACGTGTTTAGATGCTAAACACATGGGTCTAAGTCATCAACGTTTTATCTTCAAACACGTTTAATTGCTAAACATTTTGTGTTTAATTGCTGAACATGTTGAATGAAAAAGTGTTTACAAAGTGATGACAAAATATTTTTTTTTTCTTCCAAATTTGAAGAAAGTAATTCTGCTTTTTATTCTTCAAAGGGGCCCGAGAATAAAACTGATCTTCATTCATATGGCACGCCAAAAGGCTCACCAAATATGATGATGTTCTAAACGATCATGTACTAAATGTCAGTACATGATCGTAAGTAATCAGTACATGATCGTATGAAATCAGTACATGAACGTAAGCAAACAGTACATGAACGTATGAAATCAGTACATGATCGTAAGCAGTTAGTACATGAACGTGTACTTTTACTACATCACATTCGGTGAGCCTTTTGGCGGACTTCTGGTACGCCGAAAGGCCCACTCTGTATGTCGTGCGGAAGAGACAATAATAACATGATAATCTTACGTTTTTACATGTACAACGTGTGTTTTTAGATGTACAACGTGTGATTTTACATGTACAACGTAACATTTAACATGATGAACTTATGGTTTTAGTACATGATGGTGTAAATTTACATCATGATCATATGAAGTTAGTACATCATCGTATATTTTTGGTACATAACGTGTAATTTTAGTACATGAACGTGTATTTTTAGAACATCATCATATTTGGTGAGCCTTTTGGCGTGCCATACATTCAAGACACACAAATACCATGACAACAATTGTAAATATACTACATTATACTAATTTATTGGCAACTGGAAACTTTCAAGGGAAATGCTTTCACATGCCCCTTTCTCCCTCTCCCTCCCCTGTCTAAGGGCCTGAAAGATGATATGTTGTAGCTGTGGAAACCAGCCTGAATAGTCAGTTTAATAATCAAGAGTAGAGTCATGAGGGTGTAATAGGTCAGGTACCAATCTGAGACAGGAAAGTCATGTTCATGGAACGTTTTACAGTAAGAACCAACAGCCCGCCGGTATAAACTGATCCTGCTCTGGTAGGGGTAAAAGTAATGACAAAATAAGTGTTTAACTGCTAAACACGTTTTTAAGAGTGTTCAGATTTGGAAAAAATGATGAAATTCACAAAACAACTCAAGGTACCGCATCAACGGATTAAAGGAGCAGGTTAGTGGTGTTTTTCCAAAACAAATACTTCATTCAAATCAGATGATTACCCCTTGTGCGGGTCTAGTTTTAAAAATATTAGCCTTAATGAGTTTTATGCTTTCATTTAAGATGTTTTGCAGGGTAATTTTGCAATAAAGTTTCTTTTTCTTGAGATATTTGATTTCACACTTGCAAGATATTTTGCAATTTGTGTTTTTTTTAACTTCTAGTTCGTTACTTTTTGTTTTGACAACGGCGATTTTTAATGTTTTCCCATTGTGCTCGCTTTGATCAATGCAACTAGGCTACACCCTGACAGTAGTACACACGCGTCAGAGTGTACGTATAGTGCAGTAGATTAGCTTTTCGCTTTTCAATGCAACACTAGTGACAAATGAACAGAATCATCTGCTGGCGGTAAATGCACATCGTCATTATCGATTTTGTATGTATTTGAACAATTTTTTGCGACCAGTGTGTTGTTCCTCGTGGTAGACCTAAGTTAGGCTAACGTAACAGCACCGTAAGCGATAGCAACAAGTTCACTGCTACACCAGACACACTGAATGTATATGGCTTTGACACGTATCGGTATAGGATCGAATCGATACTGAACCAAAATGTATGGCGGATGTGACGTAAAGAAATCGGTGGGTCCGACAATTTATTCTACTTATCGCTGCTGGGAGGACACCACCGTTAAAGCGGAACGGGCTTTCCGGGAAAAGTAGTTCCAAAGTACAACGTCAATTTTAGGGTAATTTGTGAGTGATGCCAAACTGGGATGAACTGAAGGTAATTGGAGACAATTTCAGTACTGGGTGTGAACAAGAGGTAATTTCAGTCATTTTGCGGATTAATAGGGGTGGATGCAGAGCTCATAAATTTCTCCCCCTGTAGCTCAAAATCTAAAGGGTCATGCTGTTATGTGAATTTGTTATGCCATGACTGGTCAACTAGCTTTAGTGGGGAGTGAACTTTGACAAGGCTGTAGGGAAAGGGGTCATTTAAAGAAGGGGAAATAGTGTGTAAGTCGATGGAGCAGCTAATAGTGGCGTGCTTCCTGCTCTCCTGCTCCTTTAAGGGTGAATCAAAGTAATAATAAATTGCAACATCTTAAAATATGTCGGGTAAAATTAATCAAGATTTCCATTTATTTTAAAGGTGATCCTGTCATTCAAAAATTCAGCAGCTTCCAATGAGAACACATTTCGAAAAAACGGCGTTTGGAACTTAATAAAGATCGAAGTCCAAGAGGTGGAAAAATATTATACATGTTGTATTTTTCCGTACGTTGAGGTACATTATGATATAACACTCGAGAGGATCGGAGATTTTTACATATTTAGCATCTGGATCCCTTGCGGTCTTTTATCTATTCTGGAACTGGCTGTGTTTTTAATGCATCCCAACTCGGGAGAGAAGGTGTCACTGAGTGTTAACAACGTCTTGGCGTTTATACTCTTCCAACAGATTGTCGTTGAAAGTATGCCGAGAAGCGGGGATGACTCTCCTATCATAGGTGAGATAATTGTAATATGATTGATTTGTCAGTATGAAGTAAGTTAGTGATACATTGTTACTAAATTGTTTTGACTAATTAATAAACTATGACCTATCATATGAGAGATAATTTTAATTTACACTTAAAAATTAGGTGCCATTAAATTAGTCATAAACTTAATCGCTTGGACTAACCTATAAACTGTTTTAAAAACAATTGTTATAAAAATTGCCGTTGAAAGCATGTCTCGAAGCGGTGATTTATCACCTTTCATTGGTGAGATAATTTAGTGAAAGCACACTAAAATGACAGAAATTATATCATTGTGAATAGGTCATAAACTAAATTGTTTAAATAACTATTACAACTTTGTCATTGGAAGCATGCCGACCGGCCTATCATAGGTGAGATAATTTGAAAGAACTCTTAAAATGAGATATTAGTTTAAAATTTTCACCTTTTTAGTATTCTTTTCCAAAATTTGTCGAACAACGCATTCCAAAAAGCATCGAGGATTTACCCATCCTCCCGGTTAATTGGTGATATAGTTAATGCACACGTATGGAAAATAGTCAAAATTAAGTCCAATATGGACTTTATTTTCAGCCATTCCTCTCTAAATTAATTAGCCTAAATACTTATTGCAAGTTAACAGAGAATCTTAGATAATAGTAAAAATTAACATTCGGGCAGCTTATCAGCTAATGGGAAAACAATAAGTCTCCGGTCTAGTTTTAGACTTGGCCAAGTCTCTCATGAGTCTCTCCGGGTCTCTCCGGGGAGCTGACAACCACTACCTCTACAAAATCCAGTACTTCAGCACAGTACAGCATACGTATTTGCCTTTTTTCTAACACGCCCTGTATCAGTCTATCTATTCATTGTATCGCTTCTCGTTGGGAAGAGATACAACTGTACAATGAACAGACCTATAGAAGGCGTATTAGACAAAAGGAAATACGATATACGATATGAAGTAGGGGATTTTGTAGAGAAAGTTGGGAGCTCCCAGCGGAACACTAACGAGAGACTTAGCCAAGTCTAGTCTAGATTCATTACCTTGAAAAAAAATGCTGAAATAATAATTATTTGGTGGTTCTAAATTTGTGTTCATTTTGCAATTGCTAATTCTTCAGTGAATTGATTTAACTGCAATCAGAGGCTCAAACTGACGTCTCCTTGGTTTCTACTTACTAGACTGGGGAATATCGTTCCCATATATCTTGAGGGTAGGGACTGGCAAAATTTTCAGAATATTCTACACCAATGATGGTGGCGCTCCGCAGATAGTCTTTCGGGCAGGATCACCGCACCTCGTCCCCATTTGTTACATAAGGATGCCTTAACTTTTCATCCTATCAACGCCACAGAGCAATTTACATTTTACCGGCTACCACGTGCTCCCGAAAATAACACATTATATAACTTGTAGTAATGTATGGTATGTGTTCACCTCCACGCAACCTTATAAAGTGCTACGTACAAACTATGTCTGCGCCTGCACAAGGGGGAGAGAACGGGCCGTGTTTTGCGAAATTTAGTTGGGGGGTTTGATTGTTGGAATTATTTGGGACGAGGATCGATCCTTTCAAAGAAAGAAAAGTAACAAGTATTGCTCAAACTTTAGCAAGATTGCAGAAAGTTTGGAGCTATTGTCGTCATTAAATAATTGTTTGTTCAATTTCCCATACATGAACGTAAGGTACTCAATAATCAGGGACCTAACACAACTATTTTCATGGCGGGTCAACGTACTTTTGCCCGGCGAAATCAGTCAGTATCCCATGAATTAGTAATGAAAAAACCCCAAGCTATAGAGGTTTCTGTAGCTGAATACTGGGAATTCATACTTTACTCCCTTGATAGTTATTACACCAGTGTCATTAGTATGGCCTTTCTTGATGACGAGCTCCATGTTTCTGTGTAGATTCCTGACTTAACCGGTCTAGTATTTAAGCAGAACGCTACCTTCAGAGGGGAAGGAACGCCAGGAAAGTTTGGAAAAATCGTGGCCCCAGTGGCAGACAACCGAAACTGTCATTTCCCAGGTCTGCTGTTAGTATCTATTTGAACCCCCGTTTGCAATTGATACACTTTTGCATCAATAAAAATGAGTTGCAAAATAATATGAAAAGGTATCACTACCATTTTCCGGGCAAACGTTGTTCACTGTATACAACTGTACATCCTTCCGACGATCTGTCTATATTATAATCTGGCAATAGGAAACATTCCAGAACTTGTCTGCAATTTTTGGCCAAATATCCTTCCACTTCGGTAAAGTGTTGTTCACGACTATGAGGCGAAGGCTTAGGAAAATTGTCTTTCCATAACCTGCCCGAATTTCTCGTGATTTTCTGGTAATTGTTCTTCGTAATGAAAATTTTGTTACATATTCCTTACTTGTTTCAGTATGGCTTGGCAAAACATGAATTTTTGTCCTGCCAATCACACTTTTGTAAGTTGACGGGCGGGAGGGGGGGGGGGGGCTAGCCACACCAACCCTCCTTTGACTTATGTCCTTGAAAATAACTCTTAGAGAGATAATTTCACCATGGCTCGGAAAGACAAACGTAACAGTAAACTTGCAAATACAGGGAACGTTAATTGTACAATTTTTTTAAATCGTTTAATTTTCTGTCTTTTTTCCACAGTGGCGTATTTTTCAGCCATGATTGCTATATCGTGTGCTTCTGTTCTCGCTAGTGCAATTGTACTCCGAGTTTACCATCACAGTCCCATCAGCCCAGTGCCGTCGTTCTTAAGGTTTCTACTTTGCAGCAGTAGTACTACAGAATCATCTACATCCGATGCTGCTGGACAGTAAGAGTTCTCTATCACTGCGTTTAATTAAGTCTGTGGTCATGCACTCATATCGATCAAATATAACCTTAAAGGGGCAATCAAAGTTTGTTTTTACAAGTTTGCCACGACTTAAGTTGTGTACCACATACATTGAATTAAAACTAACAAGGATATGATCTGTCATTATGTCATAAAAATGTTATTGGTTACGGTATGAATAAGTCTAGCCAGTCTTGGATCTTTGTGAAATTTTTTTACCCGAACAAAATTGCAAAAATTCCTATTCAATGGTAATAAACACAGAATTAGTGTTTCCTATTGAAAGACCTCTTCAATGTCTGTTAATTCTGGTATAAATAATCAGTTAAAAAGGCAGAACGAAGTAAAAGAACAAAACGTTAATACTCTGTGACTCTGATTGTCTCTTCAACTGAACACACAGAAATAAAATCATCAAACATCAAAAAAGAGGACGCGTTTATAGCTGCGTGATTACACTTAGCTGCTTAGGATTAATGAGAAGTCTTTGGTGGATCTACATCAGGCAATGTGTAATATTTGTGACTGAAGCTGGCATTAAATGAATACTTGACACCAGTGCTCATCAACTGTTAATTGAATTTCATAAGGTAAAGTTAATACAAGACTACGGCATTGCTTATGAGCTACTTGTATATCCGTCATTACCATAGGGTTGATGTTTAACCATATTTTAATAACCTATCGTTGAATTTGTGCAGCTTATTAATCATCTTGGCAGAAAATAGATAATTTTGTTTACCGTTGTTTCTTCTTAGATCCATTGAAACACTTAGTAGTGATCTATCCTGTCAAGAAGGCAGTTTGCACGGCCAATTAGCAACCATCGCGGAATCATCGGACTCGGGAATTATTGCTAATGACAAGTGTGATGCAGAAGAAAACTACGTCACTCAATTGAAGACCAATGAGATTTCACATAAGGAAATAAATAATGCTGATTGGATGAAACTAGCTTTGGTGTTAGACAAAATCTTTCTGGCTTGTGCTATAGTGGCAATGCTTGGGACCCTTAGCTATTGCCTCATCAAGTTTCACTTATAGAGTAAATACTACAATTTCTGTTTTCTGAAGTCCTCCAGCTATCTGGCAAAGAGCTGTTCGGCGAAAGCAATCTTTAAACTGCTTTCCAAAGAAGCTGTTCAAGAATACCACCAGCGCTTGTGCTTAGTGACTGTAGGCAGCCATTAGTGGAGTCAATCAATCTTTAATCGTCTCTATTTATTGTTTTCATGAACTTTTTACCTTCATATTCAGTGGAAATTGAAAGAATTAAGATACAAGTTGGTGTACAATGATACCGGAAAGCGAGAAAATTGAAAGATTAAAAGTTGATAGATCCCAGCGATGGCCGACTGAAATCAGACCATCACTTGTTGTCCGGATTCGTCCATACGTCCACTGAAGGACAACACTTGACCAACATTTCGGCCCTCAGACCACTACAATCAATGTTGCAACAAAAGACACTCTCGGGACCAGAGGAGTCTGCATTTTTTCCATTCGGCCTCATTTTAATGAGAAGTAACACTCACCAAATTATGTCGTTTTGAAAAGCTTTTTGTACCCATAGTTTCACTGAGAGGCCACATAACTCTTCTCCAATCAGCTCCTTGCTCCAATAAACAACAAGCTATCCATCTACACTTCCTTTCATGAACAGCAATTCAAACTTAAATCACCCATTTCCAATAGTTAAGAATCCTGAAAGTAGCCAGTAAAAGTTGAACGATCCCATTGATTTGATGTGGATAACTTAATGAGAGTGTTAAAGGGTCACTACAACATGACAATGCTCCTAGTTAGCATAATGGATAGAGTTTCATACCTAATAGTTACGGGAAAAGGTAACATTTTGAATTTTGTGGTGTCCTGCTGACTTGTATAAACTGTTTTGAGCATAACTTGAAAAAGTGTATGGTCACAAATTTTTGAAAACCATTGAATACTCACTCATAAAACAGTTACCGTATTGTATGTAGGATATGGGGGTTGTCTAAAATTGACCACCTGTCATCGGTATGTGAAGAAAACTTATCAGGTTAAGGAAAATTTGTTGAATTTCATGAACCAACTCAATCAGCCGCTTTACCTTTGTTTTCATTAATAACCATTTTCCAAATATTAAAACAGCTGTGTGGTAGGTCTAGAGGTAGAGAGGGAGATCCAGATTTCGAAATTACTATGCGTCAATGTAACTCCTTTTGAGTTATTTGCTCACGAGTTTAATGATTATATTTCATCATCATTAAACTAACTTTAAAGAGCTATCAAAAAACGAATAGAAGGACATATTTTATTTTTTATGTTTTATTAAAGTATAGTATTCATTGGTTATTTGAGAATGGAAGATAAGAGATTTAATTGTAATGTTTAAGCGAGGATCACGCTACATTGATTTCGGTTCGGGTTGCAATTTAATTTTGTGAATTAAAGTTCAAAAATAAGTTTAAGCAATTTTCTGTTCTTATTATTAGAAGAGACTCGAATCTAAAACATTATGAGTTCCTTCGCTCTCATTTTTCTTAATAATGATCTCGATGCCCGTTCAAAAAATCTGAAGTTTTGCTTCCTTGTCGATGAATGGGTATATTTGTTTACGTCTGAAAATAAAACGTACTCTGCACAAATTGTTAAAAAAGATCTGAAAATCTACGTAATTGGATTAATGTAAGCAAATGCCTCTTAACTCTAGTTAGACTCTTCTTGTAATTTTCATCCTTACCAATATTTATATAGCAAATCAATCGATGTTGTAATTGATTGCCCAGAAACATTCCGTTATTTACGCCTTTATCTTGATTTGATTTAAATTAGAAGTTTCAGGTTAAAATAGTTTGTAAAAGAGTACGTAAAGCTGTTGGGGTCTGTATTAAAGTGTGGGTCAAGTCTTGAAGAGCTTGCAAAATGAGTCTTATTCATCGAACTGTCATTGTCATAGCTTTTTCCATTGTTTAGATATTTAATGTTGAAATTTATTCACAAACTGCGCCCCTATTTCTAGATAATCTGTGTATGAGTTGATCGCGTACAAATGTATGGCGTTTCTAAAGAGTGGGATATGATTGAACGCGTATCTTTCTATGTACATATGCTCATATACTGAATGCATAAAGGTTTCATGAACTGCGATCCTCCTGAAACTTGAAATATTGATTGACATATTTAAAAAATTGGTATTTCCGGCTAGACCACAAGGTCAAATGTTTACTTATGTGTGCAGATGCATCTGCCTGCCCATACCGAGCGAACGTTCAACCAAATGTCGTTCTGTATTATCTTCAGCAAAATTTCACTGAATTCATAACTGCCACAAAGACTGAAGGAACACCTCTCACATTTCCGAATACACTCCATTCGTGGCTCTTCCTAGATGTATTATATCACTCTGAGATTTTTTTTTCATGTGTTTAGCGGTTAAAATGCCCTACAAACGTCCAAGCCGGTAGGATTGCAAATGAAACCAAGTTGGACAGTTATTTATGCAATGTAGCATTTGCGTTTACGAACAAATTCTTGAAAGTGTTTGCTTATGGTCGCGAAAACTTGTAACCGAATGCAAAATGACCGAGGGGGTACGTCTCTTTCGGTTTCCTTTTGGACAATTCTTTTCAGGGTATTTTGGGTACAGTTATCATATTTTCAGGAAAACGCGGAAATTTAAACGGCGGATTATTAAAAAGGAATCTGAACCCCTCCTATATCTCGTTTAAAGGACCTTACAAGTATAGCAAAAAATTTATGACGATGCGTTAAAAGACCTTCATCTTTCCAAAATTGGTAGCTAGAAGTGAGAAATTGTTTAAAACCAATGTATGTGGTCGCACTATTCTTCATATGTTTCTTCCCTTTAATTTCTTGTTGTGCATGTTCATTTCACAACTTAGGTTCCTGTAAAGGCTGATTGATTTTCTCGGTTGAAGAGTTCAAGTTCTGAATCCCTTAATGGTCCAACGGATTTACAACTCTTCAGGCTCAATTAGCCTGGCCGGTTTTTCACACTGCTTTTTATCCGCATCAGGACGTGCTTTTCATTTCCACCGGCGAAAAAAGCCCAAATAAAACAGAATTCAGGATGAAGGACACTGTAAGAGTGTATGTTTATCTCGTTAAAATCCATTAAAGATCTTTCATCTAACTTGTTATCGGTAAAGAAAGGAGAAGAAGAACGTCATGGGGTATTTAGTTATATTTGAACGAGTACAATTTGCTTAGTAAAGTGCCTATTGTTTCACAATTGTTAATTCGAGCTTGGAAGAGAGAGAGATCAAGATTGGTCCTCTGACAAATATCATTTCACGGATAGATCAATTTACCAGCGTTTGAGAGGAAAGTCAGAATCTGCTGAATTGTCACGATAGATTCCAAGCCCCACAAAAAGATGCAGTTACTATCGCCTGGTCTCTTTTTGAGTGCGAATCAGTTTTAAGTGTGTTAACCCTTAGCCTTTTTTTATTTGTTAATATTTTACAGTGTGTATAGATTAGGTAATCAAAATACAAAGTGCTTTTCTCAAGCGTGTCTTTCCGGTCACAAGTAGCATACGAGAGGAAAGGTTGATTTTGACATCATTTAGTTGGGGTGACTCCGCTTAAACCTTCATGAGATGAATACATATTTTGGCGGAAAACCTGCCAGCCCACGTAACACAAACACGAATTGAGCTCATTTGCTAGTGTTCTTACCTTTGTTGTTCAGAAAAGGCTTCATGATTATTAGCAGTTATTTTATCTATCAGTACACAAATGTGTAATGGTCGGAGTGCAATTGCCCTTAGTTGAAATTTGGGCAGTGGTACAATATTTGGGCAGTGGTACAATATTTGAATATTTCGGACAGAGCACAAAAGCTTCATTGCAAACAAAATATCAAAAAACGAATACTTGTACTCTACTTTCAAGAGTGGGAAATACTATTCCCGGTTATTTGAGGGTCTCACATTTTTTCAAAATTCTCTGTGCGTTCGTTGCCAACGATGGTGGCGCCTCGTTGGGATAGTGTTTTTTGCAGGATTAAGTATTTCGTGCACAGAATTCATCAATAAGAGAGAAAAAAAACTATTAGAAGTTGGAACGGCGATCCGGTATCTGTTTCTGGCTAATGTTGGTGTAAAATTATAGCATAATGTATTAATATGTATCTATGGTGCCCCAAACTGGCTTGCTAACATCTCCCTCAGTTGGGCAAACCAGGCAAGGATTCAGAAATTTCGAAAGGATGGGGCTGAACTTTTGTTACACGTTTTGTGGAACGCCACCCCATCGGCTACCCCGGAGCGTACAGAAAATTTCGAAAAATCGATAACAGAGCGTAACTTAATTTGCAGCCATGATGGCTGAGAGCCATATCTTTGGTTCTGGCATACTTGAACCTCACAAACTTAACGCACAAAAGAAAAAAACTGCGACAACGAAAGTAATCAAAATCAACGGAGACCTATAGCCTTTCGTTTAGCTTGCATAAACGATTTCTAGGGATTAGAGTGTTATGTATTATAATTTCAATAAACACCAAGAACATGTTTTCCTCCTCGAAAACTTTCGAAAATTGTAAAAGATGAGTTAACCTTTCTCCATCGTGGTTGTTTCCTGCATGATCGCTGTCACACTTAGCCAGCCAGACAGTGGATGGCTAGCCTGCGTAGCGCCTCTGTGGCTGCAGCCCCCTTAGTTAAGGCTTTGGTTTTTCGTAGCGATGAAATGAACGAAAAGACTCCGTCCGTTCCGCTGGCTAGTGGATGGCCTAACTCAACTGCTTAACCCAAATACTGTAGTTAGGAAACGAGCCCTTCAACCTCAATTAACTTACTGTTCGTTGTGGTGAAGATAGAACGTGCGTCTTTGCTAGAAATGGCAAAAACCAAACAGAATATTTGTTTATTTTTCCATTACGGTGGGCCAACAAAGTTTGCAAAATTCGCCATCGATCCTGACAATATCATACCTGAAAAAGGTGATGGGGAATTTTGAAGTTAAACCATGGACCTGTTATGTAATACCTCGGTGGTGAAATAGACAAAATGGTGCTGCAGGCCAATGTACACCTTAAGCAACAGAACCGTTAAAATTAGTGTATCACGTACTCATAGGCGTAGGATGCGGGGGGGGGGGGGGGACTCGGGGCGACAGGAAAAATGAAGGGGGGGGGGGAAGCATGCAAAATTTTCCGCGCGCTTCGCCCGCCCTTAATTGCAACCCTTTACAGTAAGTAGACAGTCGTTAACCCTTCCAAGAGGTTACAGTGCCCTTTCCCTAAAATTTTTTACAATATAGGCTTTAAATTTTGAAATTTTTTGTCTAAAAAGCAGCAAAGTTTCGGGAGCTTTTTAAATGTCGCCGAGACATGTTATCTCACAAATACATGCTAATAGAAAACACAGACTCTTCGATAGTTCCCCAAAAATTCAAATATCCTCACAGGAAACCTTACAGGAAACCCTGTATCTAAACTATTTTCTGCAATTAAGGTCCATATTTTTCGGCACGCTCCGCGCAAATTATTCTCCGAATACAGTAGTGTTCACACTTAAGAAAAATCAGATTTTTTATTAATAAAAAAACACGTTCTTGCGTGTAGAAAAAGCGAAAAATTAAGCATAAAAATGTATCTTTTGATCAACTGATCAATGGGGTAGGGAAACTAGGTATAATGTCCGAAATTGGTTCCCTCCACTTTCGCATTGTTCCTACGCCACTGCACATACTAATGGAAAACACGGTGAACTAAGAAAATGTTATTTTGCTATGATAACAGCTTGAAATTGAATAAACGTTATAAAAAATGTTTGGCCATTGTTTTTCACTTTTCCTACTTAACTAACACTTTAGCCATGCAGGGTGCTCTCTTAAAGGGCAAGGGCAGTCATCCCAACTTGAAGTAGTTTAGACTGTGCTGTTTCATGATTGGCTGTTGAGAGTCTGTCATTTGATGGCAATTTTGTGTTCAAATGTGGAATTTACTCGAAATAATTGCATGATTGACCGTGATTATGCAATATTAAAGTAATAAAATATGAGGAAAGATACTTTGAAGAGAAATAAGAAAAGAATTGTGATATTTAGATGTTGCTTTGAAATAAGTTTGGCGGACTGCTCTTGACCTTTAATTAAAAACGGAGTAGGGGCTATGAGTGAGAGTCAAACACGTCAGTTTGGCTCAACCTAACGAATTGATTTACTAGCAGTAATAAATTTTCGCATGAGTAGAATTTTATTATTTGTTTGCTGATGGGGCAATTTTACAGTTTACAATAGTATGGGTGGACGTAAAGCTCTGGCTGCGGCAAAAACGTTAAGTGCTCTTCTCTGAAGAGCACTTACGTTTGTGGCCGGAACTGTGCGTCCACCCATGCTATTGTAAACTGTACGCAATCGTTTAACTTGGGTCTGTACAAGTGTGGTGTAAAATGTAAGAGATTTGAATATAGTGAAAACGTAATGAATAATGATTAATGATAAAATGATTAAACCAGAATAAAATGAGATAACAGTACTCTGTTATCATGTCAGGCAGAAAGACCTGCTGTGTCTCTTAGATTGTGCTTGGTGCTCAGCATAAGCAATTGAGTAGAGAAAACAAGCCAGTGCGCCACAACAGGAAAAAAGTCTGTGGCCGATTATAGACTTGAACCGTTCGGTACTGGGCCAGAAAACTCCGTTTAATCTACCATAACCTAAAATAGTTTCCATGTGCTACATACATGGGCTTTGAAATGTAGCAATTTCAAAGCAGGTGATTAAAATGTTAAAAACAAAGCCCATCTCTAGGGCCACTTTCTTGAGAAAGTGTTCACAAGTATTTTGTTTTCCGTCCTCTTACTAAACAAGGTACCAAAGGCCAAAGGGGTCATCGTTTTCCTGGGTCCGGATATGTTTGGACTGTCATTTCCGTGAGGGTATGCCCATATGTGCACGCAGTTAGTAGTCGGTTTTTACCTTCATAAAACCTTGAACCAAATTTGTATAGTGCCAGTGGGGACGGGGATTTTACGCGGTCCCTTCCCTTTGCAGAATGGGAATATGTCTTCTAATTAAAACCAACAGTTTATGGAAAAGAATTATTTAATTTCTTTTATGAGTACGGGTACGAGTTCCCACGACTACTCAGTTTGGTTGCGATTTCAAACTATTACACTGGCAGTACAAAACTGGGACCGAGGAAATACACGTAGAAATATTTTACCTCTAGAAATCATAATGATCATTGCCTTTAAAATAGTCCAAAGCCAAATTTATTTTTCACATGTAAAAAAGGAAATATTCTAAGCATTTTGGTGATATTTTCATTCAATTTCAATATTCGGTTGTCGAGAGATATATGTGGTTTTTACCATTGGCCATCTTTGCCCTTAGTATTAATCTGTCCGTTATTACTTCTGTTGCTCAAATGCTTTCCGACAGAGCAACTCAATAGATAGCAATTGTTGTGAATCATAGCAACCGTTGACATATAATGAATTATTTTTTCGCAATAACATTCAAATCTTTTCTAACCTAAATTTCAATTTCCTTTCAATTTACGTCGGCTTATTCAAGGATCATGAACTATTCGCCCGTAATGATCTGGATTTGTTTATGATGACTGGACGAATTACTTCTGACTGAGGTAGCACATATCTTTAAAACTGACCAGCATTTGTAGAACATTGAGCGACAGTTTATATGTTAAAATTTCAATGTCTTTATTTGGACAGACGTTGCTATCATGATTAATAGAAACTCAAAGCAAATTTTGCCTGTTGTGTGTGGAGCTCCTTTCAAAAATATTTTATTGCAGTAAGCCTACAACTGCAGTATACATAACCCCCACACATTGAGAAAAATGTTAAAAGCACTTCAAATTTAGATGGTTTTAAGTTGGCAGCTGGAAACGCCTTCACTTTTAACCTGCTGAGCAGGACTGCAGGAAGGGCGTATTCGAAATGCATGTTCGTTCCACTAGGTGGGGTCATTGGCGCTTACTCACTGAACGAGGTCGACTGCGTGGGTGTCAAATGCGAAGCTCAAGAGGTGGTCTGCCGTCTAAGGTAAAATTGAAAACTAAAGTCATTGTGAACAGGGTGGTGCCAGCATCCGCCCGATAGGAAGGCCATGCTCCCCGTTAGATGGGCCAGCATTTCGCAGCACCGACAAAGGCGATGGGTTGCCGTGACAGGGAAAGATTTAGCCGCGCGCAGCGCGGCCACTTAAATCGTTGGCTTACTTTCAACGAATATTTTAAGATGCTCTCGGTCCCCGCTTGCCCCACCTTTGATTGTTAATTGAATAGAATTTGTTTACATGTACCCATTAAACTCTCGAAGGAATTGACTTTCCATTAGGTTTATGTGACATGCATAAAGATCGGCTGCATGGTCAAGTGGTTTCAGCATCCCACTTGTAGTCGGGAGGTTGGGAGTTCGAGTCCTGATCCATTCACACCAAAAACTTTAAAAACGGATCCTACTGCCATTGTACTTGGTGCTGAGCATAAGCAATGGTGACGGGAATGCAAACAAGTGGACCGCAACTGGGAAAAGACGTGCTCGGTTCGACTTGAACAATTGATTGAAAAGTGGGCCGTAAAACTTCATCTGGCCATAACAAACTAATCTGTGCATGCGTATAAGCAGAAAAGAGGTCAAGACACTCGCCCATGTGTAATCGGTAAAGTCACAAGTATTCTGATTTGTGAATCACCGTTGCTATGAGGACAGAGGAACCACGAGAACACAACAAACTAGAAACATATAAGGGCTCTTCAGTTGGGGAAGATCCCAAGCTTCTTGGCGACTCGACGGAGTTTGCTTACACGTTATCTGTCACAACGTATCAATTAATGCATGGAATCTTCCCAATATATTCTTCGATATACCCATGCATTGAATTATAAACTAAGATTTAGGGTACATTGAACATACTGTCATGTAGTGTGCCTTGAAATTAGCTCTATTTGTTTCACGCGAAAACGAAAATGGTGTTAGCGCTACAAATCAATATGATGTACATTGTTAATTACGCGCGCGAGTATACATTATGCCGCGATCAAATCACGGACGCTTAATACTTGTTTGTCCATTCGAAACATCAAATATTTGCTCGGATGCATCACTCAATCCCTGTTTAGTTAAGACGACGCCCGCAACCATTCTTCAGTAAAATTACTAAAAGCTTATCGAAAGAAATATAGAGCATTAGAGAAATTGAAGTGAGCATTTGCCGTTACTCGTGCCGGTATTGTCGAATTTCATACATGGAGAAAAGAGACGTTATAATCACCATTCTTTTAGGAATAACTTTCAGGTTTATCGAAGGTGAGTGATATTTCTTCCATTACGCAATTGAAATTTTATCTATACTCTCAAAATCGTAGGGTAAATTTCTACATATGCCTCCCGCTAAAAGTAGTAGGGTTAACCCAGTTTACCCAGTATGGTTACGAAAGTACACCCATTACTCGATACAGTTCGTCTATAACTGGGGTAACATTTCCGACCAAATGGGGTTATTTTTTAAACTAGCATAATGCAGGAGGTATTAACCTTCCCGACCGTTGAGGATTTTTTCCCTCATTAAGCTGATAATGTTTGATAAAAACTACTTTTTTCAATTAGCTGCAAGTTAAACAAAAGGAAGAAAAAAGGGAGAAGAAAAAAAATGTCGAACTGAGGTCGCATAGAAAATTATCTTCATAAAGTCTTTTAAATGGATATAAAAAATAGTTTTGTGAGATGATAGTGACATGTATTCTTGTAGCCTACCTTTAAATCTTAGAGAGTTAGATGGTCCCCAATCCACTAAGTGAGCATTTAGATGAAGTGTTAAAGGAAGCCAACCGCGACGATTTTCTCTCGTCACTGCGGGGGGGGGGGGGGTGGCCCCACTTTTTGAAAGATAACTTTGTGAAAAAGTCAAAGTCAATGGGGAGTTGTTCAAAAATTTGGGAACATATCCCCCTCTCTCGGAGTCACAGCATATGAAGGGAGGGGTCTACCAACACAAAGTGAACGTAACTTGATACCAGATAACAGAGTAACGTTAACTCATTTATGTGAAATATTAGCGTTATTATAGTATTTTTAAGTTTTTTCCAAAAAATTTGTTGTTTAGAGTAAAGTATACACTTCCAGGATATCGGTTATTTAAAAAGAAAGAACATGATGGTAAGAAAAATGTGCAAGGTCTTTGTGTAAAATAAATATGCCGTTATCGAATATTGAAGGTGGTAACTTAAAGGAAGACATAAATCCGTGAGGTCTCTGTGGTATTAGAGAGAAGGATCCATTATTTTGATCCTCGGATTCAGAGGGGTTTAGCTTAATATGTTAATTCAAGTTTATAAGCATAATATCAGGGTACGCCTGTGAAGCCACTTAGCCTCGCTGAAAACAACTGATTAGGCTGATCGTGAATGAACGCAAGAAAATTTTTTCAGTTACATTTAAAACATTTAAACATGCATGGTAGCCAGAAGGAGAGGTTCGCTACCGTTGTGCCCCGCGTAGATCCACCCACTGAAAAAATAAAACTAATGCTTGGCTCTCCTAAACATTATCGATATTTAGTCCATAGATATGCGGTAAAAGTTTCTATAAGAACATGAAACAAAATCTTTGTCAGCTACAGTTCTAATCAGTTAAACTTTGTTCATGCTCTATTGCGACTCCTAATTTCTTATTTTTTGTTTCAATGCAGCTTCCAATGAAACTACTTCCATATTCGATTATGTACCACAACACAAGAAATTAGTTAACTTTCTGATGTCCAAATACGGTAGAAGATCGTCCAGACCGTTGCTCAACAACAGCGATCCCATAACAGTCAGTTTTTACTTCCAACCAAAAATATTGTCGGAATTTGTGAGTAATTATGACTTTGTCACTTAAGCTCAGGTAACACTACAGCGACACTACAGCCATATCGGATCGGAATCCGATCCGATTTTTGTGAGTTTTTGTTATAATCTTCTCCATCTCTGGTCGGAAAGAACCAAAAATTTACCAAACTGTTTAAATATATATGTGGTACTTCAGGACTATGAGAATTAAATATATACTAATTATTTCTTGACATCAGCACGATAAACAGATTTTTATCGGACTACGTTGTCCGATTAAGAATGTTTGTCGGTGTGACGTAACGGAAAAAAACAGTTTGCATTTTATTTTTGTAGACATCAGATGCAAGTCACATATTTACACTAGTTGACAAATTTTTGGCTCTTTCCGACCAGAAATGGGAGAAGATTTTAACAAAAAACCAAATAGCAAGTAAAATTCAATTCAAGATGAGTGAAACTCCCAAGATGAGTGAAACTCCCAAGGTGAGTGAAACTCCCAAGGAGGTGAGTGAAACTCCCAAGGTGAGTGAAACTCCCAAGGTGAGTGAAACTCCCAAGGTGAGTGAAACTCCCAAGGTGAGTGGAACTCCCAAGATGAGTGAAACTCCCAAGGTGAGTGAAACTCCCAAGATGAGTGAAACTCCCAAGGTGAGTGAAACTCCACTCCGCGAGGAGTGTACACCTATGAAGGGATCACTCTTTTTTAGAGTGGTCAATTTAAGCACGCCATCGAGAAGGAATCTTAGTTTGCTCTTTTGGAGAGAATTTCACTTTTTTGGAGTGAATTTCCTCTCCTTTTTTAGTGGTATTTGTTATCTTTCTCATATTTAAGGAGTGAAATTTCACTCTCCTCATTGTAAGAGTGTACTGCAAGTATAGCTACGTGTCAGTCAGAAAATATTGGCAAAATATGTTTTGTGGAAAATGTCATTGATTAAGGCCAGACAAAACTAACTAAGGTTAAACATTTGAAATAAAGCCCCCTTTCGTAAATTCTTTGTCACAATCCGGATTAAAGTCGGATATTATTGAGTTTTACTCAAAATTTCCTCATTTCTGAACAAATTTTGCCTAGCGGGGTGAATATATGAATTTTATCGTGGGAATACGAAAATAAAATTTATACTTAGCTAATTATTTTGCGACCTAACATATGTGCTAAGTGTAAGCCGTAGGTCTGACGTCACGAAATAATTAGCTTATTTTCATTTTTCGATATCGCTGTGTGACCTGCCCTTTCAAAGGAACTTGGGTCAGTCAAAAGAAATCACTTTGAAATCGATTTTCGAATATGCCAGAAGATCATCCGTTGAGACCATTTATCAACACTGTGGTGCTACGAAAATCAGCTTTTTATTCCAACAAAAGATTTTATATTGCAACTGCATTAGGAACGTCTGAACTATCTGACGTGTATTAATTATTCCTAATTGGTCAGTCAAAATTTTGACAAAGGTATGAGGAATGGAAAAATGACGAACACTGATTAAGACCCGACAGGACTAAGGCAGACTTGTTTAGGAAAAAATGAAATAATGGCATTTGTAGGAGTAATTTCAGACAAACATCCCCTTTTCACATTTCTTGGCATCTTTAGTATGCATGGGGTTGAAGGGGTAGAATTTAAACATAACATAATGTTTATGAAGGGGTCGTGAGCCAACCGCTAACCACAGCCGAGAAAATACAATATTATTCGTCCTAACACTTGAAAGAATAACAATGTTGATGAATAAACAAATCTTCTGTTGTTTGTAAATATTATACCTGTTTACTGAAAGCTTTATCGGAGACATTTCGATCGTCACTTTTAATTGAATTTCTAGATCATATTTGATCCGAAACGTGAAAGTTAAAGTTACATATTTTTCTGGATCATCAAAAATGTTTAACTATTTTGATGTTGTTTGAAGAAGATACATTGTACGTCAGCTGGTAAACTTGCATTGAAATCAAATTTCCCCGTACGCTGCACTATAGCGTTTATAAAGAACAAACTCATCCACTAATGATTTTGATCATCTACTGAATTATGTAAAAGGCCAAACGATACTGCCCAGAATCTCTGCGTAAGCTGTTTTGGAAATGGTGTTTAACAGTTAAAAGGCATATCGAAAAGTTTTGTACATAAACGATCATTTGCTCATTTTACACCAAAATTTCCAAATTGTTCTAATTAAGGTAAGCTAAATCAGTTATGATTCAAAAGGATATGTATAGGTGAAAGCAACCCATGAAACTCCGATTTTCATTCCAAATACATGATTTTTGACGATTCCAAAATTTTGTGACGTCTTAATTTGAGGGAATCTCCTTAAAGAATGCCCCATCTCTTGTCACACAAACGCGGTTTACGACAAAATTATAGATCAAAATAAAATTAACTCTTTTCCTCTTGCAACCTATGACATGCAGTTACCACACGTTTAGCCATTTCGATATATGTGTGGCTAGAAGTATTAATCCTTGAAATTATGTAAATTTGGGGTAAAAACACATTTTTGCTTATAGACATCAATTCCCATAAATTAATGATTTACGACAAAATTTAAGGGTGTGTCCGATCAAAAAAGTATTCACTGGGTGTGTAATAGTACGAACATCACAGATCCAATTTAGCCAGACCTTAAAAAACACAACCCCGAGTACTACATTAAGGGAAAAACCGAACAATACACCATGCGCCCACACACTTTAACGCTTTTGTGACGTTTATGATCGATTTTCGATATGCAGGGGTGCTAAGACAACTCGATCAGAAAAGTGAGACCCCATTTTTATGTAAGCATTTAAAATGACCACTTCCGGTTTCTTTGAATTAATAAGTAAGTTTTTTCGTCATAAAATGCAGCTCGTCGTAAAGATTAGCGTGTAAAATACAGAGCTCTTTGAACGTAGGACTCAGCTCCGCTCACAAAGATAAAAAAGTACATCGCGAATAACTTGAATAAGAAGTTAAAGGAAATGACAAGAAATTATTGTAAGGAGAATAAATGCAAACAGAAACAAGTAATATGTTATTGCTTATTTAAGGTCCTAATGAAACATGAATTAAGAACAAATTGAAGGTGATACCAAATTGTGATCTTTATACCCACTTATCCATTGGTAAAAAGATTAGGACGACATATTAATTTTTAATTCAAATTTCACCGAATTCAAAGTGCTTTGCACATTTTCTACGGTACTTCATTTACCTTAAAAGGACACAGACTTATAATTTCCTGTAAAATGTTTAAGTCAAAACGATATATTTTATTGACCGATCAAAACATAAGGCCGGAACAACATATTACTGTTAGTTATAACTCGATTGTGGAGCAGAATTACTTTCAGTTTACAAAATTGTGAAAACAACTCTTCCACCTCAAATTGGACAACGTACTTATTGAACTCTCTCCCATAAGTCCCTCTTCCATAAGTCTCTCTTTCGTAAGTCCCTTTAAAATTGGTGGAAATGATTTCCGTAGACTGAACCATTAAAAACCGCCGTAATGACAGAAAATCATTACGTCTTTTATTAAAACCATTAGGGGTTGATAATAGCAATAGAAAAATCCAAAATTATTACTATGATCAATAAGATTTTCTTTATTAAACATACAATTCTGCCCACATATCAAAAGCAGTCGGTCTCGGATTAAAAAATTAAATGGGTATACTTTCTAAACAAATGGTTTTCGAAGGTCGCTCTTAATGGCAGAATCATATTACAAAATTTGTAACCGGTAAATGTGAACTCGGAGTAAACTTACATTTTCCAATGGGTTAGCGTTTTCTTTTAAGGAAATTTAAAACAAATAGTACCTTTGTAAAAAAGTTACACTGGAAGCTTTATTGAAGAGTCTCCTTACCTGAAAGCAAAACCGAGATATGTATGTTAGGGGTTCGCCCTCGGGCAAACGAGAGATTGCACACAGATTCAAGTGGTTAGAGAATTCGACTTGCAGGTCATGAGGTTCCACTCATGACCGGTCATACCAACGATTCCAAAAAAGGAACCTAATGCAATCGTGTTTGCTGTTCAACCACAAATGGAGTAGAGAAAACAGGACAGCGAGCCTAAACTGGAAAGAAGGCTGTGGCCGGTCCGTCTTAAACGAAATGGTTATAACGTGGCCGTAAAACTTAAGTACCTAAACATCTTAACATCCATCGGATAATGTTCCCGCAAGTTACAGCTGAAAGTTTTAGCCCAAGCAAAAAGGGTTCATAACCACCTAGTCCTTTTCTCACTCGGAGAATGCAGGATCGAGGGGAATTTATCCTAACCGTGTCCCTTCCTAGGACAACCCTTGGTGAAGAAGGACCTTAACCGCTTTTATGCTCAAGCATTTCACAACCTTAGATTACATAATTAACACTTTGTCGAAACTACTGACTGCATAGTCAAGTGACTAGAATATACAATTTGCAGTCTTGAGGTCGGGAATTTGACTCATGACCGATTCATACAGAGGACTTACTGTCTAAATGATGAAACTTGTTCAAGACAATCGTCGTATGCAAATGAATTATGGTGACTTTGAACAAGTGTTTGTAGCCATGCGATTGCAGGAAGTCGGTTGCTATTGAACGCATGCTAATTCTTCCCAAGAATCAAAACCAAGCTTGAGTTTACGCAAGTTTGGTGTATGCCGGGAAGATCTAAATTTCTACTGTACAGAGCGAGACTTCCTCATATGACTTTCCCTAAAGAACTCTACAAACAAGCTTCTTTTTCCAATTATGACTTTTACCATCAATCGTTTGATCGTTGCTTAGTTTTATTGTTATGTTAAATGTAATTCTCAAATTTTGAAAGAAATGATTGAATTGAGGTAACGCTTCATAGTTCAAATGAAAGATGGCAGTCCCACACGCAAAACGAAGGCATACATCCAAATTTCGAGGAAAAGTATATCTGTCAAATGAATCTGTTACGTGCGAGATTACCTATTGTAATGTTTGACATTGTTGTACATTCGCACAAATGTGGTGTACATATATGATTGTGTTTGTTGACAAATGTTTGCTAGTCTTCATGCCGTTCACCTGATGTTTCTCTGACCGTTTATTAATTAGAAAGCTCTATAAGTATAGCTACGTCAGTATTTGAATCTAGAAAGGGGACAAACAAATGGAAATGAGAAACTTCTTTGAGTTACAAGGACGGAAAAATAAAACATTGTTTACTTTCAATTGTAGAATTGTAGAGGGAGTAAACTTACACAGACCTGAAAGAGAAAAGAAAAATCTCTCCAAATTTCCCCCACTGTACACCACTCCAGCATATGTGTAATGGAAGTCACTTAAAAGCGACATATAGTCGTATTTGTAAGACATAATAAGGCGTTTTCCCACTTGATCCAGGGAGGTGGATATTGATCTACCGAGATCAAACTCTAACGGGGACAACACTCACTCCAGATCAAGATCCACTGATTTTGCTCGACGCACCTTGGTAGATCAGATCGACCTCGCTGTATCAAAGTTTGTAATGGGAATACAATCGGTAGATCAAGTGACCCCGGATCTCCGTTTTTTGTTGGTTTTTATTATGTAATGCAAAGTAATGAGAGTTTTAAACACTGGCGACCTTTTCGTACTTCGGCATTGTGTTCATTTGCAAGTTGATCTACCCCGCTCACTCAAATGGGAATACAACTCTGGATCAAGGTAATTAATAGTCGTGTTCCCACTTGATCCAGGGAGGTGGACGTTGATCTACCGAGGTAGATCAAGATCAATGTCGCTGGATCATGTTGGAACACAGTTATAGAATACGTATGACTAATTCAGTCATCATTTACAGCGTCAGATTTTGGTGTCACAAAATGTTTGAAAGTTAATCAGAGCACAACACTAATATCGGCCGATATTCCTCCTTATCGGAACCGCGGGAAATGTATCGAAAAGAGGGGGCACCTGGCATCAACCGAAAGTTTTTTTTAATTTCATGAAACTACTCATGACGCTACTTGTTTTTGAGATAAAAATATTTGAGAAAGAAAAAACTATCACACTTATAGTGATTTTTACAAGTGTAACTGTAAGTATACTAGGCTAATCATGAGTCGATCACATAGTAAACTTCGTAACCAGGAAAATATGAAACCATCTACAAAAATCAATGAAACATTAACATGTTGTGATGTGCCTTACTCTTTGTTCTTTATTTTGATGTTGTTAGATTGAGTAATCTGTATAAAATGCGTCTTGAAATGCAGGTGGGAGAACAAGTAGCAATGCTTATGAAGGAATCTTGAGTCAATCACTTCATAAAACAAACAAATAAATTCACATTAATTACAACATTTAAGGTGAATTTTTCTATTAAGGATACAGAATAATCTCTTTTCTATCAGGATTCTTATTACACTTCATAAAAGGCATTTCTCATCATCGCTTGTAGTAATTTTTTACAAATTTCTGGTTCATACTTTTGCCAAAACTTGAAAATCTGGCTATGAACAATATTTTAGCTCTAAAAATAAAAAATGTGATGACAAATCAATGGTTTTGATGTTTTTTGAAAAAAAAAAAAAACGCATGGCGGGTTATTCTAACAATGCAACCACATTTCACTTACATGCTGTATTGGCATTTAGAAGGCAGTGATCGACTCATGATAGTGACCGACTCATGATAACTTTCTATACTACATTTGCGGCTATGTAACCCTTTTCTTTACAGAGAGAACAGAATCAACATCTTTCAGTAATTGGCGTTTTTTACATGGTAAGTATACATTCCAACAGAAAGAACAACTACAGAAGTGAAGATTGCCCTAGATTTCATTTATTTTCGTATTTTACATTGAATTTAATGATATTTTGCATTAGAACGTTCGTGGTTCCCACGGTTGTAAAGATCATAAAGTATTCAAAATTTCAAACCTAACTTAAGTCGAAGCAACACGTAAGACATCATGAAGTCTTGTTGAATTCTTTCCTTCGTCTTTGCGCACAGGTGTACATGGCTGGGTGCGGGGGGGGCACTCGCCCTCCCAATTGGGCAGAAGCAGAAGGTCTATTCGGGCAAAACATGGACAAAACAGGATAAACGGTGGCATTACTCGGGGAAAAATGCTCTTACCCCTCATAGAAATTTATCGTACCCTAGTACGCCTATGTACTCTCTGAACTTTCCAAGCGACTTCCATTTAAAGATAATGTCATGCAATCAGAATATGGATGTATAGAAGGCAGGGCCATTTCACAAAAGTTTTCCTTAGAGAGTTCATATCTCTAAAACGTCATATGAAAATAACAATTTGAATATTATAGAAAACAAGGCATTATTAACCTCTCTGAAGATATGACATACACTCTTAGAAGAAAAGCAAAAAACAAAAACTTAGTCTCTTTTTTATTAGCTAAAAAAGTGAATTCCCTCATTTAGTGTGCTAATTCACTCAGAGTATAGTTAAATTCCCTGCGTCTTGAAATTCACTCCAAGAAGAATGAAAATAAATTCTTAATGGGTGTCTGCAAGATTGACTCCTGTGAGTATTCTAATAAAATAAAAACTCTTTTCGAGTGTATTCCCCCCTTCTTAGAGTAAATTTCCGCTCTTTTTGAGTGGGCTTTATAATTTTCTAACAGTCCAACTCCCATCTTCGTAGGACATTAAATAGGACATTCCTGAGCTGAGATATAAAATGTTGAATTTTATTTAATTCGAACAAATTGGTCCATTGCGTAACAATTTGTGACTTTTTTGTTGTACAACTCACATAATCTGCTTGTTTTCCTTTAAAAATAAAAATGTTTTTATGACCTTAATCACTTCCTGTTTGTCTGGGTAACATGTTGCATAGAGAGGGCTTAATTAATTACATTATACCATGAGAGTAAGATTGCTATCCCACCTGTAATACAAGGTGTGGTAACTTTCTGAAAAATAAAGAAATACAAAGATTGTAATTTGAGTAGTACAACAATGACATCACAAATTATTGTGCAACATACCATTTTAAGTTGAGTGAATTAACTTCAACATATTATATCTCAGCTCAGGAATGCCCTATGAAGATGGGAGTTGAACTGTTAGAATTTATTTTTCATTCATTTTAATATATAGTTTTGAATATTTTGGCTTGAGGTACACTTTAACACGAGTTTCAATATTTTTACAGGGTTGGGTTGACGAGCTCCTAAGATGGGACCCAGACGATTATGGTGGAGTAGATCGAATTTCCCTGGCACGTGACGATATATGGATACCCGATATAACCGCAGATGAAAGGTTAGACTTGCACACACTCTAAAACATTTAGTCAAATTTGAATACAATCTAATCAATTAGGACACGTAAAAAATTGTCAAATCCTTGACCAGATTTGGCTCACTGAAATGAAAAGAGTAGTTGCATTTTTGAACCATTTCTGGTCAATTTTGAAACGAATCTTGTCAAATATTTGACAAGAATTCCGGCTCGTGTCCCAGTTGACTAGGGACACTTTTTAGAGTGGAATCACACGTATTGTGTAAAAATTGAGTACGATTGCTCTTTTACACCTTTCCCACCTTATTTTTAGTAGTATTCCCATTAAAGTGGTAAATGAATGAAGGCTATACTCCCCTTTAAACGCAAAGTAGTCAAAAGGGTGTCCCAATTAACTACCCAGTGCGTAAGTGGTGATATTTTTCTAATTTCTGATATCTGGCTAGTTAAGGTAATTAAAAGAAACAATATCAGTCAAAACTTAGTCAATTTGTCAAATATCAGTAAATATTGTTTACTCCCGTGGTTAAAGTCGATCCACGGACTGTTTTGAGTAACTTTTATTAACAACTGTACAACTTGTTGTTTGCCAAAGCACTGCAAGAACGCGTGCCACACAGTGACTACTGTATATTTTCAAGACTAGAAAGGTCTGTGAACTGTAGTTTATTGGGTTGAACAAGATAACAAATACCCCATTTTCTTCATTTCGCGTCTCAATTTAAGGAAAAACTAGGTGAAGTTTTTTTTTTTTTTTTTTAAAAAAACTTCCAGATATGTAGAAAGTTATCTCAATTTCGTCAAATTAATATCAAAACTTTTGAGTTTTACAGTGCTTGCAAGAAAAGTTGAATGCACATTTTATGGAGGATTAACAAGAAATATGTAGGCCTACACTTTGAAACGATTCATAGGATCAAAATTTTTGAATATGTTACACGAAATCTTAGAAGTTTTCAAACATAAAAGACAGTTATTCATCACCCCAGATCAGTTCCAATTCTCCCAATTAACATAGTTATGTCAAGCCCCTCCCACATGTGTCTAAAACTCATCCTTATCCAGACACAATTTATCGTCCTATGGCATACCTTGGTGACTGTACAAGGCTATGAAAGAATGATTAAACACTCTCAGAGCATGCTGTGTATATATGAGCTACTCTGACTTTTTAATTTTATGCCAATCAATAGTTTCTGTACCACAAATGTAGTGAACCACAGTGAGCGAAGGGGAAGGGATATCCCTAGGTAGGGATGGCTGGTCCCCGTTGGGAAATATTTCCCCTTTCTTCTTGGAGCCTTAACCGGTAGGATTGCAACCTGCAAACGTCCCCTACAATCACAAAATGCTTTATCATGAGTTACCCGTTTTCGTCTCATAACTTGCCCTTGCTGCCCGTTGGAAAGTCCTAGTACCTACTGTTCAAAGCAATATTTCTGTTAATTATAAACCTACAGGGAATACGGTATGTGGAATCAGTAATCCTAACTCTGTGATTCATGTCATGATTTTAAATCTTTTTTTTTCAGACTCGACGTTGGACGGGCGTTTGTAAACATTTTTGAGCCTTACATCATTGTCAATAGCACCGGTCATGTGACATATTACGACCTATCGGATCTGACGGTTTATTGTAGGTTAAATATGACCCGTTTCCCCTTTGATACACAAAGATGCAAAATCTCTTTTCTCTCGTTCAGTTACGACAACAGTCAGGTATAAATTTTTTGTTATTTTACTCATTTTACGCTGTAAATATTGTGTTTAAAATTATGCGTGTGTCTATAACCCTTTTACCCCGACCCACTTTAAAATCACGTTTTCATATTGAACTGATAATGTTCCGTGTTTCCAACGTGGGGCAAATTGTCCATTTTCCATTCTTCAACACGTTTTAAGAGTGTAATCCAATCCTGGACAGTACAGTGATTAAAATAACTCGTTAGCAAAATAAAGAAAATGAGACATTAAATCTTTGTATTCAGAGAAAGTATAACAATAGATTTAAAGCCGTAACATCGTCCAGATATGATTTTCGTTTGAAACCAATTTCGTAATACCAATGAAGTATTTACGCCTAAGGAGAAGTACATTGACAACACACTGACGTCATGCTAGGGAGCAAAACAATGGAACAAGTGATCTCCGCGTAAGAATTTGCCCTGCACGTGTACCAGACAATGCGCGTGTTCTACTGGTTGACGAATCAGATGTCTGCATTTGTTGGTGTTGGCTTGTTTTGCCCCCAAAGAAGGGCGTAACTTTTTAAAACTTTTTTTAAAAAATGTTAAAATGAATGAACATGTCGATTACACTTGATTACTCCGCTCTAATAGGGTGAAAAGTGTGAACTCACTCCATTAGAGTGATAATACACTCCCAGAAGAGTACAATCCGCTCCAAGAAGAGTGAAATTCACTCTTCCACGAGTGCCTGCAATGATCACCTTTTTAAAGGGGTCACTGTAGACACTCTATCATGATTGAAACGACTCCCTTCTTTAGGAGTGAATTCCACTTTTCTTGGAGTGAAATATCACTCTAATGGAGTAAATTTACACTTTTCATTTTCATAGAGTGACTAAGTTCACTCTTTAGATTTTAGAATGTAATCCAAAACATTTCTGTTTCAATTACAGCTGATCTTGTCATACGCAAATACATCGTCAGCTAACGACAACAGGTTTGCCCCTAACGGGGTGTGGCTACTAGCAGACTTCTCCGTGAAGGAAGTCCCTGTTCATTATCTTTGCTGCCCAAACCCATACATAGAAGTACACTATGAACTCCTTCTACAACGAATTGGTTATTTTTACATCTACAATATTTGGGTTCCTAGTGGTTTACTATCGTTCTTAATTATTGCTGTATTTGTTATGCATCCTAATTCGGGAGAGAAAGTGTCTTTAAGCGTAAACAACGTCCTAGCGTTCATCTTGTTTCAACAAATTGTAGCAGAGAGTATGCCACGCAGTGGAGACGACTCACCTATCATTGGTAAGTTAAAGGGAAATATTACCTTAAACAGATAAAAAAAATATTTTGAACCAATACTAATGGACTCATTCAGAACGTCGGGTTATTCAAAATAATGCAGTATGGTAGCCTTCTTTACAAGAAATTTGTTTCTCACAGCTTTGGAAATTCAGTTATCTTTTACGCAAGTTATATGTTCACCCAAACGTTTCAAAATTAAAATGATATAACTCCAGCCTACAACTCTAGTTAACTTTAACGGTTTCGTAATGATTTAGGCAATTTGTCTCAACGCCATGATGGCATTTTAAACGCAATATTTCTCTTTAAGAAGATGATGTGCTTTGATCTTTTGGGGTGCGAAAAGTTTACGGGGGGGGGGGGGGGGGAGGTGGAGAGTAAAAATTGAACATAGTTGGACGAAATGAGCCTAAAGGTAAGTTAAAATTGAACACCAAAATATTGACGTATTGCATCTATTTATTTTTTCCTCTTTTGTTGTTAATTGCAATATGAAACGAATTTTTAAATGTAAATGTACCTCTTTCTGGCTATGGCACCTCCTCGCGGTGAAAAGAAAATGATCTGACACCGAAACAGCAGCTATGGTAAACCTGCAGATGAGGAGCTACACTCTGACCCTTATTTGTTAATCCTATTGAAAATGTTAGTACATAGTAACAAGTATTTAGCAATCGACCAACTATTTTAACAGATATTTTTTAACCTTTTCAATGTTCACAACCGACGCCACATGTTTCATTGCTTTCGAAACTATATTTAACTTTCGGTGAATTGGACAAACCGGGGTAAGTCCCCCTCCCCCCAACACCTTCAATCGACTGGAACATTTTAGAGCATTAGCTTAGATTTCATGTTGATATGCAATACATGTTTACTCAATTTGTTTATGTTCTTTCACTATATTTGCATTTAGGTTAATTGGTGTACTTGAGACAAAGGTAAAAGTTGATACAATATTTCGCAAGCCCTTATGGAGTCATGCGTCCAGATAAACTTCTCTAGTAAGGACATTCGTGATTTATTTCCTACAAGTGATCCTCGTTAAATTATGAACGAAATTTATCTTTAAAGAGATTCCGTGACAAAATCACCTCCTCCGGCTATTTGTTGAAAAATTTTGTCATTTAGGAAATGTAAAAGATCGATAATGATCTTCGTCTTACTACTTTATGAGGACACTTAAGATCAAATCCTACTCGAATTTTATAATGTCGATTCTGTGTGGAGACTAGAAAAACTAAAAATACATAACAATAGTATGGTGAAGGCATTGCCTAATGATATCGTTGTAGATGTAACTATTTATTTGCACGAATTACGTGCTCCATGAAAAGGTACGGTATTAAAATTTAGCTTGGTAAAATGCCAAGACTAAGAAGAATGACAGCAATCATGGCATAGTTCACGGTAAAGACTTCCGTAGTACATGGCGCAACAATCAAGGTATAGCTACTTGCCATTTCTTTCGTTATTAATTCTTACGACATGTCAAAATCACCTGTTTTGACGTCACGTTACATTATTTTAAAAGCAGAAAATGAAGCACACTGCGCATTCCGTGATGATTTCTTTCGCACATGCAGTAGACTGACGTCCATATCTAAGTTTGCAAATCGAATGTCTGCATTTGTTGATGTGGGATGCAATAACGTTAGATGTGGCGTCATATGTAAAAGGTCTACTGTACTTAGCGTTTTGGAATTCATCATTTGCATTAATTAAAAATGGGGTTTATCGTACCAGACAGAGTAAAAGGCCAGAAAGCTATGATTTTTGCAGGAAGAAATCAGACTGGTGGAAATGTGTGTGTGTGTGGGGGGGATAGGATTATCGTTAAATGGCGAAATCGGAGAAGCGGGAGAGGGATGGGGGTCAAATAGGCTACTGTTGTACGTTGGTCTCGAACCTAAATTTCTGATCAGTTACACAGGAGTTTTGGTGTAGGCCTACTCTTCCTTTTGCACAATCAAACTTGTCAAAATCATTACATTTGTTTATCCCAACAGTGGCATATTTTTCAGTCATGATTGCAATTTCGTGTGTGTCAGTGCTTCTCAGCGCGATTGTTTTGAGAGTTTACCATCACAATCCAAGGAAACCAGTGCCTTGGCCTCTAACTCTTCTCATACGTAAGAAGATGAGAAGAAATTCATCACTTTACAACTCCACCAAAATATATCCGAGGTAAGAAGTTAGAATTAGGTACCCCAAATATCGAAGAACAAGTCTCATTTTTCATGCTTGTGCAGAATTGGGACTATCGAAATAAGTTCAACTGACTTTATGGTGAAGAGAAGCCCAACTTATTTTGAAGCAACAGCTGTTTCAGTTTTCTTCTTATTTCTCTTGAGAGTATGTTTCATCATCTTTTGTAAATTCATTATTGCATATTCAAGGCAAACGTAGCAGTTACTTCTAGAAGAATTAATATTTGAAGGGAGAAAAAATTGTTGTCACATGACCCCCAGAGCCAATCATGAAACAGGACAGTCTACTATCCAACTTCAATTTAGGGTGTCTGCATCTCCTTTTTAAATGTATCTGATGCAGAGAATTTTACGAATATATCATTTTGTAATCAGGATAATGTACCTCAATGAGGACAAGAATCTGAAAAATATATCTCAATTCCAACTGTTTGACGTAAGTTTTTCAGTTGCTGAGATGTAAAATGTAGTTATTCAATTAAGTCCACATATATCACTGAACATTAATTTGTGTTGTTCTTAAACAAAATCAAATTCTTTTTTCAATTCCTTTTGAAATTAAAAATGTATGACCTTGAACGTTTTCCACTCTGGCACAAATCTTGTAGTACAGGGAGGGTTGGTTCATTCTGGTAGTAAGACAGTAATCACATTTGGTTCAAAGTCCATTTTAAAGAATGAATAACCTTAAAGCGGCTCATTGAGTTGGTTCATGAAATTCCACAACTTTTTCCAAACCTGTTCAGTTTTCTTCACATACCAATGACAAATGGTCAGTCTTAGACCATCCCCATATCCTACAAACAAATGACTGTTTGAGTTGTGAGTACGTAACAGTTCAATTCGCTTTTCAAAAATTCGTGACCAGACACTTTTTCAAATTGTGCACAAAACTGTTACAAGTCAGGACATTACAAAATTCAAAATTTTAGGTTCTCCCATAACTATTGGATATGAAACCTGACTTATTATGCTATCTATAAGCATTGTCAAATTGTATTGACCCTTTATCCCTCTCATTAAGTTATCGATATCAACTCAATGAGCCCCTTTAAAATGTACCTGAAATCAAAATTTAAAAAATAGATATATATTTTCGAGATCAGAAAATGAAAACTATTCATCCAAGTGATGTAATTCATTTACTTAATTTGAATAGTCTATTACGAAAAAAGTTGTGACATTAGTCTTGTGCAACTCACATCATGCGTCTACAAGCGCCTAGCCAGGTTTGTGTCATGGGGGGAGTTTGGGGCACGACATGAGGGAAAAGTCCAAGGGTAAAGCGAAAAACTCGCTATTTTAGGTGTTTTTTGCATTGCAAGGCTGGGTCATGGGGAGGGAGGTTCTACCACCACCGCCCCCCGGAGCTATGCCACTTTGCATGCTTCTATTTCGTTTTGAAATTTTGATATGACAATTAAATTAACATTTCAGGCTCTTTTCGTGTAAAACATGTTGTGCAGATATCGCCTAAATAGTTAAGTCATCTTGAGTTCATAACAAGACAAACATGAACACATTTTGGCACTCTGAGGTGTGGCAGCTTTCGGGAAAACAAAAATACATTCAGCAACCAAGTTAAAACTGAGTGAATACATTTCAACATTTCACCTCTCAGCTGAGGCTGTGAATGTGCTGAAAAGACAAAAACTGACCTTTTGCCCTTTTTTAGCTGTTGCACGGTACATTAATAAATTTCAGACCGAAAATACTCTTTACATTTTAGAAAACAACAATAACATCTCACGTTATGCACAACATCTACCATTATAAACTGGGTGAATAAACTTTAGCATTTATGTTTCAGGTCTGAATTATCCTGTGAAGATGGGAGGAGATGGGAAGATGGTAATCCTCCAATGAGATGGTTTAGAGACAGCCACAACAACGATGAAAGCGACAAACAACATGCCAAGAACACAGATGAGCACCTCCCATCATCACCCATGGAAACCATTTTTGACCCGGCAAAAAATGTCACCCAGCAGAAAGAAACAAATGATTTCATTGCTTCGAAAGAAACCGTTAATAATAAAAGAAACATCTCATTCATTTTAAAAAATGTTAAAAGTAAAGATCCTGTCTTTCAAGGACTTCATTACGAAAATTATCACATTAGAGACGAATATAGGAAAGAGACAGATTGGATGTTACTAGCTCTCTTATTAGACAAATTTTTCTTAACGTTAGCTGTTCTGTCATTGTTGGGTACACTTGTATACATTATTGTTAGATTTAAATTTGACCTGTGATGTAGCATTGGCGTAGATGGAGGAAGACGCCCCATTCCCCAGCCTACAATGACATGTCGATGAACACTCTAAAAATGACCGGTTCAAATTGAACCAGAAAAGGATCAAATGGGGGCAATGAACCGAAAAAGGATCAAATTTCTGACTAGACTTGTTTTATTTTATACCAAAACAGGTTCATTCTGAACGGAGACTAGTCAAATATTTGAACATATTTCTGTTCAGAGCCCAATTGATCATTTTACGGTTCAAATCGAAGGGGGCGTTTTTAAAGTGTAGACGGCCGTTCTGGAGAAGTTGAGGGAAAGGCTTGACTGTTCCCTTTAGAAAAAATATTTAAATTTTGCAATGGACTGTAGGATGCACTGCAACTTGATACTTACGTATGCTGAGCAAGTTTTGTAAAATGTTTTTTGTCTAAAGATACAAATTTTACAAAAAGGATGGATATGGAGATATCCTTGAACAATGGAGAGAAGTATAAACTTAACTCTCCCATGGAAGTTTTGTTTCCCCGTTCCCCTATCCAAATTTTAACTTGGCAGCCCCTGTCCTCTTCTTGTGCCCTTTTTCTTATAGAATGACATATATTTAGGCATAATACTTTCAATGGAAATTTTAAAGGCATATTCTGGAGACAAAATTCGTTAACTTCCCAAATATGCAGTAAAGTTTTCCCTTTCAGGAGGTGAAGGCTGCATCTAAATAGCATATACTGTATAGTACCTTTAGAAGGTACAAATTTTTAGAGTAATGTAATTTTTTCTTGAGATTTGGTGCATCATGGGAAATCTGTGATGTCATGGTGGCTCATTAATGTGACATTCTATTCAATTCATTTATAATTTTGATGCCTCTGCAGGTAATACGTAATAAGAAGAAACATATTTGGTTGTATTCTACATATGGTGAAGGGTAATCCTAGACCTGCAGGAGAAGATATTCAAACATTTCAATAGTATAAAATTTCAAGGACAAACAGGAACTTCAATTATAAAGAAGAACAAAAGGAATCTGAGGCAATGTGCCCACATGATGAAAGCTTTCTATGGCTTGTTGAAAGGTAGACGTATTTTTAACAAAAATAACCAATCTTTAAAGCGATATATCTTAAGTAAGAAAAAGAGTATTGACACAGGGTTTGAAGGACATGGTGCGGTTTGTTTTTGTTGTAGTTACAAGATTTAGATGGAAAGCTACCAGAACATGCCTTTAATAATTGTAAAACTTAACAAATCCTCTTTTACAAGATTCCGTTCGCCAGGTGATCTTTAGATTTGCAAGTCCTTTGTGGGGTAATTCGTATAATTTGTTTTGTCTACCAGCTTTACCATGAGTAATTAAATTTAGTTCAACACATGCACACAATCTGTTTATTATGGACTTAGTGGGTCTAACTCTGGACCTGTCCATAAGAAAACTGGATATTGCACTGTCATTGGTTAATATTGATGTCGAAAGCACCAGGCCAGCGCCCTCTACTTTTAATGCTTTAACCTTTCAGCTTATCATGTGCCGATTCCTGATCCATCGTTGTTTCCTCTTAATTCATCACGTGATTTTCGATCGTATACTAGCTTTTTAATGTCAATTTCATTTAATATTTAAACGGAGATTATGATAAAAATCCTAAAATTGTAAAACTAAAGGATTTTTATCCGATTCGTCAATTAATGTATTATGAATACTTATTATAATAAGAATTTTTTTTATCAAAGTTTGAATCACTGTGAGAACTTCAGAACTGTTAAGTAAAATTTTAGGCACAATTAATTTAAACTTTGTCTTAAAGTGAAATTCTTGAAGAATGCAGGAATACTTCATTTATGCACCCTTAAAAAAGAAAATTATGTGAATTTCTACTTAATACGTTTGAAAGTCTTTTTTTCATCTCATCTATTGAAAAGATATCTCTGGTTTCGTAAATATATACTTACATATAATCTAAGGATGAAACTAATTAAGTGATTACACTTTCATAGCAACAAAGAGAGAGTTTTTAGCCCTTAAGAAACAGGTGTCATGCATAAATGGGAAACAAAGTTCAAGCAAATTACAAGAAAAATTCTCTGAAATACGGTTCTCTTGCTTCCTCATTTTCCTTTTGCAAGATATAATATTCAATTTCAAGTAAGGAGCGAAATCTAAAATGAAATACATCAGTATCAGGATTTTTTTCCGAGAGCTTGCAATTGAACATATAATACTTGGCGTTCAAAATAAAGAAATTTAGAGGACGGGAGTCTTCATGGACTGAACCAAAATTTATTTGATCTTGATTTAAGCTAAAATCCCTTTTTAAACAATTTAATGGAATGTCATTCCAAAAACGTGTAGCAATGTTACGGGACCAAAAGTAAGTGGCTTAAAGTTTCGGGAGCATCTTTACAAAAGGTACACAGGGGGAAATTTTTCTTTTTAATCTTGTATAAAAAATTGTTACAACCTATAATTCTGTGAACGTAACGGAACTGAAAATATTGAATCTTACCAGGATTATGATATATTACTGTAAGATTCCCATTTTGAGATAGCAGTAGCTTTTGGATTCCTTTTTCTTGATGAGATAATTATATACCATTTTATTGCTACAAGCCTGAGATACAAACATTGTTAAAGGTAGTGTGACACCAAAATGGTAAATTTGGGTATTTGATGTAAAAAGCATTAAAAACCCCCAAATTGCCGCAATTCCTACCAAAATCGGTTGAAATGACCATTTTACAGATTAATTTCCGATTTGCTCTTAATCATGCATAAACATCAGCTCAGCATGCAAATCCTGTGATGTCTAGGGAGGGACATATCATATATGGCTAATGTTATCCTTTGTTTTTGCAACCTTCAATTCAAAAACAGTTGAAACATTAGCATGTCATGAGGGTTTTATTTTGAAAGTTGAAATTGTATCCTGGCTTGAAAACTATCAATTTCAATCACCAAACTACAGTATCAATTATCAATGAAGAGATAACTAATAAAGGGTTAACAAAAGAACTGTCAACACTAGGCAGCACTCCACACCATTATTTTTGCCAAAGGAACAAGTTGAGTCAGAAACAGTCAAAATTTGAAGAGGTATATCTTGAGAATGGTAAAAGATATTGACATAATTCCAACGGATTTTTCCTTAGGAGACCTTGCTCCTTAACTAGCAATAAATTTAGGGCTTTTGGTTGACATGTCACACTCCCTTTAAATGCTTTGTGTTATCATTGAATTCATTAGTAGCATGTAAATTAAGTCTCCATTCCCTCAGGATGGCAGAAATAATTCCATAACACAATGTATGTTATTATTTCTGGGAGAAAGGGCAGGAATACTTCCTGGAATGATGATAATCTTTCTGCAGCGATTGCCCAGTGATTGTTGTTGAAAGAAAATACCCCTTTAAAACTGAAGGTGATAGGAAACACTGTATTACTGTATTTGCACGAACAAATTAATTATTCAGAGATGACGTATTCCCGTTTATTTACGACTAATTGTTAAATAATTGACGAAAGGGTATTAGTAACAAAGTTAAATAAGTTCAAAAAGGTCAGTAATAACCTTGAAGGAATAGGTAAGAATATTTATCTGCGCACGGGTGCATCTCACTTGGACGATTTTTGTGCTTCAACATAATGCCGGAATTCTGCCGGAAAGACTTTCTAACCGCGGCGTTCTATCAAAGCGCCACCGTTGACTGGCGTGGAGTGTACAGAAATTATGTAAAATCAGATCGTGGCCCCTTAGATAGTCGGAAATTTCATTTCCCAAACTTTCAAGTATAATTTAAGCAGCCGCTATCTTAAGCTTTCGTTGGAGTAAAAAATCTTCATTTCAAATAAATTAGCAAATTGTAAAGCGATCAGAAAAGCTACAAGGGCGTAGATATTTTTGGTATTGCGAGCGGCAGACTTCTACTATCCGTCCCAAAACATGATATGCACGCATGCAACTTTTTTTTCAATAACCTGTTTGATCAAAACATGGTCTAAGTGAAGCGCCACCATCAGTTTGCGGGAAGCGTACAGAAAATCTGAAGAATCGGATCTCCTGATAAATCCGATAGAGGATTTCTAAGCTTGTAACCTTTGAGCTTTCGTTTGTAATAAAGATTTCACTCCAAGAGAAAACGAACCAGCAACTAAGTTGTTTAGTAATCAGAAAATTTCCAGATAAATAGTGAAATGCACCACTATGATTGGATGAAATGGTCTCTCAGGAGGAAAATTACTCAGTGGATTTGGAAAAATATTTTTAAATATGTGGCAACTATTAGGCTAAATTCAAGATCAATTGAATTGACGAAAATTGTCTGCATGACTTTCCGAACTCCAGACTACAAATGGTTTTACTTTCAGTTGAAACCTTTTAAAATGTCTGGTTACGAGGGGGTTTAAAGGTCAAGAGCAGTTCCCCCAAATTATTTTGTAGCAAGTACTAAATTTTGCTATTTTTCTGTCATTTTTCTTCCAAGAAGCTTTCGAGATATTTTAAGGCTTAAACATTCAACATTCAAGGTTAACAAAGATATTTCTCCTTGTAAATTTCACAATTCAGTGAAAAATACATTGTCACGTGATTGTCAAGAGCCATTCACAAACTAGTATAGACTACTATACTTGTTCCAATTGGGGTGACTGCATTAATTTTGCCCTTTAAATGAATATTCAAGGATGCTTATGGAAGAAAATCTTACAGTATATCGTTATGTAATTGGAAAATAATCTACCCACATTTTCAATACCGGTGACCGAAATAGGCAGACAGGGCAGAATAGATGGCAAACTATTGGACACTGCACCTGAACTGTCTGTCCACGTGATTCGGTAAAACTGAAAGCAATATAGAACATTTTGTCAACCAAAGCTTCGTCCTAATAACTTTACCATTTCCGGCAAAGTTCTTGCAACACTTCAGTATGCAGTGAGAGTAGGCAAATCTTTGTTATCATTCTTATTATTGGGGATTTTCATTTTTCAGGCAAAGTTTTGAAAGAATTTACTTAATAATTGGCCATTTCGGACATTATGTTGGGCAAGATTTTAAACAAGCCGAGGAATGATTGTTTCTCTTTAGCGAAATGCTTCCTAAATGGGACGATTTTATTTGCCTTTTAATTCCTCATGAAAATGTTACCCAGACTATCATACTTATCTATTTTTCGAGCAAATGTTTTTACGACCATTTTAGGCAGTGTGTTGCAAAAGACTGTGAATCATTTAGTAAAGCTCACGACTAATAGCTTTATAGCGAATGCGAGTAGTGAATTTTTGTTAAGTTGTTGATTTTTCATGAAAATTTTACGTTAGCTGTGTTTTTTTTTTTTTTTTTTCGTTTTCCTTTTAAGATCAGTCTGACATCGTACGCTTAGAATTCTTCTGACTAATTAAAACCATGTCACTTTGTTTAAACTAAACTGGCTGCCCGTATATTTTTCAAATTCCCTTACGACTTTTAGATCTTGTAGACATCTGGGAGGGAGTTCTGCCCCTGTTCCCTCCCTTCCAACGTGCATCAATAATTTTATATACGTACATGATTAGTTGATTGAATATATGGTTTCGTAAAAGGTGCAACTTGTATTAAGAGTTAATTATTTAGCTCAATAATTCGTATTGCTTATTATTCAGTGTTTAGCCATGCAGGGAGTTGTTTTCTAAGTAATATTTGACTCTTCGAACAGACTTGTGTAAAAGTTTTGAATTCATCATTACAGGCAGCAGTACTTTATAACATTGTGTCCAGAAATACCCATAATTCCAACAGTTATTGCATGAAGAATATACCAAGTTGTCTTTCCGTCTCTAAAAGTTTCAATTAAATATTCATTTTGTGTTGTTTACTAGTAGCAGGACTTTGGTTAGTTTCTCATTAAAATGTGACGACCGAAACACCGGTACCTTCACCCTGGTCAAAAATTCCAAAATAGACTATAGTAAGACTTAACTATTTGAGTTCATGTTTAATGTTAACACAACTCTGAGTTGATCCCAAGTTGTGTTACCATTTGCCCAAATTGTTGATATAGTTGCTGAGACCTAAAGGCAGTATGGTATACCTTTAACTATTTCTGATGATTCGAATAATGTTTGAAAGCATGTCGAGGACATAAGGGTTACCTTGGCCATAAATTCAAAGAATATATAATAGTTCATTAACAAAAAAGTGAAAGTATCGTTAAATGGTAAGAAAGATATTGAAGCTGAAGTTCGGTGTATAAATTGAGCATGTAAAAAGTTGCCTAGTACATAGATAGTAAGAGGATGAAAACCGTTTAAGACATGACGACGCTTTGTAGACGTCCTCACTATTCAGGCTTAATTCTTTTTTCATACATTTCTTTGTACCCCTTTTCCTTGTCTAGAACGTACCGTTGTGCATCCGGTGCTAGGTCGTTGAAACTTGGTTTCGGAGAGGTGATTGGCTTGAAGCAATTCGACGCAAATGCTTTATCGTAAGCATGAACCTGTTTCCCTAGAATCATTTGATCTAAGCAACCGTTGAAGTACTTCAATGATTTATCACTCTCTTCCCAATTAATGTAGGTTTCTTTGAAAGGAATATCGACTGCTTCACAATATTTCCTCAGTATTTGCTCAGGGTAAGTCTGGAGATCGTCTGCATCAATCACTACTGGATTTGGATCGATATTTTCCTTGACGTAACGGTAGACTTCGTACGCAGGATCTGGTGTTAGCAGGTCTGAATCTAGTAATGGGTTTCCCTCATACATGTCGAATTCTTCTGGCCTACCCTCGTATCGCCAAGTAGACATGAAAAGTTTCCTATATGATTTGGAAGACCGGTAAGGATTTCTGATCAGAAAAGTATGTTTGAATGGTACCTAAGAGAGACAGAAATATGACATTTCTCAATTCCGAAATCCGGAGAATATACTCAACTGTCCACGTTATTTCTCAAGAAAGAACCGGTCTAATTTGCGATCTTCTATTGAACTAGTTCTGAAAAATGTCTACAAAACATAAATACAGGTTAGTCCATTAGGTTACTGTAGTTAGTTAAAAGAGGTTTTACGGTCCAGTTTCTAACCATCGGTTCAAGTCGAACCGACCAACGCGGCCCTTTTCCAGTTGTAGCTCACTGGCTTGTTTTCCCTACTCCATTGCTTATTCTGAGCACCAAGCACAAGGGCAATAGGTTCCATATTTTATAGTCTTCGGCATAGCCAGGCCAGAAGTCGAACTCTACCTTCACAGTGCAAGTCGGATGCTATAGTCAATAAGTTTATTAGGAATCAGGGTTGAAACTCATATCCCTGGTAGCATTCCTGGGCCCCATTTGGGCCCCATATCGACAAACATATGGGGCTCATATACCTTTTGCACCCAAGACCCATACGGGGCCCATATGGGCCATCCCAGATAACCCATACGACGCATATGGGATAGGTCTGGTACCCGGTTGGGCAATTGCCCCATATGCGCCCCAGTACTATCCCATATGGGAATAAAGGCATACCGGGCTGGCCCATATGGGCCCCACATGGGTCTTAGGTGCAAAATAATATGGGACCCATATGGTTTGACATATGTGGGGCCCATATGGGAATGCTACCTGGGATGTGGTCTTAAGACTAATACTTAATGCTTTAATGAAAAATGAGGAATGATAAATTTTTCATAGTTAATGTTATATGAGGAGTGTGTTCTTAGAGAAGAATTGTGATCATTCTGCTTTTTCATTCGTTTTCTTAGAACAAATTTGTGTGATGACTAATACATACCCAGCCAATATGCCCAGCTGGGTCCCAACTGGGTTTCAGCTGGGCTACTTGCTGGGCCACAAATGGGACCCATTCGTGTTTGTCAGGTGTTCTCACGTGGGGCCCAACTGGGCTAGCCTTTCCCAGCTGGAGCCCAGCTGAAGCCCAGCTAGGCTTCAGTTATTGAAGCGGGGCCCAGCTGGGCTTCATCTGGGCATCAGCTGGGGAAGACTAGCCCAGCTGGGCCCACGTGTGAACACCTGACAAAAACGAATGGGTCCCAGCTGGGGCCCAGCATGTAGCTCAGCTGAAACCCAGTTGGGGCCCAGCTGGGCATTTTGGCTGGGCAGTTAAAAAACATCTGATATATCTCAAAAAACATCGGTCCTCCGCACCGAAACAAGGGTTTCCAAAAACGGACGGAGATTTCAGGAAACCGCATCTACCTCTTATGCATTGATGTGTTATTTCATTTCAATTACCCTATCTCAATAAAACTTCACTAAATAATTTGTCTTACCAAAGAAATTTCTGTTGAAAGAATCTACTTTGTCGAAATTTGTGAATTAAATGCATACCTTTGGTAGTTTGTCCAAATGGTTAACGATACACACACAGGCATCTTTTGCGAAGAGGAAGCTCTTACCACTCGGCAACGGCTTTGACAGTTGTTCCTGTATCCAGTCGTAACTGTTAGTTAAAATGAAACAGATTACAGAAAAGTAATGTATTGGGACTTGGGTAGATGCAAATGGGGTCTTTTATTGTAGTCCGTACCAGGGGCACAACCAGGATCTAATCAGGGAAGGGGTGGTGGTGGGAAGACTTCCCGCCTCATCAACAATAAAAATATAGTAAGTAAAGTTAATCTCGGTGAATACTCAATGGGGTACGTTTTTCAGGCTCATCGTTCTTTCCATTTTAAAACAAATACCAAAGATGAAAAATTCATGTGATATTCAGACCGCATGAACATCGAGTGAGACTTTCTCGTCTTCTCTTGTCTTCGCCTCAACTACAATAATTTTGTGAAAGAATATTACTATGTCATGAACGTTACCGAACTTGTTCGCACAATCGCAAGTTAGCCTTTTATAAAAGCGTGCAATATTTTGGCTGTGAACTGTCGGGGGAACACGGGGTCAAATCAGGTTGGTGTGGCCATCTGGATCCGCGGCATGCAGTTGAAAACAGAGGTGTATATGAGAGCAGCGTCTGACTACCACCCCTTCTACCATTCTTTCCTAGTTAGACTGAATGATAATACTTATCATGGCAGACTCACATGAACCCAAATAATATCGCAGCCTACAATGGACCGACGAACTTTTGACGAAAATTGCCCCCTGAGAAAACATCCATTTTGTCGACAAAATGGCAATTAATATTTATGTTGAGTTTTTGATTATAGGTGACACGTTTACATGGCTAATACCACATACAATTCTCAAGAGCGGCCGAAAATGTAACATATCAAAGTTGTTTCGCAGTTCTCTCAGAAGACCGTGGACCCATTTGGAAGGCGTAATAGGCGACTAAAGGGAAGGACTTGCACCGTACGTCATTGAACTGTAAACATTTGAAACCGAAGATGAACCTCATTTAAAACGGTTTTTTAACTTCAAATACCATCTAATTGACTAACCCCTGCAGTAAAAAAAAAAACATTTTCTCCCGGTGAGTGAAGCCTTCTCGAAGTTTCAAAGTTCGTCTATATTCATCATAATTTCACGTAAGAAACAATTTTTAAAGAATGCGCTCAAAATACAATCTCATTTTCTAAAGAATAGCCTTCTTTACGACATTTCCATTTCATCAGTGGCAGAGGAGGATTAAGCAGGGGGGGGGGGGGGGCGGGTCCCTCTAAAATTTCCCATGGCTCAAAGTTTTTCTTTCGTAAAATGGATCACTCAGCATATTTTTCTACATCATATTGTATTGTTTGGTACTTTTTGAAAAATAATGTTAAGCCTCAGTTTATACAAAGACCAAAATTATGCCCCGAAATATATCAAATCTATCTCGTGACGTGTTAATTTAAGGCACCTATATGATTGTGATTGCAATTGTTTTCAATATAAGCTATTTAGATTGATTGAGCGAAACTTGCTAAGATTTACTCAACCTGCGGTACTTTGTACTCGGAAATCGGACAACGGTACCAAAAAAATCCTTAAAAAATTAAAAATATAAAAAAAGATTTAAGTGCTTTTGTTCAATCAAAATGATCTCGTATTCTCGTAGGTACAAAATCATCTAAAAATTATTGATTGATAAGATTTTGATTTTGTTACGTAGCAGACTTTTTTGATTTTGCTCGAAAGGCTTAAGTGGTTCAATTATTTGAGCCGTATGTTCTGGCAGTCATATAGATAGACCATGAAGGTACTACCTCCGAGGTAGTTCTTCCATGGATAAACGGTTCATCAACTTAACTGTGGACCTGAAATTTGGAAAAAACCATTTCGGATATCTGAAGAGTTTTTAAAATTTTGCTTACCACCCTCTCCTGCTTCAACTGCAGGCGTTCCGCTAAATGTTTCAGATGTTCACCCAGTTCCCTGGTTCACTACCTATTTTTGAAATGCCTGGAACCGCGCTTGAAGAATCCTTAAAAGTGTCTCTCACTTCTTCAAATGTAACCATGTATAAGCATACTGGTCTGCATAGCTCCGGACTTTAGTCATGAGGTGGAACCACGCTGAATCAAACGCTTTTCAATCGCAGGTCACGCAATGAAGGACATATCATTTGGGACCCTGGGCACAATAATTAATAATCTGTGACCTAAAATATTCTTTACCTTTCCAGACGACTACAGTTTCACAAGTTTCAAAGAGCTATTGGTCTCCTTCTTCGGGCGCTTCACTCGAAATTATTGGGAGACTATGTAAGCAGAGCGCCATCACTAGCTGACGAGAAACGTGTCGAGAATTTTTGGCCGAAAACACTTCCCGCAATCATTAAAATGGCATTTCCGAGCCCGCCTGGATGATTATTTTCTTTATTCATACCTCACCAACCTTCTAGATGTAAATATAGCTTCAATGCGTTTTTGAGAAAAATGATTTCCCAGGTCAAAATATGACTGTTATTACAAAGACGCATGGTGTTGAAAAACGGGAGTATCCCCTCTATAACAAGTTGTGCTTTTTATTCGTCACACTAAAAAAAAAAAAGGGGGGGGGGGGGACAAGCCACTGTTTGTGGGAATTATATGATTTTAAGAAGTAAATTTATCTAGTAATTATGTGTCAGTTATGATAATGGAAACTTTTTAATGCAAGATACCTTAACACTTGATGTTGGCCTATAAAGTAAAGGACATTAGGCAATTTTACAACACTTAACAGTTAATTTTTTCAGATCAATTAATACGTACTCAAAGTATGACAGAGGTTTCAAATTCCCGCCATCAAAGTAATGTTCGAAGGATTCCACATGATCGTTTGTTTCATCAAACTGAGTCTTGAAAATAGACATCTTGGGATATTTTTTTATCATCTCTGGGTCCACAAACATCCCTCTGAAAAAGCAGGAAGCGTAAGGCTCGTGCCAGACACAAGCTCCGTCCATGAAACTGACACATTTTGTAAACACAGTCGTCAAACTTCTTGGATTATTCCAGAGAAAAATGCGGTTTACGTTGTCTTCTGAACACTGCGTCATTTTTGTTGCAATTATGTTGGTTTGAGATTTTGAAAATGAAGTTCACTCAAACATTCGTCAATCTCGGTAAATTCAACTTGAAAATATCAAATGCCTGTTGAAAAAATAGAATTTGAAGAAACGTTACCTAACCAAACAGCAGAGAGTCTAAACAGTTAAGCATCATTGTTTATGGAAGTTCACATAAAGTTAACGATTTGATCATAAATTTAATGGAGAGGTATTTTCCGCTTGTCGTAGGAGGCGATTAAATAGAAGGATTTATACCAGGTCACAAAGGTTCCTTGAAAGACAAGTAAACAAGTTTCTACTTGAGACCATAAAGCGAACCAGAGAGAACATGAAGACTACACAAGTCTAACAAATTCATGAGCATCATTTATTATTTGCAAGTTACTATTTACAAACAGCATTTAGCCATACATTCTTAATTAGCTCCATCTACTCGGACTATGTTAACCAAAAAGTTATGACTAAGTAACCTAAATGTATCCGATATTTTTACGCATAGCTTATATACCAAACTGGCGGTTAGGGATCCATGCACTATCATTTCCCCATTATCTATCTTTTAATCAGAATTTTCTATTATTTAGCGACTAGTATTGTGTTCTGGGTGCAATCTCGGCAGTTCTAAATTTGGAAAAGAACATTTTGCAACTATTCATAAGTGACATTTGAAAGGTCAGTTGATTTATGTACGTCACCATCCTCATTTTATCCACCCCCCCCCCTTTCCTCTGCAACCTGAGTAAGTCCATAGTAGTAGCAGCACAACATATTTCGATGGCTTTCAGATATATTTGTAGTGTTAAAAACAGAACGAGAGAGGAATTATAGTGTAAATCCGATATAAATTGTGTGAATGAATTCTAGTGTCTTGTGTCTAGTATCAAGATGGCCGCCAGGTGTCAGTATACTTCTTTCGATTTCTTTTCATTTCTACATGTGTGTGGAAATTTCTGATCAAGAAAGCATAAACACTTGTCGCATAGAACAATCGATGCAATCTACAGCATATCGAAACTTTGCTATTGCACAAATTATATCTGTTTTAAGATGGAGGTCTAAGGCAGATTATCTTTAATTGCTGTGTTCCCGGCATTGCCTCATAATTATGGCAAAACCAGCCGAACTAAGTTCATTTTTCATTTCGATAGTATCTAGCAACTTTCATTGTACCACAAAACATATAATTCACACTAATAGAATAGCCAAAGATGGAACCTTTAATTTCAGTCACATAGTCGTTGTATACATTGCTTCTCTTCAGTGGCAGAGTGATACGGTGGGGACATTTGGCATTTAACATTTTTTCTCCCCCCACTTACTCCCAAGTTAACTCAGTGAAAAGCTAACTAAAAACATAAAATGCTTCTCCAAAAAAAGACGTGGTCACACAAAGTAGGCCTACATGTAGTTGTTTCAATGGTAACAGATTTTCGTACATGTTTCCGTTAACGCAAATGCACGAGGAAACAATGAATTGATGTATATGTATATGTCTCACACTTCACCTGCTTAAAATTTAAATTGTTAGTATTTGCCAAGTTTTACATGACAATTATCCGGTTAACAAGAATGAAAGTTAGGCTATAGTTAAATTCTTATTCAAGTGTCACATGCAGGAGTTCGAAATGATAAAAAAAATATCTCAAAATTTAAACACTCTCATAAAAGAACGAAGTTGTTCAACTTTAATGGAAATCCGTGTATACTGTAATACATTCATTCATGAACATTGCCCTTTTGAATGAAGCTTATTTGCAAAATTAGTTATGAAAATATGAATATATATCAATAAGACAGCTTCAAAGGAGCTTCAAGTATTGAAATCGGCAGTATGAAAGCAAACTTACAGAACTGCGTCTCATCCATGTCACTCAACCGTAACAATGATGTTCACATAAGTGTACAACCAGTTGTTATAGAACAGATTATAGAGGTTTCTTAGGATGATTGAAATGTGCATTTACAGTAACAAAAGTCTGTCAGTGAAACTACTCAACATTACCGATGAATGAGGGTAAAGGCCAAAATGCATGCACGAGTTGCATACTTTACCGTCGTGTTCCATTAAACGTGACAAAATGTTAATACGTGCATTAACCCTCCACCGTTGTGCTCCGATCGGGGCATATTTGCGCGCCTCGGGAGCGGGCGGAGAAGCGGACGTAGCCCGCCCCGCATCGGCTTCCGTAGTCCATTGACCCCGTGATCTTAAACTATTGTCTCTCTCGTTGTTGTGGCCGAATTTTCGGGTAGCTACTCGCAGTTTCTAGGTCTGCGAGAAACGGTAAAGATGGGTGACAGCCGAGCTCTCCGCATGGGTCCAAAAGGACCCAAACAACGGTAAAGGGTTAAGATATGCTCTAAATGCAGGATTATCAGATGATCACTTTTCATCAGGTTAGCGATTGATCTTTAAAACAAAGATATGTCTCTGTAGCTTGAATTTTTTGACGTTTAATGTCCTACCTAGCGGGACCTAGGACCCTTTGTTAGATTCCTTTTACCGTAATGGCTTATGGAGCAAAAACCAGTGAAAATGGGAAGTGAAATGCTTTTGAACACGGTCTCTTCCAAATTTTCCCAACATGTTCCTGCCCTTCGAATTGAAAAAAAAAAAACTTCTGCACATTCCAGTATATTGTTGTTGAACTATTTCATTGGAAAAAGAAACAGACAGAAACTTGAAGGTTTCTGTGAGTTTTGAAAAAAAATCTACAATTGTCAATCAGAAGCAGACGTCACTAGCTGAGACCTGTAATAGATGCTCAATTCAAGGTGAAACGGTCTCCAAATGGAGCAATCGAACAGTGTCCTTCGTAATCTCGAAAATTCTTCCAAAATAGTCTAAATAGGGTTATAGAATAAAATAAGAAGACGAAAGTACGTAGTCCAAATTTTTCCAAATCCCCCAACTGTTCACTCGGAACTCTAAGGTACTAATTGACGATCCACGAGCAATGTTTGATTGGTAAGACATTTCCTACTGATGGCGAAACATTTAAATGGCCATGCCTCCTTTTGGTCATGACATTGTAGATCAAAGTGTCTGCACCTGTATTTGCAGAAACGTTTGGTCTCTCAAAATGTACCCAGTGACCAATTTATGATTAGTGAACAATACAGTTTTTTATCTGAAAGTCAATGGTTTTAAGACGAAAGAAATACACCAAACAAAAAATAACCATTAACTTTCAATTACAACATTGCATTTCTGACCTGCTTGCCACGAATTTGCCATTGAGCACATTTTATATTAACAATAACTATTCGTAACTGTTCTTTTTGTAAGTAATTACTAAAGATTAATCAACATTTCCCGTCGCGATGACGTCACATTTGTTGGATACCCGGATTTTTGAACTGAATGATTCATGGGATTGAAACTTGTAGTGCTCTGACTCTGGCTAGGTATATCCAATAAGAAAGGATATTTCCACTTTCCAATAAATAGAACTCATTTCAGTTTTAGGAACTTATACTTCCCCAAATTGTTCCATATGCTAACGATGTTAATGCAAATCTTCAAGAAATGCAATTAAGTTTGTGAAAGATAAGAAGGCCCAGTATGGAGCCAATGATGAACTAAAGGCTGCCGTAGTCACAATGACGGTTTGGTCCTACCCTTACACAGTAAGAGGTAGACCACGCTAGACTACATCCCAAACAATTCCATAGACGGTTATTATAATCAAGTCCCAGGAGAGGTTTTCTTACGTGTTTTCGGTTGACCGAAATAATGACTACCCTAACTTGGGACGGGGAGGGGAAAGGGAAAAACCTCAAGCAACTAAAGTCCCTTCATTCCCCTCCACGAGTGCCACCCCTGTCCAAATATAAGTCTACCAGATGAACCGTGCCTCTACCATTGGATGAGATCGTAAGACTGGTAAGATAATCATTGGAAAATAAACTTTGTATGAGGGATCGTTCCATGAAATTTTATCAAGAATGGACTTCAAAGCATTAAAATAAGTTTGGTAGCCCCTAAATCACAAATGGCACTTCTATTTGCCATTGTTACTGCATGCCCAAAATTGTCATTTCAGGTGTTTATGCATGCTCAGGGAACTTTCAAGGAAAGATTCCTAGGCCTACCGGCATGTTTCTCTGACGGCCATAAAACTGAATATGCTAAAAGTCTGGTAATGGAGGTGAAATGAAAAGCGATGGGTATGACAGTGAAGGAATAATTGATGCCTGGGACTATGGTTATGTTGGTATCGTTGTACAATCACCATGGATGGCCATTACTTATTCTCGCAAACATAATGTTTACAGCGACTATCTGGGGGAATGTGATACTCTCTTTGGACCGTGTGTGGGAAGAATTCTATGTGATATAACGAACAACTGAAAAATATCTATTTTGGTCTAGTTTCTCATTTATTTAGAGTATGGCTGTTGTTGGGATCGTTGAGCCAACAACAATTTGCATGACATAATTAATGCATAAACAAAAGGGAGCGGTGGAATGAGACGGATGAACGGACCAGTATTAGGCACTGTGATTAATTCGTATGATTCTCCTTAGAAATTTGGTTAAAATGCTACCGTCACAGCCAAAATGATGGTGTGCACTGTAATGAAGATTGAGGCAAATGTGTTCGCGCTGTGTGCATTCCGCGTAAAAGCTATGCACAGTCAAAAGCCATTTTCCTGCATGGCCAGTCGGTTTCCGCACTTATGCAGCAAATCCATGATGATGGACCATATGAAAGCTTCAGCAGCACTGGCAGCAGGGAGTCTAGTAAGAACTTCATGCTGCGTATTCTTGCTTGATTTAAGTTTTATCAGATTGCTGTTAAAATTGCGTTCAAGAAATAATTGAGTCAGAGTGTAATATAACAAGCCCGAATTTTCACTCGTTCATTGACAAGAATTTTAAGTTCGTCGTCCTTCAATCTTATTATGTATTAGGGAGATTAATTTAACAACACATGAAAGACCTTATCTACGGTACCATTATTTATCACCTTTTTGTGGGTAGTAGTTCTTGCAAACCGAATCAGTGGAAAATGACAATTGACAGATAAAAACCCAAATTTGCCTGTTTGAATCAGCATAGGAAATTAAAGTATAGTTTCCTGTATTGCAGCTTTGTGTCCATAAAAGGAGCTACTAAACTGAATTTTCCCACGAAGGTAATCGGTTCGGAGATTTATTACTTTCATTCATTCATTTAAAGAATATAAAACTGAATAAAGAAAACGAAAGCAAATACAACTTCAACCACTCTTTGAATTTGTGTATGGGCCACGGAACTGCCTCAACCTCACTAAACAGCTGTAAAGACCAATTGTATTAATAACCGTTTCTGGTAATTGATTTCAAAGACGTCACGGTATAACATTTCCTTTCACAGTATGAGGTAGATACCCGTGATTAATTGGAAGAAAACGAAACATTACAACATGAGAATGGTTGCTGCTTGTTTAAGTATGGTCAAGGTTATATAGACTTCGAACAAATTTTTCATAAACAGTTGGAATAAAGCTTCTTCACTTTTCAGGCTTAATTCTGTTTTCATACATTTCTTTGTACCCATCTTTCATCTCTAGAACGTACCGTTTTCCATCAGGTGTTAGGTCGTCAAAACGTGGTTTAGGAGAGGTGATTGGCTTGAAGCAAGTCGACGCAAATGCTTTATCGTAAACATCTGATCTACGCAGCCGTTGTAGTACCTCAAGCATTTATCACTTTCTTCCCAGTTGAGGTAGCTTTTTTTGAAGAGAATATCGACAGCATTACAATATTTCTTCAATATTTCCTCGGGATAAGTTTGAAGATCATCTGCATCTATCACTATTGGATTTGGATCGATATTTGCTTTTACGTAACGGTATACTTCGTAGACAGGATTTGGTGGTAGCAGGTCCAAGTCCAGATATGGATTTTCATGATACATATCGAAGTCTTGTGGCTTACCATCATATCGCCAAATGGCCATAAAAAGCCTTCTAGTAGATTCAGCAGAACGGTAAGGATCTCTGATTAAGAAAGTGTGTTTGAATGACACCTAACGAAGACAAGAATAAGACGAAGAAAGTACTTTATAGGTCCTGGAAGACACGAAAATGTCCCCATTAGCAGTTCGGGAGATAACCGTTTTCGGGAGAAAATGAGTATTACCCCGATTGGGGGAAAATTTGCCTGTCTCATTGGTATGAATATTTATGAGCACTTAGTGCTTACCTCTTCACAGTCGTCGAATTGCTTAGTAAATGTGTGTATATTCAATTGTGAGGTAACATTTTAGACACAAAAACGAAATAACCACGGACCTTCAACTACGTATTTACAAACAAATGTGCTAGCACGACCAACTTGCACACCTTTAAGTGAAAATGGTGTACAAAACTTGCGGCTGCCTTGAGTTTAAAATTAAGCTTAGGACAAAGAACGTAGCAAAATTGCTGATATCTCAAAATTGGCGTGGTGAACAACCAAACATGACAAAGTTTTTTACTCCCCTATCAACAGAGTTTTTTTAAAATGGCCGAATTTCTCTTTCCTAAAATCGATAAAAATTGCAAGGCTGTTTTGAACGTTATCTCCGTTGAATTTGCGCGGTAGGATCCCAATGGATCGTGGGAGATATTTGAAAATGGCGCCACCCATAGCAAAATAATCCCCCGACCGGGTGAAAATTGATTTCCCCCGAAAGAGGTTATCTCCCGAACTGATTAGTCCCGGCTATCTCTCAGGAAGACAACGCGTTAAGAAATGAAGTCTACATAAAACTTATTTTCTCACAGTCTCAATGATATCCATTTCAATTCAAATACGGTTTATTGGTTAGTGAATTGAGGTCTTGGTAGAAACTTGTGACTTACGTAATGAGTTATTTAGAAAAAAATCTTGTAGTACGTACTACGTACATTGTACTGATAGATGTTCTTACTTAAAAAAGTGTGATAATATATTGGTGTACTGTGTATTCATTTTTTGTAAGTTTAAAATGTTTGAGTGTTGGGACTAAGTCAGAAAAACGCATTGCATCGAACTAGACACATTTCCTCTGCACTGTTCCATGAGTTTTCAAAAGGATGCAGTCAAACGAACGGGACGGTGTGAGTAATGGCTTTTAATCGTGCATGCAATAAAATGTGCTATAATGGTCTCCTCTTCGAACCTTTTCAAAACAGCTTGATGAACCCCTTAAGTTGTTATGATAACTGTATTGCCAGTGGTATTCTTTGTGTATAAGTTGGTATTTATCTCAAAATATCCATACTGGCTACTTCATATGCACACTCTGATTAGTAGACTCAACGATATTATTAACATAGATACCAAACTTAAAATAGCGCGATGACTCCTCGTGGAGGCCCATTCGGAGGGGCGGAAGTACTGATCATTGATCAGTCGTTTTCAAAGCTAACAGTCAACTGACATCTTCCGTTAGTATAAATGCGTGTGATTATAAAACGTTGCAGTTCTTGCAAACACCGTTCTTCAACAAATTCCACTTACAAGGAACAGTTCAAGGCTTCTTCGAGGCTTTCTACTTAAGAACATTCGAGCATTAACGCACAATGACTGGTTCGAAGTTCATTGACTTACTGATTGGCCAGTTTCTATGATATCTTCACAAGTACACATATCTATGCACGCGCTAACATTCTTCTTACGTGCTTACAACACAAAATCAAATACTGCGTTCTTTTTCCAAGCACGCGGAAGCACGAGCTAATTTTTCCGGACTTCACACGAAGACATGCATTGTGCGCGTATAGAACTCGCTTTGAAAATGCACGCACGCTGACATCTCGTCACAATGGAATTTGCTGTTACGCATGCGTCATTGTGCATAGAACTGTGCGCATGTCCAATCGACACTCCCGCCCCTCCGATTGAGCCTCCGTGAGGAGACAGCGCGTCTAACAGTGTAGTGGAAGGAGTTTGGTGTCTACGTTTATAATATCTTTGGGTAGACTTGAAATATACGCCCTCTTCGTATGTGTAATATTGTAGCTGTGTTGCTGTGATATGTGATGTCCATTTTAAGTCTCGTAAAGACATGACTTACAATGTTTTCATTTAAGTTTAGGGAAAGGGAAGCCTTACCTTTGGAAGTTTTACTAATTGGTTTACGATACTCATCGCAAGATCTTTCACGAAGAGAAATTTCTCACCACTAGGTAGCGGCTTCGACAATTGTTCCTGAGTCCAGTCGTACCTGTGATTTCATCAAAGGTAAATGTGGTTGAAGTACGTAGAATGAAACCTGAATTTGTAGCAATAAAGTATCTTAGCGTAAGTCGATCTTTTCAAACCAAATTCGACGCCGTAACATTTGCAACTTTGAGCAAGAGGGCAATTCACCGAGTCTCTTATTTCACCAGTTGGCAGTACAATAAAAGGATCTTCAGCGTTTGCTCGACCTGTAGTCTTTCCTTCACAAGCTGGTTACCTTGGTAACTTTTCCTCTATTGAAACATCCCTGTAGGGTCAGATATAAACAGGGAGTTGCTAGAAACTCCCTGACATAAAGAACCAAACGGTGACCGAGACGCAAGGATACTTCGAGGCAGTAGCCAAAATGTATGCCCACTTATATGCCCTCCCATGTGTTGGCTCCGCACATGCGCCCTTTGTTGCTACATCACACTCTGCTTGTTACATCCTACCGGGAACGTGCTTGAAAGGCTATGACATGTTAGATCAATTTCTTGACAGACTTGTGCACAAAGCACAACAATGTTTGGCGCTTCTACTAAACGTTGACAGACCATGCTATGGAGTCGGAGAGGTGCATCTTACCTTAGGAAGTAAGGCACTATGCAGTCTTTGAAAAGGAACGACCTAATTGTCACTTGTGGAATTGGGAACAAATTTTACACACTGTACCTCCCTTTTTCATTCGTTAGATGCCACACCTTTGGTTTCGCTTTCCCTCCCATTGCCACCTAGATAAATGCGGTTTAGTACCGGATATCGCATGACACTTGTAATATAATTAAACACACATGTTCATGAAGACTTTATTTTACACACATTGACGATGTACTTCTAGCGCGGTATTGGAATTCTTAAAACACATTTTTTAAGGATATTGCACGAGATCTACTGCATAGGATATGATTTTTATCTGATTTCATGCAGTAAAATACTTATTTGGTAAGTTGGAAGCTAATTAGCGATGGAAGTGTAATACTTTCTACTTACTATTAAATTTTCCTCTTAATTTCACTAGCCCAGCCGCCCAAGTCATACTTACCCAAAACACGAAAGCGGTTTCAGATTTCCGCCATCAAAATAATGTTTAAATGCATCTATTTGATCAGATGTTTCAGAAAACTGAGTCTTGAAGGTAGAAAGTTTTGGGTACTTTACAAACAACTGTGGGTCCACAAACATCTCTTTAAAGAAACTTGAGGTGTAAGGCTCGTGCCAGACACAGGCTCCGTCCATAAAATTGACACATTTTAAAAAGACAGTCGACAAGCTTCTTGGATTGACCGAAAGAAAAATACGTTTTTCTGAATAATCCGCCATTGTCAAAGAGTTGTTGCAGTAACGCAGCTGTTCTGTTTAATGACTGAAGTTCACTCAAAGGATCCTGAATGTTTGTTCAACTTAGAAACTTTAAATGCCTGTTAAAAAAGAAACAAATCTTAGGCATTCAAAACATTTACATTGTGACATACATCGCAGCTTATCCAAGTTTACACACAGTTAATGATCTGGGCTCTATTTCATAAAGATTACTTACGAATCTTCGTAACTAAAAGTTCGTAACTGACTTACGAAGAATTCGTTCGTATCTTACGTAGAATTAAAGTTCGTAAGTTACGAACGATTTAATAGTAATAAATGAAAAGTTCGTATCTTTTCTGACATTGAAAGAGGCTAATGTGACCTTTGACCCAAGCTTCGACACTTTTATCGTCTGCCGCGAACATCAGTAACAGAACGGAGAACGAAAAATGGCAAGTATATTGCTGGAAATAATGATCCTAGCATTCTGGCTTCGATCTTATAATGAATGCAGTAAAATATTTTGGTCTTATCCTTCGAATTTTATGGAAGTCTTCATCAAGTAGGGTATAATTAGTATACTTGGAGGTTTTTTTTCATTCAAGAAGTATGCACTTGTACGGTAGAACTCTAGCCCATACTAACTTAGTACTGTGTGTAGTAACGATAACGTTACCGTACCCCAGTCGTAAGAACTTTGTAAAAAACGGTTACTGTTGAAGTCCTTGTCAAGGCAAAGAAAGTGCATGATACTGTAGGTGCTTATCAAATTTAGCAGATTAAGAGCCCATAAGGTGGGTCCCGGGAAAATGCATGGGGTTAGCCAGTCAACAGCGATCGAGTTCTAGCCTATGATAGACGTACACTTTTCAGGTGGAGAACCACTCTACGTATACCAATTATAGGCCTAAGTCCCATTGACTTACACACAAAATTAGGCTACTTCCGTGCCCCCAAGCTCCCAGTAGAAGTTTTCAACCAGGACATGCCACCCCTCTGATCGATGCTCACAATCTCGGCTTTCATGGCGCTTTCAAAGTCATACCAAGGCCATTGAATCTTTGAGCTATAGAGCTTCGAATGATAGGGATGTGTTTCCTGCCATAAAACAGTAGCTTCTCAAAAATGGTATTTTACAGAGCAGATTAATACAAGAAAAATGGCACTAAAATTGGTCAGATTGCCTTGAATTTTGCACATTCTTTATTTCAGTTCATTGTCTACAAAATCCAAATGCAAAAACGATCATATTTTGTAAGTAAAACAGTCAGAAACAACATCCCCTGTAAAATTTTTATGGGACTTTGTCAGTCAGCAACATTTTCCCAGGTTCGAGTATTCCGGAGTGAGCTAGGCCTACCCACAGTTAATGAGTCTACCTCTAGCTTACGTTAGGCCTAACAGTTAGGCCTAGCCTAGTCCTCATTAAAGAACTATATATGGACCGTCGCATAATTGCTCCCTACGTATAGGGCCGGGGCATTTACTGGACTGTCCATACATATTCCTTTACTGAGGACTAGCTATGCTAGGCTAATTAAGTTATAGCCTCTTAGGCCTAATTAATGTTAGGCCTTGTCCTACTTATCTAGGCCTATTCAAATGTTTGAAAAATGTGGGAGGATATCAGGTCCAAAACCCCAAATGTAGTTGGGCCTGTGATATGCATTCATGTGGTAACCTTGTTTTTTCCCTTTAGATTTTGCGTATTGCAAATTAAGGCTACTAGGACTAGCCTAAACTGACATGGCTTATCTAGCTGGTGCTAGAAGTAGTACTAGCTTAGCCTAGGTGCAAGGCTTTATTAATTACTAAGGCCTACAATACACCTTATTCCCAACTTCAAAACCCAGGGCTACATACCTTACAGTCATGTATTGGTAAGCCTTGGCCTAAAATTGTGAAACCCTATAATTTGAGCCACAAGAAAACTTCTAAGTTTGGCTGTTAAGTATACTGTATAGTACTGTTAGTATGTTATTGCTAAGACTAGGGTGCCCCATTGGGAAACTTGGAGCTCAGGTAATTCAGCAGTTATGCTCTAGGCTAAGCCTACTCCAAATTGCTAGGCCTGTACAAGTTGCACTCCAGCCTAGGCCTATGTCTTGTTCATATATGATGTATGGGAATTTGAAGTCAACGTCTGATGATTAAATTACTAGAGAAGATTAAAAATAATAGCCTTATTAATGAAGAGTGGTTTTTTCACCCAAGTTGGCTTTAGCACAGGTTAGTAAAGGAAAAGAAAGTTTATGATAGCAGTTTAAAAGCTAGGGGCTCATCCTCTCGCTTAGGCTTAACGTTAGCAGTGTAGTAAGATTGGCTGATTGACTAGACCAACACCAAATTCCTGAATACTTACTATATTATAGCACAACGTAATTTTGTAGTCATACATAAGCTTATAACTATAAGCTTGCCTTTTTCTAAACTAAATTGGTAACTGAAAATTTGAACACCTTGGACATTTCAATATACAGTAGGCCTACGAAGTGAATGTTTGTCAACTCTTCAAACATGCAGAACTGAGTTGAAGTTATGGTACTGGTAGTTTGATACTCCAAGTAAGTAGGTTATTCTAGACTTTTCAATTGAAAAATGTAGCTTCAAACTTAAGCTCATAATTTAGAGGTTTTCTACAATTCTGTATTTCACAGGATGCTCAAGAACTGAAAAAGAGTCGCCGTGAGCCCAATTTTTCAGAAGAAGAGCGGGTATGTTTGTTGAACTTTGTTCAACAACATAAGAGCAAACTGCTGGGAAAAGCTGGGCGGCCTGGCCATGGAGATGACAAAGTATGAGGTATTATAATGCTCTGTGTGGTAGGGTGAGAATTTTGGTACATTATTCAAATGGTAGCATCAAATTAAATGTGAGGAACATGTCATAAAGGGAAATCAAAGCAACGATTGAAAGGCCAGAATTTAAAGCCAAAGTTTATAGGGGGGAGAGATGGGTACAGTGGCGTAGCTAGGATTTTTTCCGGGGGGGGCAAAAGTATGAAATTTTCCCCAATTTTTTCCCAGTCAATGTGTATGTATTTCATATAAAAAATGCAAATTTACAAGTATAACAACATTACCATGTCATTATGTAATATTACCTGCATTTTTAATCTTAAAGTATAACATAGAGCAATTGGAATTAACAGCTCTTAGTATATTATTTTGGTCAATAATATCTGGTTTATTTGTATGTACTAATGCAGTGGCGTACCCAGGATTTCTCTGAAGGGGGAGGGGCATGCAGAATGATCTAAGGGGAGGGGTGTCCAGAATTTTTTGACACAAATATTTGGTGCAAGATTGGTGCATGCAAATGCTGCAAGATTTTTTACTTTGACAGGAACAGTGTAAAAAGGTGAATCATGGTGGCTCATGAGGATAAAACTGAAACTTTTGTGTTTTTACGTGCATTCTTATGCCATTTTTGCTACCTTACAAAGTAAACCTTGATATTAAGTTGGCACACTTTTGGGAGTCAAAATAAAAGAGTATTGATCTATATAGGATTTGTGGTAAGCAGCCTTCCCTGGCCAACAAACTAACTGAACATGCTAGTAGGGTTAATACTCTTCCATTAAGCCTTGTTTTTCAAGAACAATTAACTTTGTATGTATTGCCTCAACATGACAAGGTTTTCAAATGCATTTGCAAACAAAATTGTATGACAACATGCAGTATTGTAAGCTGTAGAATGAAGTATGTTGAGTTTGTGTTTGTTGTTGATGTAGAGAGTCAAAAAATTGACACCTAAAATAGATTTGTTAAAGAAAGGGGATTTTCAAGTACTTTGAAATCAATCGCCCAGTTCACAGCAGAAAAGAATCAAAAGAACTTCAAGTTGCTTAATTTTGATGGAAAATTCTCAAGACTATTTGGTTTACCTGTTTTTTTTTTTTGGTTGGCTTCTTAAATCAGTTTCCAACTTCACCTATCTGGTTCTCTTATGCATGGTATCATACTTTTTTGTAGGTATGAGTACAAACTTGCAAATATGTAACTATTACTCATTCAATGCCCAAAGGTATTCATCAGTATCAACTGTACTATTGATGTTATTTTTTCATTGTTAAGGTTGAAGAAAGAAAGGCCAAGTACTGGAGGCTATGTGCAGAGGCTATAAAGGCAGCAGGAGGCCAAGAAAGAAGCTGGAAGAAAGTGCGAAAACAGTGGTTTGACCTGAAGGACAAAGCCAAAAGACTAAAGCATGAAATGAGGGTAACAGGTAATTTAGTAAACAAGAATTGATATTTGAATACACTGAGTTATCATAAAAGAGGAGCTATATTAAATCCAAGAAAAATGATAATTTGGTAACATCCCCCCTTAAGCAGAACGGAGATCTAATCTGTGACGCTACCAGAAAGGCTGAGATTTTACTAATCCAATGTAAATCTGTCTTTACCCCAAAGACTGACTTATTTTAGGTCATTCTTTAAAAAGTTATCAGAGAGAAACATCTTGTCTACCCCACTTGAAATAACAAGTGATGTAGTTGCCAACTTGCTTAATAACATTGACACCTCTAAAGAAAGTGGCCCTGATAACCTATCAAATATCTACCTAAAGACTTGTGCTCAACAATTAGCACCAGCCCTTTCCCTAATATTTACTAGATCCTTAACCTCAGGATGACTCCCAGAAGCATCTGGTTGAGAATTACCATCCAGTTTCTCTCACCTCTGTCACCTCTAAACTGCTGGAGCATATTATTTGTAAACATCTCTTGGACCACTTAGATCCTAATGGGATCCTTTAATACCAAACTAAATCATGGCTTTTGGAAAGGTTTCTCACAGATGATTTGCTCAAACAGTATGATAAAAATGTTCAAACAGATATTATCATACTTGATTTTTCCAAAGCCTTTGATATGGTCCCACAGTATAAATTGTTATATAAACACCAAACTTATGGTGTTGATAAAAATGTGTTGCATTGGATAAGAACTTTCCTCCCGCAACAAAAGACGCCAGCTGTCGTTGATGGCGAATTTTCTGATTATGCTTCTGTTGAGCCAGGTGTCCCCCCAGGGGACAGTCCTTGGGCCACTTCTATTCTTGTGCTACATTAATGAGCTTAGCCAATTGTGTTTCCTCCCAAGTGAGGTTGTTTGCTGATGACTGTCTCCTGTATAGGCTCATAAGAAATCAAAGTGACCACATTGCCCTACAACATGACCTACAAAGTTTTACTTTTTGGGCTTAAACATGGGGTTTCAACTCAAAGAAATGCTACTTGCTGAGGACCTGACCAAAAATCATCTTTCTACTATACCATAGAAAATAGCATACTTCAGCAATCAAAGAACAGCCCCTATTTGGGTGTCACCATCTGGGACGATTTTAAATGGTCAAGTCATATAAACAAAATTGTCAGTAAAGCAGGTGCTATGTTAGGTCTTATTAAAAAGAAATCTTAGACATTGCCCTATGGACTGTTAAAAACTAGGGTACATTTCCTTGGTTCAAAGCAACCTGGAGTATGCTGCCACTATATGGGACCCCCACAAACAAGGGGATATAGAGACCGCTTGGAAAACGACCAATGAAGGACTGCAATATTTATAATTAACAGATTTCACATTGCTCCCATTTTTCATCACAGGAGGAGGACCCAAACCATCCTCTTCTGGCTCCCTGCAGCTAGCCATGGAGGTTGTGGCAAGGGAAGCATTGGATGGCATCAGAGCCCAGTCAACAGAAGTTGACCCATTGAGTCATTCATCTCTTGAAATGTCACAGGTACAGTAATTTGTAAACGTCTTATTGCTGACAGGAACAGTGCCTTTGGTTCAAATGAAAAAGTTGAATCACCTAAGCAAAAACAGCCTACTTTAAGGGTGGAGTTGGCTTTGTGGTTTGAGCGTACTGCCTTGCATGCTGAAGTTCCGGGATCAAATCCCGGTGGAACCACTTGGTCATTTTGCAGGATCTAAAAAATTAACTTGTTCGGCATAGCTGTTCACAGTGATGCTGAGGGGGTTTAAAAATTGGCGAATTACAAAACTGGGTATTTGGTTGTCCATTTCAGGAAGTCGTCTGCTTGCTCAGTTCAGCTGTTGAGCAGTGGTGCAGAGCAAGAAACCTCCATCCCCACCCAGCCTTTGGGAAAGTGCATGGCTAAAGACTGGGGATATGCTCACGTCGGTCAGATGGGGACGTTAAATGGCGGTCCTGAGGGCAGGATTGAGAGCGATTAGTATACCTCTGCCTCGTTACCTCTGAGCACTAGTCAAAAAGAGAAGGCGAAGTTTGCCGGTGTTCATCCACGCTCACTCTGGCATAGGGTCCTTGATGAGCCTAATGGCTTCCTGACCCTCAAAATTTAATTAAACCTTGATAACAATATGGTTAATTATGTCCAGTTTGATGGAAGAATGAAGGCACCTTGTTTCCATTGTGCTAGTCTCTTGACATTTCCAGAGTAGCTTCATGGGTGAATGCAGAATTTTCCTGAACTTGACTTTTCCAAAGGATCCTGCTATAAACCAGTTGTAGAAAACCATGTATGAAAACCATGTATGCTGGGATTAATTGAATGCTCTTTATAGTTGTTTAGCATTGTTTAGATGGCTATAAAATTAAAAAAAAGTTACTTTCTTTTCCTCAGGAATCATCTCAAGAAGAAACAACTACTTTACCACCACCTCCCTCATCATCAATTGCTAGCAGCTCATCCCAAGTAAGACCAATGGAGACATCAACTGGGATTGCAACGGACTCACTTGTTGCTTTGAAACAACAAGTGAACCAGTTGCAGTCCCAGTTAGAGATGCTGGGAACCCAGCCATCATCTCTACAAAGAGCCACGGAAATCCGCCAACTCAAATTTCAGGAGGAACTCCTGAAACTTGAGAAGAAAAAGGTGGATTTCCAGGCTCAGTCTTTAGAAATCCAGAAGAAGATGCTGGCCACCCTGGAAGACCTTAGCTCCAAAGTACTGCTCAGATCAATATCTGAGCAGTAGTGAAGTTTGTATAGAGTACGTGTACCTCAAGTCTAAAATTTTAAAAAAAGAGCATGAACTACCAGAGCACCATCGGTGCTGATGGCTCAAACCTGTTGAATTAGTGCACAGTGATGACTTCCAGTGCCAAGAAAATCACTCCCCATGCAATGGGTACAGGGACTGTACTTGTCATACATGGCTATTCTTTCTTGAACAGATGTACCCACAATTAAGAATGTTTTAATTTCTCTCAGGTAAAATGAAAAGGAACTTAATACTTTTTGGAATGATTACCTTTCTCTTAGGTATAGCCTTAAAGTGAGAAGCCTCTGTTGCCTTGCTTTCTATTTTTACAGAAATCAGAAAGTCTAGTTAGCATGAAGCATGAAGCAAGCAGTAGTACAATTAGTAAGCAACAGCTTCCTCTCTATATGAGCACAAGAAAAAAAATTGACCCTCCTCATCCAGCCCTATGTCCAGTGACTGATGTGTCCAAGTTTCGTTTCAATTTGTCAACAAATGTGCCCCTGAGAGCATTTAAGGCAATTATGAACAGACATGATAGACAAATGGATAGACAAAGTGACAGTGGAAGATCACAATAGCTCAAACAGCTCTTTGAGCTGGTTTGAGCTAAGAAGTAAGTGAATAAATTTTAACACTTAATATCTCAACAATTGAGCGACTTGATGGGAGTTTGATGAATAAGATTCATTTTGCAACCTCTAAAATATATCATTAGGCTAACTCCTCTGATACTCCAAAAACCCTGATTTTGAGGCCTTTTTCAGGGTCTTTCCACTTCATTAATTGCTTATTAAGATAAAGACTCCCTGGCCCAGTGGACCATGAAATTGCAGATAGGGTGCCAGAAGACTCTTCTCCATAAAGACATATTGTGACTACATAAGGAAGCTTTGTGCTGTTTTCTCAGGGTAGTCAGTCAAAGAGCAGAGTGGTCAGTGGGAGCTGAGAGCATTATTTACACTTCACCTAAGCAACCGTGAAGGTGCTATATGGAAAGCATCGGGTTGGATTTCATCATGTAAATTCCAAATTCTATACTTGAGGTACACATACTCTAAATGTCTTTATTGCGTCACAAGTTTGGTCTAACGGTAGAGCATCCGCCTCTCACACGTAAGGTCCTGGATCGCTTCCCAGGTCGAGTCATACCAAAGACTCTAAAAAAGGAATCTAGCTACTGCCGTTGTGCGTTATGCTCGCCATAAGCAATGGAGTAGGGAAAACAAGCCAATGAGCCACAACTGGAAGAAAGGCCGTGGCCGGCTCGACTTGAACCAATAGGTTGGGAACTGGGCGGTAAAACTCCATCTAACCAACTATTGTATTTATCTGACCTGCCAAATTGTCATTTTTCGTACAAATTTTATTGAAGACGTTACCATACAGGTTTCCCCATAAAATACAATTTATGGGGTTTGTTTGTTTTTCAAGTTGGAAACATTCCTGCAATATTCAGTGCTAGGTGTATCTGTTCATCAAAATTTTTGTGCTGTCTGCCATTGGCATCTAGAATGCACTGAATCTTGATTCAATCACAAAAAAAAAAACTGCATGAAATGTAACCTTATAAGTCAGTTTGTGCAGTTTCTCATTCACATACAGTAGCAGTGTACCACTTAAATATGAATTTATATTACTGTATGTACTGTTCATATAGTCACACTGCTTTACAGAAACGCAAGGTTTTGCTTGGTGCCTGATATGTCTCCATTTTAAACATAGTTAGCATGCCGATTGGATCCTCCATAAAGTGTTGATTTAAAAACCTTTCTATTTTCTAAGTGAGGTATTGCTGGAGAGTGTAGTAATATCACTGCATCAAGGTTGTTGGAAACAATTTCACAGTGCATGGACAGGATTCCAAAAATTATAGAGAATTCCTGAACCTAAAATTCATTGACTACATAAAGTATCCAGAAAAAATTCCTCTTCAAGGAAGTGAGAACTATCTCAATAGCTTTTCCCAGTGGGAACATGCTATTTACAAAGCAATGCAGATTTTTCTTGAGATTAAGTGCATTACATGGGAAATTTGTATGTCACTTCGACAGACATTGCATTTAGTCTATTTACCGTCACGTGTATCTTTGACGCAGCTTCATGTAATATTAAGTAACATTGCTTGCTATACCCTCTGTGGTGTAGAATAATCCTAAATTTACAGGAAAGGTATTGGAATATTCCAACAGTATCAAATTTCAAGGGCAAATAGAACATTCAAGTTTAAAGACAAACAAAAGGAATGTGACACAATGTGCCCACATTACGTAATTTTCTGTGACTTTGTTGAAAAGTAAAGGTATGTTTTAACAATTAACAAAAAATGTAAGCCACTGGATTATGTCTTGAAAAATCCATCTGTATGCTTTTCATGTTGTGGCCTGGAGTTTTCAAGGCTACGTGACTATGCATGGGTATTATTTGCCAAATTGTATAATTGGGCAAAGAAGGAATTCAAGTTTATATTTTACAGGGTGCAAATTTGAAAAACCAGAAAAGGTGGATTTTTCATTCAACAACAATGTAAGGTTGTTATTTGAGAACTTTATTGCCATCTTTCTGTAGACTGAGTAAAAAAATCCATCTTTAAATTTCATGTATTCATCTGTTTATAGCTTTACAGTACATCGTAACCTTTGTTCCATTACAATCCTCTGATGCAACTTGTTAAAGAGTTGGTGCTCAAAAGAGTTTTTCCTAAGTTTACAAGTATGTTAATACCCAAGAACATAACATATGAAATACACCCCTTAAAACAGTCCGGCTGGGGCCACTGAGGCATTAAAACCCATGCCAGGAGCTTCCTGGGGCTTTGCCCCTTGATCCCCCCCCCCAGGGGTCCGAAGGCGGTTCCATAAAAGTCACCCAAGATGGGCACCACACTAGTCTTAGCTTGCTCATCTTCTAGGTTTGTCATAATTCAAACCACCTTCCCCCCTGAAGTTCAAAAGAAATCTTTGCCCATGCATGCCTTTTTTAGTGATTCCTTGCCAGGTCAAAGTTCAGTGAGTTTATTAGCCCAAAGCAAGATAATGTTTTTCATATGATCCTGGTTTACAAGGAATTGATTTCATTTAAATTTCTTAAACTTAAGGAGGAGACTGCAAGCAGGAGTATGACATAAAAAAGCTCACAATGATATTGCTTGCATAGGACTTGCATATTATTAACCACAAGGACTTTGCTTGATACTAATTTCTACCATAGTGACCAATGAGAAAATAAAGCAATATTTACTTTTCTCAACCTGGATGATAAAGGGGAGCTTGATGCGTGTTCCTTTTGAAGTTAAATGTTACACTCATATCAACAAAAGTAGGTTAAAGACACAAATGGTTACTTTAAGGAAAGGGATAAGATTTACCATTCCAAAAAGGAAGAGAGAGATGTGACTGAATGAAATATGGGTGAAATTCTTTTAAAGGGCCAAACCTCTCACCCCAAACTACAATTTTGGAACCCAGGTACCGAAATTCTCAATTGGCTCAGCTCTTTGATTGACAGCTAATTCAAACAATGCAGAGTGCCAAAGCTTATATTACACAGCATGAACGGTATTGAGAGTGTTTTTATAGTATAAATTGAGTATTCCTGTACTCACCCTGAAGCAATAAACTGAGATCGTGTCTGGATGAGGATGCATTTCAGACAATTGTGGGAGGGGCTTCAGTAAGAAGGTTAGGAGAACTGGTACTGTTTGGGGTGAGAGAAATGGGCCTTTAAGGAACAAAGGTATGTCATATTAAATGTTACTTTATAGAATTACAAAATGAAACAGAGAGCCATCACTGTCATGACTAAATTCATGAGAAAATATGATACATCAAAAATAGAAGGTTGAGTTTGAGCTTTTATTTTTCTCTTCATTGTTCTGTTCAAGCAGTTTGAAGTTGCATCAATCGGCCAGCCAGGTCCCTACGTACTCTTTTGAAAAATGAAATTCCAGACTTTATGCAGACTGAAATGGAAAAGTGCCAGGAGGTGCAGCTGATGGGCCCAGATAGTGAAGGTTACCCATCCTTCAAGGGCATGTTTTCATTTAGTGTTTTCATACCTTGACATCAAGGAGCAGATAGCACAGATTTTGCCATCAAGTGAGGCTGGAGCTTCGAGCCAAAACATACCTATTTCTCACAACTCTGGTATCACTGGTTGAGGAGATTAAATCACATGTATTCCATAAAAGAATCTAATAGCCTTGTATACCCGTATGTAAACATCTTGGTAAGGCTCAAATTAAACATTAAAGTCTCATCATTTTGATCAGAAAAGAAGTTCTTTTCCATAATTGCTTCCAGTCATTGGCCTATAATTCACAATAACATGAACATTCATATAAGATGAGCATTCTCTTCCCTTATTAGCCAACCAATCTTTTTTGTTCGTGAAGTGGCTTTTGGTTCTTTCTGCTCCCTCATGTCAAAGGGTATGAAAAATCAGGGTTATCCATACCCTCACAACAGAAGGGTTTACTTGACTAGGGCCCAGAGTGAACATATAAACATGTCTCCTCCTAGTTGATGATAAGGTGGGTCTCTCAAGTGCTTTATCTAAACTGGATAGAGGAAGGGGAATTAACTTGCAAAGCCCTGAAAACTGAAGATGATTTGATCTGAAAGTACTTGAAACATTTTTTTTTGTTTTTCTTCAACCTTTTCACAGCTCACAGCCAGTGTCTATTACTTACACAGTGCCTTTTTCAGCCAAGAGGTTGAAAGCTATGTAGTAATTGTATCACATTTGTTATACCTCCAACCTGTACAAGATTACCTGATTTATTTAACCTTCAAATATGAAGACATCCAGGATTAAGCATGTTTGTTGATTTTTTTAATATTCCTTTTAAATAAATCATGATTTAAATCAAATAAATCAATTTAAATCAGATCTTTTTATTTAAATCATGATTTCAGTATCAATTAAAATCATGATATAAATCGTGAATTATATCAACTCGAATGAAAGTAAACAACCCTGGGGTTACACTATGCAAACACAAGCTCATTATGCTGAAATTAAAATTACTTTTAAAACATATGCACCAATGCCCCCCCCCCCCCTTAATTACCAACTATCTCAGCTCAAAATATTTCAAATAAACTGTCAATGTGCACTATAGCTTTCAAGAGGATAATGACAGCAACACCACATTGGGGTGACTACATCTATGCATTGTGTTTTTCAAGCAAAGTAAGCTTTAAAACAAGTAATCTCTGTGTCCTAAAACTGAGTTGGAAAAAGCTAGCACACAACTACTTCTTTTATTTCTGACATGAGAAAGACAAACTTTATTTCCAATTTTGAAATACAAAGGATGAAGTTCAAATATCTATCTGGTGACCCCCCCCCCCAAAAAAAAACATGACCTCCTCCTCCCCTCATAATCACAGCCATGCCCAATCTCCCTTGAAATCTAATATGTGGTTCTCAAGATATAGAAGCAAGTAAAGTTTATACATTTTCAACACAAAGTGAACTTGAAGCAAGCGCATGAATAAAACATCATATCCTCACATTAATGGATTTTTCATTTGTTAACTTTGCAACCAATTTTCTCTCCAACAATCCTGTATTATCAAAATGCGACTGCACAAGTGGCATGAGAACTTTCCAAACTTTGCATCCATCACAGAGAGGTCCTACCTCTATTACCTTGAAGGTCATCAAAACACGAAAAACAAAGGAAAGCAAAGCAGTACTGTACTTGTCATTGTGAGGAAATGTTAATACCTCTGCTGCCATCAAGCTCATTTAGGATTACAAATGTAGTGACTTCATTTACTGATATCTCTAGAAATACATGTCTGATTTGAATGGAAATTTTACCATGTTGTGCAGATTTAGTTCTTCTTTTGCATACAAAATTTGAATTTTGGCATTAACTTTCCTTTTCAGACTCTTTCCTGTTATCTCTTAATCCACCCTACAAAATCTGTTACAGTAAAGATCAAGCCCTGGCAGTTCAAATTCTCATAACCGACTTGCTTAAGCTTCTCCAAAAACTCTCTAGAATTCATCCTCATCTACACACATTCTTAGTTTATTGCTTCAGGGTGCATTTACAAGACCCCAATTGTGTGATTAAAACAGTAAAGTACATGGCAACATATGGGTGCTGTGTAGTAAATTATTTTAAAGTAATATGAGCTTCAGGAAACCACGTTGCCAAATTTGCAACTTCATCAATTGCGAAACCCACTTCAGGCCATCTGGTAACAACTTCACTATCAGACCCCCCAGTCTCACTTGTGACTCACATAACGTCATTTACATCCTTTACTGTACCAAATGTCAACTAGGCAACTATGTGGGAGAAACCGCCACTCCCTTCAGGATGAGATTTAACAACCACAAGAAATCCATCCGAGACAAATGGAGTGGCTTCCCAGTGGCGGAACATTTTAATTCTGAGAATCATAACATTTATGACATGAAATGCGTCCTTGTAGCTTCAGGATTTAGATCTGCTTCGGAAAGAAAAAAAACAAGAACTGAAGTGGATCCTCCGAGTTAAATCATTTAAATCCGGCTTAAACAGAGATTTGGGACTACTTAAGGGATATTCCTTCGTTAATTCTTTGTAACTTTTTTTTAGGATACCTTATCAGTTAACTATCTGAAACTATTTTCTCGTTCTTCTCTACCCTAAGTTTTCTCATCGATATTATTAAGAATGATACTCTTAGAGATTTGTTTCTCCTGTCTATAGTAGGATCTCACTGTAATAAGCTTCGTCAAGTTTTCGTTTTCTGGCACTATAGATACATTTTTTAATTCTTACTCCAGAGGCTCCTCGTCGCTCTTCATAGCTCTGCGCGCCTCTCTCTTTGTACTGTACTTCCTTTGTAACTAAGGCCGAGTCATGCGCGCGTATCAATAACCCACTCCCAGTGCTTGGGCAGTAACGCTTTTACCTCACGTGAAGATCCTTGATTATGACGCAACACGATGCGCGTCTTTATTATTTCGTAACATTCTTCTTTATTATTTCGTAACGATCTTATCTCTGCTTTTAACGCAATCTGCCATTTTGTATGTTTAAATTTTAAGCTTTGTTCATTTGTCACCGAGGAAGGCCCCAAGTGGGGCGGAAATATCTGACTACAAAAAATTAGTACTCTCTTTTGTCCATCTTTGTCTCTTCGGATTTTCCTCTAATTTTATATCTTCAGGAGTACACGTGGATCTTTTACTTAATCATTGCTTATATATATATATATATAGGTCGAAAAGAGGTAGTAAAAAGTGCTTAAAAGTTTGCGGAAAACTCCACGACGTTTCGGGTATAAACCCTTCATCAGGTGGCAAAAACCAAACTGAACAACCAACAGTAACAATTGGACACGACAAACATCAAATCCGAAGCGATCGCTGTAAAAACAGAACCGGACGAAAGTGACTGTCAGAAAACATGAGTGCGAAGGATGAAACACAAATCAAAAAAAGAAAAAGAGCGTCCTGGATGAAAAAATGCACGTAAAAATCGAACATGTTCTTAAAAAAGGGAAAACAGGAGACAAAAACTAGCTCCGGAAAAAAATTGTAAATAAGGCCTACACAGAAAAAAACGAGCACGAACGGGTAAGTGTAAAAGGAGTAAAAACTGGTACAAAAAGGGGTGAATATTACAAAAGGTCAATTCTAACGTTAAGCCCGTGTGGAGCGAGAGTACCTAGCCTCATGATCAGTCGGTTTTCAGCACTAAGGCGGTCACGATCGGAGCCTCGGCACATTACAGCTGCCGTAACGGTTAAATGCTGTATTGAACAAGGTGAAGGGGATTGAAATGTGCAGCCACCGGGTATCCATGGAGATTCTGTTTGATGGACCCTAAGGTGCTCGGTGACTCGATCCGCGAGGCGGCGCTTGGTCTCTCCCACATACAACGAGTTACATCTCCCACAAGCTAAAATATACACTACATTTGAGGAAATGCAGGAGAATCTTTGTTTGACAATAAAGCTGTTGCCGTTGGGGCCAGAAATGTTGACGAGGTCGTGTTTGCCGACAACTGGACATGTATTACACCTCGGACGGTTACATGGAAAGGTACCAGCCGTGTCGTCGAAAGAAGTTTGTGGGTGGGAAGCCCGAACTAAATGGTTGGCTAAATTTTTCTCAACTCTAAAGGCAGTGATGGGGGTTCCGGGAAAACATCACGGGTTGAAGGGGTCTTGTCGGAGCAACTTTACATTTTTTGTGGATAGCGTGTAAAATAGGACGGATCGAAGGGTGATAAGAAATAACTAAAGGAATACGTAGATTGGTACCAGATTTGCTCTTTTTCTCCAAGGCTTCCTTTCTGCTGGTTCCTTGAATTCTGCGTAGGGCATTAGAGAGGATTTTGGCAGGGTACTGGCGTTTTCAAAAAAGGACAAAATTTCTTCAGAGGCAGTAGAGAAGTCAGAATCCTCCGAACAAATTCGTCTGGCTCGCAAGAGCTGGGAATAAGGGATAGATTTAGTGCAAGATTTGGGGTGATTGGAAGGGTACAAAAGGTAGTTATGCGAGTCGGTTGGCTTAAAGTGTAGGTTAGAGGTAATTGTACGGTTGTTGATGGACAGTTTAAGGTCGAGAAAAACAACAGATGAGTCCGAGATACAATGGGTAAATTTCAAAAAGGGGCAAAAGGAATTAACAAAGTCGATAAAAGTTTCTAAATCACGACGGGATCCAGAGGCAACTCCTACAATATCATCAATATACCTTTTGTAAAGTATAGGTCGTGGCCCGGTATACTGAGAAAAAAGTTGGTCTTCAAAGTGGCCCATGGTCAAACAGGCAACAGAGGGACCCATTTTGGTTCCCATGGCCACTCCTTTAACTTGACGAAAAAAACGCCCATTAAACTGAAAACAATTTTGCTTGAGAACAAGTTCCGTTAAACGTAGGAAGGTGTCAGTCGGTACAAGGGGATCACGCCGGATAGCTGTTAAGGCAGCATTATGAGGAATTGACGTGTAGAGGCTGGACACATCCATGGTGAATAAAAGACGTTCTCCACAATTTTCAGGAAACTCAAAGTCACGAATAAGTCTCAAGAAATGTGGCGTGTCTTGAACAAACGACGGCAAAGCTGAAACTAAAGGGGAGAGCACAGAATCCACATACTCAGAAATAAGTACGGTGGGGCAGCTGTGTGAGGAGACGATAAGTCTGCCAGGGTTGTTGGCTTTGTGGATTTTGGGAAGCAGGTAGAAGTTAGAAATCTGTGGGCAAGGGTGGAGTAGAGAAGTAGCGTTTTGGGGTAGTTGTTTATTGTCCATGAGTTGGGTCAAAGTGTTTTTAACTAACTTGTGGCACTCAGGAGTGGGGTCAGCGGGAAGTTCTAAATAAGCACTTTGGTCGGATAGCTGTTTGTTGGCCTCAGCAATATACAGGTCCTTCCGCCACACCACGACAGCACCACCCTTGTCAGCTGGTTTAATAATGATATCCCTGTTACTTTTGAGGGATAAAATGGCATCTCGTTCTTCAGGACGAAGGTTACGCAGTGCGGTCATTTTAGGGGGGAGGAGATCGTTGACATCTTTGTAAATGGTATTGATTACATTGTCAAGGGTGGGATTTTCTCCTGGCTTCTGGGCGTCCAGGAGGAACGGACAGGGTTGGCGGGGTTGGGAACTTCCTCTGAGGGGGTATCATCCTGATGGTCTGTTATCCCGAAATGGTAGCGAAGGCGGAGTTTCCTGCAGAAAGACGAAACGTCTCTGCGTATGGAAAACTCATCAGGAAGGGGGTTCAGTGGAACAAAGTTGAGACCTTTCGCTAAAACTGAGCGCTCAGAGGAAGAGAGTTCCAGATCGGGCGGAATAGTGACTACAAGCTTGGTGTCTGACTGGTTATTAATGTTCGGTTCGAATTCGGTGGACGGGGATTTGGGCAACAGGCTAGCCAAGGTCCTGGCTTTGGAGTCTTGTAGGAAGTTATATAGTCTACGATTGTAAATATGAATAAGGAAGCGAACTTCTGCAGCTTGGGGTAAGGTTTCCAAAAGAAGTGACTTTTTTTCCTCAATGGTAGTGTCAAAAGAAGCCTTCTTCCTTTCCATGCTACGAATGGTAGAACGTATCAGACTAAAAGAACACGAACGTAAGTATCGTGAGTGTCCCGTCTAAAATGAAAATCGTACTCGGACTGAACGTGAAAATTAAGTCTGAAACCTCTTGGAATTACATGTCTACGAAGACAAGTTCCCAAAAATTAATGTGGCTGGCAAATCTGGTTTTACCAAAGGTGGCCATGGCGAGAGAATAAATAATGGGAAAACTTTGGGCTGGGTAGTAGGAAACTTCCTCCGTAAATCTCCTGCGGAGATTCGAAACGAAATGTTTTAGGCTAGGCATGAGTCCGTGAATAAAATGAAAGTTAGGTTCTGTACACGTGCTTGAAAATGGACACGAGGAAACTGTAAACTGTACGACAGGAGACCAAAACAAAAGGGAAAAAAACGAATAATGATGATTAACTAAGAAGGGAGGGTTCTACTGAGCAAGGGATGGGAACATGGGGTAAAAATGTGCAGCTGGAGTGAAAAAGTACTAAAAATTACAACAGTGCTCCGCAGCATTTCGACCTTATATATATATATATATATATATATATATATATATATATATATATATATATATATATATATATATATATATATACATACATATATATATATATATATATATATATATATATATATATATATATATATATATATATATATATATATTTAGGTGATGAAATCCACGTATGCCCCATACAAGTATTACAAAAGTAAAGATGGCCGCTGGGCCGGTTGACATTTCGGAACACGTAATAAACAAACACTAAATAGTACTACGATACGGCAAAACGGATATTTCGAACACTCCTATGTTCCTTATCGACGTATGTAGCAATGATTGAAACCTGTATAAAGGCTGCATAACTGATAAAGAACTAGGTCGTAGGCCTAATCAGGGGTTGTGAAAACTTTAATCACTGATTACAGTTTCCACAACCCCTGTCAACAGCTCCTTGGGACATTTCATCTGTGCCTTCGCATTGGAATGATTGCTTTTATATAATACTTCATAGAAATTTATTAAAGAAGATGTTTAAGCAAAAATAAATTTTCATATGTGAAAGAGAAACAAAATCTACACACTGTGGTGAAATTTTTAAATTGGACCTTTACTTCTCGACAAATTAGAAAAATAATGAGGTCACAAGATTTGTCTTCCAAAGTGATCTTGAGGCAGGAGAAAAATGACGCCCTCAAATTGACAATGAATACTTTCTGTCCCTTTGTTTTTCAGGCTGTTGGATTAACTTTGAAGTTAACAGGAATGGGATCTCCTTGTGGAGATTGCAAATTTGGAAAGCTTTAATGCCCAACATGCAATCTCATCCTGATAATATCGGATTGTTGGGGTAAAATGGACTGTGAAATTGAAAGGAAAACAAAATGCTGTCCATTAATGTGAAGGTATGATGTCATAAGTCACTATATGCTTGCTGCAAGTTCAGTTCTTGTTGAATTGTGACAATTTTTCTTGCCCTTTTCTTGAGAACCACATATCGTGTCCGCGTATCGGGTTGAGCTGTGTGGCCACTGAATAACCAAAAGGAGCCTTTTGTTTGAAAGACCTCATATGGTTAATGACTTAGTCTACGAGTCGACACTTATTCTGTTCCACATGCGATGAGTAACAAATTAAGCTTAAAAAACTAAAATGTAACCTGTTTATGATAATGGAGATAATATGGTAATCAACTATAATAATGTAGCCGATGGAACTTGAAATGTCAATGAGAGTATTCTTGCCAACTACTGTTGCATCTTGTTAGTGATGAAGGTACCTGGTGAACTAAATGGTTATTTACATTTTTATCGATTCTGAAGGCTCTTACAGGGGTTTAGGGAAGTTTCGCAGTCTGACAGGTCCTGCCAAAGTGCCTTAATGTCTCTGTAAAGGGCAAGTCTGATCGGGTTTACCTATGTGTGACAGAAAATGATTGACATAGGCTATGGGCAAATTGGCCGAATGTTTCGATTTTTGTGGAATGCTTTCGCCTTAAGTGGTTCTTTGGATTAGGTGAGGGGTGTCACAGCGGAAAGAAGGACATGATTTGCTCAGAAATTATTGCGAAGTCAGAACCCTTTGAAGACATTCTAAATTCTGGCACTCAAAATTTGATCATACTGAATAGGCTTATTGCATAATTTTGGAAAAATTGGATGGCAGCAGTAGGTAGTTGGAATCTGTAAAGTAGAAGTGTAAGTGTGACATGATTTAATGGTTGGAGATGGACATTTCGGGGTCTAAGAATAAATTCTTGATCGGCCTCAAAAAATACAGAAAGATCCAAAAACATAGATTAAAGAATTTTATTCATGGCATCTTGTTTCTGTTTGTACAATACTCTCAATGTAATGTTTTACAAATTTTAGGTCAAAGGTCAGTATACTGAGTAAATAGTGCTGAGAGTAAAGCAAAAATAGTTCAAATTTTTCTGCATTCTACATAATGTTTTTTAGCCTCGAAAGTCGTGATCATTGTGAATATGAAAAGAGACGAATTTAAATATGGCCGAAAAAAGTACGTTCAGCGACTCACACATCAGGATGATTTCATAGATCACACATTTTTTAAACTGAATAAGGCTTTGAGATTCTTTTGAGGACGATAACTATGCAATACCTACGGTGCTATTTGGATGTTATGTAACAAATAGAAACTTTGAAAATTACTTAAAATTAATCTTAAGAACTCTTCTCTGATTTAATCTGATGTGCATCTATCAGGAATTTCACATGACACTTCCACGATTCTAAGCAAAGGGTCAGAACTTCTCAGTTCTCTCTTATCTGAAGCATGCAGCCTTTGATGAATCTCGCGCCCCACAGCCTGAGACGGTTAAGGTGTTACTTGGGCAAGTACACTTTTCAATGTCGTATAGCTCGCCCGACGGGCACTTGTCCTAGGAAAGTCTCCACCAAGAAATATTTAAAGTTAACAAAATAGATATGCATGTGGCCAATGTCACTTAAAGAACGGCTAGCCCGATAAACACGTAACGTAAAAAAATAATGTGGAAGCATGCGTGAAGCTAAATAATCTTTTCCTCTCACTCTTCTCCTTTCCCCTTTCTCCCCGTTTCTCACTTTCTTCTTTTCTAAGTGTTTCCCTTTTCAACCCGGTGAATTGAGCTCATTTTTCCAGCCGAACCAGTCAGGGGCACTTCCCCATGCCCCGGATGATACGCTACTGCTACGAATCAATTAATAAAAAATAAGTGTAAACCGAAATTTTCTCAAAAAGTGTGAACACTTCTCGGAAACGTTAAAAATCGACAACAACAAAAGGAACGTTTTGGCAAGCCGGTGTACACGGTTGCACTGTCGTTTGTGTACATTGTCGTTAAAATATGCATGCACATTGCCGTTTAAATGATTAATGCTTACAATATAAATATATGATAGCGTGAACGGAGCTTATCAGAATGAAAATTTGTAATAACAACTACTTACAGCAGTCTGTCTCAACAAAGTAACGTCAGAACAACGGTAGTATTGATGTTGCATAGTGGTAAGTAACAGACTATAGCCGTGTTCCCATTTGATCCAGAGAGGTGGATCTTGATCTACCGAGGTGGATCAAACACTAATGGGAATGCAGATCAACAACACTCACTCAAGATCAAGATCCACCGATTTTGATCGACCGTTCGGGGTAGATCAGATCCACCGCGCTGGATCAAAGTTTTAAATGGGAACACATCGGTAGATCAAGTGACCCTGGATCTCCGGTTACACTCATGTATGCCTTTTGTGATACATCGATACGAAATGCATGGCAGGCCGACATGTAAACATTGGTGACCTTTTCGCGCTTGCGCAATGTGTTCATAAAACACGTTTGATCTACCGCGCTCACTCAAATGGGAACGCGGATCTCGATCAAGGTCACTGATGTTGATCCACCTCGGTAGATCAAGATCCACCTCCCTGGATCAAATGGGAACACAGCTCAAGTGACCCTGGATCACCGGTTACACTCATGTATGTTTTTGTGATACATCGATACGAAATGCATGGCAGGCCGACTTGTAAACATTGGTGACCTTTTCGCGCTTGCGCAATGTGTTCATAAAACACGTTTGATCTACCGCGCTCACTCAAATGGGAACGCGGATCTCGATCAAGGTAACTGATGTTGATCCACCTCGGTAGATCAAGATCCACCTCCCTGGATCAAATGGGAACACGGCTTATGTGTTGAAAGTGCCGCATTGCTTGATCGTGACACAAAATTGACATCTAATAAATTTGAACATAATATGATGATAACCGAACTCTTCGTGTGACGGAAGACCTCTAGGGCAAAGGCCAGATTTTTTCAAAGAGACCGGTCTTGCGTTAGCACACTTATAGAGCTTGGCGGAAAAAACAGGTGGGGACAGTATGCAGCGGGTAGGGACGACAGGGGGTTTAACTCCCCACTTCGGGATGGCTGACTCTCCTTCGTGGAAACGATCCAAATTCTCCAAATTAATGGGGTGGACAAATGTTTTGAAGTTAACAAATTGTGATTAATATCTTGAAGATGGTGTGATTCAACAAGCAGAATGATTGAATTCCTCACCCTTGCTTAAGCTTTGATTATCTCCCAACTGCATTTGACAATTTATACCAATGTAGGGCCCCCGCCCAAACGCCTCATTCGCCGAGTATGTTGTTTAAAAGTTCTACAATATCTGTGTTCGAAATGTCAAGTTTAATTCTTTACCAAAAAGACATTTACTAAATTTCCTCCTTCTACGATTATGCGTTATGTTACATACAGGAATGATAGATCCTTGTAGAGCAACCACAAATACCATTTTCCCCTACCAAAATTGAAAATATTTCAATATTCGTCAATGTAAGTTCAAGATATTGAAAAGATTACGAAAAGCAATTACCAAAGGAACCGAACTTTCATTGAAGAACCGACAGGGGTTTGGAAGCATGTGCTGTCCCTTGAGGTTTGAAAGTTGGCAGGCTAGGGTGAAATCGTAGAAAGATATGGTCGTAAAAGAGAGAAACATCATTGCCGCCTTAAAACCAGTTCCTATGTGTGTACTCGGCATACACTGTATATAATTGGCTACACAAGATATGGGAATACTTTGACTTTTGTCAAACATCACATGAATATCATTAAGTTAATCCGGTACACAAATATTACCCATAATTTTTCATACATCTTCTGCACATTTTCTATTCAATATGTGTCTACAAGTTAAACGACCCAATACAAGGGAGACGTTCAACTTTGATGAAAGCCCTGTGCGTGGTTACACTTGTGTTCTTGAACATCGCCATCTAGTAGAATGGCGACGTTTTGAAAAAAAAAAAAAGAGTACAAATATGGTAGGGTGAACAGAGTTTAAAGTATTGGAAATGGTAATATAAACTCAAAATTGTAGGATTTCGTCGCATCCATGTAACTCCAAACCAGCCGCAACACTGATATTCAGCAAAGTGGAAGCATGTTTGAGTCAGACAGCTGTTAAAGAACAGACTGCGCGACTGTACTAATGACCTGTTTAATCAATTTGATCTTCACATTGACAGTGTAATAAATCTGTTACATTACTTAACATTGTTCTTAAATTTCACAGATGTATTAACTTAATAACTGTAAAAAGTGTAGTAACATTTTTTAAAAGAACTGACGGATCATAAACGTGGTACATTACACAGCTCAACATTCGTCCATTAAAAATAGGAACTGATGATGCGCGTTTTATTTTTTGGCTGGTGTTTAATTCCAAGCACGAGTCTTGTCCTTGAGTGAACGAATAGAATCCTTCTTCAAAAGCAGAACTGGTTTAGGTGGATACGTCTCGTTTTTCGAACGGCTCTACACCAGAAAGTCGGGTGATCTTAAAAATAAAAAGCATTTGTCAGCACGGACGTCTTAAAGTATGTACAATGATGGATAAACCCCGATCACGATTGCTCAAGGCGTCAACACGACGAGTGAACTGCAACAGATATTTTACACGCAAACACTATAATGTTTACAAATAACAGTTTTATACTTCTTACGGGGTTTATATATAATGCGAACATAAGGAACTTTATGGAAACTTTCCCTTTCTTTTTTGCTTTCTTAGTTGACTTTGTTGTTTCTTTGTTCTCCTTTTTCCTCTTATTTTCTTTTTTGTTATTCTTTGTTGTATGTCTCTTTATGGGCACTAGCTCGTTAAACTATTGTTTTTCTAGTGTCCTGTCCGGTTCTATATTTCAGTTTATATTTGTACGGACGAAATTAATAAATGAAATGAAATGAAATGAAACTGTGCTCCAGAGAAGTTCTATAAAAACGAACACTTGCATACCATAGTGTTCCCAGGTTTTCTGTTATTTGTAATATCAGAAATTTCCTAAAAAAATGTGCTGCCGGGAATAGTCTGTAACGAAAGATTTTTCTGCAATGTTTGTATTTTTCTATGGATGACTGAATTAACTCACACGACCAAAACATTTTTTCTCCAAACTGTAAACAAACTAATGACCTCAAGTAACGTCTGCTTCAAAAGCAGAACTGATTTAGGTGGATACGTCTCGTTTTTCGAACGGCTCTACACCAGAAAGTCGGGTGATCTTTAAAAAAAAGCTTTTGCCAGCACGGACGTCTTAAAGTATGTACAATGATGGATAAACCCCGTTCACGATTGCTCAAGGCGTCAACACGACGAGTGAACTGCAACAGATATTTTACACGCTAACACTATAATGTTTACAAATAACAGTTTTATACTTCTTACGAGGTTTATTTATAATGCGAACATAAGGAACTTTATGGAAACTGTGCTCCAGAGAAGTTGTATAAAAACGAACACTTGCATACTATAGTGTTCCCAGAAATTTCCTAAAAAAATGTGCTGCCGGGAATAGTCTGTAACGAAAGATTTTTCTGCAATGCTTGATGTATTTTTCTATGGATGACTGAATTAACTCACACGACCAAAACATTTTCTCTCCAAACTGTAAACAAACTAATGACCTCAAGTAACGTCTGAAGTTTGCTTTCAGGGTAGGTAACAGATGTCTTCGATTAACGAAACAGTAAGTTTCATGGTAACAAGTTGTTTAAGTGTAGTCACGGGCATGTAACGTCTGCAGAAAAATCGAAAAGAGTTTTCCGGTAGTTTCCTTACTATTCAGGCTTGATTCTGTTTCCATACATTTCTTTGTACCCATCTTTCATCTCTATCCGGTGTTAGGTCTTCGAAACTTGGTCTTGGACAGGTGATTGGCATGAAACAAGTCGAAGGAAATGTTTTTTCGTAAACATGAATATATTTTCCGAGTACCATCTGATCTCAGCAACCGTTTTACTGCTTTAAACATTTATCACTTTCTTCCCAATTAAGGTGTAGTTTTCCTTGAAGGGAGTAATGACGGCTTCACAATACTTTTTTAGTATTTGCTCAGGGTAAGTTTGTAGATCATCTCCATCAATCATTACTGGAATTGGATCGATATTTGCTTTAACGTAACGATACACTTCGAAGGCAGGGTTTAGTGGTAGGCCCAGGCGTGGATCCAGACATTTCAAAAAGGGGGGTGGGCTTAGCTTAAAGGGAGTAGGGAAGTACGATGATTCTCTGTCTGAATATCTCTGTGGGGTAGGAAGCAATATGAAAGTGGGGAAGGGGGGCGGGGGGCCGAAAAATTTTGGACATGTACCTCTCCCTACCCGATTGACCATAAGGTGCTTTTTGGTGCTGAATTTTCCGCTTTTTTCTACGAGTAAGAACACTTTTTGAAATTTAAAAAAAAGTCTGATTTTTTTTTTCGTTTGAACACTACTGCACTGCGCACGTAGGAAATTTGGTTCCTTTTACACATTTGTAAATATGGAGCTTGTATTGCAAGAAATAGTTTAGATTCAGGGTTTCCTTTAAGGATATTGGAATATTCGGGGACCATGAAAGAAGAATCTGCGTTTCCTGTTAGCAGATATCTCAGAGAGCATGTCGACTGACGATCGTTGTTGTTACATAATGTTATCTATAGGAGTGCGGAATGAGGCTTCCCGGCCACATTAAAAAAGTCTCCCGAAACTTTTATCTTTTTAGACAAAATATTGAAAATTTAAAGGGCGTTTTTGAAGAAAAGTTTAGAGAAACGGCACTGTAGCGGCTCGGGAAAGTTTACCAGTGACTACTTTTTAAGTGGCCACTTACTCACTTTTTCGAGCCAGAGGCTGTCGCCCCTCCTTCCTGTAGCGACATCACTACTCTTCAACATTGATCATAGATAACATTTTGACACTTCAATAACTAAAGAATCCGTCTACACAAACTACTCAACTGACAGGGTGGAAAGGTATCTGATGATAGCTGTGTATTAGAGCATAAATCGCGACCCCTCAGACAGCCAGTCTTGGGCTTGTAAGAAGTAGCTAAGATTTCCGAATTTTATTTTGTTTGATAACCACTGTATCAGGGACTACTGCGGCGCGCATGGACTGACGTGGGACTGTGGTGCGACTGTTTGAACATAGTTCAGTCGGTAACGCTCATAACGTCATGACATAGGCCTATTGGCTATTCACATTATTCAAATCTTCTTGTTGTGGCCAGAGAGTTGCAGCTCCCTGTTATGGCGAAGGCAAGGCGAAAGGAAAGTATTCCTTACCCCATTCACCCGGGCTTAACATCATACGAGGGTCGTGTCGGTGTATTTGGATTGTTGTTGTGAAGGAAAGGATGAGCCTGAAATAGCCCCTTGAATATTCTGGTAGATAAACATTTAGCGTATTTGTTATTGTTGATTTGTCGTAAGGGGGAGGGGGGCTAGGGCCGTAAAAGCCCCCTTGGAACCCCGCCTGAGGTAGCCTAAGTCCAGATATGGATTTTCATAATACATATCGAAGTCTTCTGGTTTACCCTGGAATGGCCACATAGACATGAACAGTTTTCTAAAAGATTTGGCAGAAAAACAAGGATCTCTGATCAGAAAAGTGTGTTCATATGGCACCTGAAGGACATAAAAGTATGACGAAAAAAGAAGTGTGTGATCAGTCCTAGAAGACAAGAAAATTTCTCAACTGTCCCAACTATCTCTAAAGAAGACAACGGTTAGAAATGTAATCAACATGTAACTTGTCTTCTCACGGTCTCATGATATCCGTTAAAACTCAAGTACGGTTTACTTGTAATTTAATTGAGATTTTGGTCGAAACATGTGATATATGTGATGTATTATTTAGGAGAAATAATCAATGAAACGTCGTACAGATGTACTTTTTTCAGGTGATCACTTAAAGAAACGTAATTTTTTTTATATATTGGCTTACTCTCTTTTTTTTTGTTGGTCTAATCCTTTTTAAAGAAAAAGTGGGGCCAAAGTAAGAAACCCCGCATGACATCGAACTGGACAAATTTCATTTGCATTGATCCAAACGCTTTAAAAGGTAAATCAAATGACGCATAATGTAGGTATCAGAGATTAACTGTGCATGTTTTATGTAATATTCATCTTTTCTTTTATCCTTTGTAACACAATTAACGTCCTTGGGTGTTATAATGAAAAACTTCTTAAATAACTGTCTTGTGGTTCTTTCCTTTTGTTAGTTGGTATGCAATACTCCACATTGGATATTTCATATGGACACTGTGATTGGTCAGCTTAACGAAAAAAAAGACACATTCTAGGTATGAAAAGCATACATTGTGCCTGTGCTACGACCTGTCGCGCAATGTTTTGTCCATTTTATGTTTAATTCAAAGATAGTCTTTCCCATTTTTTAACCGATACCTATCGTAAGATCTTTCACGAAAAGGACTTTTACCACTGGGTAGTGGCTTCGACAATTGTTCTTGGGTCCAATCATACTGTGATGTACTTAAGAGGTAATTTGAGGTAAAAGCAAGACGAATCCTGTAATTCTAGCAAAGTATTTGATTTTGAGGCAATCCACGTAAAGCAAAATTGGCGTCCTGGCGGTTCCAACTCAAGTAAGTGGGCAATCCACGGGAAAGCTTAACTTATTGCAAGCACATTCAACTTTGACCCAGCTCATTGTATTTAGTACATGACCAATGGCGTTCCCTCCTGTGGTTTGTCCTTCAAGAAGGGGTTACACTGGTAAGCTTTACCGCACCTGAAGCATCTGTAGAGCGTAATATACAAAAAATCGTATTGGAAGTTAACTTCGAAGCAGTAGCCAAAATACATTCTTATTAATTTTGCCTGCATGTTGCCCCCTGTGGGCTGGGGCTTCAAAATATGCCCACGGTATTTCCCGCCTGTCGTAACCGGCGAGTAACGAAACTTGCACTTAAACCATTCTTGAAAATTTATTTAACTTTGAAATTTTTATCGAGTTTACTAACACTATATGACACATTAGTGTTGTGTGTCGTTATATCTAATCTCACCCTCATTCGTATGTTGACTCTCTATGTGCGATCCTTTTTCCCCTATATCACACAACGCTTTATTGTAAGGTATGTCAGTAGCACCTGTGTTCGTGACAGTAATGCACTAATCATTGTCCCATGCACCATCTAACCTAAAGATATTTTTGAGTTAAATGCGCATCACGTTGTTCCAAGTTATGGCGCAGGGATGTGTCAAACGTTTCCAAATGCTGCCTCATTGCAACACCCAATCCATGTGACAGGGTTTGCGTCACATTCAAACTTGAGTCAGCCTATGAAAAGTGTTCAATTGCTTGACGGAATGGCGCGTCAATCCACAAAATCTTGACGCTCCTTACAAACATTAACCGAACTTAACGTTATCTATATCTTACTAAGAGAAAATTCCCATTAAACTGAACCTTATCCCACAGGCGATATCTTTTTATTGAAATCCTATTGAACCCCGATAATTTTCCCATAAATTCCAGACCACGCCTATTGCATTCCATTGGGCTTCTTATGGATTTCGGGCAATTACTTTTCAAATCCGATTGAGCCAACGAGAAAATGATTTTTACCTGGTAATTATAACAATCTTTTAATATGCCATGGAATCACATCAAAAATGTTATGGGACTCAATGGGAGTTTTCCTATAGGTTGCTTGATGTTTCGAAGGGGGCGTCGTACAGTTAGAAAAGAGTCAAAACCAGGTACCAACCCACCAAAATTTACGATGAGGTGACTCACCCTGACCAAATAATAGAAGAGGCCCTTCCTGCCTGCAGGCTTGGTTTGTAGTGAATCACAGAAGGAATTTCTGAGATAATTAGTTACAAAATAAGTTTCTTTAAATTTAATTTCCATCATTTTTTTGTCCCTGACTTGAGCTTTTGTGTATTTATTTGTGTATCTTGCATTTGAACGTATTTGTTTCTATTCGAGTGACTCTCGTCACGTACCACTTCCCCATAACGTGTGACATGAACATCTAAACACTTACAATCACGCGAAACATTATCACATGTTGCAGGAAATATAAGAATGCCTAAGAAGGAGGTCTTTTAATACGGGGCAATTTGACAAGAAACCTTACTTTCCTTCCCAGAGTATTGCACTTTTTTCTTGCTTTTTTCTTCGCATTGCCACAATGTAGAAAAAAGGGTAAAAATTTTAAGAAAAAATCATTGCTATCCACAAATTACGAATTTTCACGTCCCGCCATACTTTTACAGTTTTACACGTTTTTCAAATGCGGGATAAAACCTCTGCCACACATTTTGATAGTAAGGGCATTGCCTTTAGGATCGTATGGGTATACTGAATAGGGTATGGTTTCTATCTGGTTTTGTACAATTCAATAATCATTTGTGAGGCTTGAAGCTTTTTAGTGAGGTTAATGTAAGAAAGAAACCTGTAAAGGTACACTTTAACTTTTCTTTTCAATTTTAATAGCCCAGCTGTCCAAGTCATACTCCCCCAAAACACTATGGCGGCTTCAAATTTTCACCATCAAAGTAATGTTTGAATGACTCTATGTGATCGGTTGCTTTAGCAAGCCAAGTCTTAACGGCAGAAAATTTTGGGTATTTTGCAAGCACCTCTGGGTCCACAAACAACTCTTTCCAGAAGCTTGAAGTATAAGGTTCGTGCCAGACATAATCTCTGTCCATGAAAATTACACATTTTTAAAAGACAGTCGACAACGTTCGTGGTTTTACCCCAGGAGAGAAAAGTGCGATGTTCTCTATCGTCTGAACAAGTCGCTATATTTTTACTTTTACATTCAACTTGAGGACTTTGAATGCCTGTTGAAAAAAACACAAACAAATATAGGGCCATCAAAATATATACAACGCAGTGGCGGATCCAGGATTTTTCAGTGGGGGGGGGGGGGGGGGTCTGCATGTAGTTGGGTATCAAATGTATACTGAGCGAAGCGCCACCATATAGGTATGTATGTTATTTAGTTTCTGATGCCTATAAGAATTCAGGAAATGGATAATGGAGGTGGTAGGCATGTATCCAAATTTTACCATATTTTTTAAGTCTGATTACCACTGTACTAACTGAAGGGCGTAATTTGCAGCGGGCGGAGCGCGCTGAAATTTTCGTCAATTTCAAATATCTGAAAATATGGAGCTTGTGTTGCAGAAGGGTTTGGATGCTTTGTTTCCTGCAAGGAAATTTGAACAGTTGGGGGATTACTGAAGAATTTGCATTTTCTATCGGCTAATCTGAAGTTGGGCGGCGACCAAAGATCGTTGTTGCTATACATGATGTATCCAACGCCTACGTAATGAAGCTCTCCGACAAAATCTTTTGAGCTTATATTGGAAAAAATATGGAATTTTATGGAAGAAAATTTATGAAAATAGCACTGCATATAGTTAACGGTGTCACTTGGTGATCTGGTGTCACAAGTGTAGGAAATTTCCGATTTTGTCACACCCAGCGCTCCGAAAATTTTACCAAAGTATGAGCGAGCACTTCTGCTAAGGAGTTGCAATTTGCGGTGCTCAAATATAAAAAAAATATATAAAAAATTGCTCTCTTGAATCAAATAATGACGAATATGGAGCTTTTATTAGAGACAATTGAATGGGAATTTCGTAATTTCTTGAGTTGTCAAAACCACACAGTAGACTGGTCTCACAATTGGCAAATTTATTTCAGACCCCCCTGCCCCGCCAGGGTGTCTAAGAAAATGGTGGGGCGAGGTGCAACATGGTGCTAAATGTTTCAATATTTTAAGCCACTATAAAACTCCCAAGCTTTCAAAACATGGTCTTGAAAGTGTGGGTAACCATTACTTCAACGAACTATACGGTCAATGTGAATTTAAAACCGGGTGTACTCTGTTACCGTCACACGGTTTTAGGCTATGTCATGTGTAAACTGTAGGTAGTGTCATGTAGTATGGTGTACCCTCCTTGACCTTTAACATGAACGTCTTCTTGTTATTTACGAGCAACTCTCCCTTCCTCTTGTCCTAGATTCCCAGGGCCCTTCCTGTCTCCCGCCACGTGTTACCCGTGAACGTGACAAACTACCCCGCCCTAGTTCCACGTGTATGCTGTCTCCCATATTTTCAAGATGTGGCCAGTTTCACCCTCTACAGCCTCCCCATTGATCATTTAGATCAGCACATTCCTTAATATTTATCTAAATGATCTGGTGCGTCACAACTTTTAACCAATCAGGGGACTGCATGTGTTTCGATCTCTCCAAGACATGACAGCTCCGAGCCTGCAAGTTTTGGTGGCACTCACACACTGGTGGAGCAGACCTCGGAAGACGAGCACCTACCTCAATCTGTATATAGTTAAATTTTAATAGTCTTTTTTGCCGGCTGTTAATCGAACGGAATAAAACCGCCAATCTTCTTAAATCAGAACTAAATCTTCTTCTCATCTGTTAATTCATATCTCAACTCGTATTGCCTACACACTTTGCAACATCCCCTTACAAACCTTTGTACCAACGATTGCCCATTATTCGACAGTAGTCGTAGCCCCACGTATTGACATGGATACATATTATGCGATGTCACAAACAGCGTTAACAAAGGCCGTTGGCGGAAAACGCTGGATTTAGAATTTGTCATTGCGCAATGTGTTGACAAAACTGGAATTTACCAAATGATACGGAAGATAAATACATTATAATTTACATTTTTTATTTTATTGAAGAATATGACACAAAAATACGGTAATCAAATAATGTAACGACTATCACTGTGTTTTTAAAAAGTAATTAGGCCTAGGTTACAATTAGCCTGGCTATCTATACAATTATTTACCATCCCGGTGGGGGAGGGGGGTATGCATACCCCCATCCCGCCCTCTGGATCCGCCACTGATACAACGTCCCCCCCCCCCCCCGGATCCGCCACTGATACAACGTAATTTATTTCGTGGTTTACGTGCGTTTGACAACTCGGGATGAAGTTTGGTATAGGCCTAATATGAATCAGCTGGTTTATTCTATTACTCTTAAGACCAGGTATATGAACCAATTAGTTTATGTCGGATAAGCCAGGGCTCTTTTTGCAGTTGCTGCTCACTACCGAACTGTTTGAATAATAAGGCTTCAGTCACACATTCCCGCACCTAACAAAGATTTCGGTGTTCTAAATCATTACATGTTCAAACAAACAATTTATTCCCGTGGTGATATCATTCTTAATCCACCCATAATATATGAACGAATCTTAAAGTATGGTCATGTTAAGTGAATTGTGTCTAAATTGCGGCTTTGGTGTAAAAATTTACATTTAACCTGCCTTAAAGTAGGCCTTGGACCCCTGTTTTTGCTCTGGTTGAATAGATTTATTCTTAATGATGTATGCGCGCAATGCAATTCCTTAAAATTAAAATGACACTCAGTAAATTAAAAGCATTACATAAGTCTTGTCACCTTACATGCCAGTCTCTTACCTGATCTCAGTAAATCAACTATTTATCCGTAAATGCCTAAATCTCCCTTTTTAGAAGATAAATGACATAAAGAATTCACACACACACCGAATTAGATCCGGATAAAACAGAACCGGTCGGAAGTGGGTATTTAAAAAAATAACGAGTGCGACGTACACATAAATGTACAAAAAGTTCGAACACGGCCGAATTGGTGCAAAAAGGGTGAATGAAAGAAAAATTGTTCACTAAGGCGGTAAATGAACAAGTGGAAAGATGCACCCATATATTTCCTTCTTTGAAATACGCCAGTACCCGGCAAGAAGCCTCCTGAAACAGATCTTAAACATTGCCTGCGTTCTATCATTGCGAACGTACTCTCAACGTCATATTCTGTCTCTCCTAGGTGCCATTCAAACATACTTTCTTGATCAGAGATCCTCTCCGTTCTGCCGAGTCCAATAGACGGCTCTTTATGACTGCTTGGCGATACAAAGGCAAGCCAGGAGACTTCGACATGTATTACGGAAACCCATTAATGGACCCAGAGCAGATGCCACCAAATCCTGCCTACAAATTATACCGTTACGTCAAGGCAAATATCGATCCAAATCCAGTAGTGATTGATGCAGATGATCTCCAAACTTACCCCGAGAAAATATTGAGGAAATATTGCGAAGCCGTCAGTATTCCCTTTACGGAAAGCTACCTAAACTGGGAAGAAAGTGATAAAGGCTTGAAGTACTTTAACGGTTGTATAGATCACATGGTTCTGGGAAAGCAGGTTCATGTTTACGATAAAGCATTTGCGTCGACATGCTTTAAGCCAATCACCTTTCCGAAACCAAGTTTCGACGACCTAACACCGGATGGACAACAATACGTTTTAGAGATGAATGATGGGTACAAAGAAATGTATGAAAACAGAATAAAACCTTTAAATACTGAAATATCCTAAATGTCTTGCATTTTCATGCCTTGAGTGGAAATTATCTTTAAGTTTCCTACACTCAGATTTTTGCATTCGTGATCACGGTGCCAATAATAATATCACTGAAATAATTAGGCTCTACTTTCTATATATATTTTTACTTTATCTTTTCTCATATTCTGTTCCTTTTTAGTTACTCGAAAATTTAAGATCAGGTCGTACCAAATTGAAGTAGTGTTTTAGACTGTCCTGTTTCACTATTGGCTCTTGAGAGTCATGTGGCAACTTTTGACCTCTACAAATGTGAAATTTACTGGAGGTTACTTTATGTTTTAATTTGAATATGCAATAGTGAAGTCCTAAGACATGGTGAAAGGTATTTGGAAGGAAAATAAGAAAAAACTTTATGATATTTCAATGTGGTTTTTTTTCAGGTAGAAATGGGGTTTCAACTGAATCTAAATCATGTCCATTGCGCAAGAGTCTGAGAGAATCTTATCGTAAAACTCAAATTTACATTCTCCTTTTCCTTTGAAATTAAAACTATACAACCGTACTCGCTTCCTGTTTTCTTCAGTAACATATTGAAAAGAGAAGACTTGTAAAGTGAAGCTACTCCAGAGGAGCAAAACGAGCTCACATTTTGTCAAAACGTGCGGCATCTTTGTTAAAACAGACAAATAAAAAGATTGTATGATTGCCCAATCCACTAATTTAATTGCGGGAATAAACTTAATCATTAATATTTCAGCGAAGTAATGCCCCGTTAAGATGAGCTAGTTATTGTAATTTAGTTTGTTAAATATGCTTATTAAATTTCAGACTGGTGATACAACAAAGCGTGTACTTTTGAGAACGTACCTTTTTGAAGGTAACAGATATCCTTCAGGACAAAACGTTTGGGAAAAATGTAAAGACTTTAAGGATGGAAGCTACTGTCATTGTGGTAATGTTTCTCACAAGCATGTACAATCCAGTGATCCACAATTGGAAAACAGATCGTAGGCGCCGGTAGAAGGTTAGACGTATAGAGGTGTAAAACTTAAATTAACCAGAAAAAATCATGCCAAGCCATATTATGTGGTTCGAAAGAAAGGTCGACTGAGAGATTGAATCATAAGTAAGCAAAACAACTTGAGCAAAAATTGCAGGAAGATGTTTCCATTAAGCTTGGCCCTAAGAACCAACTAAAAAATATTTTCACCCGAAAATATAAAAGAACAAGAAATCAAAATTGATGATTTTGGACTTTTCCTTATTGAAAAATTTGGGGGTTTAATGAGATCATCTGCCAATTAAGATCCAACCTAAGTAGAATGTCGGGGTGATAAAAGTTAAATAATCAGGCCTTGGAAGGCATTTGTTTTACGACGCTAAGCGACCACAAATGTGGGAGAAGCCATGGGCTTATGAATTACAACTTCACGTCGGGTGGCAACCAATTCAACAATTTGGATCAAATTTGGTATTTTTTTGAAAGGCCAGATCAGGTGGGAAACCGTAGATTGCTCTTGGATGAAAAACCCACCTAACTTTCACCCAGCCAGGAATCGAACTCCAGACCTTCCGGTTGCTAAGCTTCATCGCTTCAAATGCCACCGCCTTTATCCACTTAGTCATAGCACCGGTCTATACCGAAGAACTTTAGTTAGGGGGAAGATTTTTTGCCCGAAAGATGTAATCCTTTTCCAAAGATTGTCTTAGCGGAACACCACAAATGAACGGCGCGGAACGCACAGAAAATTTCGAAAATTCGTTGTCATCAGATGACATTTCCCAGGCTTGTAAGAAGGATCAAGTTGAATAAATTAACAACTTGAAAAAATTAGCAAAGAGATAAAAAATAATTTCTAATATTGACACAAAACAGAATATAATATGTGTGCATTAAATTGTTCAATGAACTTTTCAATTGAAACAGTAAGCTTTGCGCCACCATAACTTGGAGCGAAGTTACCGCTAACTGAAATTATTGAAAAATAGGAACCTACAGACAGCCGAAAATGGCATTTTCAAGGTTTAAACCTAGAAAGGAAGCGATCTTTATTTTTAGTTTTCGATTGCAACAACTCGCCAAGAGACCAGAAAATTATCAAATAAATGTACCACTACCATTGGATGCAACGCTCTTCAACTTTTTGGAGCAAAACTATAAAACAGAACTGAAAACATGCTCATGTTTTCAACTCTTTCAACACTCTCGGTTAAATGTTAGATCCACTGAATTGATGAAGTTTTTTACAGAATGTTACAACCCAAGCTCCTGACTCTAAATGGTTTTAAATTATTTAACGCCTTTCGAAAAAATACAAGGCCGTCACACCCGCCTCCTACGCCTATGGCAGAAATGCTGACAGAATGGTTTCATTTGTAGGGGAATATCGGAAAGTTGAAGTTAATATTGAAGAGCAATCTTACGAAAATCTAACTCAAAAATCAAGAATGAGGTTGGTTGAGGTGTCATATATATTTGTGCGTTTTTTACCCTCTTTGAAGGACGTTTGTCAATCTTAAGATTATATCAAAAAAATCGGATTTTTAATAAGGAGAGTAGGTGTAAGAAGATTTTGGAAGTTTGGGAATTCTCTGAGGATATAGTCTTTCTTGTAAACAAAATCAAGAAGATAGTTGAGATGGGGGTGACTTATGTTTATCGGCCTTGCATCTTTTATGGTATAGATGAAAGTTCGCCAACGAAATACGATGCTCTCCCCGACATGAGGGTATGACCCCTTTCCGTCCCCCGGTACCTCCCATGCTGCATAAGCTGTGGATAAACATAAGCATTTTATCACTCCCACTTCAAGTACACCGTTTTTTCGCTTAAAAATTACCACCTGTTTTTTAATTCACAGTTTTGGCGTAGGTTAAAGTACTTAGCCGTTGTGAGTTGCTGATTTCATGAGGGAGTTTTTTTCTTCTGATTTACAGGCACGACAGAAAAAACAGCGATCACCAAAACTGAGAAAGGTTCTGATGGAAATTGTGTGCTAGCAGACCTTAGATCAGACCTGGTTTCATAATGTAGAACTAGTTCTTTGACGAAGGCAGCGTTGCCATTCAGTGATTTATACCAGAAAGCCCAAAGGCTTAGTGATTCCTTGCCAAAAGAGAACTCTTAATTTTATCTAGGCCCCGCCTTGCTATGGTGATAGCACCCTTACATTAGTGTTTATCATAGATATCGTAGATAGCTATGATATCGTAGATATCTATATCAATGATATAGATTACATGCAATTTAGGAGGTTTTCGCAGATTTACCGCTGACGACCTCATATGACCTCGAACACCCACCAAAAACGATAGGGTTTTTTCTCAACATGGCAAAAATATGAATAGTGACGGTCGTTTCTAAATGTAGATATCGCGATTACAAGCTTTTTAGACTTTGACCTCTGGTGAACTCAAATGACCCTTCACCTCAACCAAAAACAATTTGCTTCTTCCTTTCAACATGACAAATAAACTTGAGATATCGCGTTTACAAGCACTTTAGGAGGTTTTTACAGATTTACCGCTGGTGACCTCGCATAACCTCTGACGTCTAACAAAAACGATAGGCTTCTTTTTCCCAACATGGCAAATCTATTTACCAAATATGAAAAGTGTCGGTTATTCCTAACGTGAGATATCGCGATTACAAGCAAAGTGTCACAAACACACATACATACACACACACATACACACACACGACATCATCATCGCATAAATTCCTTGCCTGCCTCCGGCAACGAATCAATAATATTAGCAATACTTTAAACTGAATACCTAACTCAACTAAGAGCGAATGTAAAGAATTCAACAAGATGATAACATGTGTGCTTTAGACATCTGGAAACAACACGAGCAGTTATAATTTGAACTCTTTAAAAAGGTTTAAAGTAAGCAACGGTAGGCCAGCCAAGAGAAAATTAAAATTATAAACCTTGGATGTATCCAAGGCAGGGACAACTTATTTAGCTATATCATTCTATAAGTATGAGCGTATCTTTCCCAAATATCTTACTCATGGCACAGCAGATGAACAGGCATTCTTAATATGGACAGTCATAGACGTGTGACTATAAAAGTTAACACGAACCTGATATGAGAGAGTGATACACACATCACCGAAATGAAGGTTTAAATTTCCATTTTCATTAGCATGCTTGCCTCGAATATTATAAATTTAGTTTTTATGGTATAGTCTTAGTCTGTTGAAGAACATCCAGCCACTTTATTCATAAGACATGATTCTCACAGAATCAGATGGGCAACACGGAATATGAACCTGTATATCATCAGCATACATATTTCATGCCAATTGCTCTCTCAATATCAAACTAAAGGGAGTAGTGTATAGAGAAAATAACAAAAGCCCCAAAACTGAACCCTCGGGAACTCTACTAGCAAGACCGAAACAGGAACCTTGCACCCCTTTCAAAAGCACTTTCAAAAGCACACCGTCTCAACACTACACCCGTATCTGCAGGCGGACCGAGAGGTTCAAAGAGCTGAAACTGATCTTAGTAGGTCTGAATGTGTTCGGACACAATTTTTCACTAATTTAGCCAAAAAGGCAAGGTGGATAAAGGTCTATAATTCTCACAAGATTCTTGGCAAGGGGTTGTTTCTTATTCGGCATCACTTGAGCACGTTTGAAACTAACAGGGAAGGTACCGGTGCTAAGAGACATGTAAAAATGTCTGTCACAAAAGGTAGTAGGGGTGTAATGCAGGTTTCAAGAAGCCTTGCAGGCGTGGGATCCAAACCACAAGATTAAGACTTCATGCTGAGTAGAAGCTTGAGAATTCCAGATTCAGATATGATTGAAAAATAATCTAATTTGCTAGGAAGGCTTAAGGTACTCTAATTAGCGTCAGAGTTATTTAGGTTTTTACTTAACTTATTAATAGAGACATGAGTAAAAGCTCATTGAATCTTGTCAATCTTCTTTTTAAAGAAAAGAAAAAAAAATTGAGTTTGTGATGTTACATACATTTGTATAGCGCCGTTTCGTGGACAAATGCATGATCCTGACAGACGCGTACCCAGGATTGTGTCACGGGGGTTGAGGAGTTGGGACACGAAATGAGGGAAAAGCTTTTTTATGTTTTTTGCATTGCAAAGGTTGGGTCATGGAGAGTTCAAATTTCCCAACCCCCCTCATGTGGCTACTCCACTGGTCCTGAAGATGTGGGGGTGAAAGAGGGTTGTTTACTTTTGTAGGTGCTGGGTTTTGAAGCGACCAATTCACAATTTAGGCAGGTCTTATAGTACTTTTATACTGTAATGGTTGTTTCAAATTGTGCAAGTATTCACTCAAGTTATTTCGTCTACTTGCCTATCATTAAAGATTTACCCGGCATATTGATAGTGTACGTGTATTTTACCAGATTATTCGACTATGAACTTTATTCATACTTCGCCGAGGCCATTGAAGCGTAGGGATCATATAGTTTCATCTGCCTACTTCAGTCCGGGCCAAACTTTGTGATATAACAGAAAGAGGAAACAGCCTTCGATGGTACATTGACATACCTTCAAAGCAAATGATGAATTTTATTACCTTGTTTATCGAATGTTCAGCTTTACCACATATTTATTAGATGTCAATGCACTAGCTACATCGACCAAAGCAACCCTTAATACAAATAGTATGTTACATATTGCCATTACACCGTTGGCTTGACGTTACTTTGCTTAGCGTGGGCACAATTTGTAGGTGGCATTTCTCCTAACTGATTTTCATACTCTTAAGCTTCTGTCATATTATCATGTAACCATTTGTTAAAACTGACATCATACATATAAATGATTATTTTGATATGAAAGTGAATGACCTTCTTGAATGGGTTTTCTTCAACGTAAACAACGTCCTTGATTATGACCGTGATGACGTTGAAATGTTATTAACATGTTTCCTTTCCTTTCTCCTTTAATTTTTGGAACATAGAAAAACACTTTACTTGTATTGGTCTGATGCGATGCAGTTATGTGCTTGGTACATTGGGTTATATTAAGTTAGTGTGCTTTGTACATTGGGTTGTATCAAGTTAGATCTTTGAATTGTTTAACGCTCATTTTCCAACCAATTGGTTTTAGCCGGGCCGAACACGAATGTGGCTCACTAGTTTGATTTATGACAGTGATATCGTTCAAATGTGAGATACATGTTTCCTTTCGCCCGAAAAATAGTGTTTGGAACATCGAAAAATACTTGTATTCTTCCGATGAGATCCAATAATGTGCTAAAGTGACATTGAAAAAGCGACTTTCCCATCTTATGTAACTTGAAATAGCATTATCTTAGTATTACACTCCACAACATCTACAAAAAGCCATGCTTTCAAATTTGTTTGTCGCACTCCAGCACTCTAAAACCAATAATTTGGACTTGTTTATCATGTAATATGTAACTTACAACTTCTAAGATTGCTTCAAAATTCACAAAATAATAACAAAAAGTCCATGCCTTTGTAGTAAAAAGTTCCCAGCGAGATTACCAGATTTCAGTTAAAATAGAAAAGGTAAAGAGAAGGTACAGTAATAACATGATACCCACGTTTTAACTTTATATCCAACAAATAAAGATTAAATGTGGCATTAACGGCACTGAAGGGTAATTAAAGGTGTAATGAGAAGTAATCACGACACATACAGCAAAATATAACTTTCCAAGTTACTGTAATGGCGTGAGAGTCGTATAGTTAAAAAGTGACTTAAATTGTAATTGAGGAAGTTGAATTCTGTTTATTTGTCAATTCTAGAGCACAAAGTAAATTATCCCAAAATTAATAAAAACCTACAGCCGTGACTCTGAAAGAACCATTACATTAAAGTTCTTAAAAATGATAAGAGTGAAACTCAAAATGCTGAAATAATGGCGCACGCATGCATAGATATTGCCATTGAAGTTCAGCCAACACCTAACACCGTCAAAGTGGAATGAAAGGTAATTGATCTGACAGGTTTTCTACAGATGACTTGAGAAGCCAGAGAAACAGCATTTTAACGTCATCATATTATCAAGTTTACTGCAAACTCAGTATAAGAACAAACAGAAATACTCTGTGTGTCAAAATACTTCGTGTTTGAACACCGTTAATGGAAAAACAGCCACCCTGAATCTCTATTTCCTGCAAAAATTATGTCTCTGACATGGTTTTGATCCCTCATGGTTGAAAATAAATTTCTTGGATTACATGCATTTACCTCTAACTCTAACTGAGCGTATAAAAAAAACGGTCTTATCCCTAGGTTATATCTTCTAGTGCCATTTGATGGCAGAATCGCAACTTTTCCAATTAAAATGATCATAAAATGTTGAAATTGAAGGAAAATAGACGAAAAGTGAATTGACCAATGGTGGCCATATTGGATTTAATACAACATGTCTGAAAATCAATAAAAGCATTTAAGTTGCAATCATAACCTCTAACGTTATTTTACAGATCTTAAGTGTAAAATAATGATTGTTTTTCTTTTTCCCAGTTGTACCAAATGTGCTGATGCAAAATAAGAAAACTGTGATCTTTACTTTTTAGGTTCAAAACTGAATTTTTTTAAATAACAGCTTGTTAACTTTGAGAGTCTGTTACTTTCGTCTTTAAAAAGCAACAACCTTTTTATTTTGACAAAAACACCAGTGTATCGGAAATTTTTTAAGGAAAGTTTCAACGTATAAACTTCCTTGGAATTTTTAAAAAATAATTATGAAGTAATAGGTAAATTAGTGAAATTTAAATTTCCGGAAAATGGCAAAAATTGTACTTTTGCCCAAAAATTTGATTTAATTCACGACCATACCAATCATATATGGTATCATTTTATTGCCTTTCATAAAACGCCTTACAAGTATTGATAAGAGGTTCTATCAACGTTTTATAACAAAAGGTAATGATGCCTGCTAAACCATCCCCGCCATTTTGAAAATCGCCGTCAGACCTACTAGCAACGGATGGTGCACGGCAGACTATCATATTTGCAGATCTCAGTTAACTTGCTTCATGCTGGTATACTTCGTTATTGGTAGCTCGTTCATCTAACCCCAATGCACTGGGCTGCCAGTCTAGTCTGGTCAGGAAGGTCATCCGAGTCGACAATTTCTGAGCTTTTTCGGACTTTTTCCAGTTGACTCAGGTTTTGCCGAGAGTTTTGACAGCTTGACAGTAATGAAATTTCATGAATAATCCAGAACTTGAAAACAACTGTATCCTTCCGTACTTTCAAAAGGATTTAAGGTCAAATTAAATTTCGATATGCTGGACGGTACCTTGGGTACTTAGTGTAAGTATCATGGTGAAATTTGCATTGAATGATGATTCGTGGTTTTCAAGATAAGAGCAGGTAAAGTTGTCACATTTCCAAGAAAAAGTTAACTTCAAGCAAGCACATATGTCATCATTATACTCTCATTAGTGAACAGTGTTTTGGTTTTCTTTAAACTTAACAACCAATTTTCTCCTCAACAAAAGCATGTTATCAGTTTGCAATTGCGTAAGTGAGATGAGAATAAGACAAACTAAACACTCCCCACTGGAAGGTCCTATCCCTAATAACCTCATGGTTTACATAACAGACCAAAAAAAAACAAGAAAAAGCAAAACATCCTTTGTCAAAGTTTTACATGTGTTAATGATTTTATTATTTTAACTTCTGCTACTTCCCCTTTAATGTTCCGGCTGTTCAATTAGATCTATTCGGACTAAGAAAGAGAGGAAAAGGAAAGAAAAAAATCCTAGAAAATGAGTCATGTTTTAACTTTTTTCTGGTTAAAAGTGCCAGTATATAAATCAACACTTGGTTTTCATTGATATACTCAACAAATGTTCTTTTGGAAAAAGTTTTTCTGCTGCACAATTCGCATTTGCACTTATTTGATGGTTACTGTTAACAAATTGTAAATGCAAATTTTCCACAACATTCCTTATTGTTTCTCCCTTACTGTTCATGGTTCACGCTAACGAATGAATAAACTTTTAAACTCGGTTTTCATTTACTGTTGTATTTTTTATTTTTTCTTTTCGCAATCTCATGGCATCGCTTTAACAGTATTTCAGGTGTAAAGATCACGTCACAATACCTTTACCACACATGATATTCTATCAGATTGAAATCAACACGTGATAACGATAAGTTTTGCAACTCGATTGTTAAATCAATCATAAATTCAAGTAACAACTTTGCATGAATGTTGGCTTCGCATTCTTTCCTTAAGGGGAAGTTTTCAGTAATGTCACAGGCTTATGGTAATGTCAATGTGCATGTCAAATCCAAAAGAGAGGAGTCCAAGAACAAAAAGTCTGCTAAACAAATTTGCCTGTACAATACGATAAACGTCAACGCTACAGTTGGTTTGGAGATATTCGAAGTCACACAGTTCCGTAAGTATACTTTGTTACTACCAATTTTCATACGTTTAAGCTTCGTTTACTTCATACATACCAGTTCTGTGGTCAAAGTAAAGTGGGTTTTTCATTCAAGAACAATCTGAGGTTTTCCCATCTTCTCTAGTCTTTCGAAAATACTAAATTTGATTCAAATCATTGCGTTGGATCGCCTCTAATATGGAGTTGTAAGTCATAAGCCAATGTCTGCTCCCAAATTCGTGGACTACTCTTCAAGGCATCTAAGCTAGCTGCACATTACACGACTTTGCACACCGCAATTCAACTCGATCGTCGGATCCCAAACCCCACCCGTGTGGAGTCCAGGGGCCAACTTAAGGGCCCCCGGAAGCTCTGAAATTATAAGATTTTAAGGGGGCTTAATAGAAGCAAAACGTACGTTTGTATAGGTTTTATTAATAATCCTAAAAAGGGACATTATCGCTCGGGCAAACGTGTGTCATTGGGGCCAATAAGTGGGACTGGGGACATGCCCCTCGCTCAGCTCTTGTTTTAACTGTTTAAAGGGGAAAGTAAACTCTCTTACAGGTTATTATTTATGTGGGGCCTGGTCCAGGTGGTGGAGCCCCGGAAGTCTGCAACTTTTGCAATCTAAAAAGTAATAATTGAACCAAATAACAGCCGAAATGTAATTAAACTTAAAAACAATTTAGAATTTGTTATTGGGGGAGGGGGACAATACCCCCCAAAATCCCATAAAAAATATTGAGGGCCAGGTCCCCTTGGCTGCCCGCTTCCGCCGTCTATGAATATTGTCTAGTTCATCTGGTTAAAGTATACAAGTTCAATCCTAATTGATTGTTGCATTCTAGCAGATATCAGATATAAAAACACTTGATCATTCCATGGGATGCTGTTAAGGATACACCCACTAATATTGACTTTAACCACCATGACAAGAAATGAATTCAAAATTGAGTATTGTCATCTTCATTTTCTTATTTCGTCTTTTTTTGGAGACAAAGAACCACAAAAATGAGCTTTTATTGCAGAAAATTCAGAATTAAAAAAAAAAAAAAAACAGAGCTGGAAAAATTCACTGTAAATTGACTGGTGATATGTTTGCCTCCTAATTATTTTTATTAATGGGTGATTGCCCCTGTCCCCCAGGATCAACGCCCCTGTCACAGAATGCCCTCATTGCACTTGAGGGGCATGAGTGTTGAAAGCATGCCTGCAGTGAGGCGTGCTCAATGTAGTACAACTTGAGAATTTTTGACACACAACTGGTGTATTTGTTCATCCTGTTTTTTAATTTCGCCACAGTAAGGGTTATCGGTAGCCAGGTTGAGAAAATTCCATAATAGCTTGAAACGGCTAGGCACTCAGACAGATATCAGGAGAATTTAACACACACAGTGAAGACGCAATGCAACGGAGTACCGGAAGGCCACTACTGGATACATTGAGTACCATAACCTTTGTAATAGTACAATGCAGTACGCTACTCTGTTACACTATCCCCATTGACCAAGTTAACAGAAGAGAGTTTAGCCCTTACAGAATGAGCGTGTGGACTCATTAGATTAATACTTTTTTCTTGATGATTGACATATTTTGAAAGCAATGGACGTTTTTGAAAAGTAAACTTGAGTTTTTAAAGGTATTGTAAGGTTAGATAAAATTTATTGCTATTCATTATAAAATAACAATGGACAACAAGCACCTAACTAAAAAATGAACAAATACATACATTTAGTTATCTACGCATCTAACAATGTACATAACACTATACACTTTTTTTAAACATTACTATTTTTATTGAAAAAAGTAAGAAGGACATATCTTTTGCCGGTCAACGAAGCAAGACCAGAACAAGTTCCGAGACCACAAGGTTCCGAGACCAAGACCTAGACCACAGGGTGCCGAGACCGAGACCGAGAAAAACTGGTCTCGAGACCGAGACCGTTTTCGAGTACCACAACACTGTAATAAGCAAAGTTTCTTTTTTTTAACGGGACAGATACCAACCTATTCGCTACAACTGTTCGTCTCGACACCTTATTTTGTTTGCGAGTTGTTAGAAAGGAGTACAACGCACAAATTTGTCAGATCAGAAAGATGTTATCCGGAATGAAATTCATCCTTTGTAGCTATCCTATAACCGACATGATTAGTGGATTTAGTTCACTCTTTTTTATGGCCTCTCAGGGGAATAAAAAAGTAAGCAGAAAAGAAAGTTACCTTTTCTTGCTTACAAGTAAAGATTAAACATGACACATTGATAGTATATATGTATTATACCCGATAACTTGTCTGTGAACTTTATTCGTACTACACCAGGGCAATTAATGGCTCTGCTTTATAGTTTGGTAAAGAGTTAGTGGTAGATACGATCGTGTTGTTTATCAAGTGTTCATCGTTACCGCATATTTATTTATTAGATATTATTGCTCTTGTTACATGGAGCAAAGTGATCCAAGTGGTATATTACATATTGCCACCACTCTACAACACGACAATAAAACCTATGGTATAACGTTACTTTGTTCAACCTAGTGACAATTCTATAAATTTCCGAACTTTAAAGGTTCTTTTTGTATATGACGACGTTTAAAGTTCATTTTCATGTTTCCTCTCCCCAGCAAAATAATGTTTAACACATCTGTATGTGAGGTTATGTTATGTATGTATTTTCTTAACAAATGATTTCAGCGGACATGTCAATGACCTTCTTGCAGCTGTTGCTCACTTGCTTGTTTTCCTTTCTCCATTGCTTCTGCTGATCACCACGCACAATGGAAGTAAGTTCCATTTTTAAAGTTTTTAAAAAAGTCTGGCCAGGAAGGGCAAGTCGGATGTTCAAACTTATTGACCATGCAGTCATTTTGGAACATTACAATTAGGAATCACTGCCTCTATTTGCAATTGAGAACCCAGGATTCTCTTGGTGAAGTGTTGGGGTCTGCGGAAATGCCGTGGTTTTTGTAGGGGTGCTTAGGTTTGACAAGACTGATCAACTATTCGTTTTCTGCAGGGATCTGGAAAACATAAGAAATGCTTGCTCCCTCCTCTTTTTGCACTAAGTGCAAAGCTGTCACTTGATCCTCGCATTACCTGATTCCTGATATTCTCTGAACAGGGAGTTGATAGAGAACCCCCCGCTCTGAACTAATAGAGATTAAACAGTAAAGACAATGGGGTTGGTCGTCTGGTACAGCTGAAAAATAACGGAGCATTATTTTCCTCCTTAGCATCACCCTGTCAGTCGTCCAAGAGAGCAAAATTATTTTTACAGATTGCCGTCAGATATAGCAATTTAAAGTGTACAGTGAGTGCCTCTTTTCATTATTTCTTGGGCAAAACTGCACTTTTCGCTATTTTATGAAAAACCGAAATAATTTGTTTTATCACAAGGAATATTAAGACTTCGGTGAAAAATTAAACAGGAACATTCATGAAAAATAAGATTTAAAATGGAAATGTAGCTGGACAGACGTTTCGATGAAACAATAAAACGTTATTCAAGATATTTTTTTTTTTTCAACAAGCACATAAAGGTCAAAGCACTATCTCGAAAACCGTCGTTTTAACAGGATTACTGGAGTTTGAAAAATTAAGATTGTCTTTGAACAAGAGGGTCCACAAAAGTCAAAAAGTTAGAACAAGATCACCTATCAGCTATGTTTTGTTCCTTGTAGTGGATTAAAATACTTCCAAGTACATACTTTTGGCAGACATATCATCATGTCTTCCCTTTTTAAAGCTAGACGAAAGGCGTTTTTTGTAGGGAACTCTGTGTTAGTTCATTTTTTCTTGTTCTTCACAACTCTTCAATCTCTCTTTTTCTCTATTCCTCCTCCCCAATGTACTCTTTTTTCTGTACAAGCACCTTTCATTTTAATGCTAGGAAATGTCAAAATTTGCTCAGTATTGATGAAGTTTTGGGGCTTTGTGTCTGTCTCTAATGAATTGGTTTAGTCGGTTTAGGTTTTCCGTATTCCTTTTGCTGATCACCAAGAATCATGACAGTTGGTTCCAGTGTAATTATTATACTCTCGTGCTTGGATATGAGTCACAGCACGGCTGAGATGAAGAAAATGGGAAAAGCCGAGTGTTTTTGTTCAATTTTATTCTGCACTCTGCCCATCTGCACATGTAATTTCTGCAGAGATTCTTGTAAATAACTAGTAAATTAATAAACATTTTCTCATGTGAATCGTAACTGTTGATTAGCTAACTTACCACCGTTCCATGAGGATCCTGGGATAATGTGGTAATCCTTCAGCTGGTTCAGCTGTAAACGGCAGTGCCAGATGAATATGACACCGTTTACTTTGTTTGTGCTCACTTGTTACCAGTGCCACGGTCTAACTGAAGGTGAGGTACCACATGATGCAGGTAACTCTTATCCTATGTGAGGAATCAAAACGTGTCCGTGTTTGTGTGTGTGTGAACGTTTTTTGTACCCGTGTTTGAATGTGAGTGTGTTGTGTGGTGCACCCAGCCACCCACAAACGATGCCTTAGTAGGCCTCGGCCGCTGATGATAGTTCGAGCCTCGCACGTCTTTCCTCATAAACGGTGTAGCTACCTGGAAGTTCTGTCACTCCGCAGATTAGGCCTGCTACGTAGTTATTCGCCACCGTTCCTTATAGAATTCGCGTGCATACACTCATCAGCTAAAGGGTAAAAAATTCACTTCAAACTCCAAAGGAACGGGAATTCACCCCAAGAAGAGTGACATGCATTCCAAAAGAGGGAAGTTTCACTCTTAGTGCAGTGTTCTCGGGGACCACTCTTAAAAAAAGTGATCCCTGATGGCACTGGTTAATTTTCACTTTTCTTTGACTGAATTTCACTCCTTTTGGAGTGAGTTTCACTATTCTTGGAGTGAACAGACACTCCTATAGTGTGAATTCACACTTTTCTCTCTATTGAAGAGTGACTGAATTAACTTTTCGTGTGTTTTTGAAAATACTCCGTAATACACTAAACGGTATCCTAAGTTAACTGTTTTTTTTTTTACCCAAATAATCTAAGTTTGATTTTATGAGCAATTCGTTAACTTCATGTTGTTGGAATTCATTTGGGAATTTTGGCCCAAATAAACCAACAAAAAAGTCTTTTCAGGGATTTCAAGCCATGTCTTTGCAGGAATTGTTATTCAGTAACTACCATTTTACCATTTTCACTACCGTTTATACTCCACTGCAATACAACAAAAAACCGTTTTTACTTCTTTGATCTCAAAATAGCTGAACAGGGAGCTCACAGGTTGATTCTGGTTTATTAATGGTCAACTATGAGATGACTTAAACTTGGTTATCCATATACTATTGTAGGGTCACGAATTTCAACTTGGATATAAAGGAATATAATTTCTAATGTACATGATAAGACTAAATTCCATGTTGCATGGAGTTTAGTTAAATTTACCAACTGTGTGTGTTTATTTTTTCTTCAACAGACCGCCAAGGTGTTCACGTTGAGCGTACAATAAGGGTCTATTCAGGTCACTCAATTCCCAAATCCTTATTTTCAACTTGTTACGATCACTATCTCTAAATGGCTCACAATTCAAACGACAAGGTAAATCGCATCTTTCTCTGGATTAATCCAAGAGTCTTGTCAACTGTTTTAACAAAATGTGTCAGTTTCATGGATGGAGCTTGCATCTGGCAGGAACCATATACTTCAAGTTTCTGTAAAGAGATATTTGAAGACCCAGAGATGCTAAAGAAATACCCGAATCTTTCTACCTTAAAAGATGAGTTTGCTAAAACATCCGATCAAATAGAATCATTCGAACATTACTTTGATGGCGGGAACCTTAAACCGATGTCATATTTCGAGTGAGTATGATTCAAGTAGGTTATAGCCAACTGTTGTAAAATTGTCTACGGTCCACCATCATACAAGCTTAAATATTGTGAAAATCTATGCAAAGTACGAAATTTTTTGTGGAAAACATACCATAAAATCTTTGTAATTCACAGTTAAGCTACGAGAAATCCAGACAATTATGAAACTGTGATAAACAGCGTTCACATTTTTACAAACTCTTGAAAAGAAAAATACCATAGTAGATCACCTGTGTCAAGGTACCCCGTGAAATAATCAAAGCCTAATGGATTCAATTAAGATCCGAATAAACGAACTATTAACTGAGGGTTTCGATCGTGATTTGCCTCTTACACAAGAATGTGAATCAGTGACGGCCCTAGAATGTCAAAATATGGGCAAACTAAGGGCAAAGGATCCTTCGGTGGCGAAGATTTTCGAGCGCAGCACGAAACCGGGCCCAAAGCGCATTTCCCTGGCAGTGGGTGTCAAGTAGGAAGCCCCCGGAAGTTCCGAGGTTTTATCATATCACTACATATTTTCTTATTCCCTTACCCACCTCCTAACTGGCCTAATTAGGGGGACCAAATAGGGGCAAAGCCAAAATCGGGGGCGAAGTGGGGACATGCCCTTCCTTTCCTCAACGTAGCTCCACCACTGGACGGGCTATGTTTGAGTTATTGGGGGACATCACTTCATTTTCAAAACAATATTGGGTAAAAAACAAAGTCAATTTCTCAAATGTTGAGAAGGCATGTCCCCCTGTCCCCTGATCGCCTCCTCTTTTTTTACTGCACGAATCTGAGTTTGCCTGGTGAGTTTCCGAGAAGAAATGACAAAACCCTTACATATTCGAAAAAACAAATGGAAAATCATTTTTTGATATTATGTACCGTACCATGTCTTCGACACGTCTGTAAAATGAAAAGTGTTCCTCCATATTTTTACTTAAATACAGTTCATAAATTTTATTTTCTTTATTTGTATTGATAAATTGCATAACTTCCAAAAAGGTATTCTGCTGGGGCACCACTTTCTCAGAGACCGCATGGAGCTTCCTTTATATAAGTAACATTGGAGCCAAGGGCCTTAGCAGCGTCAAAAAAAAAAAAAAAAAAAAAAAAAAACAGGAACATAGAATTCCTGTATATTTTTTACCCTGAAAGAAACGAAATCAAATTTGTGAAAAGCATAATTAATGAGTAGAAAAACACAAAACAACTACGATCCAAATTCGAAGGACTATTTTGTAACTATTTAAGTTGTAGCTGTCGAGGGTTTCGATTTGTCTTGTAAGATTGCCTACAAATCGCACTTTTAGAAGATGTTCAGATTTTACTCTTCTCCTTTGTTTATTTTACTTCCCAGTTACGATTGGACCCAGGAACAATTGTCAAAAGCGTTACCGAGTGGTAAAAAGTTTTTGTTTGTGAAAGAAGCTGCTCTCGGTATCATTAACCAACTGGGAAAACTTCCAAAGGTATACTTCCGTTTCATTGAGCTTCAAATAAAATGCGCTAGATTGATTCCAAGAAATTTAACTTCAAAATAATTTCAATGAAGAATGCGTGCAGTACAAAACAGGGTTTTGCCCTGTGGTAGGGGTGGTCAGCCATTTACAAATTATATCCAGTCACAATTTGAAATTCACATCCAATTCCTTCACACAAAATTACCGCAAATTAACAGCATAATGTATGACTAAGCACCTTACATATCAGCCTCTTCCCTGATCTCAATAAATTGACTCGGAGCTGCCTAAGGTTACAGATTGGCAGTCTGTAGTATTGTATTTATTAAAGTAATGCTGTAGGTAGGGACATGTGTCTCTTGAAATCCAGTATTCTTCCCTTATTTGCAATGTGTCAATTTGGGGTGGTATAGGACAGAAGCCTTAACCTTAAGAAAGAAGGCTTATTTCCGGTTCTAATGAAGTGTAAATAGATAAGGTAACAACCGCTGTGTTATCCACATTGTTATTCGTGTCCACCGTAGGTTCCGAAAGAAAAAGGATATTTTAACTAAATCTGCAGACAAGGCCTCGACAGTGGTTGTAATGTCGATCACAACTTATATTTCTGAAGTGGAAAGGCAACTATCAAATACTGCTACTTACATCATCTAACACATGACAAAACTTTTGATCATTTACAGAGGGTACGTCAAACAGTAGACTTTTTAGACCCAGACCAGACACCAAAGACGTCCTGATTCCCAAACACACAGCCTGCCCTATCCTATACTTTCTCCCTAAAATTTAGGAACCAAATAACCCAGGACGTCCTATATTTTCAGGTTACGCCTTTCCAATAACACAAATATCAAAATTTGTTGATTATTATTTTCGCCCAATCGTTCAAGCCTTACCGTGTTATATCCAAGAACCGACTTACTTCATAGTTATAAACCACGCATACGAAATTCAAGAAAAAATCAATCAGCATTTGTAAAGAAATTAGTCTAAGCCACAGCCTTACTTCCCTTAACACCAGCATACCACCAACGAAGGATCCAGAGCCCGCGTCGTAGCTCTAGAAACCCGTTTAAACCTTAATCCACCTACCCATCAACTAATACGCTTCACTGAACTTATCTTAAGCCTAAATAATACATTAACTACAGGTTCAAGGGACAGCGAAAGGCACGTCTGTTGCGACGTCATACGCCAAAATATTCATGGGGGCATTTGAAGAGGACTTTATCAAATTTACCAGCCATATCCTCCCAAACAATTGAAAACCCTTTTTTGATGACATACAATTCTTGTGGAAACCAACATCCCGTTATCTTTTACTCTTCCAAACACTTATTTATTCTAGACAAACTACAATTAAGTAAACATTAAATAGCTCTCAAGCGTGTCCAGTTCCTAGAAAAAGAGATCACACAGACCGAAACACAACTCAAAACCAACATTTACTCAAAACCTACGGCTCCCACACATACATATTGCCAACATCATGCCATCCGAAGCCCACCTTCATCAGTTCCTCATGTAGTCAGGCCCTATGTTAGAGTCATCCGAAATGGTTTTACCGCCGATAACACCACATACCCCTTAAACGAACCCAAGCCCACTTCACTAAAAAAGGTTATGATCCAGCAACTTTTGTCGAGCAAATTAAGCGAGCAAAACAAATTCTAAGGAACCATTTGCTCACATACAAATCCAAACAGAAAAAACAAACGCACACCCCAAGAAGACACGTCTTCCCCCATTTTCACGGGCCTTCCCAGAAGTTCTAGACACTTACAAAACTCCCCTGAACTTCAATAAATTTCAAGGAACCTCCCGTGGTGGGATTTAGACGTCCCGATCACTTCGTGGCCTCATCGTGAGAGAAGAGAACCCACGCCCACAAGGCACAACACAAACAATTCCGAACCCCTCCCCTTGATTCCTCCCAAGTAAACCAAGAAAATGTATGCTACACAAACACATTCATGTCACGAATAAAATTAAAAGCACACCAAGAAACCAAGAATTTCCCATAACATCAAACTTCATCTGTAAAAGCACCTGGGTAATGTACCTATAACATGCACTCATTGCGGAAAACAATGTGTAGGCAAAATTGAAACAACCTTCTACACTCGATTCAGTAACTCTAGGTCAGAAATTAACAAATTTCTTGAAAACACTTAATTAAAACGTCTCCTTTACACTTTACATTTTAAATCGGCCCACCACTTAATAGAAAACTTCAATCTGACGGAATAGGATCTGTCTCAAATATCGCACACTGCTAATACTCCGCAGTGAATAATTTTTGATAAGCAAACTCCATACACTCTATCCTCACGGAATCAATATTGACAGCTAACGAGGCTCCCCACGTGGACACGAAACGCTGCTCAAAAACCACTTTGACGCAACATCTATGTGTTAGTTATATATATATTTTTAACAACATTTTTGACACATTTTTAGCTTCTTCATACCTACGTTAAAATAAGACTATCGCCAATTCATTTTATATGTTTTCAGAATTTGATGAAGGTCAAGAGCTTGAAAGTAAAGTTAAAAGACTGTATATTTCGCCTTTAAGGAAAAACATATACATGCACGTACATGTACGTAAATTCAATAGTCCATTAGTTGTACGTGTTAACAGATGGGCGTCCGTAATTTGGTCATAATTGAAGTAATTAGGTATATTACGTACCCCAATATGTATTTTACTATACACTAACGTATCCTCATTAAAACAGTGCGTGAAAACGTGAAGGGGAACGTAAAATATCCCCTTATTCCACAAAAAGGTGTACATACATATATATATATAGATATATATAAATAAATATATATATATATATATATATATATATATATATATATATATATATAGATATATATAAATATATATATATATATATATATATAAATATATCTATGTATAAACGAAAACAATGAAAAACAAAGTCAAAATTGACAAAAGGAGTACGATTAAGTATTTATTTAATTAATCTTGGAAGTTTTCAACTTCTCCTGAAGCCTTCGCAGACATACGACTAACACATGAAAAAGTAAATTTAAATTAACTGCACAGCCTATACTGACCAGTTACGTGCAAACATGCAAAAGTTGAACAATAGACATTGTAGTGAGTGTCAAGGTAGAGTAGACCCAGAGAGACTCGAGCTAGCTAGCAGGCCTACATGCAATAGTGAATTGGAGGTAAACTCACAAAACATGTTGAATTTACAAAAGACATCAATTGGTCAAGAACCATTGTAGAACGTATAATGGTTGAGTAGGCCAAATTCCAAACCTCAACTGAGACTCTCAGTGTTTGTATTTAATTTAAGGATAAAGTTTATTTCTGTACTTTTACGGTGCCGAGGAGATTGAAAGTTTGAACCAAGCAGCACACATTTTAAATTTCGGAGGGAATGATTGGTCTGCCCCAAGTGTTCGGCAACTGGAAAACCGCGTTCATTGTCGCGGATAGACTTCTTGTTATTGTTAAATCTAAACCGAAACATAGCGCTAGTTTCTCCAACATAAAGACCTTTAGGGCACATAGTACAATGTAATAAATAAACAACATTCTGAGAATCACAGTCCAGATTGGGGGATTTGATTGGAAATTTCAAAAAGGGAGGAAAATGTGCGAGCCCTGGGAAATATGTTGGCAAACTTGGCAGCGGGGTTTATTGCAGGGGATATTTCTTAGGGGTGGTTTGGAAAACGGTGTTTAGAAGACGTTAGCAGTTGTGTTAGATTGGGAGGCTGGCGAAGAGCTAACAAAGGTGGCTTGCTAAAGCTAGCAGGAAGGGAAGAGTCATTCTTGAAAAGAGCAAAATCCTGTTTGATTGTACGTGCAAGGGAATGGGCAAGGGGGTGGTGTTCTAAAACTTAAGGAATGCGGTCGCTCGATTTTTTAGAGTTATAGGTGAGGAGGTTCTCCCGTTTGAACTTGTTTGCTTTCTCAATTCCGTTTTTGATAATTCTCATGGGATAACCATTGGAAAGAAAAAATGAACAAGGTTGGGAATTTCAATATTGAAGTCCTCCTTATCAGAACAAATGCGTTTAAGTCTTAGACATTGACTATAGACAATTGACTTTTTGAGACTGAGAGGATGAGCACTGTCGAAATGTAAGAACTGGTGATTATCTGTTGACTTATAGTAAAAGGACGTGGATAGGGAGTTTGCGCGCAATTTAACTAGCACATCCAGGAAAGAGATTCTTGAGTCAGAAACTTCAAAGGTGAATTTTAAACTGTGGTGGAAGGAGTAAGCGTGTAATTTGAAGGACTCTAGATTCCAAACCGTGTGGCCAAATAAAAAATATGTCATCAATGTACCTATAGTAGTGAATAGGTTTCAGAGTGAAAGAATTCAACAATTCTGACTCCAGTTTCTCCATAAAGATATTAGCGTAACATGGAGCCATTTTGGTTCCCATTGCTGTTCCCTTGATTTGTAAATAATTTTTATTGTTAAAATGGAAGAAGTTGTTTGTGTCGATAAATTTTATTATGTAAGAGACATCATCGGCTAGGGATTGGCCTAATGAGTGTCTCAACATAAATTCTCTGCCAGCTAATATACCTTCATCGTGGGGGATATAAGTGTACAGGGATGTAACGTCCATAGTAACTAGGAGGGTGTTGGCGGGTAGCATACCAACATTATTAAGGACACGTAAAAAATGAGTCATATCCTGAATGAAGCTTGGGTTATTAGGAAGTAGTGGATTAAGTAATGAATCAACACAACCTGATAAACCCTCAGAGAACGTTCCCACACCCGAGATAATAGGCCTACCGGGGGTAGTTAAATTGAGAGCTTTTGCAAGTCGACAAATTTCCTTGCTGCAAAAATCTGAGGTTTGGGAAGGTAGGATGGCATTATTCAGAAAGTTCTCTATGAGTTTAGGTAATTTATGAATTTTAGGAAGTGTATAAAAATAGCCTTCTTTAGGGTTGCTGGGTATAACCTTCTGAACAGTTGGTAAAATATCATTCGAGATATTGTCAAACAAATTACGAGATAAAGAAGAAAAAGATGGAATGTCCGTAATTGAACGATAAAATCTAGAGTCATTGAGTTGGGTTTCAGCTTCAGAAATATAGTCGTTTGTATTAAGGATGGTGACACAGCCTCCTTTATCGGCGGGTCTGACCACAATTTCTGTGTAAGTACGGAAACTCCTGATGGCCTTGTACTGCGATGGCGTATGGTTCCGGGGGGTATCATGGTGTCGGTTATCGCTAAGGAATGAATCTAAATGGACTCTAGCTGCCTTCGTAAAATTGTCAATGTAAACGTTCCGGCCTTCAGGAGGGGTCCATGTAGAATTTGGCTGCTGGGAGTTTACGTAGTCCTCGATGTTCGATTGGGTGTTTTCATCGTCACCGAAATATTCCTTAAGGCGTACTCGGCGTTCAAATTGTTTGAGGTCGAAACAGGTACCAACTTCATCCAGACGTCGTGAGGGGCAAAAGGAGAGTCCCTTTTCGAGGACTGATTTCTCATTACGCGAAAGTTGGTATTCGGAGAGATTAGCCTCTCTCTCTTTAAATGAAGATTGTTTAGGGCAAACAGACGTTGGGGAATTGTTCAATAGAAACGGAAGGCTGTAAATTTGTAAAGGGGTCTTTTTGGATGGGATTAATAAATTTTTTAGATTTGAGTTTGAAACGTAAATAAGCTTACGTCTGTACGAGTCATCCAATGCTTTAAAAACCGCATTTGTATCGAAAGATCCAGGTAACGCGTCCTTTAAATATTGCTCTGACGAAGACAAAATTGAGCTAAGAGCGTTTTGTTTTGCATATGAAGAATTGATAGCGTGGTTTCGTACTTGCCTAGAGGCTCGTTGACAAATTCCTTCGGCGATATGCCTGCTCGAGTAGGGGGTTTCGAAGACGTAACCCCTTAGGAACTAAGTCCAACTTTTTGCACTGAGAAAGGAAAACTATTTCCGATCTTGTCCGTGATAGTTTGTCCAAAAGATATTCATGTTGTCGTCTGGCGCGGAGAACATTGCCGTCAATGCGAGGACCAAACATAAAAAAGAATTGAAATGTCCGCGTGTATCAATATATATATATATATATATATATATATATATATATATATATATATATATATATATATATATATATATATATATATATATATATATATATATATATATATATATATATATATATATATATATATATATATATATATAATATAACGCTTATTCCCACCTTAGGGGGAAATTGTTATATCTGCGCGTACATAGGGCGAAAAAATAACAATGGAGTACATAAGAAAAAGAATATAAACAACGTTATTCCAATGGTCAGTCATCCGTTTGTGATAACAGCTAGGTGTCCGTTAATTTGACAACTATGAAGTAATTGTATCTACTATGTACATCTAGGAGGGCGTCTTTGTCCGGTTACGTTTTCTTATAGAAAAAGTGTATATAAACGTTATGGCGAAACTTTTATTTGGCCCCCCAAATTTTTCCCCTGAATATATATATATATAAATAAATAAATATATATATATATATATATATATATATATATATATATATATATATATATATATATATATATATATATATATATATATATATATATATATATATATATATATATATATATATATATATATATATATATATATATATATATATATATATATATATGCTTCTGATCCAGAACTCTCATTTTGAGGTGGTCTTAACAATGTTATATTTTGTCTCCTTTAGGTGCCGTTCAAACATACTTTCCTGATCAGAGATCCTTATCGCTCTGCCGAATCCACTAGAAGGGTCTTTATGGAAGCATTTTGTTACAACGGCAAACCAGAAGACTTCGATGTATATCACGGAAACCCATATATGGACTTAGAAATGCTACCACCAAATCCTGCTTACGAAGTTTATCGTTACGTAAAGGCAAATATCGATCCAAATCCAATAGTGATCGATGCAGATGATCTACAAACTTATCCCCAGCAAGTATTAAGGAAATATTGTGAAGCTGTCAGTATCCCCTTCAAGGAAAGCTACCTCAACTGGGAAGAAAGTGATAAAGGCTTGAAATACTATTACGGTTTTGCATAGATCAGATGGTTTTCGGAAAACAGATTCATGCTTACGATAAAGCATTTGCGTCGTCTTGCTTCAAGCCAATCACCTGTTCGAAACCAAGTTTCGACGATCTAACACCGGATGGACAGCTATACGTTCTAAAGACAATAGATGGATACAAAGAAATGTACGAAAACAGAATTAAACCTTAAATTTCTATAGACGTATACAGTGGCTTGCATCTTTTCATACCTTGGTTGGCACTTATGTTCTTATAACCTATAACTTAGTTTTTCGCATCTTTTGTCTATATACAAACTTATATTCACTTATATTCATCGGTTTTCGAAAATTACACCACAATTTTAGTGTGTTATTTTATTTGAATTCAAAGATAAAGCAATAAAGCCTAACTTTTTCTCCTTCCAAACTAATATTTTAATCTATGCTTTTTCCAAAAAGAAGCATATACAAGGTTCGAAAATAGCCATTCTACCAGTAGAGATTGATTTTTAAGTTGCAGCAGTCTTGCGCCACGGTTTTCTGAGTTCTACCATCACATATTATAAAAGTGACAATGTGCGTAGTGTTTTACGAAGTGGCCGCGGTTGTCCATTGAAATTGTGTGTACAATTCACTCAGGCAATGTATGGTAATGTTACTAGAACTCAGAACAGTATTACGTTGTCGGGCCCATCGTTTTTGAAACCACAGGACCTGATCAATGTTTCTTCTCGACAGTAAGAAGTCACGAAGACTTAACTCTTTCTGTATCGTTTGTGTCCTGGCACAGAGAATACATTAATATAACAAGACAAAGTACTACTTTCCAAGGCCTGTTGTGAATGTGTGCCAGCCAATGTCAGCACTCTATAGTGTATTAGTAACGGTTAAGAAACTGAACTAAAAGGATGGGATTTTGTGTTTTGTCTCGCAAATGCACGTCAGCCCACTCCCACCAGGACAACTCCCACCGGACAATTCGCACCCGGACAATTTGCACCGGGACAACTTGCACCCGGACAATTCCCATTCCGGACAACTCGCACCCGGACAATTGCCAATCCGGACAATTCCCATTCCGGACAACTCGCCACCGGAAAATTCGCACCCGGAAAATTGGCAACTCGGGCAATTGCCAACCCGGACAATAAACATGCAGACAACATATGACCCCGACGATTGGCAAACCGGGCCGTTGTTACCCTTGCAGTTATCACAGTTTTATGTAGAGCGGTAATATGTGAATGAAAAATACCGGTCAACGCGATTTTGAGTAGGATATTTCAATGAAAAAAGCGGATTCAGAATTTACCGAAGTGGTCGTAAGCAACGATAAGAAATTTAGGATGCACTGTGAGTATTTAAGCACGACTTTGCACACATTCGGTGCAAGCCTCGGCGAACCAACAGTAAGGGTACGAGGGAATCCTTGCTAATTTAGGGGATAAGACATATTTCATATTTTAAAAACAGAAAAAAGCTTCCATCAACTCCCTCAAATGCACCTTTGTTCCATTCTGTATTAAATGTGAAGTTAACGGACTAGTACGGGTCCGAACATTCTAGCCCTTTCAAAGTACTGGCTTCCTCATAAGCCGAGTGCAGTGCATTAAAGTAGAGTGACTAGTTCGCATGTCCCTTTTTCCCTTCTGATGGATGAGAGATGTTATGAATATAAGGGGGGGGGGGGTGGGAGATTCATACTTGGGTAACGAATATAGGCCTATATAGGCTGTTTGACAGTTTTAGGTGTTATCGTGCATAGGCATGCGAGTCCGTGACCGAAAGGCAGATTTCCCTTCAACAATTTTTTACATTGAAAATTCTAAAAATCTAATAATTACAGACATGAAATCCCTGTTTCAGGGCTGGGTACATGCAGCTTAGAACACTCGCCAAGTGTCGTTTCCGACCATCTGGAGGGTTTGTAAGGCCCAAAGTTTTCTTGGACGCTCCGCTCCAATCTATGGTGGCGCTCCGCTAAGATAGTGTACACAATTCAATCACCCATAAATGACCTTGCCCCCCCCCCCCTTGTAAAAATTTCTGCGGACGCCCATGGTCTTTCGGGTGGAGTTATATATTTCGGGCAGAAAAATCTCCTTCCCCAGCTGGAAATGCTCCTATAAGCCTATGGTCTTGCTCCACGTAAATTTCTTCTATAAAAATCAACAACCCGACTAGGATTCTGAATAGTGGTAAATATGGCCATTCAAGTGACAAGTAAACCCATATACTGATGAGAAGTAAATTAGTGTTGGAAGACACCTGACTACTGTAGGTTATACTTCTACACCGTAGAACTGAAAACTTTTGATTTGCTAAGCAAAGTTTTCCTTAGGACAGTTCAGTGCCGGACACAGTGTGCCAATGTTTCTTTGCAGAGAAATTCATTGTTTGGGTAATTAAAACCAAAAAATGACTTCAAGTGATGTTAAATGTTACATCAAATTGCATCTGAGGGTACTTAAATATTCAAAAATTTCCTTAGACCCCTCCCCCATACCGGCGATCAGACCCTGTGCAATTGGCTACTCAAATAAAAAATCCTGGCTAGGCCATAGCTTAGGACAGTCTTATCTGGGGCTTCTGAAACATCAAACCGCAGTAGCCTACGGGGGCTTCGCCCCTGAACCTCCACGGCGCACGAACTCGGGCCTGAATACAGGTGTGAGTTTGGTAAAGCAAACAGACCTTTTATAATTGACCAAAGGATAATTCTATAAAAGGGCTTAACGGTATCTAAATCCGATTTCAATTTTCAATTCTTACATATAGATACACCAGTTATATGAATGTAAAACATTACAATCTGATATAATAGTGTTCAAACCTTTCTTGCAGGAAACAGTTGAGCCTACATTTTTATTCACATAGTACAGTATGATTTTGTGGGATGAGTTTTCCTGCACATCTTTCAGGGAATTGCATGACTGAGAGCAATTCGTGGCGAAGATTCGTACGTAAGAATGGAATTGTTCGGTGGGAATCATCCGGGGGGCAATTGTCCGGAGTGGGAATTGTCCGGGTGCGAATTGTCCGGGTGCGAATTGTCCGAGTTGCCAATTGTCCGTGTTGCCAATTGTTCGCGTGCGAATTGTCCGCGTGCGAATTGTCCGAGTTGCTAATTGTCCGGTGTGGCAGTTTTTTTGGTCCTCTGTCCGACGGGACCAAAACAACTGGAGTTTCTCAGTTTTTTTGGTCCTAGGACAAGAAAAGCTAGTTTTTTGTCTCGGGTAGGACAAAAAAGCTAGATGTTTTGGTCCGGGTCTAGTTTTTTTGGTCCCACGAAATGGAAGCTTTTTTGGTCAGTTTCACTGATCGATTTTGTACGGAGGCCGAGAGGGGACAAGAAAAAATGGTGATTTTGAGATTTCTGAGAGAGATGGTGAATTCTGAGACAATTTAGATGCCGACAAAAAAATCCACATTATTCTTTTTTGGTGGTTCCCTCCCGCAAAATACTATAAATACATCGACAAATTGTATGACGAAATACAAGATATTACAGGACCCCAATGACGCGATAGAGGCGAATCTTGACCGGACAAAATAATTGTAAAAATGGGGGGGGGGGGATAAAATTTATCCACATTCTTTTGTTTTACAATGAGGCTGTGGCATTGAGAAAATAAACAGGGAACATCAGTTTATGCAAAAAGAGAGAATAAGTGGCGTGCCCCTGATAGATAGTTGACACCCAGTGTTAAACCGTCTCTTTTAGTTCTGAATGAGTCTAATGTCATCCTGGTGTGAGGATTAAGGGTGCCTTAGGCATACATGGAAGGTACGGGTTACTGTGCTATCAGAGATTATGCGAACTGATTTATCAGTATCATTGTCATATTGTCATTCCTATTTGCTGGCCAAATATAAACCAAAAGCGCTTTCTATGAGAAGGCAGAATATATTTGTCTATGCGGAGGGCTGCTCCTTCAGCACTCGAATGGGAACCGCTTTCTCACTGCTGAGTGTGCAAGAAAATTAATTGACAAAATCAACGAAATACATGTGAATACCTGTTGCATATGCAGCAGGGATCCACATGTATGCCTTTTTATTTGTAGTTTGTTACTGTCTTTTTACAGGCATTTTTTAACAGTTTGGTTTGCGCATAAAGGATGATATGCATGGGCTGTATGGTAACTCCCTGTGCCTGTGTAGGCTAGTAGGCAATCCTACAAAATGTTTCAGTGACTTTTTCAACGTCCACAGCTAAACTTGAAAAAGTGTTCTTTCTTTGCAATCACTTTGCAGTGAAATAAAACTGGAATACTAGTTCCATATGTATAGTCTACCGGTAATTTGAAAGCACTAATCTCAGGCTAAATGTCCTTTTTAAGCAGGCGAACGCAACGCATTAAGATATATATAAAGTTTTCATACCCGAAGATCCATTGACGTCACCAAGGAGGGGGAGTTGCGAACGATCCTCCTGTGCTTTTTTACATAAACGTTGACCAGATAACTATTTTACCCCTTACTTTTTGTAAAGTGTCTCAGTCCGCTGGCAAGTCCTATTGGACGTACACCTTTCCATAGTATTATGATCATATATCTAATAAGCTAGTGCTTTTCATGAAATACCTTTAAAGTATGTTTTTTAACAGACCCATATTGGAGCGATATGTTCATCTCTTGGATTCTGTTCATTTTGGGTGGGTAAACTGCTTCATGTCAGTATAGGCTCATTATACATTAATACTAAAACGAAAGTGCACCTGCGGGATATTTCAAATTGACTTAAAATCTCAATGAAGTGGCGGTACCGATATTTAACCCTTTACCGTTGTGCTCCGATCGGGCCATATCTGCGCGCCTCGGGAGTGGGCCGAAAAGCGGACGTAGCACACCCCGCATCAGCTTCCGTAGGCCATTGACCCCGTGACCTTAAACTATTGTCTCTCTCGTTGTTGTGGCCGAATTTTCGGGTAGCTACTCGCAGTTTCGAGCTCCTCGTGAAACAGTAAAGATGGGTGACAGCCGAGCTCTCCGCATGGGTCCAAAAGGACCCAAACAACGGTAAAGGGTAAAGGGATAAGTCGCATTTAGCTGACTATATTATGGTGAATGAACCGTCTAGACTCCAAGTTGGCAAAATAAGGGTCGAGGCGAAGTCGAGTCCATTATGTTGCTAATTTGAAGCCAAGACGGCTTATGAGACAGTAATGATCAAACAAATGTGGTTTATTCCTACCACTGAAAATGTGTGAAAAACTTTACCTTTATCAGTTTCTTTACGTGTATTGACCCTGAGTAGTGAAATTACAGATCTCTGCTCAACCAATCAGAATGCAGGATTACCAACAACGGATGGTAGAGCTGGGAGCATTGAAAATTAACTTCCTTTTTCCATGCATACGTATCAAACTGAGTGATGAGTAAACCATTTTTCTAAGTCTCAACTAACTTCTTTTGTTTTTCCACCAATTGCTGCTCGGAGTTTTCAATTTCTACCTTTCCATTTCCCCTTTCATTGGAATAAATGACACTATTTTCTAGGTCTTGAAGGAGAATGGTTGAAGATAACAACCAAGCACATTGGTAAAATAGCATTGTACACAAATTACTGTTCTGTTTTATAGAGCCTGATATCTCAAGGCTTAAGTAGTGCGCTGTTTATTGCAGATTTGCAGTGGCCATTGGGCTAACTCCTTCGATGCTCCAAAAACCCTGATTTAAAGGCCTTTTTCAGGGTATTTCCACTTCATTAATTGCGCATTAAGATAAAGACTTCCTGGCCCAGTGGACCATGAAATTGCAGAGAGAATGCCAGAAGACTTCTCCATAAAGACATAGTGTGACTACAGAAGGAAGCTTTGTGCTGTTATCTCAGTGTAGTCAGTCAATGAGCAGAGTGGTCAGTGGGAGCTGAGAGCATTATATACACTTCACTTAAGCAACCGTGAAGGTGCTATATGGAGAGCATCGGGCTGGATTTCATCATGGTAACTAGACTTTTTTTCATTTTGGGTTGGGGGGGAAAGGTTGATGTCGGGGGGGGGGGGGAGCAGGAATAACACTTTCTAAGCGGAGCGCCAACATTGGTCGGCGCATAGTGTACAGAGAAAATTTTGGCTAAAAATGCCTCTCAGATTGTCGGAAATGGAACTTCTCTCTTCGGCCCTGTTAATTGCAGCTAAATATCCCTTATTTTTTGAAACACATAATTGGAAATTTATACTCTCACTATAAATGTTTACTACATGCCAAAGAGGGACCTGCTAGACAGCTAAAGTATAAATGGGATTGTCGAAAAGGTTCTCCACTGCGCCAAAGCGTCCTTTGTTCCTCCGTTTATTGCATCAGCTGGCCATTTTAATGTTTTATAGTCATACCATGCATGCCTTAAAAGCCCGATTCTCGCACCCCAAACAGTACCAATTCTCCTAACCTCCTAACTTAAGCCCCTCCCGCAATTGTCTGAAATTCATCCTCATCCAGACACAATCTCAATTTATTGTTTCAGGTTGAGTATGTGTATAATCAAAACACTCAGCGCAGTTCATGCCGTTCTATGTAATGTTTGGTGCTTTGCACTGTTTTGCTCTGCACTGTTTGAATTAGCAGTCAATCAAAATGCCGAGCCAATTGAGTCGGAGTTTCTGATACCCCACACAGGAAGTGTAGTTTGGGGTGAAAGGATTGGTCCTTTGATTTAAACTGTGAAAATCAAAAACCTGCACATTAATTATGTTTAATTAATCACACACATGTCACGAAAAACAAATGCAAAATTTCTCAATTAAATGTTTTTTATTTGTATAAAGTTTGATTTATGCTTAATCAAAATTACGATTTGCCATTCTAAGTTCCCATTTAAAATGATATTGTATGGAGACCTTAACGATTTGCTTGCTTTTAAAATCAACTGTATGCTTTTACTCCCTTATTTTGGTCTTGACTTTTGCCCAGTGAGGAAATGAAACAAGGGCTATTTCCTTCTGAATTAAGAAAAAAAAATATATTAGTAGGTCGGAACAAAACAAAGAAAATTTTAGAAACTTCTGTGCAATATCTTCACTCATTTGTAAAACTTCTACTCCCACCCTACCCCACCCAGCACACCCATGCATGAAAGATGTCTATGGCTACGCTAGCTACAGTCCTCGACAAAAATACATGGGACCAGGGAGTTGCAACTCCCTGATAGGACAAACCCCGGTCCCGTATCAAGGTTGAAGTTTCAGGACGCCTTGGGCTGCCACAACATTGAATGGGGGAGTGATGGGGGATGATGATCGGTTCATTGCCTGTTTTGCTTGTTTTCCCATCTTTTTTGTCGAGGATTATAGCCTAACACAAGGTAATTGTCAATTTCTTGTGTTTGGAGACGCACGGAAAAATTAATGAATGAAAATGGTTAGTCGGTGGCATTATCTAATACTGCGCATGCAGTTACTTGTTTCAATTTTGAATTTTATGCGTTCTTAAAGGATATTCTGTCCTGTAATTAAACGGGTAACATATTTGAGCTTTGGGCGTTTCGATGAGAGAATCGACGCAGCAATCTTCGTTCTCCTCGTGAGTTGTTTCCAGTTCCCCGTCGCTTTAAACCTAGAAAAATAGGTACATGTATTATTTAGTTTGGGTGCCCTCTCGAAGGCTATGACCGGTGATGTCGGAAACTTTGACACAGATTCGGATTTTCCGACATTAAGTGCCAGTGTGTTACTCTTAGCGCTGAAGGTTTTGTTTCAGCTCTTTGCTGTTTGTACAAAGTTTATCGTGTCCTCATGGTTTTAAATGGTCCGTTGAGGACTACGAGGCTTGGATATTCTGTTTGAATGGCGGGGTATAGCTATAAACTGTCACCCCTACCGAGAGCTATTTAACATTACACTTATTCCGTCGATAAAGATCTATCGGAGAGGTTATTTATGAAGTGATCGGTTTGTTCCGCCTTCAGACAAAATTTGCAGTTTTAACTCTGCCTGTTAAGGCTGTACACTTGATTCGACACTTTTTAAACTTTGCACGCAGTTTCCCCCCCTTTTGGAACATAACAGAGCAGTACTTCAAACGTAGCCAGAATCGAATTTTAGGGGGGAGGGGCTGGATAATAAGTGGGAGGGGTCGGTACCTTCTAGGATCAGGCGCGGCAAGACTATCTAAGCAGAGCGCCACCATCAGTTGGCGCGGAGCGTCCAAGAAAATTTTGGGCTTTAAAAACCCCCCAGATGGCCGAAAACAGCACTTTCCACGTGTTTTAAGCTGCATGTACCCAGCCTTGATAAACGAACTCATGTCTGCCACTTCTCAAATAATAAGAATAAAAAAATCAATTTATGAAAAATGGTAATACATGCTCCTTTTAGGGACCCCAAACTGGGCGTATCTGATCTGTCGCCTTGGGGATAAAGCTAAAGGGAACCGGTATCTCCCTTTCCCTTGGGAAAAATTGTAAACTTCAGGAGAACGTAGATCGCAAATGGGGCAATATTTGAATGGATTTCAGCTTTTAATATATAGGAAAACAAAAAGTAGTCGTGTCCCCCTCTGAGAAACTTTCTTTGCGTTAGATTTTCTAGATGCGAAATGGTGCTATGTTTGGCAAAACTTTGAACTGATTACAGACCTACGTTTAAGGATTCTCCTTTTTGAGGAACATGAAAAATTTCAAAGTCTTTGTAGAGATCTTACAAGTGACATACATACTGCCAGAGGAACAATGTTTATCAGGACGCAAAAAGTCTGGGGAGCCTGAAGAAAATCTGGGGGGGGGGGGGCAGGCCCAGGCCCCCCGTGGCTACGCGACTGACTTCAAAGTATCTGCGGTCTTTAATCCTACCCTATCGCACAAAGATGCTACCTGTCTAACTACAAGACAGGATATCCGTTAAGAACGCATAAAAATTCAAAATTGAAACAAGGCACTGCATAAGTTGTACGTAGTATCAGGAAATACCACCGATTACCCATTGTCATTCATTTTTTTCATTCGAGGGGGGCGGGGAGGGGCAAGGCATTTCACTGGGGGTCCCACCCTCTACCCCATGCTGGTTACGCCACTGCAGTTTTGAATGGTTCTCTAAAATTTTTTGCATTGCACAAGCCATTTCGCTTAAAATTTCTTCATGATTTGTTATTTAAGCCTTCGCTATATTTACCTAATTAATGTTGAATACTTTATTACATTCCACGTGATTTAAAGGGGTTTTCTTCTGGGAATCCGTTGCCTCTGGACACTACCACTCCGGTTGCAATTGGATCCACCATAGCCGTACCTCAATTTAAAGAGAAAAAGTTTCTGATGACATTGTAATTTCAAGATTTAAAACTTTCTCTTTGATAACCATACATGGATTCACGTTTTGCTCTAAACCTTTATGAAATCAAAATTTTGTCATATTTGCAATATGACAAAATATTGCAGTATAGGCATTTGAAACGTCTAAATCCTCAGAGCTTTTGGGGCTTCGCCTCTGGATCCCACGCCGACGTCGTAGTTCCCCCCCCCCACGCGACAATAACAAGTTCCTTTTTTCGCGCAAAGTACGACCCCTTCATCGACCCCTTATCTGGTAACATTCACGTGATGTGCCAAGTTGTCCGCTTGACTTGCAGGTTTTGAGCTCTCATTCAAGTGAGGAAGTTCGACCGTCGTTGTCATGCATTTACCAATAAAAGAGTTGTCTTAGAAGAAACTCAGTGAATATCCACACAAAAAAATTAAATGAATCTTATGCAAGCGATTTTTCAGGTCTTTGGGGTTTTCATTTAGCCTACAACTGAGAGTTTCCGTAGTTGAGCATTTTCATTAGTATACCACCTCTTGACAATTGTGGGCTCGGAATCTCTGCAAGTGCCCATACACACATCGTAAAACCGGTCTGCACTTACGGTAAAACCAGGATAATATCTGAGTTGAGTTTGAGTTTATTTCCACAGTTTAAATACAAAATGATACAACTTTTAAACAAGGTGGTGGAGGACGACTGAAAAAGCAAAGCTTATGCGAGCAGTCCCCCTTTACAAAAAGAAAAAAAACAAAAACAAAAACAAAAAACAAAACAAATAAATGAAACCAAATCTACACGTCCCATACACACATAATATGGACGACGTACCATGGAGTTCCTTTAGCCCGCATGGGTGCAGTGCAACGAAGTACATAGACGACAGAAAATAGCTCTATTGTGTCTGACCACCCTAAGGTGGAACAAAAATGAAACCACACCGAAAAAAACTAGAGAAGAGAACATGGGAACGTATTACCCTAAAAGTTATAGTGTTGCCCAATTCGACTAGTATTGTTCTGTTAAGATCGCGCAAAATGTGGGTTCGTTATTAATTTGAACCTTTCCATGCGAAAAAGTGCATTATTTCATTTTCATCGTAATAAAGTTTTGAACATATAGAGGGTCCCGGTCCAACGAGAATGCCGTCCTTGCAAGTAACGTACGTAGGTACGTAGAAATAAATTTCGGACCTTTTCGGGGCTTTGGAGCCCCCTGTGACAATTTCGCCAGGCCCAGCGGAAGCATGGTGATGGACCCACCCCTACATGAATCATCCCCCTGGTCCCGCGAACCATTTTTGAAATATTTACCAATGACCGTTGAAAGTCGCAGTGCCAAAATAGCAAATTGTCGGACCTTTTCGGGGCTGTGGCGCCCCTGTAACAATTTCCCCCGGGTCAGCAGAAGCATGGTGATAGAACGAAGTGACCCCTGCATGAATCAACCCCGTTATCCCGCAAAACATTTTCGAAACGTTTGCGAAAATGACCGTTGAAAGTTCGAAGAACCTTCCGACAGTGGAGATGGCATTTATCAACTTCCGTAGAGCCGTTACTTTCTTATTATTCTCCAGCTTCAGCTTTTTTTTTTATTCTTTTTTTTTTTTTTTTTTAGGTTCGCTCCACTAAGTTACATTGCCGAGGTCACGGGGTCAGACTCCCAACTGTACTGTTCGCTGTACTGAACAGGTTGTTGTGAGTTGTATTGTTACATATTCGTGCATCTTTGTTCGGAGTGTCAACTCTCTGCACTTACGTGCGTGTACAGTGTCCGTATGCGTCAGGGACCATTTCAGCTCACATCAGACCAAAAAAACCGAGTGCATAACCAGGGTTTTCTGTCCTAGGACAGCTTCCCCAAAAAACTACGTCACCGGGTGAGAATTGTCCGGGTTGCCATTTGTCCGGTGGCAGTTGTCCGGGTGCCATTTGTCCGGGTGCGAATTGTTCATGTGGGAGTTGTCCGGTCACGGAGGCAAAGAAGAAAACACTGAGTACACACAACGATTGAAGGTAATAGATTGCACTTCATACGTTAATAGATTTTCTGTAGCGACATGGATTAGTGAGATTTCGTGCACTTGGAAAGTCTCAATACCCATTTTCTGCTTTCTATAAATCCGTAAAAATTACAATGTGGTTCACTTTCGTCAATTTTGAAGCGTCCAGATTTTTCAAAACACTCATTCTATGTTAGTGGCCCTACACCGCGCTGTTTCATTCTTAAATCTGGAACATGTTCTTCTTAAGATGTAGTCGATTGAAAAATAAGTAAGTAACTAACACTTACTGGCAGCGTTGTGCTAATATTTCTCTGGATTTCCTCCGTCAGAAGTAATCCTTACATTCTTTGAATAAGTTTGCAGCGCTACCCATATAAAGTGTACCTCAAGTCAAAAAATTAAAAAAGAAATATTAAACAGCATGAAAAATGAGTTCTAACAGTGTAAATTTCATCTTCATAGGATATTCTTAAGCTAAGATACAAAATGTTGAAATTTATTCCCTCAAACCAAAATGGTATATTGTACAATAATTTGTGATGTCTTTGTTGTACTGCTCAAATTACAATCTTTGTATTCCTTTGTTTTTCTGAATGCTACTGCACCTTATACCAACGTTTGATAGCACGCTAACTCTTATGAGATGATGAAATAAATTAAGCACTCTCTGTGCAACATGTTATGCAAGCAAACAGGAAGTGTTCAGGGTCATAAAAATATTTTAAATTTTAAAGGGAAACAAAGAAGGTTATGTGAGTTGTACAACAAGAAAGTCACAAATTATTGCGCAATGGAATGTTTTAAGTGAATAAACTTTAACATTTTATACATCAGCCCAGGAATGTGGTATGAACATGGGAGTTGGACTGTTATAATATATTTTTCATGCTCTTCAATACATATTTTGGAATTTTTTGACTTAAGGTAAACTCTAAACGAGATGGTTTGGGTGCAAGAACAGTTTCTGTTCTTGAAAGTCGTTCATTAGCTAACACGAGATTTCTCTTTCCGTTACAGAACATGCCCAATGTAGTATAACCTTCTGACAAGGATTTCGAGATTGCTATCAAAACTAGTTCAAATTCAATCGATAAATTTAATGAATACAGTTAACTTTTTATGCGCTAGATACTGTAAGCCAGTGTTTCACGTTGGTCTCGAGGAAAATGAACCAACAACTAAAGTCTTCTGGATAATGTCACCCCTTATTTAATAGTTCACTGTTTAACCCCAAATGATGGCTTGTCCACTTGATTTCGTCCTGTTACAGTTGTCCATGAAATTTCCGAAGCAATTTTATTGTCCAGTAAAGTAATACTGTTTATTTGACCAAATAAACCACAAAGAGAGAGAGTCGCCAACAACTTTCCCGTACTCATAGTGGTAAAGTCGCCATTCAACTGGTCTTTAAACAGCCCTTTTCCCGATGTGACAAAATACAGTTCTTAATTTAACATGCGTTCTATAAAAGAAAATTGAACTTAGTAATCTATCTTAGTCATCAATAATTTATTTTTATGAAAATCGGAATCTACAAAAATGCAAAGATATTTTGTCCGCCTTTTAGTTGTTACATCTTTTTTTAGGTTGGTATGTATTTTAGACTACAAGCCTTAGGGAGACTCATGACTTCGAATGATAGTGAGCAAGGTCATATCACACCCTGATGGGATGAGGAAATGGGGCATTGGGAGTGGAACCGAACGCAGAAAGAAAAAAGCAGGATCAGGCACAATTTATAATATTGAGTTTCGATTCCTTCGGTCCAATTAGCTAAAGCCGATTTTGGTCTTTTTACTTTTGGTTTTATTCACAACCAATAAATCTTGGCATGTGTTGACGACGACCGGAAAACGGCTTTAAAAATGTGCATTCTGAAGTTCAACTGGCTCTCGGATATAATATTCTAATTCAACTGTTTCTAAGTGGAAATTTAACAAAACAAACTGAAATTGATGTTACTTGACTTTACTCCTTTAACTGCGATTAATTGTCTCAAATTGGGATTAGAAACAGTTGAATTATATATATAAAAAAACGCTAATTCCCACCTTAGGGGGAAATTGTAATATCTGCGCGTACATAGGGCGAAAAAATAACAATGAAATACATAAGAAAAAGTGTTCGCCCTAACGTCTAAAAATATAAACAACGTTATTTCAATGACCAGCTATCCGTTCGTGTTAACAGCTAGGTGTCCGTAAATTTGAAAACTTTGAAGTACTTGTATCTGCTTTGTAAATCTAGCAGGGCGCCCTTGTCGGTTTACGTATTCCTATAGAAAAAGTGTGTAGAAACGTTACGGCGAATCTTATATTTCGCCCCAAAAAACTTTTCCCCTTAAGGTCAACTTTTCAACAACAACTTTCCCCCTAAGTGCCAAATTAGTGAAATATATATATATATATATGTATGGTAAATAAGTGAGAGTCCGCGTGTACTTTGATAAAAAGAAACGCAATAAAGGCAAAATAGATGCCTGGTTGACATTGCAAAGTACAGAGTTATAATTTAATATTGGAAATTTTCAATCCCAATGTTGAACTTTCTAAACTTGTCACGCATTTTTTGGCTGATGGTTACCCCATCCATATTATTAAGGAGGGTATCCAAAAAGCCAGTTAATTTAAAAGAGCCGATCTTCTCAAATACAAAACCGAAACGGTGACCGACCACATCCCCTTTACCTTAGAGTTTCACCCCCCAATTCCCTCCTTGATTAAATCCATTAAAGGGAATTTCATGTCCCTTAAGGCAGAGCCTCAGCTACCCAAGATTTTTAGACAGCCACCCTTACTGGCCATACGCCAACCTCCAAATCTCCGTAGGTTACTTACCTCGTCCCAGCTTAGCTCCAGACCAGATCCCCCGGCCACAGGTAATACTTTGTGTAAAAAATCCCGTTGACAAATTTGCAAACACGTTGTCACAGGCGTTTCTTTTAGCTCACCTAATTTTTTGTCCCAATTTAAACTGCTACTCTTAGAATGTAGTTTATCTCTTGTTCTGCAACAGCTGTGGCAATGGCATGTACATAAGAGAAACTGCAACACATTTCAGACTACGTTTTAACAACCATTAGAAGTCTATACGTGACAATAGCAAGGGCTTTCCAGTGGCAGAACACTTCAACCTCCCGAATCACTCCCTTCTTAATCTCAAATGCCTTTTGCTAGCCTCAAATTTTAAGATACATTCACAAAGAAAAATATCCGAGATTAAGTTTATCCTAAGATTTAAGGCGCACATAAATGGGCTTAACAGGAACTTAGGACCACTGAACCATTACACTTTCTATAGGCATCTGTAGCTTGACTTACCCTTTCCCGTGTCTATTTCGTTTTAGTTTCACGTATGTCACTTCGTACTTCAGTACTGGCTGAAGTAGATCCCAGGTGGGATTGAAAGTTTTCAATATTATATTATATCTCTGTACTTTGCAATGTCAACCAGGCATCTATTTTTTGCCTTTATTACAGATATATATATATATATATATATATATATATGTATATATATATATGTATATATATATATATGTATATATATGTATATATATATATATATATATATATATATATATATATATATATATATACATATCAATTTTACAGGGAGGAAGCCCTCAGATTACTTGGCAATCCCGACCACTACAGACGTCTAGACTCAGATCCCACTTCGGAAATTGCGAAAAAAGTGGAGGCGGCCATCAAAAAGATGGTTCGCAACGGCTCAATTGACTCCGAAACCGGCCCGAATCTCCTCCAGGTAGATCCTAAACCAGGCCGTTTCTATTTTCTGCCCAAAATTCACAAAACGGGTAGTCCGGGCAGACCCATTATTTCCGGCAACGGGACTGCAACGGAAAAAATTTCAAAATTTGTTGACCTGCTTATCCAACCCCTGGTTCCAACCCTTCCCTCCTACGTTCAGGACACCACGGACTTCATCCGCAAAATTGGGAAGATCAAAAATCTCCCGTCGGACACAATTCTGGCCACTCTTGACGTGTCCTCATTGTACACAAACATACCAAATGAGGAAGGCATCTCCGCTTGCACCAACGCCTTCAATCCGATTCGGGGCAAAACTCCCACCAAGAAAAGACTTAGGCGAACTCATGCATCTGATTTTGACCAACAACAATCTCATTTTTGGTGACCACCACTACCTCCAAATTCATGGTACAGCCATGGGAACCAAAATGGCTCCCTCATTTGCTAACTTGTTTATGGGCAACTTCGAGCAAAAATTTCTGTCTCGACAAAATTTGAAACCACAAATTTGGTTACGCTTCATAGACGACATCTTCATGATCTGGCCCCACGGTGAAGACTGTCTAGAAATTTTTATTGAAAACATCAATTCGTTCCATCCCACCATCAAATTTACGGCCGACCATTCCAGGTCCAGTGTCCACTTCCTGGACACCACTGTAACCATAGAAAATGGTTCACTCAAAACAGACTTGTTTAACAAACCAACGGACAAGCACAACTACCTTCTACCCAGCAGTTGCCATCCTCCGCACTGCACCAAAAACATTCCGTACAGTCAAGCACTCCGCATAAAACGCATCTGTTCCTCTGAAACAGATTTTGACACTCGGGCAAAGGAACTATCCGGCTACCTCCGTAACCGGCAGTATTTTCGGGGTTCAATTGAAAATGCCATCAAAAAGGCAAAAGAAACCCCTCGCTCGCAAACTCTGACGTACAAAACTCGTCAGCGCAATTCCGACAGAGTGCCGTTGGTAACTGAGTACCATCCCGGTCTACCACCACTAGCCAAATTCATCAAAAAGCATATGCCCACACTTCAGAGCACCGATCGCCTAAGGTCTATCTTTCCCCAACCCCCCGTTGTTGCCTTCAAGCGGCCCTCAAATTTACGGGACATTTTGGTTCGGGCAAAATTCCAGGACAAAGCCTCAGTCGAGGAAAACAACGAAAATTTTGGTTATTCACCTTGCCCTTCCAACTGCAAGACGTGCGCCCTGGTTGATTCCACAAAAGGCTTCCAGAGCAATAAAATGCACCCACCTTCCAAATTAGGCAAGAAATTTATTGTCTTTCCAAAAATGTCATTTATCTCATATACTGCAATTTATCAATTTATGTGGTGTGCAGTATGTCGGAGAATCTAAAAATACTCTTCGAATGAGAATGACACAGCACAGGTCAGCAATTAAAACCAAAAAGGTTGAACAACCTGTTGCAAACCATTTCAATTTGCCTCATCATTCTATCAAAAACTTACGGGTCATTGCTATCGACCAAAACGATACATGGACCGACAAAGCTAGAAAAGCTAAAGAAAATTTCTGGGAACTGAATCTCAAAACCACATCGCCTTTCGGCTTGAACATCAGGAGCGATTTACCAGCTTGCTGATAACACCAACCTAAATAATCCGATCAGGCCATTCCGGCCTAACAATTTCTCTAATTACTTTGAAGAGGATTTTCCTACTGTTGATGGGTTACACCTGAGTAATCCGATCAGACCCTCCCGGTCAATCAACCTGCTTAATTGCCTTAAGAAGGATTATCCTGTCACAATAGAGGTGAGACCATTGTCAGCACCTTTAAAAGCTTCCAAAATTTCTCACTCCTTGTCATTCTCTGACCAAGTATTGACAAAGAGGTAGTATTCCTCGAAAGCTCTACTTCAAACCTTTTGGCTGTTTAATTTATCTAAATTCTAGCCTTCCGCTATTTGTATCTCCTCGGAGATCCAGCCTTTCAATTCTGTAGCACCGTTGTTTTACAGTTTCTCCGTCATGTTTATATATATATATATATATATATATATATATATATATATATATATATATATATATATATATAGATGCAATAGAAAAACGAAATAAAAAATGATACTTTCATTTCCAACTAGAATTTATCGAAGAAGAATACGTACAAAGTATCATTTTTTATTTCGTTTTTCTATTGCATCTGTTTACTTTTCCAACACACGCAATCTGTTATGTCTATATATATATAATAAAAATGTTTTCCGTGTATTGGTCAATAGTTAAATAGACAAGACTGAGAAATTAATAATACTGATGACCAACAAGATTGATAGATATCCGAATATATTTCAATCCCACCTGGGATCTTCCTCAGCGGATTAGACGGAGAACGTACAGCGATTACAAATGAAAATGTAAATGATAATGTAATGATGTAATGATATACATTTTCGTGTCGACCTAATGTTTGGTTTATGATTTCAACCCCTTCTGCATACATTCTTAATGAAATAAGTGCATGTATAATACCTTCATGGCGCCCTCTTTATTGTGTCTGTATATAGACGTAATAAACACAATGTATAGTATGTAGATTTGCACGTGAAAAAAGGGGCGTTATATCTTGCGTTGTCTAAAAATGTACATTAAGTTAACACGTAAATATTGCAAAATACCTTTAATACTTTGTTTATTTTATTATTACTTGTGCGTACGTCATACATAATAATTATACCATACATATTATTGTTGGCGCTGTTGAAGTTTATGGTGGTATTTTATTTGAATTTTTTAGTGTCTGTATGTGCAGATACATTCAAATATGTGAAATATGTATATGTCGACTTAAGGTCGATGTCGACCTAAGGTAGGATCCAGCGTTATATATATATATATATATATATATACATATATATAGGTTATACCTGTGTCAGTTTTGTCATTCCGTCTTGAAATCTACTCTGAGCTGCACCGAGGAGACCTAACAAGGTCGAAACAGTACTGTCTGCAGATTGAGTATATAGATATGTATATATTTATATATTGCGTGACCGAGTCAGTCATCAATACCAAAATTTACCATAGTTTTTTACTTTGTACGCTTTTTTTATGATAGAGAGAAAGGTAAATTTTTAAATATATTCGTGGTACGAGTAAGGGTGCAAAAATAAAATGTCGAGAATGTCGAAAACTTTTCAGTTTTGCTCAAGACATATTTAAAATATTTGGCTCATGATAATGAAGTGGAAGAACTTACCCAGTACTCATATCACACATTCCAACACATCCCAACTGCCTCCCTCCAAAAATCGTCTTGAGCTTCTCCTTGTGCAGATTTCCCTTAAACATTGGCCCAAAATTATCCTGGGTGTATGCACGTTCGTAATATGTATTCAGCGAACTCTCTGAGCATGTTAAAATGGTCAGCTATCCTCAGGCTGCACCTTTGGACTTTGAGGATAATCAGCAGTTAAAGAAGTTGGCTTTCCTTTAACAAAATAAACTTGGAGTGAAAAACCGAGGTTAACCCACGGATTTCGATGTATAATCTCCCTTTCACTACCGTGAAATTATTGGCTGAGACATTTATTATTTTCTACGCAATGTGATGTGTGTGAATATCGCATTTTTCAGACAGCAGCAAAAAGAGTTTTTATCGATGTAATATGGTTTTCTGGTAGAAGTTTCAACCTACTAGAGCATCCGCCTCTCAGCAGGGAGTCCGGACTCAAATCCTGGTCGAGTCCTACCAAAGATATTAAAAATGGGACCTGCTGCCTTCTTACTGGGTACTACTCAGCGTAACAGGTGGGAGCAGGGTAATAATACATATCGAGTGTTAAAACCAGGAGCACCGAAATGGCAGTGAGGTTGAAAGGATGCCCAGGGGCCTGAGAAGGAGTTTAGGAATGAACAGATTGTAAATTATTTATGTACAGCGCCTTGGTTACTATGGATATGTACGCTCTATAAACCCGAGACTCCAAAAGCAAACTATTAAGTCTAATGAAGTTTGGTTTCATTTATCATGAAAGAGGTATTTAGTGGAGTAGAGGCCATTTCGTCTTGTTCACTTCTTACAATTTGTCTGTTTCAAAGCCTTCGGAGCAATGAACTGTTCAACAAGAAATGTTCTAACTGGCTAACGATAGCCTTAATTCTTAAGCCTAATGCTTAACCCCAACAAAGGAAACAATCGAAAAAATGCTAAGGCAATACCCAACAAAGAGAAACCTTGGTAAATAGTTTACATCTACTAAGTGGTCACATAAATAGTAAAATAAGGGTAGGCGGTGCGCCATCTGACGTTCCTATAAGTCGGTGAACCTTGTTTATTTTTTAGGAAAGGCCCGAAATCATCATTGGTGATTTCATGCGAAAGATTTAATGGCTTTTAAATTTTATTGCCGGGTGTGAATATATTTAGTTGGTTCTTATGACCAAGCTAGACCGGTTTCTGCTGTCTTGCTCATTCACTTTGAATGGCGCAGCTTCATCAGTAGCGGGTCGTCGTATGCGACATGGATTTAAATATTCGTGATTGCTTCTAATAGAGCATCAAGGAAAGTATCGTCTGAGTTTTGTACTCCGTTCTCCCTAGAACTCGTAAACCTTGATTTAACAAGGAAATCTTTTAGATTTTTTGACCTTTTGTAGGCGATGATTGGTTGTTCGGGGAACAGTTTGTATAATTGCGGGTTTTGGGTTATAAGGTGCCAATTTTTTAATAAGGCCCGTTTCAGTTGCATTGTTTTGACATGCGGGGTGTAAACGAGTTAAAAAACCAATGGTGGGGTTGCTGCCTTTTCTTTCTCAGTTAGGAGGGTTTTACGGTTAGCATATACCACATCACTGGTGGCGCTGTCGATTTCCTCTCGTGAGTAATTTCGCATAAGCAGTTTCTCAGTGAAGGAGTTGCGTTTCTCCAGAAAGTCACTTTCGTTATTGCACAGACGGGCGTATCTTAGTACTTCGCCTTTGATAAAGCCTTTAAAAGTGGCTAGTGGATGTGCTGAATTTCGATCTAGATACTGGTAGGTTTCCGTGGACTTAGTGTAGACTTTAGTGTCAAGAAGGCCAGTAGAGCGGAAACGTGCGCCTTTGAATATTTCGAGATCGAGATAAGTAACTTTCATGTTAGAAGCTTCTACCGTGAACTTAAAATGTTCGTGTGCTTCATTCAAACAGGTCACCAGGTTTTCAAGTTCCTTTCGTGTGCCATTGTACAATAATAGGATGTCGTCTCTATAGCGAAGCCATTTAATAATATTGAAATCTGTCGGTATAATGCGATTTTCTAGGTGGTGCATGACAATATCGCAGATTTCAGGGGAGGCTTGACTGCCCATTGCGCATCCTATCGTTTGTAGGAAAAATTGGCCATCAAATTCAAAACAGTTTTTCGTGAGAATTAGTTTGACCAGATTACGCATGGAACGGGGTGATATTTTCTTCATATCATAGTAATTTTGCGGGGCTTCCGCATATGCTTTTTGTACGATATCCAAAGCTTCCTCTTGTGGAGTGTTAGTGTACATAGACACTACATCAAGGGTAACGAGTAAGACGTTGTCTGGTAGGGGGGTGGCTTCCAGGATTTTAAGAATGTGATTTGTGTCTTTCACATACGTAGCTTGTCTTATGACAATCGGAAGCAGGAAATAATCCACAAACTCAGATATTTTTTCTGTCGGAGATCCGTTGCTGCTTATGATAGGGCGGCCGGCAAATTTTGTGCCGGGGGGTGGTGCTTTATGTACTTTAGGAAGTACGTATATGACCGGGGTACGGATTTTGTGGTTATTTGGGTTGAGATAATTGAAAGTCTCCTCATTAATCTCCTTGTTAGAGAACATATCTCGGAGGGTCGAATAAACCATGATCTTGGTATCAGGTGTTATGTCGCCCTCTAGCGTTTGGTAGTGATGACTTTTTAGTTGCCTTTCAATTTCGGCTTTGTAGTCGGTGCGATTCAGAATTGCTATACCTCTGCCTTTATCAAACGGTTTCAGAATAATCGTCTGGTTTTGGCTATTTGCCGTAGAGCGATTTGTTCTGCCTTTGATGTGTTACTTTTAGCATTATTTATTGGTATTGCAGCTAATTCTTCCTTAGTAGCTTCGAGATAGTCCTCCAAGTCTCGGCTTTATGTCACTCGTGGTGACCAGGTCGAGGGTAGGCGGAACTTAGAGAGAGAACCACGCATTTTATTTTGCATTATGTATCGTATTCTCATTTTTCGTGTTAGATCTTTTAGTGATCTGAGAATTTCGAGACGGTTTGGCTTCTCGGGGGTTGTTATAAATTTTAATCCTTTACCTAACGCAATTATCTCTATATTTGATAGTTGTCTCTCAGAGAGGTTTTTGACGTACTTGGAGGATTCTTTCGCCTTTTCATTCAGGTTATGGGCGTGTTTTTGACTACGTGTAGTCTTAGCTTTCCTTTGCTGGGCAGGCATGGGACCGTTTTCTGCTTTTCTTAGCTTTAACGGGTTGGGTAAACTTACGTCTTTTATTTGACGGGGTATATGGGTTAGTATCCTTAGAAATAATAGACACACGTGACAAAAGCATGTTTGTAGAGGAAGAAAGACCGCTCTTTCTGAAATTCATGGTGGCCCTTAAAAGAGCCGTTGAAATGACTTAAAAGTCGGGTTCGAGGTCTGGTCTACCTTCGGTATGGGTGGTGGCGCCTTTCTGACTTTTTGTTGTGTCAGATGGCGAGTTTTGCTTCCGTTCTCTGTAGCGATTTCTGAAGAAAATGTTTAAGCAACCTCTTAGCCTCGACGCTTTGTAGCTCGTTCTCGAGATCAGCCAAGGCTCTTTCTTCTCTCTCCTCGAACCGTTCATTTTGCCTTGGCGGGAGAGCTCCTGTCTCCAAGCGTGGCAAAGCCGCTTGCTTGTCTGAAGGAGGAGAGAATTCCAGGAATCTCTCAGTTCCTCAGAGCAGTTCAAGGACCCCGGCAGCTTGGGTAGATTTCTATGAACCCGGAGGTGTTGTGGAACGTAGTCCGTTGATAATTGGGAATCGAGCCGTTTGATTTCGTTGGTGAGACTGATGACGGTTGCTTGCAGTTGTTGGAGAGCAGTTAGGTGTTGTCTGACCTTCTTAAAAGTGTCGTTTTGCAGACGGGTTCGGTCGGTTTCCTGCTTCTTCGGGCTTTTCTGGCCGGGTTGTAATACTGCTTCGTCTTAAAACAAATCTTTTTTTGGAGATTGAAGAACTTGGTATCTCAGGGATAAGATTATCCATTGTACCAGTTGAACTAGTGTTGCTTTAGAAGATTTTTAGGATACCTAAGTCCTCTTTTGGACGTGAAAGAGAATACCCAAGATTCTGTGTTCTGATTGGTCCGTGGGAATTGGCTGGAAGGCCTCCGTCGGACAAGTTTAGAACCTCGTGCCAATTTGTGCTAGTTGGAAAGGTTCTTTTCAACTTTTTATGTTTAATACTTCCCCATTATGGTGGGAAAAGGACATATTCAGGTGTCCTTTAGGTAACTGTCAGAGATTCCGCGAAAGAATTCTCGGCGTATCTAACCTACGTCCCATTTTCCGAGGAAAAGGGAAGCATAATTCAAGTAAAATAAGGGTAGGCGGTGCGCCATCTGACGTTCCTATAAGTCGGTGAACCTTGTTAATTTTTTTAGGAAAGGCCCAAAATCATCATTGGTGATTTCATGCGAAAGATTTAATGGCTTTTAAATTTTATTGCCGGGTGTGAATATATTTAGTTGGTTCTTATGACCAAGCTAGACCGGTTTCTGCTGTCTTGCTCATTCACTTTGAATGGGGCAGCTTCATCAGTAGCGGGTCGTCGTATGCGACATGGATTTAAATATTCGTGATTGCTTCTAATAGAGCATCAAGGAAAGTATCGTCTGAGTTTTGTACTCCGTTCTCCCTAGAACTCGTAAACCTTGATTTAACAAGGAAATCTTTTAGATTTTTTTACCTTTTGTAGGCGATGATTGGTTGTTCGGGGATCAGTTTGTATAATTGCGGGTTTTGGGTTATACCCCGTCAAATAAAAGACGTAAGTTTACCCAATCCGTTAAAGCTAAAATAAAAGCAGAAAACGGTCCCATGCCTGCCCAGCAAAGGAAAGCTAAGACTACACGTAGTCAAAAACACGCCCATAACCTGAATGAAAAGGCGAAAGAATCCTCCAAGTACGTCAAAAACCTCTCTGATAGACAACTATCAAATATAGAGATAATTGCGTTAGGTAAAGGATTAAAATTTATAACAACCCCCGAGAAGCCAAACCGTCTCGAAATTCTCAGATCACTAAAAGATCTAACACGAAAAATGAGAATACGATACATAATGCAAAATAAAATGCGTGGTTCTCTCTCTAAGTTCCGCCTACCCTCGACCTGGTCACCACGAGTGACATAAAGCCGAGACTTGGAGGACTATCTCGAAGCTACTAAGGAAGAATTAGCTGCAATACCAATAAATAATGCTAAAAGTAACACATCAAAGGCAGAACAAATCGCTCTACGGCAAATAGCCAAAAACCAGACGATTATTCTGAAACCGTTTGATAAAGGCAGAGGTATAGCAATTCTGAATCGCACCGACTACAAAGCCGAAATTGAAAGGCAACTAAAAAGTCATCACTACCAAAAGCTAGAGGGCGACATAACACCTGATACCAAGATCATGGTTTATTCGACCCTCCGAGATATGTTCTCTAACAAGGAGATTAATGAGGAGACTTTCAATTATCTCAACCCAAATAACCACAAAATCCGTACCCCGGTCATATACGTACCCCCTAAAGTACATAAAGCACCACCCCCCGGCACAAAATTTGCCGGCCGCCCTATCATAAGCAGCAACGGATCTCCGACAGAAAAAATATCTGAATTTGTGGATTATTTCCTGCTTCCGATTGTCATAAGACAAGCTACGTATGTGAAAGACACAAATCACATTCTTAAAATCCTGGAAGCCACCCCCCTAACAGACAATGTCTTACTCGTTACCCTTGATGTAGTGTCTATGTACACTAACACTCCACAAGAGGAAGCTTTGGATATCGTACAAAAAGCATATGCGGAAGCCCCGCAAAATTACTATGATATGAAGAAAATATCACCCCGTTCCATGCGTAATCTGGTCAAACTAATTCTCACGAAAAACTGTTTTGAATTTGATGGCCAATTTTTCCTACAAACGATAGGATGCGCAATGGGCAGTCAAGCCTCCCCTGAAATCTGCGATATTGTCATGCACCACCTAGAAAATCGCATTATACCGACAGATTTCAATATTATTAAATGGCTTCGCTATAGAGACGACATCCTATTATTGTACAATGGCACACGAAAGGTACTTGAAAACCTGGTGACCTGTTTGAATGAAGCACACGAACATTTTAAGTTCACGGTAGAAGCTTCTAACATGAAAGTTACTTATCTCGATCTCGAAATATTCAAAGGCGCACGTTTCCGCTCTACTGGCCTTCTTGACACTAAAGTCTATACTAAGTCCACGGAAACCTACCAGTATCTAGATCGAAATTCAGCACATCCACTAGCCACTTTTAAAGGCTTTATCAAAGGCGAAGTACTAAGATACGCCCGTCTGTGCAATAACGAAAGTGACTTTCTGGAGAAACGCAACTCCTTCACTGAGAAACTGCTTATGCGAAATTACTCACGAGAGGAAATCGACAGCGCCACCAGTGATGTGGTATATGCTAACCGTAAAACCCTCCTAACTGAGAAAGAAAAGGCAGCAACCCCACCATTGGTTTTTAAACTCGTTTACACCCCGCATGTCAAAACAATGCAACTGAAACGGGCCTTATTAAAAAATTGGCACCTTATAACCCAAAACCCGCAATTATACAAACTGATCCCCGAACAACCAATCATCGCCTACAAAAGGTCAAAAAATCTAAAAGATTTCCTTGTTAAATCAAGGTTTACGAGTTCTAGGGAGAACGGAGTACAAAACTCAGACGATACTTTCCTTGATGCTCTATTAGAAGCAATCACGAATATTTAAATCCATGTCGCATACGACGACCCGCTACTGATGAGGCTGCGCCATTCAAAGTGAATGAGCAAGACAGCAGAAACCGGTCTAGCTTGGTCATAAGAACCAACTAAATATATTCACACCCGGCAATAAAATTTAAAAGCCATTAAATCTTTCGCATGGAATCACCAATGATGATTTCGGGCCTTTCCTAAAAAAATTAACAAGGTTCACCGACTTATAGGAACGTCAGATGGCGCACCGCCTACCCTTATTTTACTATTTAGTGGAGTAGAGGCCATTTCGTCTTGTTCCCTTCTTACAATTTGTCTATTTCAAAGCCTTCGGAGCAATGAACTGTTTAACAAGAAATGTTCTAACTGGCTAACGATAGCCTTAATTCTTAAACCTAATGCTTAACACCAACAAAGGATACAATCGAAAAAATGCTAAGGCAATACCCAACAAAGAGAAACCTTGATAAATAGTTTACATCTACTAAGTGGTCACATAATGTAAATTGTTTTAATGGTGGTTCTGTGCTGTGTATTTATCTTGATTCGTAGATGACAAAAATTTAAAGGTCGTAGAATATGCTCATGGAATTACCGCCTAGCGTAGTAACCGATCAATAGGAAAGGCTTCGCCAATTTGCACCTTGTTTGAAACCAAACTTGAACAGTATTTTAAGATCGTATTTTAACGTAACTTATCATTCATCGGGACATGACGTTAAACTGCATCCAGGGTGTGGCTTCTGTTCTATTCAGCCAGTTAAGAATAGGATTACACATGTTTGCCCTTTAGAGAGCGTACTTGTCCATTTTGGGACGTTTAGCTCCTTATAGGGAGCAGAACTCCTCCGGGAGTAAATGTTTGGTATTCGAAATTATCACTACAATTCCCCTTTCACAAAATATGTTAAATTGATATCGGAAAAAACAGACAAATAAAATTGTCGCTATGATACTTTGATGAAACAAAGGTAAAGAAAATTTAAATATGTTTCACACAACTATTTGAGGAGGAAAGTATAATTCTACTAGGTGAGGAAAATACTAAAGGAAAGTCTGGAAAGCCATGACTCATGTCAAAAAGAGAGAAGGGTATACCTGCTATAGAAAGCGTCCCTAAGTTGGCCATTTTGGTCCCTCTGACCGAGATCCTTAGCTCCGCCACTGTATTTGTAATACGGTATTACCCCATGATAGTGAGGATTGACAAAACCTCGATGCCAAGATGCATTGCGGTTTCGTTAAATCTAAATAATTCCAAGTTAGTCTTCTCATTGCTTGCCCTTACTAGGAAATGCAATCTTAATGTTTCGGCAAAGTACACATTTGTTTTATGTTTGATCATGGATAACCACCACGTATCTATCCATTAGGATTTTCACCAGTTCACACAAACTCCCCCCCCCCCCCCCCGTGACGTAAGACCATTTTTGGTCCCACCTTAAACAATTGAAATCTTCATTTGACCATAACTCATCATCTATTTTCATTTAAACTTTCCATCTCAAGATAAAGTGGTAACAAAGGTTCAGAGTTTGACTCCTGGTAACTCCACTTGAAATTTTGACTACCAAAATTTCACGACAGGAGTTCTTCCTATGATTAGGAAGTATCTACATTATATTTAAGTCATTAATGCAGACGTCCTATAAAGACGTACATTGTGTAAACAAGGTTTTCGGGGTTTGACCTCAAACAACAGTTCACCCCACATCAATGTTGGGTTCTTCCTTTAACCATACTGTGTCTAATTACTAAGTATGACATTCACGCAAGCTATCAGAGTGTCTCCCTTCACCATAGTACATCTACAATAGATACCAAGTTTAAGGCAAATCCAAGTTTTCTATCTCAAGATGCAATGTTAACAAAGTTTTCAGCGTTTGACCCCAGATGACCTTTCACTTCTACCAAAATCAATATGGTTCTTTCCCTAACCATAATACAACTACTAAAAAATCTCAGAAATCCCTCTTAAAGGCATGTATCTGAGCTGATGGGCGTTAAAATAATCTCAGAATTCCTTCTAAAAAGGTATCTGAGTCAAAAATGACACATTTACACCTATAGCTTGGTTTGTACTCACATGTTAGGAATAGCCAGGAAAAAACACTTACATCGCCACTGTCTAGACTACACGTAAAGTCTGTCTACGGTGCTTGCTTCAAGCAAAAAGAACCTCTTACCAGCGACTCACAGTATCCTTTAAATTCTCAATTTTCTTGGTCTCGGTCTGCAGCAATGCTAAGTGCGACAGGTGTACCTATAGACAATCAGCCTACAGCATTGCCTTACAACAATGCCTTAGTAAGCTGGTCGCTGAATGCACAATGCCACAGAGAAGAAAGACGACTATACGTCTGCTCTTTCTGAGATCTAGATGAACACTGGTGCTGAATGGTCAATTGGACAATCTCATGAGATGGCGACGTCTGTGTGATGAGGAGGTAGAACCAATTACGGTACGATATTTATTTAAGTTTCTTACCTCGACAATTGGGAAGCCCACCTCACATTTGTGACCGTTAATCTTCACACCCTTAGGTCTCGCGGTGAAATGCATTTTGGAAAACGTACAGGAGCTAGCGGAAAAAAAACACTAAAATGGATTACTAAAAATGTCAATAGTTTTTATGTATTATTTTAGGTAATTGAGATTTTTTTAAACAAAAATAGAAAGATTAATACTCAAAAGCAACTCGTTGTAGTAGATAGTGACTGTGAAGGAGTGAACTATGGCTTGGGTCTTCGTCATAAGCTTTTTGAGAAAACCGAAGTTGGAGTGAGAACTCACTTGCGAAGTTTCTTACTCTTTATTTTCCGTCTTCGGGGAGAGAATACGTTGAAATGTCATTTGAAGGAAGGAGAACAAATAGTATTTCCAAAATAAATTTGGCACCTTTCTTGTTATCCTTCTATGTTCCCTAAAATGCTATACATAAGCTTGGTGTCTTTGTTCCGCTTATCTATATGTATAGGTACATACTTTCGCATCACTTTACGTATGTGCATGTCCAAGGAATGGCATTGTGTTGGATACGGTATCGCAGCCCTCCATGCTAGCTGCCATCATGGATTGCGTTTTAAGATGGCTGACTGACTACACAAAAACAACTTATAAACAAAGCGGGATTGACGGTCTTCAATATAGTTAAAATAAATTATCAACGAACCTATATGAGAATTTCGAAGTATGTATTCTGACTAAGTGTATATTCGCCAATTAATGGACAGTTTCAGGATGATTTCAGGACATGTGTGACCATTCGTCGAACGTTGAAAAAGGGTGACCTAAAATACCCGGGGGATTCTTGGCCTTTTGACCGACAATTTCGCCTAATACTGGTTTTATTATTATTTGTGACGTTAGTCTGATGAGTTTCATAGTTTTCTTGATCGTATTTGTTAGTACAAAGAAAAAAATCCCTTTTTCCCATGTTTACATTTCCTTAAGCGGTTAAAATTCCAAATTGTGTGACGTCATCAGAGCTTAACACGTTATCTTGACATTTGGAAAGCTTACCTCGGGGTAACCGAAATACATTAACAAAGTTTTCAGATTTTCACTAACGATGAGCTCACATGATCTGTCTATTCCATTAAAAATAGTAAGGGTCTTTCCCTCATCTTAATACATGTACATACCATGTGTGACGTAAATCCAAGCTTCTCAACACCGCATATTATATTGAAACGGTTTTCAGAGTTCGACTCCTGGTGACCCCAAATGACATCTGACATCCACAAAGAAGAGTTTTGCCCTTAACTGGAAATTTGTGTTTAACTACCAAGTTTGAGAAATTTCAGCTTCCCTTTCTTGACATATCCGATCGTGTTAACTAGCAAATTGTCAAAAGACCCACACACACATGCACACCCATGCACACATACGCAACACGTAATCTAAATGCCTTATCGGTACATAAGAACAGGTCCCGCTAAGGAAGTACCTTTCCATAAGCGTCTAAAATCGAAATGGTGTGACGTCATCAGAGCTTAATGTATTTCTGTTTTACCGAGGTAAGCTTCCCAATTGTCAAGATAACGTGTTAGCAAGGACTTTTCAGGTTTTCACTTCCGATGATCTAGGATGATCTTTCAACTTCACCAAAAACAGTAACTTAAAGGTTCTTTCCCTCATCTTAACACATCTACATACCATGTGAGACTTAAATCCAAGCTTCTCATCTCCGCATATTGTGCTGAAATGGTTTTCAGAGTTCGACCCCCGGTGACCCCAAATGACATTCGACATCCACAAAAATGCCCTTAAATGAGAAATTTGTGTACCAAGTTTAAGAATTTTCAGCTTCCCTTCGTAAAATACCCGATCGTGTTAACTAGCAACGTGTCACAAAGACACACACACACATTAATTCCTCACCACGTAATAGCAATGCCTTATCAGTGCATAGAAAGAGGTCCCGCTAAGGAAATCATTGGAATTCCCCTTTACCACGTGAGCGCATGCTGCACGAAAGGTGACGTAGCCACATAGGGGGTTTTGCGGGTCAGAACCCCCACCCCCAGACCAAACCATGCAAGGCAAAAAGCACCTAAAATAGCCGATCTTTCTCTCTATCCTTAGACTTTTCCCCCATGTCATGCCCCCCCCCCCAACACCAAAACCCTCCCCATGACACAATCCTGGCTACGCGCCGGAGCACGAAAATGCCCGGAGGAAGGGCGGTCTGATCGAAGTCGGAGAGGTGTGAGAGTCTATTATATTGCGCATGGAAATCGCCCTTGTAGTAGACCCATACAAACCTCATAATTGAGTCTTTAAAGGCTGAGTGTATCACAAATACAGTTTTATAGCGACCTCCGTGGACAAATGTATGATCGTGTAGACGAGTCCTTGCAGTAACCTACTTTTTCTGTTGTTATACGGTTGTTACACGTCGCAAAGACTATTTGCCCCATAATTATTTCGCCTAGTACTTGTTTATATTAGACTGAATCCTACACATTCATTTTGATCATAGTTCATGCGGTTATATAATACTTCACTTTAAACTTTATGATTTAACAGCAAGTGGAAATAGCTTTTGATGGCACATTGACATACTTACCTGGTGGTAAATTTTATGACATTTATCAAGATTTCAGCTTTACCATAGATTTATTAGATGTCAATGTGTTATTCACATCAAGCAAAGCGACCCCTAATACACAAATACACAGAATCTGTTGCATATTGCAACTACTCTACTACAAGTCAACGGACCGTTGGTATGACGCTTCTTTCCTCAGACACAATTCTGTAAGATAAAGTTACACATTAATGCTATTGGCTTCTTTCACGTTATCATATAGCCATTTACCCCAACTGACAAAATGAATTTGAGTTCGCTGCCTTTAAGTTCAACCGCCCGTATTATATATCGACTTATCTATTCCTTAAGTTCTCTACTGCTCATCCACCGCAGCTACATATTCTACACTGTTCTTGGACATTCCATAACTGAACGTCATCCTGATATATGTAAGTAAGAATTTACATACAATTCTTTAATGACTTTAATAAAGGACAATATTACACATTGGACCACGCAAGGTTTTATTTTATGAATTTGGTTCAATTTGCCAAATTTGTGTGTGTGTGTTTTTTTTTCTTCAGCAGACCTTCAAGCAATTGAGCCACGCCTGGAATAAAGTGTTCGGCCTCATTTAAAAAAACAAATGCTTAAAAGCAGACGTTCAACTCCCTTTACCTCACTGGCGTTCACGTTTCGCGATTGTACCAGGAAAACCCTTAGAGGAAACCAAATTTCTAAAACCTTATTTCCAATTGTTGTAAAATCTCTTAAATGGCAGAAAATTATTCAAACAACGGAAACCGCATTTTTCTTTGGGTAAATCCAAGAGCCTTATCAACTGTTTTTACAAAATGTGTCAGTTTCATGGACGGGGCTTGCATCTGGCACGAGCCTTACATTGCATGTTTCTGGAATGAGTTGTTTGCGGACCCAGAGATGCGAAAGAAGTACCCGAATCTTCATCTTTTGAAGGCACAGTTTGCCAAAGTAAACCCAAAAGAATCATTCGAACATTACTTTGATGGCGGAAATCTAAAACCGATGTCATATTTTGAGTAAGTATCACTGAATTGCAAACTACAGTCGATTTCCTGGTCCATTATCATATATTTGTAAAATGTAAAGAATATCTGTTATTATTAAGAATGGTAAAGTTACGGTTGCACACCTTCCATAAAATCTCTGTAATTTGCAGGCAATGTACTCGAAAACCATGGCATTCGGGAATTGTAATAAAGGACTTTTACAAGTTTGTTAATGCCCACACAGACAATTGCCAAAGAAGCTCAAACTACTTGTGTCAACGTTTACCCCATCATATTATCAAAACTCAATCGGTTCTATTAAGACACACGAATTTTAATTGAGCGTTTCTCTCGCGGTTTGCCTTTTACGCCGTAACGGGATCTGTAATCAGTATTGGGGGACTTCACTTCACTTCATTGTCATACTAATGCTGTGCAGAAACACAAAGTTAATGGTCGATTTGTCAACTATTGAAGAAACAGGATTATCGTCAATGCTTCAACGTGACAAATCTGAGTTTGTCTTAAGAGTTTCTATGAGGAAATCCATACACATTTAAAAACATACCGCGTTTTTATATTTAACTATATGTTAACTCAATGTTTACTTTTAAAATTAGGTTATATGGAAAAATACGGCTCAGTTTCCAAGAGGTTCAAGTCGAACCGGACACTACCTTCTTTCCATATGTGGCTCACTGGCTTGTTTTCCTTTGTAGGTGTCATTTTAAGAGTCTTCAGTATGACCGGACCAAGAATTGAACTTCTGACCTTCCGACTGCAGACCTGATGCTCTATCCACTTGCCCATGCAGTCGGTGTTAGTGAAATACAACGAATAAATCTTATTTTTGTTATCACTATCGATTAACTACTTTATCTTTGAGCAAAAAGATATTCTGCTGTTGCAAAACTTATTTAGAGACAGTATGGACCTTTCTTTGCGCAACTGCTAATCGGAGCCAATGGTCTTAATCGCTTTGCTCGGGAAACCCCCTAAAGTCCTGTGTGATATTTTTCTGTCTTTATTTGTGAAACCTCGTCGCTCTCGTAAATTGATACTTCCTTCGCCTTGGCAAACATTAAGATTTTCACACGGACTCTTTTAGTATGTTTAGGTCCAACTTTTTTTTTCTTTTGAGATGAATGATTATAAAATAGTAGTAAAGAGTAGATTTAGTAGGATCCAACTTCAAAGGGCTATTTTGCAACTAGTGAAGTTTTACAATCTAGAAAGAGTGAACTAAGTCACTTTCTAATAGAGTAAAAAGTGTGCATTAACGACATTAGCCTAGATTTTTAATTCACTCCAAGGATAGCAAAATTCACTCCGAGAAAAGTTAAAAAAATTATTCCAAAAAAGTGTAAATATACTCTTCAACTAGTGCTTGCATGGTTTACGCTGTTTTAGGAATGGGATCTATAAACACTCCACAGAGATTGAAATTTTGCTCTTTTGAAGTAAATTTCACTCTTGGTGGAGTCACATTTAAAGTTTCACTCTTTCTACGAGTGACATTAAATCTTTATAGTTTTGAGACTGTAACTAACTGTATTGTAAGTGAATGTTTCTTAAGAAAGATTGTCTGAAATATACGTACACTTTATCAGGTATGTGATGTGTAAATTTCATGTTTATTTTTTATTCTAACTCTCAGTTACGATTGGACCCAGGAACAATTGTCGAAGGCGTTACCAATTGGTAAAAAGTTTTTCTTTGTGAAAGAATTAGCGTTGAGTATCATTTACCATTTGGACAAACTTCCGAAGGTAGGTTCCTGTTGCATGATGGGACATGATGTTCAGTTATGTTGTTATTGGCACAAGAGAGAAATGGCCTTCGCGCAATATCACGTTACAGATTTTATGAAAGTCTTTTGAAAACGCTTATTTCCTTAGAAGGACATGTGTGTAGTACGAAGCAGCGTTCTGCACTTTTGGGAGGCAGAGTATACCATTTGCACATTATATTTAAATACAAATCAAATTCTTATCCAATTTCTTTAAAGCATTAAATCTGTTGTAGTAACTTTCGTACCAGCCTATAACCTGCGAGGTCCTCATAAACTCACTAATATTCCTGATATGTTAAAAGACATCTCCAGGAGATGAGTTACGTTTAAACTAAAATATTGATATATAACCTAATATCCTCCTGAAGAAGAAAAAGCACATTCCCTCTGACCTGCAGAATTGAAAACGTAAAGCTACTTTCCATGTCATATTTGTCTTTCACTTAGGTACCATTCAAGCATACTTTCCTGATAAGAGATCCTCACCGTTCTGCCGAATCAAGCAGAAGACATTGCATGTCTGTAAGGCGACATATCGGCAAGCCAGAGGGTTTGGACATGTATGATGGAAACCCATTGTTGGACTTAGACCGGCTACCGGGAAATCCTGCCTACGAATTGTACCGTTATGTCAAGGCAAATATCGATCCAAATCCAGTAGTGATTGATGCAGATGATCTCCAGACTTGCCCTGAGCATATATTAAAGAAGTATTGTAATGCCGTCAATATTCCCTTCAAGGAAAGCTACCTCAACTGGGAAAGAAGTGATAATAGCTTGAAGTGTTATTACGGTTGCACAGAAAAGATGCTTTTGGGAATACAGATGAAAAATGTTTTCGATAAAGCGTTTGCGTCGACTTGCTTCAACCCAACCACCTCCCCGAAGCCAAGTTTCGAAGACCTAACACCCGATGGACAGCGGTACGTTCTAGAGATGCAAGAAGGGTACAAAGAAATGTATAAAAGCAGAATTAAGCCATAATAATGCGAACGTCTAAAATCGCTTGAAATTTTCTATTCCTTAATAGACCTACTTATCTTCTCAATATCAATATCAAAATCAATATCCACAAATGTTTCAATATTTGGTCTATGCACAAACCTTCAACAACTTTACTGGACAATGTTATTTTTGTGGATAAAACTTTGGTGGACTGTACGTTGCTAAGTGACTATAATCGAGCTACTGCCTTTCTGAACAGGAAATTTCGCAGTGTCGGACACGGAATAAGTTAGCATTTGCAAGCATTTAAAACGTCAATTTGGGTACAAAATCTCTGTAACGTGCAGTGCCATCCTACGATTTCATACCTTTAATTACCACCTATCTGGAAACTAAAACAATAAGAACTGGCCGCACCAAACTGGTGATTCGTTTGAATGTAAAGCAGGAGGTTTGCGTTCGAGTCCCGGTTGAGGCGATCGATTTTTCACAGAGGCAGATTGTTGAAGTTTGATTTCTCTTCATATATTTAAAGGAAATTTCCTTATTCACTCTTCATCGTATAGACACACACAAACACATACACACATACACACACACACGTATATATATATATATATATATTTACATTTATATGTATCTAATTGTGGAATAAGGGGAAATTTTTGGGCAAATATCAACGTTAGTGTATAGTAAAATACATATGGGGGTACGTAATATACCTTATTACTGCAATGTTGACCAAATTACGGACACCTAGGTGTTAACAGGTACAACTAATGGACTGTTGAATTTACTTACAGGTATATCTTTTTCCTAAACGGCGAAATATACATTTACGTAATTTATTGTAAGTTTTTCATTTCGCCTTAACGTATAGGTATAGGATATACAAATTTCCGCCTAATGTTCAATCTAGTGGTATATATATATATATATATCTGTTCCTCTGAAACAGATTTTGACACTCGGGCAAAGGAACTATCTGGTTACCTCCGTAACCGGCAGTATTTTCGGGGTTCAATTGAAAATACCATCAAAAAGGCAAAAGAAACCCCTCGCTCGCGAACTCTGACGTTCAAAACTCGTCAGCGCAATTCCGCCAGAGTGCCGTTGGTAACTGAGTACCATCCCGGTCTACCACCATTAGTAAAATTCATCAAAAAGTATATGCCCACACTTCAGAGCGCCGATCGCCTAAGGTCTATCTTTCCCCAACCCCCCCCCCCCCCCCCCCGTTGCTGCCTTCAAGCGGCCCTCAAATTTACGGGACACTTTGGTTCGGGCAAAATTCCAAGACAAAGACTCAGTCGAGAAAAACAACGAAAATTTTGGTTGTTCACCTTGCCCTTGCAACTGCAAGACGTGCGCCCTGGTTGATTCTACAAAAGGCTTCCAGAGCAATCAAAATGCACGCACCTTCCAAATTAGACAAGAAATTAATTGTCTTTCCAAAAATGTCATTTATCTCATATACTGCAATTTATGTGGTGTGCAGTATGTCGGAGAATCTAAAAATACTCTTCGAATGAGAGTGACACAGCACAGGTCAGCAATTCAAACTAAAAAGGTTGAACAACCTGTTGCAAACCATTTCAATTTGCCTCATCATTCTGTCAAAAACTTACGGGTCATTGACATCGATCAAAACGATACATGGACCGACAAAGCTGGAAAAGCTAAAGAAAATTTCTGGGAACTCAATGTCAAAACCACATCGCCTTTCGGCTTGAACATCAAAAGCGATTTACCAGCTTGCTGATGATACTAACCAAAATAATCCGATTGGGCCATTCCGGCCTAACAATTTCTCTAATTACTTTGAAGAGGATTTTCCTAGTGTTGATGGGTTACACCCGAGTAATCCGATCAGACCCTCCCGGTCAATCAACCTGCTCAATTGCCTTAAGAAGGATTATCCTGTCATAATAGAGGTGAGACCATTGTCAACACCTTTAAAAGCTTCCAAAATTTCTCACTCCTTGTCATTCTCTGACCAAGTATTGATAAAGAGGTAGTTTTCCTCGGAAGCTATACTTCAAACCTTTTGGCTGTTTATCTAAATTCTAGCCTTCCGCTATTTGTATCTTCTCGGAGATCCAGCCTTTCAATTCAGTAGCACCGTTGTTTTACAGTTTCTCCGTCATGTTTATATATATATATATATATATATATATATATATATATATATATTTATATATATATGGTGGCAGAGGCATTGCTCTTTTTCTGCTTATTTTGTATATATATATATATATATATATATATATATATATATATATATATATATATATATATATATATATATATATATATATATATATATATATATATATATATATATATATATATATACAACTTATTGTGGAACAAGCGGAAATTTTGGGGCGAAATATCAACGTTAGGGGGAAATTACCGTAAGGGGGAAAATCTACAATTCATTTAGATATTTAGATTAGCAGTTAATTATGAAAGCGTGGTAAACATATTTCCACTGGGTTCACTTTTCCAAATCAGATTTCTTATCAGTAGTGTTACTGCAGTAATTCGAAATTTTAACGTTTCAAATGCACGTTCAGAAAAAAACGTTATGACATTCTCGAAATATAGCCCTGGTAGAACTATGCGCGGGCTCCAATGTGCTCGGAATCCTCTGGTCTAGTGTTTTCCACTGACTTTTAATAGACCCTAAGGACATCTATCTTCTAAAGGCAGGCATAACGGACCAGGTTTTATAACTTTTTGACAACAACGAAGTGTACATCCATGCATACCACTAGGCCGAAATGTCTAGTAACAGAAATATTTCCCCATTTGGACTTGGGGTGTTTTCCGCCTGTCGCAAAAGGAGACTGAAATGATGGACTTCAACCGTTTTATCTAGATGACACTTTATAAGACATTCGTGTTGTGCGTCGTTAAATCTCATCTAAATAACAGACAGTAATATTACTTAGTGGAATATATCATGACGAATTGATCACGGTAAACATGTACACTCGATTTCCTTCCTTGCCCAATTACACAATTTGATGATTGACAGACAGTAATGCTCCATGCAAAGACATTTAATTCTTGTCAAGAAACCCTAGCCACATTATACAGAGCACGCAGAGGGGGTTTTGATTACAATCCTGCCCAAAGTACCGTGTGAGTTTTTGCAACTTAGTGGACTAGAAGCATGGTGAAGTGATAATAAAAGACCTCCAGCAGTGGGTTTGGAAACTTAATATACCTCACTTGAACAATAGATTACTGAGGTTAGAAAATCATTTTTTTACCTCAATCGAAACAGCATGATAGTGTAATATTTGAACACAAGAAGCATGTAAAAAATCAAAAATTACAGCCATTTGCACACAAATTATTAAGTAGTTACCATTTAACGTTTTTATGAACTTGAGCTAAATATGCAAAATTTGTGACATTAAATAAGCCGTGAATAAACGGTAGCTGTTTTTTATCACCTCCCAGTTTAAGAACACAGTTCTGGTAGGATAAAATTTACGATATGTGTTTGTAAACCGTCATCAGACCGTGAGTAACCACCACGTATCAACTTACTATGATCTTCATTCAAATTATATGTTTCAAATATCATGTTAACAAGATTTTTGAGAGTTTGACTCATGGTAAACTAAGATGAACTTTGATCCCCCCCCCCTTACCAATTGGGTTTTCATTTGTACCATAACCTATCTATATATATGAAGTATGACATTCATTCACATAACAGATTTAGCTCCCTTGAAACCTGGACAAACATATGATGTCCTTGAAATCCTTGCTTGTTAAACAACTAACAAAAAGCCACATTGTTTGAGATTACTTGGTCCAGTGAGCACCCATTGTTGTTTGCTGGATTCTATTGTTAAAAAACGGCCAAGTGATGACATCGGCCAAGTCTTGACGTCCACATTTCAAGGGGCATAATTCTGTGAAAAAGTTCTCCATCACAAGAACAAGTGTTTAAAAAAGTTTTCAGGCTTTGACCCCAGTGACGCTTCATAGATTTAAACCTCACCTTAAACGACAGAGAGACAATTGTTATAAGATATACCGACATAATAAGTATAACAATAAAAACAAGTTTCCTGTTATGATATTGTGTTAACAAGGTTTTTGGGGTTTGGCTCAGGTGATCCTAAATAACCTTTGGCTCCATATAAATATTCTTTCTTTGACCACAACGTATCTAGAAACTAAGAATGACATACACCCAAGCTTTTGTGCAAAAATATGGTGTTGACAAGGTTTTTTGACCGCCATAAAAATAGAGTTTTTACTCCGTCAGTGGAAAATCTGCCCTTACAAAAAGGGACGTCGACCGTGTTTGTGACCATGTATGATCACACCTGGAAAACAAAAGAAATCACGCGTGTTTTGGGGTGGCAAACCTGCGTTTAGAGAACTTTCTACACAGAGGTTTGACGCAGGTTTGGTACACGTTTCCTTGCCTTTTATATCAAGTCACAGGTTTTGTCGCAGCATTCCTTAATAACACTAGTTTTAATCACCAGACAGTTTTGCATGTAAAAACTGTGTCGAACCTGTGGCAAAATCAGATCTAACGGCCCCGTGATTTTTCTTTCCAGTTGTGATCACTGAATTGTATTCCCTATACCATATTGCTTACGTACGCGGAGCAGTAGGTTCCATTTTGAAGTCTTTGGTATGACACGGTCTGAGAATCGAGTAGCGGATATTTTTTATTTTATTTATGCCCACATGGCGTTCAAAAGCTCTCACTACTATCAAGTTGCACATATCGATATCATAACCAAAGACCCTACAGCGCCAGTAGACCCTTACGGCCCTTAAGAGTCTTTGATTATAACCAAATAACCATATTAAAAGCAAATGGTGCCCTTGGTAAAATGGGTCGACCTGAACAGAGGGATCGAGATAGGAAAAGAAGTGCTGGAAGCTGGAGAACTTTAAGTTAGGCCTATGTGCTAACTATCTGACCCATTCAACTTAACCTTTCTTTGCATGTGCCTTCGTCACTAGTCGGTCATAATCGTCGGGTAAAATGTTCCACTTGTGGTGAAATCAAATTCCCCCTCCCCTCCACTGAAAAGGCTGCATACGGGCCTGGTAACGTGCGTCATTGCCAAGGAAAAAGACAGGTTTTCGTGCAAAAACCTGTGATAATCCCTGGAAAAAACGTATGAAAACTTAAGGAATTGAAACTAATTGCCTCCCCCTTTTTGGTGATGGTTTGTAACAAGTTAAAGAATTGTCGAAGCTTTCTTTCTTGAGATATCGAGACAACGAGCAAAGTGTCAAAAACACGCACACATTCAGTGCACGCATGTACGCAGATTCATGTCTTATCGGGACATCGCATGCAGCACGTGAATGCTTGGAAGGGGGAGAGCTTCGGGTTACCACCTTAAAGGCCTCATAGAAGGGTAAGAGGCTCGAACTTTCGCGCGATGAAAGTACATGCTACGACAGAGTTCGAATAAGATGCATCCACACACACACATACACACGCACACATAACATTGTGAATGCATAGGTTTCTATTTCATCGAAACTCAAAATCAACAATAAAGGGAGGTCTTAAGTCGGAGAAGTGTAAGACTGAATAATATCGCCCATGAATATTGCTAATGTAGGAGGCCTACACAGTGTTGCATACCCCCGCTAGGATCTTTAAACTATCACATAGACCTATACTTTTACATGCCTATAGAGACGTTAATCGGCAAATGTATGATTGTGTAGACAGGTCCTAATGGTGCTTTGATATCGCCATAGATGTATCATGTCATTAAGACGTATTCGTTCCATAAATATGTCGTCTGTTTGTTTTAGAAGATTGAATCTGACGTATTCATAGTAGGACGATGCTCCAAAGATTTGTCACACTATGAATCTACTGTGAACTTTATACGTGCTTCGCCAGACTAGGACCATTCAATGATTTTGTTCATATAGTTTCATCTGATTACCAACTACTTCAGTCTACAATTTATGATTTAACAGCAAGTGAAAACCGCTTTTGATGACACATTGACACCAATCAGGTGGTAAATTTTGTGACGTTGTTAAGCAAGTGTTCAACTCTACCACATGTCCATTTGTTCTTCACAGAAAGCAAAGTGACCCTTAATACATACACAAAGCCTGTAAAATATTGCTACCACTCTACTACACGTCAACGAAACCGTTAGTATGACGCTACTTTCGTCTGACTCAGTTCCGTAAGTTGAAGTTCTCATTACTGATTTCCACACTTTTAGGCTTCATTCACGTTATCATATAACCATATGTTCCAACTGACATTATGCATGTAAGGTATGGTGTTGGACTTCATAAACAATTGTATGATCGTGTAGACCGGGTTTCTCCTCATGTTTGAAAACGGTCTTCCTGCAAATTTTAGAAACACGATCATTCCTTTTGCAAAAAAGGTTTGAGACATTTGAGAATATATCTCGCCTACTCGTCTGATGTGTTTGCAATATGGGGCCTATGTTTGGTACATGAGAAATTCGAAATGAAGGCTTTTATTTTCAGAAGCGTAACCTAGATTCTCTTGATGGGGGTGGGTTGAGGGAGGACTCTATATTTTGTGGAGGAACTAAGGTATGTTAACGCGGCCTTACTAATACTTTTGTGGAACGCCACCATTTCTTGGCACGGAAACCATTTAAAGCTGGATCATAGGCGGTTTTGATGGGGGAGTGGGGATTCTCTATCCAAAATAGGCGATTCTAAAACTATCTACTCGGAGTCAATCAGTTGGGGCGGAGCGCACAGAAAATTTTAAAAATGCGACCCCTCGGTCAGCCGGAAATGTAGTTTCTAGGGCCAGTAAACCAGTACTAGTCGATACTAATCAGTCGTTCCTTTGAGCTTTCGTTTGCAATAAAATGTTTACATAAAAAACTAAAGAAAATTAAATTAAGCTAATTGCAAACTGTTACAAAATGGTAAATATTGTGTACCACGACCTTTTCCTGTCGAATGTTTGGGCACCGTATTTGCTCTTATATCCCCTCGTCTGACAATCATGTTATTTGAAGATTGAAAACATGCCACGAATGTTTGCAATTTTGACCCGAAATGAATATTCTACCATTTCGGGCAAAGTGTTGCGCAAATCTAGTGTATGAATTAAGTTCCTTAATCTCTGATGCAGCAGTTGCATAGAGCAGGTGGATCTGAAAACAAATTGTATTTGTGCAATGTGCTCACTCGCAGACCGTGCATGTCACTCATCTTCATTCAAATTGCACTACATGGAGCGGACTTCCAGTATGCCATATAAACCACCACTCACATCCTTTCCATTAACTTTTAATTAGATATTATGAGCACATGGGAACGAAAAACTCCTAAAAATTACTGAAATCTTCAGAACAAACCGATACAGAAAAAGTCGAAAGATCATGTGGCAACAAGTCCAATGCTGAATAATGGCCCATAGATTAGTTCTTCTTCAGGTAAAACGCTAGAGTAATAGGACAACGTGTCCACATCTGGAGTACAACAGTACAAAAAGATTATGATTTTAATAAATGATGTAATTATGATCATTTAAATAAATGATGTCATATAGTGAATTTTATTTTAGAGTTAAATTTATATTTTTATTTTTCATGTCATTTTCGGGTGCGGTCCTCAAGCGCCGCAGGTAGTTACACCGCTGTACGTTTGTAAAGACCACAGGTGTAACACCTTTCTGATGTGACAATCAAGAAAATGTCAATAACGGAATCGGTTTCGCCTCGTACGTTACTTTTCCATATTTAGAGTCCTGACGGTTTTTGCACCAACAATACTCCGACAAATGCAGTTTATTCCTTAAATATACACAGTTGTATGGAGACGGTCATGAACAAATGGACAAATTTATGATTGTGTAGATGGGACTCATGGTAGTTTGATGTTGCTAAAGTTGTTAAACCTTCTAAAAGAAAATCATCACCTCATTATTATTGTTAGTATTATCCATACTTATTTCGTCGACTTGCGTATGATGATTGATCTATAACAAAATCATAATAGAGCAATTCTCCCATGATTTCACCCTATAAATATACTGTGAGACCTGTTCATACTTCTCCACGGTCACAAGAAGGTTTGGGTCAAAGTTTCATATCTTTATAACCTACTTCAGTACCGGCTTTGCGATTCAGTGAAAAAATCTATGGAACACATGATATCACTAGACTTTTTTGGCCTGAGTTTCTAAAGTGTGTACTAAACGGAGAAACTTTGCTCTTAAAAAATAGATATTTGAGGATATTGGGCTTGTGCTTCAGAAGAAAATTTTTGGTATCTTGCAAGAAAATCCCAGGAGATGTGGGATATACTGAAGAATAAATGTATCTTTTCTATTAGCAAAATTTCTTATATTGAAGAATGAATCTTTTCTATTAGCGGAATTTCATAGTGAAAGGGCGAATGAAGATAGTTTGGGTTATAGAGTGGTTATTAGGCTTACAAAAACTTTGTCGCATAGTTAGATATATATTTGGAAGCCAAGGCTTACATTGGCGAAATCGCACTAACAAACTGACTGACTCTCTGACTGGCTGACTGACAGAGTAACCAGCTAACCAACTAACCTTTTCGTATCAGTTGCAAAACTGATTAGGTATGTTTGTATGTTGTTGATATTTTGTTGTTCTTCACCTGTATGTTCGTTTGTTCTACACAGTGCTCTACATCTTCCTATGTGCTTTCTGCAATGGTTTTTGTATAAAACTAAATTAGTAAATATCATGTTGTGTACATAGTAAGTTCATAAACTAGCTACATAACCTCTCCATCGTTCCATGTTATAATCAACTTGCTACTTGGTTCATCTGTAAACGGCAATGCCAACTAAAAATGGCACCGTTGTCTTTGAAACGGTTTGTGCCGTCTGCAAAGTTACTAACGTGAAGGTCTTACATGGTGGGGTACCTATGGTGATGGTAAATCTATTTTGGGGTGAGGGGTCAAACATGCCCGTTTGTGTGTTTGTGTGATTTGGCGGGTGTGTGTCCTTGTACAGCCATTGTTTTACCACAGTGTCTTTAACGGCTGAGTCGATTAGCGAGGTTTCCTTCAGCAACCTGCAATCATTGTCTATCTTAGAAAACAGGAGGTAAAGTTCAAAGGTCACAGGTCAAATTTCGGGAAATCATTTTCTCACTGTATTCTCTTATTGACAACTCACTGACATAAAACTTCACTGATATGAAGAGCATGTTTGAAATTGCTGGGATACATCGTTACCATGGGAACATATATCAAAGGTCACATGGTGGAATTCTGATAAAAAATGTTTACAAAGTTCCAATGTTTTCTCTCTGGAAACATTTCTTCTGTTGTTACCCGCCTTTAAAACGGCTCTGCTAGTGGTCATGATTAATTAAAATCCATGATCAAAAGGGTTTAAAACAAACAGATCCAAACAAGAAATCTGCTTTTGATTGTCTTTTTATTACCTGTGCTCAATATCGAAAGTCAAAACCGGTCGAGAAATCTACGTATGAATTCAAATGCAATATTCTTTACCGGTTCAGTTCTTCAATACTGTTTCGACAGGACTCAGTCTATTGCTAGTTCCCGTTGTCCTTTTAGTTTCAGTTCCAGTTTTTGCCATTAATATTTTGTAAAATTCGATAATTTTTAGCGTCCCGTACGGTACCATTTAATTGACCTATACATTTCTTACCGTACGTTCTCAACCGCTTCTTGGCCTAATGTAGATATTATGTACTGTTCGTAAATATCGAACGTCACTCCGATTTAGTTCTTTTCTCTGATTTCATAATCTAATTGAGAAATTATGAGCAATTCCTAAACTTAATGATAATTATGATAAACAACATTGTAACTTTTTATTTGACTTCCTAGTGAATTTTTTTCATGGGATTTTGAATTTACCAATATGTGAGTGTGTTTTTCAACAGACTTTCAAGCCAATGAGCCACAACTGAAAAGATCGTGGCCGGACCAATTGAAACCAATTAAATATAACTGAATCCCGCTTCTACAACCATATTTTAACGTTCCTGCAACAACTCTCTAAGATGGCGGACTATTCGAACGACAACGTAAACCGCATTTTTCTCTGGGTTAATCTAAGAGCCTTATCAACTATCTTTACAAAATGTGTCAGTTTCATGGATGGAGCTTTTATCTGGCACGAACCTTATATTCCATGTTTCTGGAATGAGTTATTTGCGGACCCAGAAATGGTAAAGAAGTACCCAAATCTTCACCTTTTGAAGGCACAGTTTTCTAAAATATACGATCAAATAGACTCATTGGGACATTACTTTGATGGCGGAAATCTAAAACCGATGTCATACTTTGAGTTAGTTATCACTGAATTTCGAGCTATGGCCATTAGTATGCCTTACGTGTCTAGAAAATCTGTAAAAAATCCGAATCAAAAATTTATGGTGGCAGAAAGTCCATGAAATCTGTGTAATTTACAGATAATCTAGGCGAAAGCCAATATTTCTGGAACTGTAATTAACAATAAACGACTTTTACAAGTGTACTGTGTTGCACAGAAAATTGCAATAGTAGTTCACAATTGTCAACATATTACCCACTATATAGTCAAAACTTAATCCACACTATATATAAAACTGAGTACACGGAATTCTTCCGAGTACTGGGGGACATTACCTAATTTTTAAAACATTACTGTGTAGAAAATCAAAGTTACTAAGCGATATCTCAAATATTTAGAAGACGGGATCGCCGTCAAGTGACATATCTGGATTTACTATAGTGAGTTTGTGGAAAGGAATGAAGAAATCCTTTACACAATTGAAAATATACACCACGTTTGGAACACGTTTTCATAATAAATGTTATGTTTTCACTAAAATACTGTTTACAGTGCCGTAGCCTGGGCAAAACCTCTAGGGGGGCAGTTCAAAAAATAAGTAAAGCGCCACCTCCCTTAGCACGTGGTGTATTTTCCGAGGTAATTTTTTACCAAATGTTTCCAAAGATGGGGGAATAACTATTTCCAATCCCAAAAATTTGCTGTTTTCAAAACAGGGATAGGGGAGTAAGAAAACTATTCTGTTAAATCACTAAGGAGTAAGCAGAACTTTCTTTACTGTTTAAACTTTTAAACACTCAGGTACTGTATTCACGAAAAATGGAAGCATTTTAAAGATATTTGAATGGTACAATATACAGTGTTCTGTGCACATGGGAAGCCATATATACATAATTCAAATGTTAATTGCTTCATGCACTGACGTTATCATATCTTTTGCATGCCAAAAATTAAAAATTGATACGGATTCTCATAAAAATGCATTTAATTTAGAACTTATGCCGGATTGTGGATAACGTCACAGAAAGCAATTTGTTGTCTGACTTTCGACTGCGAATCTACTCGATACACCGTCGATAATGCGAAAGGATTCAATACACTTTCGACAATTTAATATAATCGATATAGTGATCGAATCGTTTCGCAATCGAAGACATGACAGGGGTATGCTGTGACGTCATCCAAAGGTCGGCATACGGCTTGTTTGCCATATCATCTTTAAATTGTTTACACCTCCGGAAGCCGAATGAAATGGGCTAGCACTGTGTTTGGGGACTTCTATAGTTCGATATTAAAACGGCTGTGGGGAACATTCACAGAGAGTCAACATTATTCCTAGAAAAACACTTGGAGCAAACTAGGCCTATTAATTAGGGTACATGAATCAAGGTAGTCTTATAAATATGGGCTATTTAATGAAACGTAGCTCAGTGTCTTATGATCTTCCAACAATGGCCTATAGTTGAACAAAAAACTTTCTATGCAGCCAACTGCCGCCAGTTACTTTTTTTTGTCGTAAATGACTTCAGGACTAGGAATTAAGTCACTATTACGATGGGTTAAGAGCAGCGCAAGGCCACTTAATCTATTCTGTGCCATGCTTGTTCTTGTCCAAAGTTTCAAACGGCGGAGCGAGGAGAATGATCGTTCACAGGAAACACTCCCTACAGGTGTGGTCAGGAAAATTGTAAGTATGCGAGCAATCGCTGGAATATACTCGAAACTTGCTTTCTTCAGAGCTTCTGATGCAGTGCTTGGTTTTTCTTCCATATCTCGGTGAAGAATGATCCATCTTTCAGTTTCAATGTCCAGATTTTGCATTTCGTTAACAGGAACAAACTTTTCATAGTAACTTTTAATGTCTGCAATATGATCAGATTTAATGTGCTCCAGATTACAAGGGACCAAGTTCTCCGTCTGCTGACACCAGTGAGAAACTTTCCTGGAAAAACCTGGATTCCAATTCTTGAACAACGTGGTCAATGAAAGGATAAAACAAGTTAATCCGGAAGTAATCAATTGGCCTATCTGTCTCTACTGCATTTGCTCGATGGATTTGTCTCTCCGTTGTTCTTGGTTTTACGATTACCATATCAATATGACTTAAATTCAAGTGTCTATGTGTAAATACCGCACGCGTGCATTCCGTGGGATTTACCGCCCTTAAAGGTGACCAGAGCGCTGCCGCAACTGTATTGTGCACTTGCTAGGCGAATCTAATCGGTTACGTACGCACAGTAGTTGAACCAGGGAGGTGTTCCCTGGTTGAACGTGGGGTCTGGGCGCTATTTCTACCAAACAAGCCAGCATTTTTTTACACTTAACAGTCTACGCGGTGATCTAGGAAATCAGAAGAAATAGTTCGAGCAACTTCAAAGAATGCAACGGAAAGAGAGCATATAGTTTTATTTGTGTGCCTTTTAGTTACGATGTGGAAATCTCTGGGGGGAAGTTGCCCCCCCCCCCGCAGGCTACGGCCCTGGTTTACATATCATATTTTCTTTATCTGTGTTGATAATAATTAACTACTTAACCTATGAACGAATGTGTATTCTGCTGCGCTGCACGACGGGACTATGTCACCGTTCCCAAGGTTCGCTGTTCAAAAGGTTCAATGATCCTGAAACTTGGAAACATCCTCACTTCTGGGAACATCGAACCCGGAGAATAACGAACCTTGTAACCATCATCAAATCACCGAGGTATACGAAAACGAGGAAAATCGAACCTTGGGAACATTGAACACCGGGAACATCGAGTAGACCCCCTGCACGACTTAGAGTACACTCCAAACTCAGTCGTCTAACTTTTGTACATTAAAATATGACAGATGAAGAACGTGTTTTGGTGTTCAAGTCATATTTTGAACTGATGTGTTAACATTCTGAACTCCTGCTCTCCATTTTTGAATGCAGTGGAAGCTTAGTTGAACTCAAATTATGAACACATCCGTTCAGATTATGCACGCCAGTGTAAAAAGACGAATTTGAGTTGAAGATAAGATAGTAAACGCTTTCCTGGGAGCAGGGCCCAAATGTCCTCCTTTTTATATTTTGCCCTTTAAGTTTGTTTTCCGCCTTGGGAATGGGCATTTCCTACGCTACGGATTGTCATACACAGTGCTACAGTGTGTTCGGTTTCAACTTTATTCAGCTCTAAAACAGTATTTATAGCCTCTGAGACTGGGGAAAATCCTATAGGAATGATAACAAACTAGCAGGAAAGGAAATTAGGATCCACTTTCAAACGGCTATTTTACAATTATAGTGTAAGGGTGAACCACGTCACACTCTTATCGAATGAAAATTGAAATGAGATTGAATTAAAGTTAATCCGCTCCAAGGGTAGTGAAAATCACTCCAGGAAAAGTGAAATTCACTCTTTAACGCGTGCTTACAGGTATCACTGTGTTTTGTGATCCTTGTAAGCACTCCATCAGGAGTGAAACGTTGCACTTTTTGGAAACTCAGTGTACTTCCGCTCTTTTGGAGTAACCTTTTTAATTTTCACCTTTCCAACGGACGAAATTTCTTTCATGTAATATTTAGAGTTTAACCGATAAAGGCTTTATTTTCTTGTGTCTTTGTTTTATTTTAACTCCCAGCTACGACTGGACCCAGGAACAATTGGCGAAGGTGTTACCGAGTGGTAAAAAATTTTTCTTTGTGAAAGAAATAGAGTTGAGTATCATTAATCAATGCGACAAACTTCCGAAGGTAAGTTTCGTACCATTTAGTTTAAAATTAAATACGAAAGATTGATTTCTTAAAGTTTAGTAAGGAAAGCTTTGACGTTCAGTTTCGTTGGAATTAGCACAGTGAAGGAAGGGCTTTAGCGCATTGTCACTCTACAGCTTTTATCAAAGCCTTTAAAAACGCTTCTTTTATTACAAAGGACATTTAGTATGATAATGAGGCCTCCGCGTTCTGCGTTTTGGGAGTGGCACTTCACCCATTCAACATTATATTTAAGCGCAGTTTCAGATTCAAGACCAAGTTCTTCAAACACAAATTACCGTAAATTCAAAGCATTACATCAGATTTAGCACCATGCATGTCAGCATCAACCCTGGCCACAATAAATAAATGGGAGGTTTTGAGTTCGACTTCTTGTCGAGTCATTCCGAAGAATTTATAAATGGAACCCACTACCATTGTTGGTGCTCGGCGTAAGCAATGGAGTAGAAAAAGTCAGGACGCCACAACTGGAAAAAAAGACCCGGCCGGCCCGACTTAAACCAGTTGTTGGTTAGAAACTTTGCCTTATGTCTTTTAAAGACAATGTGAGGTGATAAGTGAATAGACTAAATATTACTGTATCTACCTGAAACAATATTTAAACATTCTCATAACTTTCAGAACTCCCGAACTTTCACGTCATATTTCTGTTTCCCTTAGGTACCATTCAAACATACCTTTTTGATCAGAGATCCTTACCGTTCTGCCGAATCCAGTCGAAATCAGTGCATGTCTGTTAGACGCCATATCGGCAGGGCTGGAGGCTTCGACATGTATGACGGAAATCCACTTCTGGATGCAGATCGACTGACAGAAAATCCTGTCTACGAAGTATATCGTTACATCAAGGCAAATATCGATCCAAATCCAGTAGTGATTGATGCAGATGACCTCCAGACTTACCCTGAGAAAATATTAAAGAAGTATTGTGAGGCGGTCAATATTCCCTTCAAGGAAACCTACGTCAACTGGGGAGAAAGTGATAAGAGCTTGAAGTCTTATCACGGTTGCATAGAACAGATGGTTCTGGGAAGACAGGTAACTCATGTTTTCGATAAAGCATTTGCGTCGACTTCAAGCTTGCTTCAAGCCAATCACCTCTCCTCAACCACGTTTTGACGACCTAACGCCCGATGGACAACGGTACGTTCTAGAGATGAAAGATGGGTACAAAGAAATGTATGTAAACAGAATTAAGCCTTAATATTGCCTACGTCGAAAATCATTTACATATTTTCATGCCTTGATAAGCTAGTTCGGTTATTCGTCAGTGGCATATGAAATTGTGGGGCACAGCGTGGGATACTCAAACCGAGCTCAGCACAAAGTGTACAGCGTTCATTTATTACGTGCGTAAATACAACACTTGGCATAAATCTTAATAGCCAACCAGAGCGAAAATAGGGACTGAGCCCTACTTTAGAGCTGATTAAAATGCATGTTTTGTTCTCCGAAAAGTCAATTTAAACAAAGTCGACTGCACAGAACCACTCTTATGAATCCTCCTTACGTTATGGTTGGATTAAAAAAGAATGATGTCACCAAATACACATGTAAACTCAAATTTTGGGACACGTGTTCTAGGCACGGATTGGTTTGTTTATCCCCGACCGATTTGGAGGATGTGCGCCACCAAAACGAATTACCGAAATCGCTTATTGGTTCTTATCTTCTCATCATCTACCCTATATCCAAACATCTCTACATATCTGGTCTATATATACACAAACCTTTAATGACATTACTGCCACAATACTGGAAAATTTTACTTTTTGTGAATAAAACGTTAATGGACTATTAGTTACTGAGTCACTATTATATTGAGTTACTTTCCAACCAAGACAAAAATATGAGCATTTGTTTTGCCAGTTTGCAGTGTCGAACATGAAATGAGGTAGCATCTGTACAGTATTTGTGACGTCACTGTAGGTACATAATTAGGCCTTATAACGTTCGGTGCCGTCCTGTTTCATACTTTCAATTACCACAAGAGTTTCTGCTATAGGTAAGGTAAGGTTTGATGTAGTTGATTTCTGTTATAATCTGTAAATCTGAACTGAGTTTTGACACTATACTTACCATTATTTTTTTTAATAATAAACCCACAAGTCTGTTGATGTTCCATTTACTCCTGCTAGGTACATGTCATTCTTTTAAGCTGTTATCGTCTAAAAACTTAAGTAGCCAACACCTACTGGAGGCGTTGTGCTAAGATCTTTCCAGATTTCTTCAAATAACATCTTTCGATATTCGTTTAAGTTAGTTCTTACAGCACTAACTTCTTGAAGGAGACGTTTTTGGATACTAGGACTATTTGGGAACGTCCTCTTGATATGTTGACTGACTCTATCGAGACTGTTCCACTGCTTCCGTCTCAGAACAGACGTAACCCATTTTATAAGGATTTCTAGACTTGTTGTCTTAACTAATTCAATTTTTCTGTAGTGATTGCTATTTTCAGTGTTTGTTTCTTTCCCTTCTAGTTATGCTTATGTTTTGTTCTTTGTTTTTTTTTTTCTGTTGTTAACGGGTGTCAGCCTCCGCAAGCTCTAAGGAGCTTCAGTTGCCACTCCTCAATCTCATATCATCATCTCATCTAGTATTTTCCTTTTTTCACAAAATGTACCAATCTTTATGTTACAGACTGTATTTCCGTCATATTATGTTATTGTCATTAAATTTGTTTCGAGATTGAAATAAAGTTACACTGAACCGAACTGAACAAATCAATCGATTATTCAAATGAATACTTAACATACATTTTGCACGATAGCAGTGTAAGCTAGTGTTTCACGTTGGTAAAAAGCAGTCTCGTTGCCACGGGGTGGTTTGGGGGTTGAAAACCTAATGACCCAACCTTGAAATGCAAAAAAAAAAAAAAAAAAAAAAAAAAACCTTTATTCTCTATCCCCTTAGACTTTTCGCTCATGTCGTGCTCCAAAATCCCCCATTACACAATCCTGGCTACGCTACTGGTAACAAGGGAACTAAACCAACCATCTTAACTCACTTTGGGTTAGATCTTAGGTCAGACCGAATGCATGGTAAAGTGGTTGGTGCATCAGACTTGCAGTCGAGAGGTAGGGAGTTCAAGTCCTTGCCGGGTCATACCGAAGACTTTAAAAACGGAACCATTGTGCTGGCTGCCATTGTCTTGGTGTTTAACATAAGCAATGGAGAGAGGAAATCAAGCTAGTGAACCACAACTGGAAAAAAGAGCGTGACCTGCTCGACTTCAACCAATTGATTGAAACTCCATCCAATGTAACCCTTTCATTGTTTTAATCTCATAATGTCATGCTTTCTTGATTTCGTCCTGACCCAGTTTTCGATTTCGATTTCCAAAGAAGGTTCACATGGTAGTTAGGTCACGCATAGAAAATCATGCCACAGTCGTCAGAGTTGGCAACGAATTTGGAAAGTCTGGCAATGAATTGGGAGATTTGTCCTTCACTGATAATTTATTTATTTTATGATCTTCTCAAGGTTGCCTTTACCAAGGGTGGCGCCAGTGGGGGTGGGGCCATGCCCCCCCCCCCGTCGGAAAGTCTTCCCCCCGTTGGGGAGAAGATCCAATTTGGTCGGGGCGCCTCCATACGATAACAGATGTAAGTCCGACAAAAGTCACTCTTCCCACCCCATCCCACCTTGACGTTCTTATTGATTTCACTTCTATGAGAAGACCATATTCTCCAAGGAACTCTCAATGTTCCGAAATGTAACCTCCATGACAAGTCGAACCACAAGATCACTGGGCGTAATGATCAGTAACCTGACCTAATCCCATCATCTCTTGTTCCCAGTTTATGGGCTCTCACACAGGCTCTCTCAAACTACATACCCACCCCCACAGGATGCATTGTTATCACAACTTCCACAGCATAGTTACCATGATTAAATTATGCGTACATAATAGGGGGCAATCATAGCTTCGGAAGTTTACACACAGCTAGTCTGTGCACTGTGAAACTTAAGCCAACCGCTTTACATGCAAGGTGAGTGGAATTTTACCTGAGATGTAACGTGCTTGTGCCTATTGAATGTTTCCTTTCTTTACACTGAACATCAAAATAATTAGATTACTACCCGTTAAACCTTCGAGTTAGTGTAATGAATTGTTTTATCAGGGATAACCAGGATCTCATGAAAGGATTACATTCAGGATTCTAGCACGATTCCAAAAACATTTTGAAAGTGTCAAACATCGTTATTGCAGACAGAACCTTATCTGCTTATTCTGTTACAATTTCACGCGTGCCCCTTATAAAAAATAGCGATGAGTAAAGGTGCAATTTTCTTCATTAAAGAAATGAGAAGAAAGAGATATCTCTGGAATTCGCCCTTTTTTGGTTTTATTTTTTCCTAAATAATCTCGTATTTTGATCACTTAACTAGTGGGTAATTGGGGTCCCAGTGTCTTTTTTCTTTAGATATTCCCGTGTTTTTGATCTATTATTTGAACTTGGACTAATTTGACTGCTATTTGCCCTTATGGTCTGAAAATCTTATATTAATTCAATTTCTAGGACGTATCGAAAATTAAAGGTATGAAAGTGTAAACCTGAAACAACAGCGGTCATTAATTTGCATTATGAAAACTACCTTTACCTACTTAAAAGAAAAAAATGCAGTCACTCCAGCCAGGGAGTTGTTAGCTAGAGGCCCCCTGCTTCATTTAGGATTAGTATACACCACCAGAAACAATGAACGAATTATCATTTTGTGACAATACTTTTGTACGCTTAGGCATAGTGATTTATTGAACTAATGTGGAATATGTCACGCTTTTCCCTTTTTTATGGTTATGCTTAAAAAGCCTTCAGAGTTACCTGTAGGGCAAATAAGAGGAGATTTGTCTTCTATGATTGGGGAGTACCCAGATGACTGACTATTTCCTTTGAAATCGAATAGGGATTGTGGCAAACTGTTTGACGAGTTCCTCTTGGATCATTAGCGTAGCAAGAAAATTACTTTTTACCCTTAATTTAAGACTTTTAGGCGTCTATAGGAAGACGCGCCCTTTCTAAAATGGGTTACGGTACCTACCAACAGTGCACGACCCTAACCACCTAACCCTGCATCATTTAATTGTCTTTCTCAAATGAATGAGACTGAAATCACTAACAAGAACTTGATCCCAATTAAAAAGAAAGCACGACTAGAGAACATTTGTTCCCTAAAAAGATTTAGGGTATTTAGTATTATATATAGCTCACAATATTTCCAGTATTTCATACACGCAGAAAAAAATAGGGGTATAGTTACGACTGAGAAAGGGGGTAGTAATTGATCACGGCTATTAAATAAAAACTTTCTCTTTATTGTTAATTAAAACCGCACATGATCAATACTGATTTTCATTTATAAAATTGTTAGGAAGAAAGAACTCAAAATTAATGGAAATTTGCATCATGCCAGGCTGGTAGTAAGTCAAACAAATAAATGTTTTTTTTTTTTTAAGGTTGTCTTCAAATGTGTGATGTTAGTAAAATAAAACTGACACGCTTGGTAGGCCGCATGGACACAACGTCAAGTTACTGTAGGAATGAGTATCCTTTCTCCTGCCATCAGCAAATGTAATAATGGAGAAAGTTAAAATCACTATGACGCTGCATTCTGTCGTTCGGTTTCGTGCTTCGCCAGACAAGGGCCATAAAGGGTTTTGATCATATAGTTTTATCTGAGTACAAGATACTTCAGTCTAAAATTTATGATTTAACAGCATGGAAACCGCTTTTGATGACACATTGACACACCAACCAAGTGGTAAATTTTGTGACGTTGTAAATCAGTGGCAAATCCAGGATTTGCCAGAAGGGAGCCCAGGTCAGGGAAAGTGCCGGCAAGACTATCTAAGCGGAGCGCCTCCATCGGTTGGCGCGGAGCATACAAGAAAATTTTGGGCTTTACAAACCCTCCAGATGGCCGGAAATGGCACTCTTCGCGTGTTCTAAGGTGCAGGTACCCAGCCTTGAAATATGCATTTCACGTCTGCAATTTCCCAATTAGTGAGAAAAAATGTGCAATAATGTACCATGCTGCTTCAGCCACGGGTTCCACTTTTCCAGGGACCACAGGAAATGCATGCCGTTTCGATTGCGGTAAAAAAGTTGATTTCCTAACCTCAGTAATCTATTGTTCAACTGAGGTATATCAAGTTTCAAAAACCACTGCTGGAGGTCTATTATTACCACTTCACCGAGCTTCTAGTCCTTTGAGGTTGCAAAAAATTACACAGTTCGTTGGGCAGGGTTGTAATCAAAACCCCCTCTATGTGTTCTGCATACTGTGACTAGGGTTTCTTGACTTGGATTAAATGTCTTTGCATGGAGTATTACTGCCTGTCAATCATCAAATTGTGTAATTGCGCAAGGAAGGAAATCAAGTGTATTTTTTTTACCGTAACCATTTCGTCATGGGGGTTGGGGAGTGATGGAAGTAGGGTTAGCATATTTATTTTCTGGCAAAGAGGACATGGATTGCCATCATAGGGGAGGTTTCTACGAGGAGAAGGTTTCCCCTACCCTGTGGAATTTTTTTTTATGATTTTCAAGGGTGTCTGGATGCAAAATGTTGCAATATTTGTTACTTTAACCAGGGTTTCTTTAACTTGAAGTCTGGAGCAACCAGATTCTATTGAATCAGGGGGGAACGCATATGACCACATATCTATGAGTGGACATATATTATCTACTCAGGTTTAGGCAGTACTTTTGCTTTTGGGGATAACTGCAGTGCCTTACTGCTGGCGTGGAGGAGGGGTGTAATGGGAGGGGTGTTGAACATTTTTGAACATTTAAGTACCCTTAGATGCAATCTGGTGCTAAATTTAAAATCTTTTGAAGTCAATTTGTCGTTCCTTTTCAGGTGTGTATGGGCAATACGTATAGGTGTATTTTTTTTAGAATTCGCTTGTGACGGGGGCGGTGGCTAGGTTTACCACACTTTTTTCTGGAAAGGAGAACACACATGAATCGCCGTCCGGGGGAGAGGTCAATTAGGAAGGGTGACTTCCCTCCCCTTTGGAAATTTTTTCGCTTTTCAAGGGTGTCTAGATGCAAACTAATGCAATGTTTGTTGCTTTAACGAGAGTTTCTTTAAGTCAGATCCTAAAAAGCCTTAAAAAAGAGTCAGTATACTCTAAATGTAACATGATTCGCTCAGTGCTCTGCATAGCTGCGGACTTGGAGTCGTTAGGTTATGAGTTGAAACCTAGGTAAACCTGAAACTTCTCCGTTATGCTGTTGGGCACATAAGGCCGAATTTACTTTTTGGAGACCTTGGCACAAATAATTTGGAGGCCCAGACTATAATATTCCTCACAACTAATAGTGGCAAAAGCCATGAAAGGAGGACAAAGTTTGTGGTCACTTCCACCCACCCGACCCACTTGAAATGAATTCCATAGACAGTGGTGGATCCTGGATTTTAACTAGGGTGGGGACTGGGAATTGTGGGAAGTCTATCAAAAGGGATTGTCACCATCGGTTGGCGCGGTGCGTACCGGATTTTTTTTTCATAACACCCTACCTAAAACTTGACGTCACGATGTTGGGATTCCCAGAGAGGGAACAAATATAATTGGGGCGTGAATATGCTACCGGCGACTTTGGGAAAAGTTCGCCATACCTCGTGTGGTGCGTGAATCCCCCTTCTCGGAACACGGGGCTGGCAGACCGTGCTGTTTGGTAACGAAGGTAACAGACGAAGAACTAATTGTGCAATAGTAGGTAGCCCGCACTTGGCCGTCCCTACACGTGAAGTAGTACGTGCAACTTGCAAACGCGGGATGAGGGTACGAGGGCTCTATAGCCCTTACATTTGTGAAGCAATACGAGGTAGCATAGTGTTATCATTATCCACTATTCACAGCTACAGCATATTACCTGGTCAGGCCAATATTACGACCAGAAAATTTTTCAAAATGTTTAGTCAGCAAGCAAATTTAGGGAAAAACCTTCAGATCTCGTAAAAAATACATGAAATCCTGACATTTTTTGCAATTTCACAAATTCCTCCAGGTATCAGCGTAGAGCCGGATGTCTGGTAACCCTAGATGAAAGAGATCGAGCCTCTCCTAGTATATTCCACAGACTTTTGCTTTGTGAGGGGTCTGGAGGAAGATAAGTGAAGATAACCAAGATAGGATTGCCCTCTTTGGAAAATTTTTGAAGTACTGATTACTGTAATTTATGAAGTGGTCAAGAAACAATACCAAGCAAAACGAATGCGCGCGAAGCGCGCTGAAATTTTGCATTACATGCGACATTTCCTTGACAAAACTTGCATTCTGGATCTGTATCGAGACAGTTTCAATTCCCCATCACAACCAATTTCTTAATTACAAGGCGAGTTTTCTACCTAATTATTCCTACAAAAGTTTGAAGGGGGGGGGGGGGGGGGGGGCCCCCCGCCCCCCCCCCCAATCTGCCCCTGTTAATCAAGTGTTCAACTTTACCACATGTCAATGTGTTCGTCACATCAAGCAAAGTGACCCTTAATACACATAGCCTGTTACATATTGCTACCACTCTACTACACGTCAATCAAACCGTTAGTATGACGCTACTTTCGTCTGACACAGTTCTGTAATTTGAAGTTCTCATGACTGACTTCCATACTTTTAGGCTCCTTTCACGTTATCATATAACCATTTGTAAAAACTGGCCTTATACATTTATGAAACGTGCTTCTTGCATATAACGATTTTCAAATTTTACATACACGATTCCTTTTGCAAAAAACAATTTTAAAACATTTATAAATGTCACTCAACTATTCTTCTAGTGAGTTTGCAATTTTATGTGTGGTACATGAGAAATTATGACATGTATTTTGCAGAAGCGTAACCAGGATTCTCTTGATGGGGTGGAGGTGGGTTGAGGGAGGACTGCATATTTTGTGGAGGTGCTCAGGTTTTTTTTTTACGCGACCGGTCTACTATCTATGTGAAGCGCCACCATTACTTGGAGCGGAAACCATTTAAAGCTAGAACATAGGCGGTTTTTGGAGGGCGGTTTTTTCTTTGGGGGGGGGGGGATGAGGATTCTCCATTCAAAATAGTCAATCCTACGACTATCAGTTGGCGTGGAGGGTACAGAAAAGTTTGAAAAAATGCGACGCCTCTGTCAGTAGGTAATATAGTTTCCCAAGCCCGTTTCAAGTGTTAGATACTAACCAGTCGTTATTTTGAGCTTTTGTTTGCAATAAAATGTTAACATACAAAATCGAAAGAAAAAACTGAGCTAATTGCAAAATAATGCAAAATACAAAATATTGTCTACCAAGACGGTTTTCTTCGCAATGTTAGAGCACTGTATTCACCTAAATATCCTCTCGTCTGCCCATGTTATTTGGCTATTGAAAACATCAAAGGAATGTTTGCAATTTTTGACCCGAAATGTATATTCTATCATTTCGGGCAAAGTGTTGCGCAAATCTAGTGTATGAGGTACGTGCCTCAATTTCTGATGCAGCATAGAGCAGGTGCATCTGAGACCGCATTGTATTTTTGAAAAGTGTTCACTCGCGGACCGTGTATGTTGCTCATCTGCATACAAATTGTACTACAGGGAGCGGACGTCCAGTTTCGATGTTGACGTTTAAATTTCGTACATATGTTAGCCTACACAAGCAGTGTATGTACAATCTGTACTCATGCAGTGCATGTATGGTTACTCAACATCTAAGATAGTTAGTGAGTTAGTTAGTTAGTTAGTTAGTCAGTTAGTAAGTCAGTTAGTTAGTTAGTACGTTAGTTAGTACGTTAGTTAGTTAGTAAGTTAATTAGATGGAGTTTAACGGCCCAGTTTCCAACCTATTGGTTCAAGTCGAGCCGGCCACGGTCTTTTTTCCAGTTGTGGCTCACTGGCTTGTTTTCCCTTCTCCATTGCTTATGCGGAGCATCACGCACAACGGCAGTAGGTTCCATTTTTAAAGTCTTTGGTATGACTCGACTTGGGGATCGAACCGGCCTTCCGCCTGGGAGGCGGATGCTCTACCACTAGACCAAACAACATCTAAGAAGTGGGAACTTATTATCCAGCACATAAATATACCACTACCCACATCCTTTCCTTTAACTTTTAATTAGGTATTATGAGCACATGGGAACGACAACCTGCTAAAAATTCCTGGAATCTTTAGTACCAATCGACAGAAAAATTTCCAAAAATATGTGGCAAGAAGTCCAAATCTGAATTAGGGCCTGTAGATTAGTTCTTCATTTAATTTAGGTAAAGGCTAGAGTGATCTAACAATGTGTCTACATCTGGAGTTCAACAGTACAAAAAGATTATGATTTTAATAAATGATGTAATGATTATTTCTTAAATAAATGATGACATATACCGTAGTTACTTTTATTTTACAGTTGTATTTATATTTTTTATTTTTCATGTCATTTGCGGGTGCAGTCCTCAAGCCCCTCAGGCAGTTACGCCGCTGTACATTTGTAAAGACTACAGACTGATCTAACACCTTTCTGATGTAACAATCAACAGTATATCAGAAACGCACCAGCCTTCGCCTCGTCCGTTATATTTCCAAATTTGGAGCCTTGACGGTTTATTAACATACAATGCTCCGACAAATGCAATATATTTATTCCTTAAAGATACACATTTTTGTGGAGACGGTCAAATGGACAAATGGACAAATTTATGATTGTGTAGATGGGACTTATGGTAGTTTGATATTGCTATGGTAGTTTCATATTGCTAAAGAATATCATCACCTCCTTCATATGATTATGAGTATTATCCATGTTTATTTTGTCTACTTGCTTATGAAGACTGAATCTAACAAATTCCTAATAGAGCAATCCTCCCATGATTTTTACCCTTTAAATATACTGTGAAACCCATTAGTGCTTCTCCATGGCCATTACAGTGTTTGGGCCATAGTTTCATCTCATTATAACCTACTTCAGTCAAGGCTTTGCGATTTAATGAACAAGTCTATGGAACAAATGACGTCACTAGACTTTTTCTGTCCTGAGTTTCTTAAGTGTGTACATTACGGAGGAACTTTGCTTTTAAAAAATAGATATTTGAGGATATTGAGCTTGTGCTGCAGAAGAAAATTTTTGGTATCTTGCAAGAAAATTCTAAAACTTTGTCGTTTAGTTAGATAAATATTGGAAAGTCAAGACTTACATTGGCGAAATCGCCCTAACGGTCTGACTGACTCTCTGACTGGCTGACTGATTGATAACTAACTACCCTTTTCGTATCAGTTGCAAAATTGATTACGTATGTTTGTAAATTGTTGATTAATTTTCTTGATCTTCACAGCTCTTCAATTTCTCTATCTCTCTCTTCTCTCTCTCTCCGTGGGTCACATCTTAAGTGGAGAAAAATAATGGTGCGTGTTTGTTCGTTTGTTTCACACCGTGCCTATCTTCCTATTTGCTTTCTGTAATGGTTTTTGTATATTACTAACAAATTAATATATATCATGCTATGTGTATAGTAAGTTGATTTACTGGTTAAATAATCGCTCCATAGTTCCGTATTATAATCACCTTGCTACTGGTTCAGCTGTAAACGGCAATGTCAGCTGAAAATGACACCGTTGTCCTGGTAACGGTTTGCGCCAGCTGGAAAGTTACTAGTGTCCAACATGGTGGGGTACTCCACGGTGAGGGTAAATCTATTTTTGTGTGAGTAGTCAAAACATGTCCGTTTGTGTGTTTGTGGGATGTGGCGGGTTTGTGTCTTTGTACAGCCATTTTTGTTTTGTCAGAGGTGTCTTTAACAGCTGAGTCGATTAACGAGGTACCATAAGCAGTTCGGGAGCTAACCGCTTTCGGGGGAAATCCATTTTCACCCAATGGGGAGGATATTTTGCCATGGGTGGCGCCATTTTCAATATCTCCTATGTTGCATTGCGATCCTACTGCGAATCTTCAACGGAGAAAACGTTCAAAACAACCTTGCAATTTTTATCGGTTTTAGGAAAGAGCAATTTGGGTATATTTAAAAGTCTGTTGATAGGGGAATAAAAATAGCTTTGTCATCTTTGATTGTTAACCGCGCCGATTTTGAGATATCGAGTAATTTTGCTAATTGTCCTAAGCGTAATTTAGAGACTCGGCACAGCAGCAAGTTTTGTGCAGTATTTTCCGAATGAAGTTGAACAAGGGGATTAAGCCAGCATTTGTGTTTGTAAATGCGTTGCTGAAGGTCCCTTGTAGTTTCTCCCTCTGTCTCTTAACTATGATGTCACATTTAAATACATACACATTTGTGAAACAAATCGACGACTGTGAAGACTAAGGTAGACACTAAGTACTCATAAATATTCATACCGTTGAGACAGTCAAATTGTCCCCCGATATGGGGAAACTCGTTTTTCCCCGAAAGCGATTATCTTCCGAACTGTTACGTGACCTGCAATCATCATTTTAATCCTATAACACCGGAGGTAAAGTTCAAAGGTCAGAGGTCAAATTTGGGGTAAATCATTTTCTCACTGTATTTCTTTAACTGACAACCAGGGTTGTCACCACGCCGGGCGGCACCCGGACGGTGCTATTCGGCTCTCAAAATCTCCACCCGGTACTCGCCATCAATATTAGCATCACCGCCTGGCACAAATTTCCTACACTACCTGAATAAATTTCTTAGGTTTCTTCGGAACTGACTGATAAATTCTTTTTTGTTTTGTTAAGTACTCTCCAACCTGCAAGAATTTTTCAAAGGGGAGGTGGGACACCGACTCCCCTTAGACCGCTCCCTCAGGATGGTGATCTCAAATTACCCGGCTCTCAAAATGATCTGGTGACACACTTGCTGACAACTCATAGACATTGAACTTCATTCATATGATGAGCATTTTAAAGTTACCAGGATACATGGGAAGCATGGCAACATAGATCACATAATGGAAGTCTGGAAGAGATAATGTTTATTTTCAATGAAAATTTGCAGCATGATTATGATCTCTGTTCAGGTTTTGGTCGTGACATTTTGTTTTTACCCGGTGCCTTCAAAACGGCTATGCTGGTTGTCGTGATGAATTAAAATTCATGATCAAAGGGTTTAAAACAGACAGACCCAAGCGAGAAATCTGCTTTTGATAAATCGAGTAGAACATGGAACAAAATCTACTTCACAACTGGTATATCTGTTTTGATTGTCTTTTCATAACTTGTAGTCAATATCGGAAGTTAGAATCGGTCGAATTATGCGTATAAATTCAAATGCAACATTCTTGACCGGCTCATTTCTTCGATACCGTTTCGACAGGACTCATTCTATATTTGTTCCCATTGTCCTTTAAGTTTCAGTTTCATTTTTGTCAATGAAATGTCGTAAAATTTTCCTTATTTTTTGTTAGCGCTCCGTACCATTTACTTGACCTAAACATTTCTCAAGTTCTCAACCGCTTCTTGACCTAAGTTGTGTATACTCTTATAGACTGTCCATAAACATTTTATAATTGAAAGTCATTCCGATTTAGTTCTTTTCTCTGATATCATAATCTAGTTGAGAAATTACTAGCAATTCGTAAACTTAATGATAACTTTGATAAACATCAATGAAACATATTATTGGACTCACTAGTGATTGCTTTATGGGATGTTGAATTAACCAAATGTGTGTGTGTGATTTTCAACAGACTTTCAAGCCAGTGAGCGACAACTGAAAAGGTCATGGCCGGTCCGACTGAAACCAATTGCATATTTATATTATTATATACTATTGCTGAACCGGAAAAACTCATCTAACTTACAGACTTTCAATGTGTTCGGGTTGAGCATACAAAACGGAACTCGAGTGAATCCCACTTCTACAATCGTATTTTTACATTTCTGCAACCACTCTCTTAAATGGCGGACTATTCGAACGACAACGTAAACCGAATTTTTTCTCTGGGTTAACCCAAGAGCCTTATCAACTCTCTTTACAAAATGTGTCAGTTTCATGGACGGAGCTTGTATCTGGCAAGAGCCTTATATTCCATGTTTCTTGAATGAGAAGATGCTAAAAAAGGACCCGAATCTTCATGTTTTTAAGACACAGTTTGCTAAAGTATCCGATCAAAAAGGATCATTTGAACAATACTTTGATTGCGGAAATTTTAAACCGATCATACTTTGAGTAAGTATCACCGAATCTCATACTATAGAGGTTTTTCATATGACGTCATAATACTCCCCGGCGGCCATGTAAGAGTACTGTAACTACGTAGTAGACCACCCTCGACGCGCTTACTCGATGAATGTGTACACACCTCGCATACGGCAGTTCAGCACAAAGCCAGGCGTATATGGCATGATTGTCCTCCAGCATGGCGGATCCGTGACGTAATTGCAAAGTATCTATAGTCGATTGTTGTAAAAGTGTCCATGATGAAACTTTCCTTCTTACTATTTGTAACATCATCCTTCTCCTTTTTACATCTTGTCACCTCAGGGAGCAAATGAAGCTCACTACACACACACTTGATATATTCAGATGTCACATCTGTTATTGATTGCATGCCAGATGTACCAAAATACACAAAGGGGTACGTAACATTTGCGGTTAGCTTACAGGCCAGTCAAGTATGTGTTAGTTGCTTTTCACACAGTGTGAACACAATTACAGCATAGATTACCTGATGGCACAGATCATGTACCAAACTCAGATACCAGTTACATACCACCTTTGATCTACCGGAGTGTCTGTGTTGCGAACCATGAAATTCTGATATTGTAATAAACGACCATTATAAACAAGTTTGTACAAAAAATTACCATAGTAGCTTGGACGTGTCAATGTATACCCCAGTAAATTATCAAAACTGAATCGCATGAAGATCATAATACACGAAATTTTAATAAGGGTTTCCCTCGTGACTTGACATTTACATAACAACGGGATTTGTAATCAATATTAGGGCGGGATGTTACCTCATTTTCAAAACAAAGTTAATGGTCGATTTCTCAGATTTTGAGGGGATGGGATTATCATCAATGCTTCAACGTGAGTTTGTCTAGTGAGTTTCTGGAGAGAAATCCTTACATACTTGAAAATATATAAACCACTTCTGCAACGCATTAAAAATGTTACCAGCGTATTTTTACGCAAATACAGTTCATACAACTTATTTTCGTCCTCTGTATCGATTAACTGCTTAGGACTAACCTTTGAAGAGAAGATACGCTGCTGTCGATACAACTTATTCAGAGACCGTACGGGCATTTCTTTGCGTTAGAACAATTGGAGCTAAGGGTTTAAACGCTTCATTTTTTTTTTTGACACTGAAAATTTGTGGCCCTTGCAAATAGACACTTCCTACTCCGTGGCAAAAATAAGGAATTTTCGTACATACCGTTACAGTGTGTTTAGGTCCAACTTTATTGAGTTGTAAAACGGTATTTATAACCTCTGAAACTCAAATAGATTCTTGTTAGAATGATAATAAAATAGAAGGAAACCCGAATTAAGTAGGATCCACCTTCTTCAAAGGGTTTTTTATACAACTATTTAAGTGTGTACACGCTTAAAAAAGAGTGAACTTAGTCACTCTCTAATAGAGTGAAAGGTGTGAGTCCACTCCATTAGAGTGTTAATTCACTCCCAGGATAGTAAAATTCACCCCGAGAGGTGAAGTTCACTTCAAAAGGAGTGAAACTTTACTCTTTAACGAGTACCTGCATGGATCATGCTTTTTAAAGGAGTGGTCACTATAAACACTCCATCGAGGGTGAAACTTTTGGAGTGACTTTTACTCTTCTTGGAGTGGTCTTTCAACTTTCACTCTAGCCGAGCGAGTGAAAGTGCACCTTTTTATTTTTAGCGTGTAAATATCCAGGGAGTAAATATTTTACTAAAGAAGATTGTCTGAAAATCGTATTACTTTGTAAGAGACATAATGTGCAATTTTCTTCTTTCTTTATACTAACTCTCAGTTACGATTGGACCCAGGAGCAATTGTCAAAGGCGTTACCGAGTGGTTAAAAAATTTTCCTTGTGAAAGAATTGGAGTTGAGTATCATTAACCATTTGGACAAACTTCCGAAGGTATGCTTTTGTTGCATTTAGCTTAAAATTAGACACGCAAGATTGATTCCATGAAAGTTTAACATGAAAGACTATGCCGTTCAAAAAGAAATAGTTAAAGCGCGTTAATACGTTATAAAGGGCACGCCTGTAGTACGATATACGAAAAATCTTTTTGCATTTTGGGAGGGGGTGGTCTACCCTTTTCACATTACATTTATTGACAAATCAAATTCACAACCAACTTCTTCGACCAAAAAACACCGTAAATTGAAAGCATTTTATACGTATTAGCACCTTGAATGTCAGCCAATACCCTGGTCCTAATAAACTAACAAATGATTCATATGTGTTAAAAAGACATTTTTAGGAGATATGTGACATGTAAAATAAATATTCATGTGAAATATACTCCTGAAACAAAACTGAAAGATTTGCAATGACTTGCGGAATTGAGCTACTTTCAAACCTCATATTACTGTTTTCCTTTGCTGCCATACAAACATACTTTGCTGATCAGAGATCCTTACCGTTCTGTAACAGAAGGCAATACATGTGTGTAAGACGACATATCGGCAATTCAGAAGGCTTCGATATGTATGACGGAAACCCACTATTGGACTTAGACCGGCTACCAGGAAATCCTGCCTACGGAGTCTTCCGTTACGTCAAGGCAAATATCGATCGAAATCCAGTAGTGATTGATGCAGATGATCTTTAAACTTATCTCGAGCAAATATTGAGGAAATATTGTGAAGCCGTCAATATTCCCTTTAACGGAAGCTACCTCAACTGGGAAGAAAGTGATCAAAGCTTGAAGTGCTATTACGGTTGCAGAGAACAGATGGTTCTTGGAAGACAGGTAATTATTGTTTTCGATAAAGCGCTGGCGTCGACTTGCTTCAAGCCAATCACCTCTCTAAAACCAAGTTTTGACGACCTAACACCGGATGGACAACGGTACGTCCTACAGATGAAAGATGGGTACAAAGAAATGTATAAAAACAGAATTAAGCGTTAATATTGAAATAGCGAACGTCTAAAATCGCTTGGATTTTTCCATGTCTTAATTGGTACTTATGAATTTCTCTATCCACATATCTTCACATCTTAAGTCTATGCAAAAATCTTAAACAACATTACTTCAACAGTATTGGAAAATTCACTTTTTTTTATAGAGCTTTCATGGGCTACTAGCACGGACTTCGTATATACGTGGACAGAGCATGTAACGTGCACGTCCCATCCGTAGATTGTCGCCACCGACTGGAGCAAAAAAGGCGCACCAAGATGGCCGCCGTGAAGCTATAAATCGCCTGATTTGACGACGACTCTGTAATATTTTAAACAAAACTTAAACTTGAATGGGAAGCAATATCATATTCTTGCAATACGTGTAGGGATTTTAACGGTACCTTACCTTGCATTATTTCAAAAATATTTCAACTTTCTTGCAAAATCTGTTGATTTACTTGAGCAAGTCCAAACTTTCACACAAAACCATACCAGACAGCCATCTTGCTACGCCTTTCTCACACGTACAGTAACGACAATCTACCGTGCAATATGCTCTGTCTACGTATAAGAAGTCCGTGGCTACTAGTTACTGAGTCACTACTATTGAGTTACTGCCTTTCCGAACACGACAAAATATGGTCACTCGTTTTGCAGTGTCGGACACGGAATAAGTTAGCATTTGTACAGGATTTCTATCGTATTGCTGTTTCCTACTTTCAATTGCCACTACGTTTTTTATAATTTGTAAATCTGTGTGATTTTTAACAGTGTATTTACCGTTGTTCTGTCAATAATAAACTTACAAGTCTGATGATGAGCCATTTAATCCTGCTGGGTACATGTTCTTCTTAAGCTGTTATCGTTTGAAACATGAAATATAAAGTAGCAAACTCTTACTGAAGGCGTTGTGGTATATAGATTTATCCAGATATATTCCGTCAGGAGGCATCTTTACAATCTTCGTTAAAGTTAGTTCTTTCAGCAATACCTAGCCTACTTGAGATGGTTTTGGGTGCAAGAACAATTCTTCAACGTCCTCTTGATATGTTGAAGCTGTAAACTCGCTTGATATCACTGTTTCCGTTTCAGAACAGGATGTCGCAAGTAACCTTAGATAAGGATTTGAACTTGCTGTCATAACCAGTTCGAAATCAATCGATGATTTCAATGCATACTTAATATACTTTTTTTGCATTCTAGCAGTGTAAGCTAGTGTTTCACGTTGGTAACCAGGAAATTAACCAACAATTCTAACTCATTTTGGGTCAAATTGTCCCTTACTTAGGTCACTGTCTGACCTAATAATATCATGCTTATTTAATTTCGTCCTGGCCCAGATTTCGATTAAATTGCCGAAACAGTTTCACATGGTAGTTAAGTCACACATAGACAATCAGACCAAGATGATTCCACAAAACAGGCGGTCGTTAGATATGGCAATGAATTGGGAAAGTATAGCAACGAATTAGAAGTTTGTCCTTCACTTACACTTTATTTTATGGACTTCTCAATGTTGTCTGTACTGGGTAAATTTTGATACAGGGTTTTCTTCAAAACGATGCATTTAGCAATATATTCAGTCAGAGGGGGCAAGAATGGCCTGTAGGGGCGCTTCAAAATTTGTAGGGCAAGAATATTTGGTCAAAGGGGGCGAAAAATAGGCCGTAGGGGCGCTTTTATGTAGGTAGATATATATGCCTCAATACGGTAAAAAAGAGTAAAAAGGGCGCTGACAGGCAATTTGAGTCCGTCAAGGGGGGCAACCGCCCCCTCTGACTATATGGTAGCTCCGCCACTGTTCAAATGGAAGGTTAAATGAAGGCAAAAAGGTCAAAATAACTGTGCATATCTTGCATTAGATTTATGACTAGATATTTACGCGTATGACTGTGTGTTCTGTGGGACCAACCTCTCATGATACAAACGTTGTTCATATATATGTGTCTATTATCTTTGACCAATGTTATACTCCTGCAACTAATACCTTAGGATACCTTAGGAACCTCAGTAGAGGCAGTCCTGAAGACCTCTATGTTAGCATCTTCTTCATCTGTGCCGTCAGCAACCATACCGACAATCCAAAGCTAAAAGATATTTTGTTTTCGGCTAATTTATAAGAATATACTGACGAGAGCAACATTGACCTCCACATTTCTCTTATAGAAGTTCCTTTTTATGACCATCTATTCTCAACCAAAATACAAGACGAGAATCAATCATATTAATTTTTTATCTGAATCTAAGAACAAAAGATCTCTAATCGGTAAACTGTGATTTTCCATTCGGTTGGCAAGAATACAAGATACAAGATGGATTCGTTCAAATTACAACTAAACTCATTCGCTGCCAGGAGTTGAAACCAGACGAGAAACGAACTGAATATCTCTCTCCGTACTGTAATTACTTTTGAGTAGATGTAGATATAGCCAACAGTCGCTAAATTTTGATAAATACTAAATCTATTTCTAGGAACATTTAAATACGTTCTTAAAAAGTTGGGTAGTTTTAGTTGATTAGTGATGTTTATGACCAAAGTTGGACATTTCCTTAACCAACAAGAGGCCCTTCTGTAAAGAGCAAAGACAATTAGAAAAGCTCGACCATTTATGGGTAAACATTTTTTATACCCACCTTTGAAAGACTCGGGGTTTAAGGTCACCAAGTTTTGATATGTTAGATGGGTACTTATTCTAAGCATTTCGTTGAAATTTACATTGAAATCTTATGTGTCGTTCAACAAAAAGTGAATTTGAAGTAGGCACATATGACATCATATATCCTCAAATTTATGGAGTTATTTGTGTTTCTTTAGCCTTACAGCCAATATGCATATGTGAAATGGGAACTTTACAAACTTTGCATTCCCCACAAGGAGGTTATATCCTTATAAACTTCATAGTGAACACAAGAGTAAAAGCAAAGCATTCCAGGAAAAACAAAGCATGCCTTGTCAATGTGAGGAAGTGATATCACCTCTGCTGCCCTCAAATAACTTTGGAACACCAATCTAGTGACTTCAGTTACTGATATCTCGGAAATACATGTCCGGTTTGAAAGGAAGTTTCACCACACTCTGTAGATTTCGTTCCTCGTTCAGATATGAAAAGTACATTTTTGCTTAAACTTGCAATTGCTCATCGCACCCTAGGCATAAATAATTGCGTTAAAAGCATAAAATAACATCATGGGTATGTGAGTTCTACACACGTACGTAGGCCGATCCTGTCTGAGAGTCATAGCTAGCCATTAGAACGACAACAAATTGATAATTCAAGTTTCAGATCACCTTGGGGAATGGAGCGAAGTCGGTTGTTGATTTTGTTTGTAGGTAATTAACAGCACAAAATGTAGTGTAAAGTATATAACTTTATTATATACTTTATTTACTATGTTCTAAACGATTAAACCAAAATTAAGTGCTCAAGAGCAAACTAAAGTAACTAGAATGTCGAGACTCATGGAAGTGGGTTGTTTTTTTTTTTTTTTTTTGTCTTTCCTTTCAAATATTATTTCGATATGTTGATTTTACATTGACGAAAATTTGACGATTTTGGACTTTTTTGTGAAGAAGATTGGGAATTAAATTTGTGGATGTTTCAGAAAAATATGTCATTCCTATACGTAAAATCAGGGAAATCGTGGACGGTGACGTTGTTTAGAGTTACAATTTTTATCGTACCAATTAAAAGTCCTCGAAAAAGCTCATTAATTTCCTGAAAATAGCCTCACCGAAGTGGCCCATGGACGCGCTGTGTCGTACCCCTATGGTTCTAACCCCTTTTACATCTGTCTCCCCTCTTGCTCCATCTACCTCCAGTCGCCAAATTAAAACAGTACTTTGTGAGTCTTATAACCCCCGGCTTCAGGGGAAATTTGATTAAAAATTGCAATGACTTCCAATTCTCGTCAAACATGCATGGAGATTAAATAATGACAGTAGTTCAAAGTCAACCCGTTTTAAAGATTTTTGGTTTTTTACCTTATTTACCCTCAGGCAATTTCGTCATAGGAAATGTTCAGTTATGTCAAGTACTTACCAGACGTCAATGTACCAGTTAAGGTCAATACCCATAGTCTGTTACATGTTGTTGCCAGCCTACTACACTTCAATGTTACCGTTGGTAGTACGTGGAACATAGAAACATCTGAACAGAGAGGTGTAACCTTGGCTACTACTGGAGGCCGATTTGTATTTGTTTTTTGGTGAAATGCCCTTCCCAATGGCTATGATGTCCTTGAAAATTAACAAAAAATGGGAACCCTATTAATCAAGAAATTAACAAGATTTCTAGTTTGCCCTTAAATTGGCTACTTATAGAAACAGCACAACAGAGTACAAGTCAAATGTCCCCTGTTTGATACACAGTAGACACTATTATGCTTGCTTTAATTACCTGAACTACAGAACTTTCTGAAAAATAAGCCTTGCCCAGAGGGCTAAATAGAGTCAGACACTATTTATATACAAGTAGGAAAGTCCATTGAGCTGTATTTTTTAATGAAATAATCCTTCTGGACACTGTGGCCTTCAATTGTGATAGATTATGTTAGATAACGGTGGCCTGCAATTTGCACAGGGGTGTATCAGTTACAATTTGATTTATTCAATTAGGCAATCACAGTTCATGCGCGCTTTAGGGTATTTGATCCAAATGATCAGTAATTTTGGTTCTTTTTATAAAACTAATAACCCGTGGTGTATTTAATTATTTAGTTCCCACTTGCATGTCCCTATGAGGACATTGGCACAATTTTTGTCTGAAACTTTTAACAATCTTTGATACTAAATTTAATGTTGTCTTCATTTTTTTTTAGGGTTATCGAAGAGACAATGTTCGTATGCCCTAAAAGAAATTCTTGTGCATCACACAGAGCACTTGATATGTTCAAAGTTTACACTTATGAAGTTCCCCACTGAACAATTCTCTGCTTTGTGGGCACTGAAGCCTTCTCCAATATGTCCAGACTATGTCCCCAAATGACCCTCAGACAGCCTTTGTTTAAACTCACATGTTCCAGACACTGCTAGGAACTTCCATTTAACAATAGGAAATAAATTTCATGAAAGTCTATATACTTGTGGCGAAATCAGCATACCCATACCAAAGATGAAGTAATTAAAATGTCAGCCTGATGAACAGATTTTTCCTTTTAGCATTTTTATATTTTGCTCTACCCACTTACTCCTATGTTTATTAATACTGGCACTAAATGTAATAACAGGGCAAAACTGCAAACCAGAAACAACATAAATACCAAACGATGTGCACTTTACATCTTCTTAATACCACTGAGTTTTAGTTTGCTTTAGTAAACATTTTCAAATTACCCCACTTGACCATTTACATAATGATGCGGATAAACTGTTCCAAAAACTTACCTATGCCTCTTACACTACCCATGCCTTTCAATACTCTTTAACCCTATCCACTCATGAATATTAACTCTAACAGTTACCTATTTTGAGATGCAGCATTTGCAAGGTTTTGATTTTCTAACCTCTGATGACCCCAAAGGACCTTTGACCTCGAATAAAACAATGGGGATCATCTACAAAATTTGGGCAATCCACATGGTAAGTATGACATCCCTCACAGTTACCCTTCTTGAGATATTGTGTTTACAAGGTTTTAACCTTTTTACTTCTGGTGACCCCAAATGACCTTTGTCCTCCACCAAAAACAATAGAAATCATCTACTCAATATGGGCAATCCACATGGTAAGTATGAGATACCTTACATTTATTCTTCTGGAGATATTGTGTTTAAAAGCAATTTCCAAGGTATTTACTATTTGACCTCTGGTAACCCCAAATGACCTTTGACCTCTACCAAAACAAATAGGGATCATCTACTCAATATGGACAATCTACATGCCAAGTATGAGATTCCTGGGGGTTACCCTCCTTGAGATATCGTGTTTACAAGCGGGTGTCACACTTACATACACACACACACACACACACACGACATCACCATCGCATAGATTCCTTTTCCTGCCTTCGGCAAGGAAACAAAAACGTGTGTCCCCGATTGACGCCTAAAACATGTAGGTGTGTGTGTGCAGGAAAAAAGTTTCATGAAGCTGATGTAACCGATTGAAACCCGATTCTATAGACACTACATTTTATTACTTCAGTTAATTGATAACATAATGAACGTTGCACCTTACGCAAATGTGATTTAAAATCTGTTCTTTGCAGTTCCTTCCATTCATTTGTGAAAAAGGAGGAGACTTTTTACAGAGGTCTCTCCTTCCAAAAAGTGAGGGACGCTTCCCCCTTCCCTCCATGATCTACGCCCATGTTTATTTGGCATAATCTTGAAAGGAAAGAAAAATCCATTTGGGTTGCAGATCTTGTCTCCTGAATATATAGTTGTTTGTCGATGAAATTTTCAACAAATTGTTATCCGTTTGTAGGTAAGAACCAGTGCGACGTTAATCAACCTTGTGTTCCTTTGTTATCTGACCAGGGAGCTGAAACAGCTCTTCCAGCTCCCTGCTTTTACAAATTTCACAAAGATCCCCCCATAATATTGAGAACAAATCAATCCCCTTCCTTGCTGTATTCGACACAGTGCCTAAATTTTTTGCCTGTTTGTATCTTTTGATGTCTGCCTTTAAAATGGCACAAAGTATTGGGAAATTTGTTTTTTCTCCTTACCCCTATCGGTATCTCTCTTTCGAGAGATATCGATGGATATAATAAGCGAGAAACTTATTATATTTGGGTTTATATAGGCTAGAATGAACTTACAAGTTTACATATTCATGAATATCCATTAAATGTGACTTTTCTCTCAAGCTTACAGCCTAGTCGCCCAAAAGAAGTCTTCTCAAATATTTTTGGCCAAATTTACCTTTGAAGTACATTTGGCCTCAGGCCAGTGACGCTACTTGCACCAAAATACATTACTTTGAAGGTTTTTCGTTCGTCCTTTACATGTGATATGATTTCTGTGTTATACTCTAAGGTCATGATAATGTCAACATTATTTCAGCAAAATTGACCTTTCGCATATGACGGTGTCAATCATATTTGCACAAGATTTCACAGTCGAAAAGTAAAGCTCCGTCTTACGTTTAATCCACCAAGCGAAAGTCACCTTATCAAGCATTAGTTTGAAATCGAACTTATCTCCGTACCACAAAACAACGTACGTTTTCATATCAACTTTAAGCAGTTATTCAAATCTTACTTTATTCTTATTTTCGAATTTTTTCACTATTTTGTCGTCAGGCATTAATTGTAAAAGTTCTTCACTCCGGGTAAAAATCAAGGGGTTTCGAGACATACTGATTTTTGTCCTAATGTAGAGGTTTGCTTGCCTAACTTGATGTAAGTTATGATTGAGTCGTTCACTTTCATGTGACCTTTCATAAACAAAGATATAATTTTGGCCCAATGTACGTACCATGTCCGCTGGTCGTTCTAAAAATGTTGCTGAAGTTCTCGTGTGTTCAAATTCCTTTGAGCACACATACCTCCTTTCTTGAACCACAAAGGCCTACCAACGTTGTTACAATTACGCTCGAAAATTGGCGAACTGTTAAGACAACAAAGTAAGCACTTTCTCTTTAATAATTCAAGAATCTTCATATCGATTGTCTTCATAAAATGTGTAAGTTTCATGGATGGAACGTGCATCTGGTTCGAGTTTTATCGCTCATATTTCCTTAAAGAGTTGTTTGTGAACTCATCGTACAGAAGTATCGAATTTTTCTATCTTCAGTTTTTTGAAACATCCTATTAAATAGGGTCCTTCAAACATTATATTAAGTGATCATGGGCTTAAATTTGGGGGTGGGGGTTGGTGGGAGAGTGGGATCAATCCTCCCAACATTTGACAATTACGGGTGGGCCGTGTAATCATTCCCCAATGGTACATTAAAAAAAATGTAATTGAGCTTCTACACAGTTAGTGCTTCGGGCTCGTCTCTCTAATACTACAGTCAGGTAGTCGTTGGCGTGTTTTATTGCACCATGCAGCCCCATTTTCATCGATCCTTCACAAATTACCAGATCATTTTGGAGAGCTCAGCCCGCTTTGTGGTCTTTTTGGTTCCTATCATCAAATAACTTCCCCCTGGTAGTGTTAGTAGCGTCTCAAACATATTCACCTTTGCCGTGGGTCCGATTGGTTAGGTTGCTTTTACGCAAAGGCTAATAGGTGTGGTTATGGATTAGCAAAACAATCAAAAATGGGTTACCAGTGGGATTCTTCTTTCCCCACAGATTATTGAAGTCATCGTAAATGAAAATAGCAACTTAATCAGACGTCAAGATATCAGATTCACCTTGTACACTGTCTTGGGAAAGAATCTATCATAATTACGTGAGTTTTATCAGAAATTTCGGCACGTCGGTATTGGTATTTAGGACAAAAGACATCAAATAGGTATTTCATGTTCTGAATCTAACGAAAAGCGTGTTTAAAATAACAAACGAGCATTTTTTCAGCAGTAAGCTATACTCCTAGGATTTGTTTGGGCCGTGAACACCTGTTAGAAATACCAAGTTCAGATTGTTATTTGCGGTTTTCTTTCGTTAAAAAATCTGCCAACTCCAGACGCTGTCGGCCAAGTCAGTTTTCAAGGAGCAGAATTTTCTAATGAAAAGTGAATGTCTGCATTTATTGGCCAAATCCAGATATCTGAAAGATCTCACCATTTTTCGTCATACCTTCAGGCAATTTTTATTGTTTAAACAAAATTTCGTAAGCTGTGTATAAACGCAGTTTTGAAAATAATGTTTGTTTATTGACAAATTGCTATGGACCGGTGAGAGTAGATTGTATTAAGATTGCATTATGATTTGCTGTGACTACGGACGTAGGTCACGGTGACGTACAAATTTGTACGTCTGTCACAAGGATTTGAGAGTAACTGCCAGCTGCTTTATGATTAATTTACCAGATAACTTTCCACCAGACTCCTAATTTTTCTTGATAAAATTTAAACCAAGAAAGGTGTAAACTTTCCATAAAATCTAAAATTCTTAATACAATCTATGCTACATGTATATTTCAGAAATTTCTATGTTATAGTACCCCCTCTACAAATCAACCTTGAGAAGTTCATAAAAAGCAGCAGAAAAGGACAATTCTCCCAATTCGTTGCCAGAGTTCACTAATTCATTGCCAACCCTTGGGAAAACGTAGACAAATATGTATCAAAACCAGTCTTTCAAACTGTCGATCTGACAATTACAGAAGGTTAGAATCTTTCTTGCAGATGTAAATAATATAGATGGGTGCCCACAATTTAGAAAAATTAGAAATATTCTACAATTGAAGATGAAATTTCCCTTCCAGCTTCATGCACAGTGTTGGATCAGTACCCTTAAATTAGTCTTAACTTCAATCTGTTGAAAATTTGATCAGATTCTTGATGACTTTGCCTTAAATTTGGGATACCATATTGGCTGGTAATACAGTTGCTGATAGTTGTATAACTGCCAAATTTCGTGCACTAGGCGGAGATCGTATGCAGTCTTAGCCATAGCGTAATTGGTATTATGACTTACGATTCCCGTAATGACCACTGGGCAAGCTGAAGAGCTCCTGCCAACAACAGCTGAAATAAATGGGGAAATAATGTGATTCTACTGACTACAACTCACGAAAGAACCGTCGCGGCTACAGTGAGGTATAAAGATAAGAAGGTACCGACTTGGTTTGGTTTCAGTGTTTAAAAAAAAACAATGTGTTTGATTTGGTAGATATAGCTTAGACCGGTGCTTGCTACGGTGAATTTCCACATGGAATTTCGACGGTGCTAGAAATTTGGCAGGGTGCGAAATCCGTTGTATCCACTTTATTTCCTTAAATGCGTAGAGTACCAAGTGATAGACTGTCTTTAAAAATCATTAAAGTAAACTCAAGAGCATGTAATAAACACAAAGGGGTAAAATTGCAACACCAATATAAAACATCACTTCTACAGAATCACCGGTGTAGTCGTGCCTAATTAACAGCATCAAATTATTTCACTTGAATTTGAACACTGTACATACTACTTGCTCGTTACTCGTGGTAATCACTTCGTTTCTCATGTGTCCATGACAAAACTGTGTTGCTTTGATATCTCTAATCTTTTTAAATAAATTAATAACCAAAGGACCAATAGGCCTACCAGCTTTCATCCAAATAATGTGTAGGCCCATACTGGTAGTGAGTATGATGTAAAAAATATACTGATATTCACGTTAGCAGTTGTCTTTTTTTAATCAGAATTTAAATTTTAAACCGTATTGATGTTTTGGTAACATAAATGTTCTATTTCAAATAATGCCATCATGTACCACACCTTCTCACTCAGATGATATGCTGGCATGTTCAAAAAATAACTTTCTTATCCAGGATTATCTTTGAAATCCAACAAACACAATAGGGACCATTTTTCACCATAACACATCAACAAACAAAGTGTAAAATCTATCCGAGTTTCCTACCTTGAGACAATGAGGTCAAAAGGTCTTCAGCGTTTGACCCCAGGTGACCCAAGATGACCTTTGACCTCCATCAAAAGCGATAGGGACCATTCCTCATTATAAAGTATTCACACCCTGAATATGAAATCTATCAGAGTCGGTTTCGTATCTTGAGGTAACGTGTTATAGAGGTTTTCAGCGGCTGACCTCTGGTGACCCCAGATGACATTTGACCTCTGCCAAAAAAACAATAGGGACCATCTTCTCACTATAACGTATCTACATACTAAATACGTAATCTATTCAGGTTTCCTGTCTCGAGATATTGTGTTAACAACGTTTTACAAGTTCGACACCTTGTACCCAGATGACCTTTGACCTCCACTAAAACAACAGGGAACATTCTCTCACTATAGCGTATGCACATACTAATTATAAAACCTATCAAAGTTTCCTATCTTGAGGTAACGTCTTAAAGAGGTTTTCCCCGCTGACCCCTGGTGACCCCAGATGACATTTGACCTCCACCAAAAACAATAGGGACCATCCATCCTCTCACTATAACGTATCCACATACAAATTATGAAATCCATCCAAATTTCCTGGCTTAAGATAACGTGTTAACAAGTTATTCATCGTTTGACCCCTGGTGACCTCAGATGACCTTTGACTCCACCAAAAACGATATGGACCATCCTCCTACTATAACGTATTCACATACCAAATATGAAATCTAAGTTTTCTATCTTGAGGAACTGTGTTAAGAAATTTTTCCGACTTTGACAACTGGTAACCCAAGATGACCTTTGTCCTCCACCAAAAATAATAAGCTTCTTCCTTTAAATATGGGACATCTATGTACCAAGTCTGAAATCTGTCAGATGTTCCTATCTTGAGATATCGTGTTAACGAGCGAAGTGTCACAAACACACAGTGTTTCACACATATACATACACACATGCCATCACACATGTGCTTCACACATATACATACACATGCCATTGTGAAAGCATAGGCTTCTTTTATCATCGAAACCAAAAGTCAATGAAATACACGGAAACATCTATCATTCAAAGCCTAGTGCTTCAATTCATCAACCCACATTGCAATGGTATGAAACGTTTTTATGTAATGTTCACACCAATCAACATGAAGAGTCCCACTGAGGTGGGTGCTTAACCTTCGGGTCAGGAAGGTCATCTTAGTCGACAATTTCTGAGCTTTTTCGGATCTTTTACAGTTGACTCAGGTTTGGCCGACAGTTTTGACAGCTTGAAAGTAATGAAATTTCATGAATAATTCAGAACTTTTAAAAACTTCATCATTCAGTACGTTTCAAAAGGGTTTAAGGTCAAATTAAGTTTCGATATGCTGGAGGGGTACCCTGGGTACTTTTTAAAGCATCATGGTGAAACGTGCATTGAAACACGACGTGTGGTTCTCAAGAGTTGTCACATTACCAACAAAAAGTGAACTTCAAGCAAGCACATATGACATCATATACTCACATTAGTGAACAGTGTTTTGCTTTTCTTTAAACTTGACAACCAATTTTCTCCTCAACAATAGCATGTTATCAGTTTGCAATTGCGTAAGTGACCATGGGCGTCCGCAAAGGGGGGGGGGGCAAGGGGGGCACTTGCCCCCCCCCGGAAAATCAAACTTGTGAAAAAATTAATTACAAATTAAAATAAAAAAAAAAAAATTTTAAATGAATCATCAAAATATCTTCACTCACAGCGTCAGTTTCTACTGAAATATGCGAACATTTGACCAGGAATAGCAAAAGAGAAGATGGTATGCTGAATAGTGAAATCGTAATTTGGGGACCATCATTCGTGACATCTATTGGAAATTTGTAATTGTAAAACTATGCTAAAATTGTACTAGTTGTCAGGTATGTAGTGTGCACATGGCATCCGACTATTGATGAATGCGTTGGTCTTGGTTTGGTCCCGTGGTGATCTCAAGTGGCGACGCGCGGATGTAACTGGGATATACAAGGTGAATATGGGAGGGAGGGGGGGGGGGTATTATTCATAAGTGGTTAAAGGATATAGGCCTATATAGGCTCTTTGACAGTTGTAAGTTTTATCGTGCATAGGCGTGCGAGGCCGTAACCGAGAGGCAGATTTCCCTTCAACAATTTTTTTCATTGAAAATTCTAAAACTCTAAAAATTACAGACATGAAATTCCTGTTTCAGGGCTGGGTACATGCAGCTTATAACACTCGCCAAGTGTCGTTTCCGGACATCTGGAGGGCTTGTAAGACCCAAAATTTTCTTGAACGCTCCGCGCCAACTGATGGTGGCGCTCCGCTTAGATAGTGTACATAATTCAATCATCCATGAATGACCTTGCCCCCCCCTGTAAAAATTTCTGCGGACGCCCATGTAGGTGACATGAGAATATTACAAACTTTACACTTCCCTGTTAACCTCAAGGTCAACACAACAGGCTAAAAAACAAGAAAAAGCAAAGCATTCTTTGTCAAAGCTTTACATGTGAAAATGATTTTTTTTTAACTTCCCCCTTTAATGTTCCGGTTGCTAAATTACATTTATTTGGGGTTCTTCAGAAAAACCTCAGAAAATGGGTTATGTTTTAAATTTTTCTGGTTAAAAGTGCTGGTGAATATGCATCAATACTTGGTTTTCATTGGTCCGCTCAACAGATGTTCTTTTGGACAGAATTTTCCGCTGCACAATTGGAATTTGCCCTAATCTGGTGGTTACTGTTTACAAATTTTAAGGTTGTTCCGGCAATTTTCCCCAACATTCCTTATTGTTTCTCCCTTACTGTTCATGGTTCACTCAAATGAATGAATAAAGTCGGCTTTTATTCATTTATTTTTTTTTAATTTTTTTTTCGCAATCTCACGGCATCGCTTTAACTATAATTCAGGTGCAAAGATCACATCGCCATACCTTTACCACACATTTTATTCTATCACATTAAATGGAATACGTGATAACGATAAGTTTTGCAACTCGATTGGTAAATAAACCATAAATTCAAGCAACCACTTTGCATGAATGTTGGCTTCGCATTGTTTCCTTTAAAGGAAGTTTTCAGTGATGTCACCGGTTCATGTCAATGTCAATGTGCAAGTCAAATTCAAACGAAGGAAGTACAAAAAGTCTGTTAAACAAATTTGCCTGTACAATACAGTAAACGTCAACTTTACAGTTGGTCTGGAGCTTTTCGAAGACACACAATTCCGTAAGTGTACTTTGTTACTACCGATTTTCATATGTTTAAGCTTCGTTTACTTCATACATACCAGTGCTGTGGTCAAAGTAAGGTGGGTTTTTCATCCAAGAACAATCATTCTACTGTTTTCCCATATTTCTCTGGTCTTTCGAAAAATACTAAATTTGATTGAAATTGTTGTGTTGGTTCGCACCTGATTTAAAGTTGTAAGTCGTAAGGCAATGGTTTCTTCCAAATTCGCGGACTACTCTTCAAGGCATCTAAAGCGTTCAAGTCATGACATTTATGCAAGAGTCATTTCAAAGGCAGGGAAAGTGTGTCGGTCACAGGTTTTAAGTTCAGTTGAAGAGGTTCAAGAGATGTGGTCAGAATGGTCTCTTTGTAACTCCTTTAATGCTGCTGCACCAGTAGGGCGTAGCAGAGTTTCTTGTCTGGACAAGACCGATTAGCAGCAATACTACGGCATTGCTCCACTCAACGCCACCTCAGTCCCAGCAAAACTATTCGAGCAGCCAGCTATTGCCCGAGTAGTTACGTGACTGCCAGAATTGTTAAAACTAATCATTACAAAAACTTTTGTCTCCTTTCCCTATACATGCGTGCGATACCGAATCTGAACTGCAAATCCGTTTGCACTAGCAGTCAACGGGGAACCACATTTTGTCACCGATATTTCTAAACCTGTTGCTCAAATCACAAAAGTACATTCATATTTCTCGAGATAAACATGTTCTCTTTCGTTTCGTTTGACATTCTGCACAAAAAACTAAAAAATTAGCACCGACAAAGCCGATTTTCTTAAGAAATGTAGCGCATATCGCTTACTCTACTGCCAATTACTATTGTGACGTCACATTTGCTTTTTTTTCCTTTCTGAACTGATGTACACACACTTTTCGCAAAAAGTACAGTTTGTACCTGAAAGGGGAGGTTCTGATCTATCTATACATATTCATTTTTTTTTATAGAAATGTATAGGATCCCCACCGGCAATCCACTAAAACACCAAAAAAGGAAGCTAATGAATAATTTATTTTGTTGATGTTCAAACTTGGAAGAGTGCATTATTTAAAAGTTGTCATTTTATTAACACAACTCGAATGAGCTGACAAAATTAGCGTCCAACGGACAAAAGAACAAAACTATCACGGTCTTAGCAGTAAATACATTAATTAAGAGCAAAAATACTTCGCTAGTGGTTAGGAATTATTTTTACAAGGTATTTATGAATAATATGTACAAACTATGAACATGGATGTCTACGTTAAATAGGTAATGGTAGGGTCCAACTTGTTTTCACAGCACTGGCGTTTGGCTCTGTGAAGTGTGAAAATATATCTTTGCCCGAATGTCTTGACAACTTTTTTTCAGTATCAAAAACTTGATTCTCATTCTAAAAACAAATTTCCCTCTCGAAGACATCAGTAGTTCTAGTGTCTTGTTGAGCAATTTGGCGTAAAAGCCAGGTTTTTTTCTTTGCCATTTGGGCGGGTAATTCTTCTTTCCGTTGTGAGTGCGTTGTAGCCTTATACACACACAGTATTCAAGTTAGCATTGTAGTGTAATGTGTACGGTCGTGAAGAGGTGGAGCGTTTAACAACAATGGTACATATTCAATAGGTGACGTAAGGATAGCCTGCGACCAACCGTGTTGTTTTCATATTGCCTCTTTCACTGTTCGTCTGTAGTTCAGAAGAGACTCGCTAGTGGAGGTGTTTTTGTAATGTCGTTTTTAACATGCTTCGAATCGGACACGAGCAATTGGTTTTCTGATGTTTGAAGCTCCGAAATTTCAAGTTGTTGCTTCCAAGTTCCAGTGAATATGGGACTTGGTTGGCTATAATAATTGCTTCAAACTTCCACGGTAGGTAGCTGGTCCATATGAGAACAACTTCACTCCAAATTCAAAATCAATTGATACTTGGCAAGTTTGTTACAAACTTAAACATATGTAAAAACAGTTCATTGTGTCCAAATTCATGTAATACGCACTCATATGCAAACACAATATAGACAAAATATATAGCGTTGTAATTCAAATGTAGGGTACACCTTTGTAACAGAAAACTGAGAGAATGAAAAAATCTCACTGTAGGTTTTCTTTCCAAGGAAGAAAAAGTAGAAAAATCATCGAACTCGAAGAGAATGTTTCATCCATAGTAAAAAAAAATAAACATCTGACTTTCAAATTAAAATCAAATTTCGGTCAAATATTAAAATGGTCCACCAAGTAAGTTATACTGTAACTTTTAAGCACCACTTATTTAACATTTGCAGTTAAAATAATGGGGATTTCCATGGTAAAATGTATTTCATGAAAAATCATAGAGTAGGCTTTAGTCTTCTCACATTCCCCCCCCCCCCAAAAAAAAAAAAAAAAAAAAACAAAGTTTGGTAACTCTTTGGTCCATGAAAAAATATTCTCATGGTCATCCAAGTTGAAAAAGTAAGGAGATGTTTCTACACAATTAAATGCCTTTAGAGTTTTCACACAGGGCACATGAAAGGTCCACGAAGGGGAAAATTTATTTTGTTTCCAAATCCAATGGCTGTATTATTCGTCCGATCCTCCCATTGACTCCTGAGTAAAGGAAATATTCCACACCAAGGATTCGACTCTTCTTAACTACATCATCCTGACAGTTTAAACAAGATCGTTCAATTTATCAGATTACAATAAACGAGGCACAAAAACTAGGACACCAGCATTTCCTTTGTAAATTGGTACTTGTCCATAGCCATCTGTAGTAAATATCTTTTTAAGTGTTGTGGTCAATTCAAAGATGCCTCTCATTCGTTGTCCTGTAACTGCTTTACAGTATATACTTCAACACTGTTCTGTAGTTCTCCAACCTCAGGACTCATTCTCACTAGGGATGCACCGGAACCAAAATTTTGGATCCGGACGGAACCGGATTTTGCCGGAACCAACTTGATATCCGGCCGGAACCGGATTTTTGCAATGCAGATGAATAATGTGAAATTCAGAAAAGCAGAGAAACCCTGGGATAGGAGTTTTCTGCTTTGTGATGTAATGTTTGTGAAGGACTAATGGGAAATGTCTTTTAATTTGTCTTCAAGTGTTGTACAAGTATATTTAACTTATTTTTTAACCAAAAATTGCCATATAGTAGAAAAAAAGGCATGAAAAACTGTTCCTGCAGAAGAACAGTAAAACTGTTGCAAAGCAGGGCAAGTAAGAGCTCTTTGTATTTTCCCTCCTTAAGTGAGTATTTGTAGAGAAAACTCCTGAGGGAATCTTGGAGGTTGTTTTGCATGCCACGTTGTTCTTTTTGAACTAGAGTACATCACCACTTGTTCAAGATATTGTACAAATTATTTAGACCAGTAATACTTGGCAAAGAGAGTCCTTGGATAGTGATTACTGAATGGAAAACTCATATGTACTGTAAAAGGACAAGGGTTAAGGTTTTTTACTATGCACAGCACCATTGTTTTATACACCATTTCTAGTATTTAAACATGCCATGATCTCAAAAAACTGAAGCACATTTATCATTAATAATTTTTTTGGCAGAGATACTGTATGTCACACATTTTGACATTACGTATTATACTGTATCTTTGATAACATATTTAGTGGTCCACCGATTATGCTATAATCGGTAATACCCAATTACCGATTAATTAATTAAACAATCGGCCCGATGCCAATCACCGATTATTAGAAAGAGGGAAATCACATGTTTGTCTCTATAGGACGTGTCCCTTGCTTCGTGCACATCGTGTATATCGTAACCTGTTTAGGATAGAAAATACTGGGAATAGTTCCGTTCGTTTCAGAAACGGAGTATCATTTTTATAGGGGTAATATTTACAATTCAAAAGTGAAGATACAAATCAACTGTTAATACAATAGAATTTTTTGCAGTGGATGTCATATGCCCTTTGATAATTTAGTTCTAAGGCCAACATCATGCTCTGTCTAGTTTTCATCCCCCAATCATGTCGGGACATTTCTATTCTTTTACTGTACTGGATTGTAGTTGCTTTAATGTACTGTAGCTACAACTCTCGAGCTCCCGTCTTAACCGACCCCATGTAGAGCAATCATAATAATCTTAGCAGTTTTGGGCAGCAAAACAATTGCACCCGATTAATGTATCTTATGGTTCCTTTCAGATATAAATAACTCTGTATATTTTTAGCAGTTCTCTTCCCAAACTTACGTCTTGTTTAACCCTTTACCGTTGTGCTCCGATCGGGGCATATTTGCGCGCCTCGGGAGTGGGCGGAAAAGCGGACGTAGCCCGCCCCGCGTCGGCTTCCGTTGGCCATTGACCCCGTGACCTTAAACTATTGTCTCTCTCGTTGTTGTGGCCGAATTTTCGGGTAGCTACTCGCAGTTTCGAGCTCCGCGTGAAACAGTAAAGATGGGTGACAGCCGAGCACTCCGCATGGGTCCAAAAGGACCCAAACAACGGTAAAGGGTTAAAATAAGCCTGTGGAGTGTGCTTACTGCAAAGCTGATGCCACTGTCTCTGCGTACACTCTAAAAAATGTCTTTTCAAATCTGAAAAGAATCGTATCATATATGAATAGAATACCTTATCAGAGGGACACTCAATAGAATCTAATCAAAATGATAAGTATTGCCGCTTCAAATTACTGATCCGGATTTGAATTGGATTCCGGATCGGATATTTGAAAGGGTGCTTCTAATCACTTTGAATAAGGGTCTATTCAAAGGCCATTTTCCAGGATCATTTTCTAAAAAAGCAGTATATTCAAATAGCAAATCTTGATACACTGAAAAAAGGACAACTAAGATATGGGTCTGGGAACAAAATTTAATTCCTTACTTTTCACTGAATACAGAGGATACAATGAATATTTAGAATACATGTCACAATTAACCTTCCTTGGTCCTTAAACTGTGCTTCACATTGTGATACTGCCCCACAACACTATCTCTAAACAGTTTAAAGACATTGCATACACCAACCATCTAACAATATGTACTTTTTCATACATGCCTACACCTAAAGATATGATAGCAATGTATTTTTTAATCCCCCAAAAGTGTATTTTTCAAAGAAAGAAAACTTTTAACAGCTTTGTGAATGCAAGAAAATGTACCATGCCAGGCATAAAAAATAATGTGACCACACCTTACCTCCCTCATCTTCTTCAAAAAGTTGACCAGTGATTCCATGAAAAAAACATACACACACTGAAAGAACTGCATTAAAAATATCAGGTAGAAATCTTTGTGTATGAAAAACATCTATGAAGAATACTAGGCTTATTTAATTTTACTACTGCATCATGTATGTCACGATCCCCAGAAGCAGCCCTGGTATTTTTTTTTAATCAAAATAATATGCCAACATGTCCCAAAAGCCAACAACTTTTAATCATAAGTGAATCAAATTGCTTCTATTCCACTCCCAGACTTGTAAATCCTGAAAACAATTTCTGATTCATGTATAGCTACGAATAAAATAACTCATGAAAAGCTTCCCATGCTTATAACATGGTATACCCTAGGCTAAACATCAAAGCACTTTTTTCAGCACACTACAGTATAACATGAGGTCACTTAGTGTCAATTTATCAACGCAAGTTGTGCTTAGTTTAACCCTTGCGATAAAACTTTTATACATAGAGAGAAAACTACTGATCCTGTATTATCATTATAGGCTTATAATATATAAAACGTTCCTTTACTGACCCTTCCTCTGATAAAACTAAACATAAGTCGCTCGTGCCTGTAATATTGAAAACAAAACTGAGGTTAGTCCTATGTTGGGCACAAAGCATAATAAGGACACCATTTTGCACCATACCAAAATGCCTTTATGAAGGTATTTAGAAGTAAACAAAAGGAGTCAATATAAAGACAATTGAGTTCAGAAAAGTAGTGTAATGTACTAGTGCCACAAAAAACATCAACAAACCTTCCGATGTTTTGCACACAAAACTACAAATAGCTCCATTTAAAAGTCCTTTGGAGATGGCAAACATTCTTTTTGTGGATGAAATCGTACCATCATATTTTCGAAAAACTGTACACAATACGCTTAGGTCATAAAGGTGGTAGAATTCCTTTTTTGTATTTTAGTTCATGATATGCTTTTACAGGATTGTGCACTTGAGGTAGTGGTAAGAAACAACAATTAATCTTAAACCAGGTCTTATTTCCCTTGCCAATGTAGAAGGTAGTCTATCGGCTACACACTGGCCTTTCATCTACAGGCTACACACTGGCCTTAAATCTACAAGCTACACACTGGCCTTTAATGTGAAGTATAAAGGAAAACAGAATATGGTGATTTCACTTGTGTAGATGTATCTGAATGATTACTTTTTGTTCAAAAAATTCTGTAGGAGGGTGACACTTGGCACAGACTTCTGTTTACCTTTCCCCTCTCCAAGCCCAAAAATGAATTTCTGAATGAAATCCCATGTGTTCTGGGACTCCCAGGGATAATCAGTGTCAAGAAGATAAAAAAGTTTAAAGCAGACATCAACTGCCTTTAAACATTTCTTCCACAGGGCAGAGCTTTTCTTTCTACTATTACAAATGTCTGTTCAGGGTTTTCTCTTTCTCCAAGACCCAATATGAATGGTTGCTTCTTTGTGGTATTCTCAAGAAAGCTTGGTAGGTTGGTTCCAATCTGCGAATGGAGAATTTTTATAGTTAATAACTGTAATTTTTTATAGCTAATAATTGTTAATGAAACCCCTATTCCTTCAGAATACAAGTCATCATAAATAAGACCAGTGTATTGTCAGATCTATTTGGATTGAACTCATATTGCACAGACTTATCTTGACCCCTTCATCATCATTATTTTGACCATTTTCTAATGGTTCTGTCACATAAGGTCAATTTTTAAATTATATTTCACTGATGCCTTTACAGAACTTGGCAATTAATATTCACCCTGCCAGCTGAACTATGGCAGTTCCTACCAAGCTCAGTATTTACCTCTGAATAAAATAATCCATGATTGCGGCTATGTGGTTTATGTACCTTGCATGTTCCACTGCAGAAACTGCAGGTACACAGTAACAAAGAAGAGAATATTTCAGTTAATGCCAGCTTTAGTCCTGCCCAGTTTTGACTTACAATGATTGCTTGATCATTATGCCTTACACAGACATGAATCTCAGGGCTGATATCAGCAACGTATACCACACATCCGGCATTGCACAGGTACCTGTTTATTCACATGGGTACACAGAGGGGTGAGAGCAGTGTGGAGAATCTTTCAGAAGTATGCAAGGCAGTGTTTTCACATGATCCTAGTATGGCAAAGTTACCATGCTTTTAAATCATGTTCTTAAGGAATAAATCGCAATGGGCAGACTATCATTGGTAAATAAACTGTCGAGACTCCAAATTGGTAAAATAACACGCAAGGCGAAGCCGAGTCTGTTATTTTGCAAATTTGAAGTCGAAATGGTTTATGAGACAATAATAGTCCGACAAATGTGGTTTATTCCTATTCTACCACCAAAAACTGTGTGAAAAACTTCATTTTAATCAGTGTCTACGTTTACTGACCGTATGTTGTGGAATAACAAGTCAGTGTTCAACCAATCAGAATGCATGATTCTCAATAACGGATGGCTAGAGATGGCAGAATATATAATACAAGGTTTGTTATCTTATATCTAGTCCCAGACATGTCACATAACTTACATCACACTGATCAGAAGTGACTGTTTCCACACAGAAATGGCCCCATTTGTATTGGTGTATTCCCAATGTTGAATGCATTCCCCTTGGAACAACACAGCAGTGGAACTACAAGATTGTTAGTGCTGGGGTAGGCTAGCAAATTTTGAAAACAGATACTCTCAAAATATATGAGAACGGTTAGCAGTTATGTCTGCTTCTCTGTGCTGCATAAAATAACGCTCATGCACATCGTGATCACCGGCTCAATGTAAAGCTGTATAAGTATTATTATCTCCTCATCCCATCTTGTGATTGGAGCTTGAAGCTGTTTATTCATTTGAGACATTGCAAAGTCTATGATCAGTAACTTTTAAAAAGCTCATTTCTTGTGTAAAACTACAAAAAAAGTTAATTGATTAAGCCAGGTGATCTTACGATGTCATATTTGTAAGATATCTGAGGGAATGGATAGAAAGGCTTCTTAATTGTAGGTGTTTGCATGGTCAATTTTCATACTTGGTTTCCCTAAACTGCGTAAGGTTAGCAAGTACTCACTAACTACTCCCAGCACTAGAGAACGCACTCAGAGGTAAGCCCACTCACTATACACCTTGGTGGAAAGAGGAAGCAAAGATGAAGTCTTGACCTAGGAGACATTACAATACTATGTATGTATACAGGCTCAAAGACACAATCTTGAGAGATTTTCAACGCTTTTAACACCAGGCCACTACCTTCAAAGTGATGACTTACCACATCAAATTGAATGAAACTGTCACAGGCCTCAACTACTGATGCATGTTTATTTGGCCCCTTCTTTCCATCTTTCGAATTTGTCTTTTTCATCCCAGGAGGAAAAAGCAATGGTAAAATCTGAAGGGCGACGTTGCTCTCATGGTCATCTGCAAGGCAAAAAAAAACAAAAGTCTACATAAAGGTTTATGACCATCACAAAGTTTGATTTTGGTAACCTCAGAACCTTCAACCTCTAATTTATTTATAACACAAATCATTCTATATTAACCAACTATTAATTTCAACTTGCACATACTCAAGAAAGACACTCCTGGTTGAAATAACCTGTTTGACCCCTATCTGCCATGATATTTTTTCCCAAAGACTAATTCATAGCTCTCTTCATCTATAGTAATAAAGTGGCTAACGTGAGTCAATAATTATGAACTGGGCTTCAAATGACCTTGAATTGGCTATCCTTGTACCTCAAGTTCCAATATGTCCTGCAACTACTGGCTATTGCCATGATTTTTCTAAAAAGCAGATGATCATTCTCAAGAATTTGGCCTTTGCCCAACATTGTCCAAATATAACACTAGACCACCTATAATTTCATAAATATTTATGGAATCACCAAATGGATTGTGTGGCATATGAAGCTTTGCCAACATTTCTCAAAGCAAACTTTGACAAATAAGTAACACTGGACTAATAGACAAAACCATGAGGCAATGTTATTACCCCAACTGGCATATTGCCAATTCAGCTGAATATCATTTCAGTCATTTTCAGCTCAATTGCCTAAATTGCCCTAGTCACAAACCACACCTTAACAGAAAAATTTCAGTCGTGCACAGTGTGCACAAATCTGCAGTGCATGTCATCCATAATTAGCAAATCCAAAATCAAAATATTTATTACCAAATTACAGGACTAGCAATATCTTGCAAGAAGAATGTTAGAGGAGTTTCAGCTAGTTCTCAGCTGGCTGCAATTCATGTTTTAAAGGCCTCCCTGTTAGTTACAAATGTACCAAGGCCGTACACAGCAGGTGGGGGGAGACAGGGGAAAAGCCCCCCTCCCCCGAATTTTCAAGGTGTACCTTTCCAACTTCGAAAATATACAAGGAAAACATGGTAAAAATAGAAGAAATTTATTATGCCACTTAAATTCCATGTCAGCCCTCTTAAAAGCCTTAATTGCTAGAAATTCCCAGTGGTGCATCATTTCCAGAACACTGGAATTTCTGTCAGATATCACACCTGTTCACCAAATCTGTACTTTGAGAAGGGTTCCAGCTTGCCAAACACTGAAACTGATCTCAAAGTTTCAGTCCTTTAAAGTCGTGTAAAAAAACCAGATACCAGAGCTTTATCTCCATGGCCCCCACAAGGGTAGCAGCAATTAAAAAAAAAAATGAAATGTATGCACTGTATGCAGTGCTATGTTTACTGTTCAACCTAACACAAACATCAATCGAGTGATCACTGTTGATATTCTTATCTGCATTGCTGAGAAAATGTGATTAATCCTTATGAGCATTTATTTTCTCCTCCAGTCCACCTGCAATGCTCTTTTATTCCACAGATCCAATCATTCACTAATCTATCCTCGATAGAAGCTCCTATACACAGGCGTAGCCAGAGTAAAGGGGAGGGGGGCATGGTCCCCCAATCGAACTAAAAAAAAAAAAAACCTGCTTGTCGAAGTTGTAACATGTGATTTCACATATTATGCATGAGCTTCAAAAATGTGTCGAGGATGGTTGTCACATTTGGTATGTAATTGTGACAACCTGCCCCGTGAGCATGGCAACTGTTAATTTTTGATGACTTTTTGTGTGCTTCAAATAACCTCATGCATTGTGATTATCTAGCCCCAGCACAGCTTGTTACAACACTTTTTTTTTACAGAAATTGACCCATATTTCTACAATCACTTATGCCCCAACAAATGTGATGAAAAGTAAGTTCCTGTCATATTTCATTTGAGGGTGGTTTTGATCTTGCATACCATCTGTCAACTTGAAATTATAGCAAAGGAAAAAGTTTTTTGTGAATTTCATCCCCCTCTTTCCCTAATATACCTAAAGAACCTAATAACAGTTTCCTTTTTGTCTTCACCATTCTCCTCATCAACTGTAGTCCTAAGATAATTATTATTTGAAGCACCCATTACCTTTCCATTCAGAAGGAAAACATTCTCTCTATAATATGAACCTTACCTGTCTCCAAGATTCCATCAAAGTGGAGTAGCTGCTTCCAGTTGACTTGTTTGTTGGCATATGCAATTATCTTTTTAAATATCTTTGGCCACTTCAAGAAGAGGTTATCACACACTTTAGGAAAGAGCTGCCGGAAGTCTTGCTCTACCTGTATGTATAAAAAATACTTGTTTCATTGAATACATGTACATCTTTTCTCTCAAACTATTTCCTATTCACTAACACATGGAAATGCCATTTAGTACCTCTAAATGTGAACTTCTGCAGATCAGACTAAAGATATTAGTCAGTTATACATACACAACACACAAGCATACACAGTTATCACTTAGGAGTTGTCTTAAACAGGCAGCTAGACTTAAATAATCATGTGCATATGGTTACCTCTAGTGGCATTTTAGGTGTCTTGCAAAAGAACTTGTTCTCGTGCTCCTGGGCAGTAAAACTATGTCCACATGTCTGGATTATGCTTTCTAGTACCCAAGTAAATTCCTTAGATGTCATACAGAGCCAAGCAGCTTAATCAGTGCGTGATGCATTGTCACAATGGCATTGAGAAGACACATCCTTCAGGTTGTTCTTGTTACCTTTTTGTTGCTAGCCGCCATGCAAAAATATGAAATTGTATCCTTTTCTCATTATTCATCACACTTAACATTGCTTCACTTAAAAAAATTTTCCCAACAAACTTTTCAAATGTGGTTCTTAGTGATACGGAAATTTGCTAAAAGCTGAGTAAAATGTATAGTCTTGAACTACATTTCCAGCAGATGACATACTAAAATAAAGGGGCACAAGTGAATTCAGAGACTTGACAATAAGAACAAAGAAGTATCAAATAGTTGTGCCAGAAAAGAATTCAATGATTTCCATCTAAATAATGTCTGACAATTCTGCTCCTTGTATATCTCTAGGCTCCATCCTAACAACTCATGAAAGGATGATAAACATATTTTGTTAAGTAATGTCCTCTGGCCCACCAGCATTTTAGCCAGGGATTTTAAGCTTCACTGCACACCATTTTCTTTGTAAGCAGCACCAATACAATAGCCATTTGACAAGAACGCAGCCCTGAGAGTTGAAGCAAACTGGACTGTGACCGTTGAACCTAGGAATCCTGCGTAATAGAACATGTGGCTCATCCCTTGAAAAGGCAGTAACACACGAAAATATGACTGTTTCAAACAATAATTAACATACCATTCCATCAGTGTCAATAAGTCTTGGGTATTCATCCAAGAGTTGGAGTACAGTTTTGTCCTTCTCCTCCCGAATTTTTGATGCTTTGAATTTACATGTCTTCTCCATCATTTCCTGTACCTGGCTGCTTGGTGAGTTATGATATCTCAACCAGGTTATCATTGCAGCCATGTCACCTTCACTCAGTTCATCTAAAAATTATTAAGGAGCATGTTTAACTTATTTAACATGTGGATTTGACTGATGTAGTTACAACAATTAACACTTTACTTTTATGCCAAAAATTTATTACAGAATGTGGTAGCATTTACAATGTGTATACAAGCAGCAAGTACTTGCTGCTGGTACTGATAATGACAAATATTAACTATTAACTTACTGTATAGTCTTTGTACTAAATTATTACAACCAATCTTGATTCTATAATATTTGATTGTTCCAACACAAGAAGCTCCAAAAACCATTTACTACCTACTATTCATGGAAACCTTGCAAACTTGGTTGATATTTCTTGTAAAAGTTTACGCAAAGAAGTAAAAGATACAAAACATAATACTACAGTTGATAAAGGTTTTATGTTTTATTACTAAATTCTTTTTTGGGAGGGGACAATTTTCCTTTTTGCATCATAACTTGAGCACTTAACTCTCACAAATGTGTATGTCTTGTATAAGTGATATATAAAGTTAAAGTTACAAAAAGAGAGCAGAGAAAATACAGACTGCTTGATTCAGTAAATATGATATATGCACAGGAGGATTTTCAATACTAAATTAAGAGAAGTAGGAGAAAGGTCCAAAAATTACGAGAAAGTATTATGAGTAGGAATCACTGTTACCTGTAGCAAGATCTATGTTCACTGTGCTGATTAGCCTTGTGGAGGAACTAGTGTCCTGAGACTTGGCCACACTGCTCCGCGTCTTTGAGGGGTCTCGACTCCGAACATTCCGTAGCCTGTTTTCGATGAAGCCTGACGCATCATGGGTTCCAGAAACAGGGGTATACCATGCACACTAAATACAAAAGTAAACATTTTCAAGAGTTGATACAATCAAAACCATCATGGAAGAGTGCAATGAACTCATAAGCCAACCTACAGTCAGCCCACAGCAGGTATCAGTCATTCTCAAGCAAAAGTGTCAGCCTTTAGCTTAGACCATGTATGCACTGACATGATCTGTCATATCTATGGAGAGAAGGTGCTTTATGTATTCCCTTCTTACTTTTACCATATTTGTTTTTCCTTTTTTCTGCAGATTTAAAAACATGTCTTAAACACTTAATTTCATGACTTCACAATAAAAACTAAAAGCTTGAGAATATGAAACTATAAATACTTCTTTATGAGAAAACCAGATTCTCCCAATAAAGATGAAACTACTTGTAGGATTTATATCTTGTTCAAGCAGGTGAAATTTGAACTTCTTCCGGTTTTTCTAGATGAATGGACACTTAAAATGTGGATTAATGTTATGATATGTTGGATTATGCATAGGCAAAAAACTATGAAATTTTTCATCCCTATGTTTTTACACTTATGCCTATAAGCATTTTAAAAACCTGATAGAATATTAGAATTCTACCACCTTTATTAATAAGATATTGAGAATCCTGCATTCTGATTGGTAAAACAATGACCTATTATTCCACAACACATGGTCAAAAGATGTTAAAATTGATAAAAAGAAAGTTTCCATACATTTTTGGTGGTAGAATAGGAATAAACCACATGTGAGACTCCATGGTTGCCAAAATAAAACAGACTTGGCTTTCACCTTGTCTGTTCGTTTGCAAAATTTGGAGTCTTGATTGTTTATTCACCAATAACAGTTTTCCAAATACGATTTATTCCTTTATCAGATCACATGTAGAAAGGGTATCCAGATACCAAAGTTATGCATGCCAACATAGTTTTCAACAGTCTGGTTTCTGGTCAGAATTAAAAAGAACTCTTAAGACCCATTTGGGATGAGTACTACTACGTACTTACATATCCATCTCCGTTGTTGTTGTCCAAGTTTGGAAACTCATCAATGATAGACTTGGCCACTGTCACCTTGACATCAGTCCTGGGGCTGTGCAGATAAAATATGTTACAGAAGTGAGTTAGTTACCTAGATGGAGTTTTCAACCTATTGGTTCAATTCGAGATGACCATGGCCTTTTACCCAGTTGTGGCTCACTGGGCTATTTTCCCTACCCAATTGCTTAAGCGGAGCATCACGCACAATGCATATGGCAGTAGGTTCCAATTTAGAGTTTCTGGTATTACTTGACCTGGGCATTGAACCTCAGCCTTCTGTGTGAGAGGCAGATGCTCTAGCTACCACTGAACCAAACATATGGTTTAGTTACAAGAGTGAGCCCTTCATGGATACAGGTACAGGTGTACGAGAATCAATAATTCCCTTTTGAATGAAAAAGTAAAATAAAGGATAGCCTTGCAAAAGGGGAGGCATGCATAATTAAGGCTGTATGGTTTCTGGATTAGATTGTACAAACTGGTTTGGTCCAGCTTGGTTTTGACTCATGATCCAGTTTAAAAATATGGAGATGACCGACTCACCAGAAAACGTGAATACTGATTATTATCAGTACACACCAAAAAGAAATAAAAAACTTGCAAAGAGCTTCTCCAGAAACTCAGATATTTTCCTTGTAACAGTGGTTGACTGATACAGCAGCATTCCCATGATAATTAAATTGCAATCACCAGAATGAATTATGGCTACAACAGGTTTATAATTACAGCCAGAGAGCAGCATTTACCCAGGGTGGTGTCAGGACTTGCCTGACAGGAGGATGGCCTGAAGTCCTGACAGGTCCAATGCCAACAGGGGGCTGGTGAGGGGGAATTTGAAAAAAAAACCTGTGTACTATATACCATATGCTATAAATGTTACTTGCTAAGGTTGACAAGATGTATACCATTTAATTCAATTTTTTCAATTCAATTCAATTTATTTATTCCAGCAATGAACATATACAGTGTACAGCATGTACATACACTATGTGGAATGGGAATATTGAAGAAACTGTAGTGACTCTACAGCATGTGCCAAAGGTTTTGAGTAGTTATAAGAGGAATTGTCCTCGATGGTGGGTTGGGGGGGGGGGGCTGACCCCTGCTTCCTCTGGTACCATCCCTCAATTTATTTACCTTCATGTGAAAAACCAGATTGACTCAGTAATCAAGTGACAAAAACATCCACTTTTCTTTCAGAGATCATGTGGCTTCACATTAAAAACAAAAGAATTTTCCTATTTTAAGAAGCATCACTGTTGTTGCAATCGGCCCCATCCTATCTAGAATCAATCTTCAGTTACGGCCTTTCCTTTTTATCTCATAAATGACCTATTAAAGTCACATTTGTTCAGGATACACAGTGGTGACACTGCTGCTTTAAATTTTTTCATGCAATCCAGGTGTTGAGAAATCAGTACCACCAAGAAAAACATCTAAATATTATAATATGCCTTTTTAAGTCAGAAAGTATAAACAACACACAAGAGGCACCTGCAGGCACACTGGGTCAGAAACACCAAGGTAATGAATAGCAAAGTAGTAATAATATGCAAGCCTATAGTAAGCAATGCACTTTCATGACGCATTTCCACGGAGACTCACTGGCAACTGACACACATGCATAGCACACGGAAAACGGCCCTGACGTCCAACTTTCGGTGCAGCCTATGTATGTACAGTCCCTAGGCCTAGTTCAGGGAACAAAGTGTACTTACTAGGCGTAACGTTAGGTACCCTAGGCTAGGCTATACGGTAGTACTAAAGTAAGGCCTAACGTTAGTTCTACTTGGAATGCCTCGAACAACTGTGTGCTACAAGAAGTAATTTTTAGTTATAATCATTTTTAATGGCGTAAAGGCACGAATCCCGTCTAAATATTTGAAACGAGTTAAGAAGATTACCTTTGAAATGTACAATGAACTTTGCTAGGCCCCATTCTGTGAGCTTTTCTTCGACAAACTCCATGACTTTTACTGTCGACTTCCCAATTGCAGCAGGCGCTCTCACGTAATAACACATGGACAGTATATATCTAGAAGTAGTAGTACACACGTACATATGGACGTACTTGCCATATCATATAACATGCAGCATGCACTAAATAGTTGTCGTCGACTCGACCGCGCGCGCCGAACATGGAATTATGGTGACGTCATTTCACCTGACCAATGAACTTACTTAGTTTTAACCGACTCGGTGAACTAATCAGATATTTGACTTCTTTGATGAGAGAGAGGTTCAATACGGCCTGATCTGAATAATATTTCATATCAAAATAATGCAAAACTTATCAGCTGTAATTGAAACGTCATTCTCTTCAAATAAATGAAAAGGCATTTTTTAGAGTGTATGTGCACGTAACCCTTTAGCCGAGTGGTGCAGATATTTTAGATTAACCCTTTACCGTTGTGCTCCGATCGGGGCATATTTGCGCGCCTCGGGAGTGGGCGGAAAAGCGGACGTAGCCCGCCCCGCGTCGGCTTCCGTTGGCCATTGACCCCGTGACCTTAAACTATTGTCTCTCTCGTTGTTGTGGCCGAATTTTCGGGTAGCTACTCGCAGTTTTGAGCTCCGCGTGAAACATTAAAGATGGGTGACAGCCGAGCTCTCCGCATGGGTCCAAAAGGACCCAAACAACGGTAAAGGGTTAAAAAGAATCTGCAACTGAAATGCAGGAAAGTCAGATCCCCACATAATCCACATAGGCAGATATTTGTGGTGCCGTTGCTATGTGAATTAAGCATGGAACTCGCCCGGCTTTGCTAGCTGGCTACATAAGCCAGTCTGTTCTATGCGTATTGTGCAGAACAGTTTGTACAGCAACTTACGCGGCGCTTTCTGAGAGACAGCAAGGAATACACCTTGAATACAATTCTAAATCTAATTTCAGGTAAAACAAATGGGTTATAGCGGAAAATATCAAACAATCATTCCCATGGCAGGCCGGTTAAATTTATACGTTTGTGATTATCAATGCATCTCGTTTTGGCAGGAAGTTAATGGATTGAGTATTTACAGGGATTTTAACGAAACTAAGAGCCCTTTTTCAAGTATATTTAGCCCCTTTTTCCCAGTTTGCTAATAATCGGTGGCAATGATCGGTTGAATGGCAGAAATTTACCAATGCCGATCATTTACCAGTGACGGAATAATCGGCTAGATGTCAATTACTTAACAGATGATCGGTTGAACATTAATCATATTGTGTATACTTAAGTGTGTGTGATGAATTATTAGGGACAGAAAACATTAATATTGACCCCATAGGCAACTTTAATTTGTAATGAGTAATGTCTTCTGAAATTCAAGATGAAACACATATCCTGCTTGTACTACACAACTTTAATGGGCAAGTAAGTGTTAAAAAGGAAAGAAAAGTAAAGTGAAGTGTTCAAGTGTATATTTTATAGACAACCCAATGGGATTAAACTGATACACTGCCTTGAATGATGTGACTCAGGTACAACTGTAATATGGATTATCCATTTTGTACAGTACTACTGTGCACTGCAGTAGACTTATTTAAATTGCAGCTGGAGAAATTTGAAATCATATTTGTAACATGTACATGTAAATCAGTTACTTTTATAACTTTGTTGCCTTTTTGGTTCAGTCATTTTTAAGGGTTAAATAAAAGGTGTTCAAATGTTATATACTGTAACATGCACTGACAAGCTATAATTTATGAACTTTAAATTAATTCTGAGACAGTTACTGCAGTTTTCCTGTTTGTTTTAACTCAGATCATGTTCATAATGCTATCCAAGTTCACAGAAAATCCGGTTCCGGCCGGATTTAAAAAAAATCCGGCCGGAACCGGAACCGGATATTTTTTCACTATCCGGCCGGATAATCCGGCCGGACCGGATATCCGGTGCATCCCTTATTCTCACTCCACAGCAAGAACATCAAAAGGTACAGTAGCCTACATATCATGGATATGTTATAATTCAACAATCAGGACTGCTCATATTATGTGATAACGGAAACAGGCTTTGTAGTTTCAAACAAGAAAATCGCTATTCAAAAAGAAGCAGGCCATAAAAGTTTACATTGGTGTCACAGTTCAATAGCAGGATAACTTGTTCAGTCCATGGCTCCATGTATGCAGTACAATTTCCTCACTCACTAAAATGATTATGCTTGACTGTGCTACATGGTTCACAGCAGTCCAGACATAAATGAAAAGTATTTAAGACCCACTGACAAATAACTCCATCAGCTGTGCAGGAGACAGTTTCACTATGTCATTCTGTTTGGGAAATGAAAAATAAAATTTTAAAAGTATATAAAACGTTGTACAACTAACTTAGTTTTAAAGGGTAACACGTTCTTAACAAAAGAAATAACTTTCATACTTCTGCATAGTCTTCCCTTAAAAAGTGAGTCTTGCATTTATAGGAGAATACACCCAGGTGACACCACCTGTCCTCCTAGGTGCTCTGTCCTGTGTGAAACTTAAGCTTTTAAGGTCAAGAACAGTCCCCCAAACTTATTTAAAAGCAACAGCTAAACATCACAATTCTGTTCTTATCTCTCTTCAAAGTATCTTTCATCAAATTTTTAGACTTCAATATTGCATATTCTGGGTAAACCAAGCAGTAAATTTCATATTTGAAGGGAAACAATGTTGTCACATGACTCTAAACAGCCAATCATGGAACAGGACAGTCTACTACACTACTTCAAGTTGGGGTGACTGCTTTTGTTTTATTAAAGAAGGTGTCTCTGTTTGTTTGGGACTGTGGGATAGGCCTGCAGTCAAATTTTGCTAGAGGCCATAGGGAGACTTAGTTGAATTCGAAAACTAATTATCTATCATACGTACACAAATAAATATCGGCCTAGGCCTACAACAAATAGTGTACCTGTTTATTATTTAGGCCTGATGCTAAAAAACTGTACATACTGATAAAGATGGAAACATGCAAAAAGGAAATCCTTTTTCCATCCTGTTATTTTTGAGTCAGCACCCAAAGGTACAGAGACAGTTTTCATAACCACCCCGCAAAAAATTTTACTCTGACTATAAATTTTACCATGATTTGGGGCCAACTATATTGAGTATGACTAGGCCTAGGCCAGTAATAGGCCTATGACTTTTCAAAACCCTAAATTTGTTTAACTTCCCTTGGTGAACTTGGATTCAATAAAATTAAGCTTGGTTCTCTTTGTAGAGGGTTTTACGTGTATTAATAGCATATAATAAGTGTGTCCCTCTTTTCCTTGTAGGCCATAAAATGTCCACCCCCCTCCCCCTAAAAAGGATAGGTCTGCTTCATAAATTAACGTAAGTCTTAGTATACTACTACAAAACTAATGCTACGAATTGTCTTGTGGAACTGCTACTATAAACATTAGGCCTGACTGTTAACACAGCAGCGACCATTCATTGATGCAGTCTTTGGCTCTTAATTTTCACTAACATCTGTTCATTGTTTATTGGTCTCTCTGGTGCAATACTTAATAAACATGTATCTTTACTTACTGTGCTTTAGCATTTTATAAAAGTCCGCCTAGGAAAGCAATCTTCCCCTTTCACTTCACTTTTCTTGAATTCATGACACCTGCACACCACTGCATAACAGTCTGTAAGTACAGTAGCTCTGGTATCATTGTACTTTTTTCTAAAAGTCCCTCGACTCTCTGGCGAAGAGCCAAGGGGTGAAAACCAAACATTTACTCCCGGAGGAGTTCTGCTCCCTTAAGGAGCTAAAAGTCCCAAATGGACAGGTACGCCCTCTAAAGGGCAAACATGTGTGGTCCTGCTCTAGAATGGCTGAATAGAACAGAAGCCACACCCTGGATGCAGTTTAACGTCATGCCCAGGACGTACTAGCTGTGCCCGCGCCTATTATGATACATTGTAGTGTACATGTGAGGTACACAAGGGTGTACAGCATCTGTGAGCTTTGTATGGTGCAGTTGCTGTATCATGCTTTGTGTGCGTGCCAAGCTATTACGTAATAGCTCCATTCAAACAAGAATTGCATTGTGCTTTGTTCCTGTTCAGTGTTATCATAAAGATATGCAAATTGAAAGGCAACAGAGGTATGCATGATGGGGTGGGGAGGGGGATTGGAATTCTGTAAGGAGAAAATGGAGAGAAGAAATAATGAGTACAATAATTTAGAAGGTTGTGCCTCTGGACTGCAGATGACACTAGGCTGCAAAGCTACAACAACAAAAACTTCAAGTGTTGTTGGGATACACGAAGATACCATATACGGGCTAAGAAAGTGCCAGAAACTAGAGTGGGGAAGGGAGTCAAGAGGTATCGGGCGTGGGCCGGGTATTGGAATGCCAGGAAGAATTTCCTATTCCAGCTGATATCCGTGCTGTGCATTACAGTATCTCTGTGTAGCCTTTCCAAGGTAGGGGAGGGGGTTATACTGTTAGGGAAAACTGAAGCTAAAATTTTCAGGGAAATCCAGGGGTGAGGTCTGTGGCCTACTCGAGTTCCTATGGATGGCTTTACTGTAACCCCCAATTCATTTGAGCCCCACAAAATTTAAAAAGTGTGCCCCGCCCCCTCAAAAATTATATCCTTATCAATAAAATGTGCCTGGGGAAATGATCTGGGAAGTATACACTGAGAAGAATCTAAACTGGGTTAGGTTACTACAAAGTTTCTTACTTTCCTGTCTACACCTTATTGTACCAGTACAAATTGTGAGAGATGTATCAAATCTAGTTGGTTATAAATTTGTTTCATTGAGATATACATATCCTTTCAAATGAATTTGCAACAGGTAGGCTTATACCAACAGACAACTTGACCATTTGCATTATGTACATGCATGTTGAACTGGACATGTTCCATTGAAGTACATAATATACCATTCACTGAATGGTTTCCAGTTTGAACCATTTGGAACCATTTGCGAATACCAAAACCATTCGCGAACCATTTGCATTCCATTCAGCAATGTGATCAGAAAACCATTCAGATGTACATTTCCAGTCATATACCATTTGAAATCCATTTGAGACCATTCGGGTCCATTCGGAACCATTTGGAACCATTCAACTTTTCCAAATGGTTTCGAATGGAATTTAACCCTGGGTAGAGCGAGAGCTGGTGAAGTTCTGGCCATAGCATGCCGACTGGTGTGCTGGAATTTCAATAAAAATTTGATTTTTTTACTAGTGGAATGTCGAGCTGACGTCATGAGGCTGCACTTACGCCTTTTTATATATATTTTTGTGCACTCAAATTTTACCGAAGGGCTCCCTGGTCCTTGGTGCTGCAAACTGCTTGGAAAGGTTTTAAGTAAGAAAACTACCGGTAGTTCTTTAATGTCTTCTCATAAACATCGCAGCGAACACAGAACGTCCAAAACGTTATGGGTTGGTAATCACTTGGTTAGTTTCTTTTTTGTCCAAAAGCTCGTATTTCAACGTTTTAGGAATGTATTTTATTTTTAAGTCCACAAAAGGATGATGCTGTTAATGATGAAAACACTTTAAAATGTAACGTTACATCTGAAGAAAACTTTTCAGAACCTCCCTAACAAAACTGTGAACTCCTCAAATAGTTTTAGTTTGGTTATTTTTTCATACGTTTCGTTACGTTTTTGTCGGAAAAATACCTTTTAAAGACGTTTCAAAAGTCCACAAAGTAACATCCTTCCCTATCAGTATTCCAAGGACGTTTCTTTTTGTAACTTTTTCAAACGTTCAGAAACCGTTCTTGTGTCTGTGTGATAAAGCTAATATCAGCGATTGTACAGTAAGAGCGATTGCAGCCATATGTAGGAAAAAGATACAGGATTTTTTTTTTTTTTGATTTTACCTTAATTCTCGTTAAAGAAGAAGGGGTGTTTGTACAATTGTTAGTGGTAGTTTCATGTAGTGTTTACATTTGTTGTATTTTCAGCTTTTGACTGCGTATAATGAACGAATGTATGATCGCGACGACTGGCCTTAAGAGTATTTTTTACTGTTATAGTTGCTATTAGCCGATATTTTTTATGCAAAGAATACTTGCTTCATATTAATTTTTAATTTGTAAATACAGAATGTAAAACATGCTCACTAACTGCACTGGTGTTGCCATATAACCCTATTGTGACCTTTCTTCCTTCATTACAGTGACAGGGCCAGAAACATTATCTAGTTCATCTAGTTCAGTCCTAATTGCTTGTTGTATACTAGCAGATATCAGATAAAAACCACTTGATGATTCCATGAAATGCTGTTAAGGGTACACCCACTAATACTGACTTTAGCCGCCATGACAAGAAATGAGCTCAAAATTGAGTATTGTCACCTTCATTTTCTTATCTCCTCCCTCAAACTGACAGTCTCAACTGAAAAAAAGTCATTTATATAGTATACAACTTGAAAGAAAAGTTTTCTGGCGAAGCCTAACAATAGCTAAAGTTCCCATATCTTACAAACTGTAGGTGAGTGTACATGTTGCATAGGAAAATATACTGTCCATGACTTTCCATACTTTTTTCACCTAACTTTATTATCGCATGCTCTGAATTGATTTGAATTTAATTTTATCATATGCATTACCGCACAGGACGGGGGCTGCTATCCCCCTTATTGGCGAACACCTTGCTGAATCGGCCTGGCAGACTTCGGTGCCTCAGTCGGAAAGAGATTATTCCCTGGTTGGGGATCCGAAATTGGGCAAAAGGTCACAGCCCCTGCGAAAAAGAGTCCTATACGGCCATGAATACGCCAAACATAAAATTAATAACCGAATCCAAATATTTTTTTCAATGTGGCCCTTATGGCCGTACGGGACTCTTTCTCTCAGGGGGAAAGGCGAGGACTTTTTGCACTACTCCAGATGCCCAACTAGGGCATAATGTCTCCCCGACTGAGGCACCAGATTCTGCCCGACTCAGCAAGGTTTCGGTCAAATGTGTGGCAACCCCCTCCCCGGCCCACGTACGGCCCAGGTTGCCCCATTCATAAAACTGGAGTCAGTCAGTGCTACAGGTGTTTAGTGTTGTGAATTTGATGCCGATTGATGCATGAAAGTGAGTTTGTCCAACCCACAGAAAAATGAGTCGCAGAACTCTGTAAAGTCAATGTCAAGTTTTCCGTTGAACCAAACATGAACATGGACTACTCGCACCCTCACGGAGCAGGTTGTAGATCTGGGTTGTGGAATGGGGGACGAAATTTTCCAACAGCTAGAACCTCAGATCGTGCCCGTGACCGGACTCATCTATATCAGCAATCCACGCACACAGGCTATACACACACAAACAAACACGCAGTTAATTAAGTATTATTGCTTTAAAAAATGTTCAAAATGACGTTTTCTAGAAGCCCTAAGGTCATCTTTACACTTAGTGGCGTAGCTAGACATTTTGCAAGGGGGGGGGGGCAAGCACCCACATTTCCTATTTTTTTCTGCTTCAACACCACATAATGAGGAAGGTAACTTGTGGCGTACCGGGACGGCGAAATCTTTTGCCCTATTTAGGCAAATATGGAGCTTGTATTGCAGGAACTTTTGGATCCTGGGTTTCCTGTAAGAAAAATTGATATCTTGGTGGATTTACTGAAGAATCTGCATTTCCTATTGGCAAATCTGAGATTGCACTGCAACCAATGATCTTTGTTGCGTGCATGACGCCTACGAACTGAGGCTCTCCGATGACATTTTCAAAGGCAAGAGCTTATATTGGAGAAAATTTGGAACTTTATGAAAGAAAATTTATGGAAATAGCACTGCAGGTGCCGATATCATTTGATGATCTGCTGTAACATCTGGCAAATTTCCGATTTGGTCATCTCGTGAGCTCGGAAAAGTTTACCAAACTTGCAATTTGCAGCGCGCAAAACGCAAGGAAAATTTTGCTTTTTGGAGATAAAGAATTACAAATATTGAGCCTTTATTGGAGACCGTTCAGAATTTTATGAAGCATAGCTGGAAAGCCACTATGTAAATTGACTGGTGATATGTTTTCCCCCAAATATTTCCATCAATGGGGCGATTGTTCCCTGCCCCCAGGATCAGCGCCCCTGTCACAGAATGCTTTGCTGCACTTGAGGAACATGAGTGTTGAAAGCATGCCTGCAGATCTGAGGGGCGTGCTCAATGTAGGACAACTTGAGAATTTTTGACACAGAATTGGTATATTTGTTCATCCTGTTTTTCACTTTCGCCAAATGAAGGGTTACTAGTAGCCAGATTGAGAAAAATCCATAATAGCTAGAAACGGATAGCACTCAGACTGAGAATTCAGTAGAATTCAACACACAAAGTGAACACGCAATGCAATGCAATACCGGACTGCCACTACTGATTACACTGAGTACCCTAACCTGTGTAATAGTCCAATGCAGTACTGTGTTACACTATCCCCATTGACCAAGTAAAAGACCCACTTACCAACTCACAGAAGAAAGTTTAGCCCTTACAGATGGAGTGTGTGGACTCATTAGATGAATACTTTCTTTTAATAATTGGCACATTTTCAAAGCAATGGGCGTTTTTGAAAAGTAAACTATGAGTTTTCAAAAGTATTGTAAGGTTAGATAAAATTAATTGATATTCATTATAAAATTACAATGGACAACGAGCACCTCATAAGCACATAAAAAATGAACAAATACATACATAAAAATATTTATGCATCATACAATGATGTACATAACACTTTACTTTTTTATTTTTAAATATCACTCATTTTATTTAAAAACAAAGTTAAAAGGACAATTTTTGGCCGGTCTCGAAGCGAGACCCTTAACCATTTCCGAGACTGCAAGGGTCTGAGACCGAAACCACAGGGTGCCGAGACCGGGAAAACTGGTCTCGAGACCGAGACTGGTCTCGAGTACTACAACACAGAAATAAGTAAGGTTTATTTTTGTTCTAAACGGGACAGATACCAACCCATTTGTTACAACTGTTCGTCACTACACCTCATTTTGTCTGCGAGTTGTTAGAAAGGAGATACAGTACAACGCACAAATTTGTCAGACCAGAAAGATGTTATCCGGAATGAGATCTACCCTTTGTAGCTATCCTATAACCGCCATGATTATTGGATTTAGTGGGCTCTTTTAAATTTATTGGCCTCTAAAAGGATTAAAAAAGTAAGCACAAAAGAGACTTATTGTTTGTTTCATCGAAAACAGAGTAAGTAGATGCCGGTTAGTCGATGCATTGCATCAACATTGCCAGTCGTTATAGCAAAAAATTAATTGTGTCTTTTCGCCAGTTTTGACTTCTGTGGAAAACATCAACTTGCTTTTATGTATCCAGATGGATTTCAATTTACTTTTGGTATTTCAATGGGAGTCGATTGGGGGGGGGGGGGGATGTCCCCCGTACTTTTTGAAAAGTAACCTATTGACTTAACTTCTGATTTGACTTTACTTTGATTTCTTCACAGTACAACTTTTACCGTAGTGACCATCCCCCCTCACTTTCGACTAAAGATCGACACCTGTGGGCATTTCTAAAAGCTCCTGATAATTTCCCCTAAACAGGTTACAAAAATTAGTTTTCTGCCTATGAACTCGCATTTGCACACTACCCCGTGTAAGGGCACCCATGACTTATTTCCCTAAAACATTGTCGTTTCGAGTTAGGCAAACCAAACATTTAAAAATGCTGATATTTTCGGGTTGGAAGGAGTGAGCATTATTTTGTTTAGTCCTAATTGTTTGAGGATGGCCATGGCTGAAAAGTGCTCCTATAGACGTCGATCAAAATAACAAAAACCATTCAACACAGGGAATAACATAACGTGAATATAAACTCTAAGTAATAATTTTTAATTTACTGATGAAGTGGGAGCACAGACTTCCTATACATTGACAGAGCATACTGCACGGTACATTGTATCCACCGTAGTGTGAGAAAAAGCGCAACAAGATGGCTCTCTACTAAGGTTTTGTGTGAAAGCTTAGACTTGCTCAAGTTTATTGCCATATTTTGCCACAAAGTTGAAGTATTTTTAAAATATGGCAAGATAAGGTCAAAATCACTTCACGTATTGCAGGAATATGATATTGTTTCCCATTCAACTTTTTCTTAAAATATTACAGAGTCGACGTCAAATCTGACCATTGATAGGTTCACGGCGACAATCTTGGTGTGTCTTTTTGTCCCAGCCGGTGGCGACCATCTACGGATAGGATGTACACGTTACATGCTCTGCCCATGTATATAAGTCCGTGCTTGGGAGTTAAAACATCTATATAACGTTGATTATTCCATTTGATGTAACTACTTCCAAATAACACCTGTATTATGTTTCTTGGTAGAAGGAAAATCTCTGCGACAGTGGCGTAGGTCTGGGTTGCGGATTGAGGGGCTAAAAAGTTTCCAACAGCCAGTCAAACCCTGCCACGTTCCGGGGACCAGAATATCCTAAAAGCAATCCACACCACAAAAGCGAGCGCATACGTATCAGAGGCTGCGGAGCCAATTTTGAAGTGCGGGGGCTAATCATCGGAGCGACCCAACATGTCCAATACAATAAATGCAGTTTAAGGCGGCCGATAATGCAGTTAAAGGTTGCCCAAAATGCCAACAGCAAAAAATGCGGGGCTAAAGCCCCCTAGCCCCCCCCCCGTCTCCGCGGTCCCTGCGTATACACACACAACCAAACACACATGCACACTCACATTGACACGCACATTCCACGCTCAAATTGATGTTTTCTGGAGGACTGTTGTTTTTTAATCTTCCTTAATTATGGGGGCAAAAGGAGTTGCTTGTCCCCCCAATATTTTCATAGGGGTAGCAATTTCCCCTGCCCCAGGATCGATGCCGCTGCGTCGCGATTAACTCAATCATAACTATTCATCTGGAGATTTCCGTGTTTAGCTACGTACCCCTTCTCTCATTAGTTGTCTGTTATTGTTCATATTTAGCGTGTCAACATCAACCACGTCTAGTAACCCTGTCACAATTGGTCTTTTCTAGACCATGCTTTGAAGACTAGGTTCATATCTCCACAAATTTAGAATCAGCTGCTATGAAAATAGAAACGACTTCTTTACTAAGATTAGCCACTTCAGCTAGTCCCTCCCAGAAAAATGAGTCTCATTCGAATGCAGGGACAGTTATCTAGGCTTTTTCAGACTTTTCCTAAAAATTCCAAAATCATCAAGGAATAGCATTTTTAACATTTTTAAAAACATTTATGATAAACTCCAATCCTCGTCAATGAGCCTCCAAATTTGCAAAATGTGCTTATTTTCTACCGGCTAGTAATGCTATTAGGGAAAACCTTCATAATTCTTGTAAATAAAGCAGAAGACCAATCCCTCTGTGTGAACTCTTAAGCTAACCCAATGAAAGTATTACAGAAATGCCAAGAGTAATTTCGTTAGATGGGTATTTAAGGCCCAGTTTCTAACCAATTTGTCGAAGTCGAGCCGGTCGCCGCGTTTTTTTCCAGTTGCCGCCCACTGGTTTGTATCCCCTATCCCATTTCTTATGCGAAGTACCAAGCACAATGGCGGCAGAAATACAATGCAAGGCAGGTAGCACCGCAACTCTTGCGGTCGTCGAGTTCGTAGATTTTTTATTCCTCCGTAGACGGAACGATGGTGTCGTAATACGAAAAGTCTAAGTTGTTTGAGTGGTTCCCCTTGTTGGAGTAAAAATGTTTTGTGAATATTACTTTTGGAAGGGCGTAAAATCGGGATATTTGTGCATTGCATCACAGTGTGGACCGTGTCTATTTAAAGCACAAAGTCTCTAAAGATGAACTGCCCATTTTTAGCACGTTACTAACCACTGACTACTTATCGTTTGGTGTGATTTGGTTTTTCTTTTGGTATCACCTTTAAGACTTCTTAAAATTGAATATTTTTTACTAGCCGCCGTTCCGTTTAAATTACTGAAAATTTTTTTTACTACCAGAAATTTTACCGCTCTCCTACAAGCTTTTGCAGTTTCAGCACAAAGATATTATTAACGTAGATACCGAACTCCTATCCCTACACCGCTAGACGCGCTGACTCCTGACTCCCCACGGAAGCTACATCGAAAGGGGGGGGGAGTATTAATTGGACATGCGCGTAGTTCTGTTCGGTTATCGGGGCGCACAACTATGCATGCGTAACGGAAAATTCCATTATGACTAGATGTCAGCGTGTGTGCATTTTCAAAGGGAGCTCTGTACGCGCACAAGGCGTTACTCCATGTAAGCCATGGGCCAACGCCGATTTTTCTGCACTTTCGTGCAACAGAATCCGGCACAACACAATTCGCACACAGTTGGGTGCTAAAATATTAATAGATCCATGATTCATTGATCCACACGTGCGAAACTGGTATTTTGGTGAGAAAAGAGAGAAAATAAGGCAAATTTTAACACCATTTTGTTACGAAATTCAACCAATCAGTGATGCGATTAGTAAGAGGAAAATGAAAATTGACGACTTTCAGCCAATCAGATTGCTCGTTACATCAGGTGCGTACACTGAGTTCCATATTTGGCACCAGCACTCTGGCGGCTAACTTACATGACTACGGACCCAGGTCATCACATTTCTGCTCGATGCATGTGATTCCGTTAACAAAGATCAAACTCATCAGGTTCAGGGAAGGCACTTGTGACAGATTTTCAACATTCGCTGTCGAGTGGCAGAAATTCGAATCAAAGGAAAGAGAGGCAGCCTACAAAACACTCCAGAAAATAGGCTTAAAGTTAGAACTTAACGTTAGACCTAACGTTACCGTTACTTAGGCCTAAGCCTACTAGGCTTGAAATGGAATTCCACTTCTGCCCCAAGCAACCAACGTTTGGCTGAACCTTGGATATCACCATGGGCGTCCCCAGAAATTTTTACAGGGGGGGGCAAGGTCATTCATGGATGATTGAATTGTGTACACTATCTAAGCGGAGCGCCACCATTGGTTGGCGCGGAGCGTACAAGAAAATTTTGCGCCTTACAAACCCTCCAGATGGCCGGAAACGACACTTGGCGAGTGTTGTAAGCTGCGTGTACCCAGCCCTGAAACAGGAATTTCATGTCTGTAACTTTTAGATTTTTAGAATTTTCAATGTAAAAAATTGTTGAAGGAAAATCTACCCCTCTGTCACGGCCTCGCACGCCTATGCACGATAAAACTTACGCTGTCAAACAGCCTATATAGGCCTATATCCGTTACCCAATTATGAATCATTCCCCCCCCCCCCCCATATTCACCTTGTATATCTCAGTTACATCCGCGCGTCGCCACTTGAGATCACCATGGGACCAAACCAAGACCAACGCATTCATCAATAGTCGGATGCCATATGCACTCTACATACCTGACAACTAGTACAATTTTGGCATAGTTTTTACAATTACAAATTTCCAATAGATGTCACGAATGATGGTCCCCAAATTACGATTTCACTATTCAGCATACCATCTTCTCTTTTGCTATTCCTGGTCAAATGTCCGCATATTTCACGAGTAGAAAATGACACTGTGAGTGGAGATATTTTGATGATTTATTTTTAATTTTTTTATTGCAATTTTTAATTAATTTTTTTCACAAGTTTGATTTTCCAGGGGGTGGGAGTAAGTGCCCCCCCTTGCCCCCCCCCCTTCCGGACGCCCATGGATATCACAAAGAGTGCTAGCCTACAAGAGGTTCTGTGATTCCCCAAAAGTAACAAGGAAGGAAAAGGCCCTTGCAAGATCTTTTGCGGATCAGGGTGAGCCACCAACTACAAATTACGGTAATATAAAGGCTAGGGCCTTGCAGTGGTCGACTCATGACTAAACCCAGTAACGTTGCTGCCTAGCCTAGCCTATACTGCTTGTAACGTATTCATTGACGGACCTAGCCTAGCTATCCTAGCTTAGTCCTAACGTCAGAAGTGTAACTTACTCCGTTAGGCCAAACGTTGCTAGAAAAAATACCAAGGTCGCTTCGACTTAAACCAATTGGTAAGAAACTGGGCCTTACAACTCCATCTCACCTAACCTCTCTGAACAACATTCTACACTCTTAAATCAAAAGAGTGAACTTGATCACTCTCATTAGAGTGTTAATTCACTCCCAGAAGAGTGAAATGCACCCCAAGAAGAGTGAAATGTACTACATTACGTCTGCAAAGATAACTCTTTTTTAAGAGTGATCGCTGTAGACACTCCATCAAGAGTGAAACGTCGCTAATTCGGAGGGAATTGCACTCTTTTTGGTGTGAATTTCACTCTTCACGGTGTGAATTATCACTCTCCCAGAGTTAATTCACCTTTTTCACTCTATCAAAGGGTTACCAAGTTCACTCTTTTGATTTTAGAGTGTATGCAAGCAAACAAGACGTATTAAAGGACAATGAAACATTTCTTATCGGAAAGAGAAACACAGAGGTAATGTGAGTTATACAACAAGAACGTATCAAATATTGCGCAATATACTATTTTGTATTACGTGCATAAATTTTAACATTTGATATTTCAACTATGTAACAAGCTGTGACAATGGGAGTTAGATGAATAATATTCATTTTGCAACCTAAATAGCCTATATATTGTTAATATTCTAGACTTAGCATAGTTCCTTTTGTTCACAATTTTGCCTTTGCATAGTATGTAGTTGGAAACCGCGAAAACTAAATACAACTAGCCTGCTGAAACAACAACTAAAACTGCAGACAGTGAAAGCAGAGGTCCCTCTGCAGACAGTGAAAGCAGAGGTCCCTCTAGAGGTGTGTATTTTATTCCAGATATAACTGATGTTATCTGTGTATGACTTGGCATCTCCGTCTAAGCAGACGTTAAATACAGTGTTCACGACATGTACTAAGCTCACCCCAACTTGATTTCGTGATTAAAATCTGACCTAAGTTATTTCGATAGTCGTATTTCGTTAAGTCGATACCTTTACGTTAACCTTGATGAACAACAGTGTATAAGTGAAGCTTTATGCCTACATGTTTGGACTACCTGTTGTTTGTTTTATGCAATGCAATGTTAGTGCTAATGATTTCATTTTTAACAGACAGAGCACCCTCGCTCTTAAAATGACAAATTGTTCCGAAGAGAAAGTTAACCGCATTGCTCTCTGGATTAATCCAAGAAACTTGTCGACAGTCTTTACAAAATGTGTCAGTTTCATGGATGGAGCTTGTATCTGGCACGAGCCTTATGCTTCTAGCTTCTTCAGGGGGATGTTTGCGGACCCAGAGATGCTAAAAAGGTATACCAAACTTAACATCTTCAAGACTCAGTTTGATGAAACAACCGATCAGGTAGAATCCTTCGAACACTACTTTGATGGAGGAAATTTGCAACCGCTAAAATACTTTGAGTAAGCATTACCTTATGTTTAATTAATGTTATTTGTTGTTAAAATTTCCAAGAGTACTTAATTGATAGGTCCCGTCTATCTTTTTAATACCTAGCATTGATCTCTTTAAGAAGTACCCAACAAAGTTGATACGTAATCGGTTAGATGGAATTTTACGCCCCAGTTTTTAACCAATTGGTTTCAGTCAAGCCGGCCACGGGCTTTTCAGTTGTTCCTCACTGGTTTGTTTCCCCTACTCCATTGTTTTTGCTGAGCATCAAGCACTATTGCAGTCGTATATTCCTTCTAAAGTCTTCGATATGACTCAGCCAGGACTCGAACTTCCGACCTCCCAACTGCAAGTCTGATGTTCTAACCACTTGACCATGCAGCCGGTGATACGTAATCGGTAAACGATTGCTTTACTCTTAGGAATCAAATAAGGCCCACATACCCTTGAGTTGGAGTGGCTATTTCAGGCCAGTTAGAGTTTGAGGAAACTGTTGCGCAACCTCTCACCGATGGAATACACCAGTTTTTTTTAATGTGTAAGACCAGTTGGAGTCTGATACCTTTACAGTGCTAATTGCGGTAGCCTAGGGGAGTCCTCCCTTTTTGCACATGGTACTTCGCCAGCAGCTTTTTACCGTTGTAAACAGACATATCCTATGTTAAACAAAGCTTAAATTTCACGTAGACTACTGACTATATAGGTTTACTTAAATGAATGGTAGTGAATAAAGACTCGCTACTTGAATTGAAAAGAAGAATGAAAGAATGAATGAAAGAATGAATGAAAGAATGAATGAAAGAATGAATGAATGAATGTAAGATAAAAAAGATAAAAATGAAATTTGGGGTTTTTTGATCTACAATCAGTTTTCAATTTAACTAACAGTTACGACTGGACCCAAGAGCAATTGTCGAAACCGTTACCGAGTGGCAAAAAATTTCTCTTCATGAAAGATGGTGCGATGTGCATCGTTAACCAGTTGGACAAACTTCCAAAGGTATGCCAGATTTCAGATTCAGATTTATTCATTCCAGTACAATTAGACATTGTAAATAGGACATACATACATACAAGTGAAAACATATTAATATATAAAAGAACAGTAAAAAAGTTATAAGACAAAAGTACAATTTGACATGGTTGAGGAAGTAAATAAAAGATTAAATTACAAAAGGGGTTCAAGTCGACCTGTTTGAATGTAAAGTGCTGCCTGGTAGAAAGAATTTTTGAAAACCTGAGTTCTTAATTTTGGCACTATGTTTTTGTTTTGTAGATTTCTTCCTGTACATTTCAAAAGGTTTTGGAAGATACTATGTGGGCGTGTTTTTCTTGGTTTTTTTATTTTATTAACGACGCCCTCAAATTAATTTTGTTCTCCATCATTTACAGTTTTAATGAGAGACTCATAGTCTATATTTCTTTGAGGTATATCTTTAAAAAATTCGTATTCTTTCTCCGTCTTTCCCAAATGTAAGATGAAATCAGACAGGCACAGCGCAGACAAGCTGAGGTACAATGACAGATGACAAATGTTTCATTTAGCTTTCATTAGACTAAAGAAGTTTTAGATAACATACCATAGATATACAGAATCCTTTATCAAGACGAAATATATATAATAAAGCAAAGCTTACTGTCTTTTCCTATGGAACGCCAAAACCGCCATCGCATATGACGATGTACTTCCAATTGGTAGCGTTATTTTACATGACGATGTTAGTTCAAATGGCCATCTATCCAGGAATGATGACGTTCTTCCGTTTTTCGACGTTACCAACTCAAACGGCATTCGATCACATATAACGATGTATTTCCATTTGGTGGCGTTATTTTACATGACGATGTTAGTTCAAATGGCCATCTATCCCAGGAATAATGGCGTTCTTCCGTTTTTCGATGTTACCATCTTAAACGGCGTTCGATCAAACGGCGATGTGTACCCAAGACGTGTATCTAAGGCGTGTATCCAAGGCGTGTATCCAAGGGGAGTTACCAATGATGACTTTTGATACCTAAAGGATGGCTTTGTAAAAGATGCTGCCAATCACAGAACGTGTTTTATAAAAGTTGCCATAATGCGCCAAATCCCAAATAAGAGGATTGTATTTGAGCTGGAATAGCAGTCCTGGTTTCGCTAACGTTACACGGACGGCATCATGGCTTGGGAACTTAATGCCAGCGTGGAAGAGATGGTCCAAATGGGATTTACAAACCGGCAAATGGCAGAAATGTTGAACGTCAGTAAGAGGACGATAGAGAGAAAAAAAGAGAACTAAATTTGAGAAAGCGGGACGAAAGTTCGCGTACAACAGGTGAGTAACCAGGCAGTAGCCTAGGCCTAGATCTCTTTATATGACAACCATTGTGATTGGTTTGATTTTGCTTTGCTGAATATGTACATTTGAGAACAGGAACTCCCCTTGGATACACGCCTTGAACACACGCCTTAGATACACGTCTTGGATACACATCGCCGTTTGATCGAACGCCGTTTAAGATGGTAACATCGAAAAACGGAAGAACGCCATTATTCCTGGGATAGATGGCCATTTAAACTAACATCATCATGCAAAATAACGCCACCAAATGGAAATACATCGTTATATGTGATCGAATGCCGTTTGAGTTGGTAACGTCGAAAAACGGAAGAACGTCATCATTCCTGGATAGATGGCCATTTGAACTAACATCGTCATGTAAAATAACGCCACCAAATGGAAGTACATCGTCATATGCGATGGCGGTTTTGGCGTTCCATATTTTCCAGCATTCTCCATTCGTTTGTATTTGCAGCCAATTGTTTTCCTTCAGAGGATTAGTGCGTAGCACGATCGTGGAACCATGTTCATTATCTTTTCACAACGATTACGCATAATTACCTACCCAAAAACTTACTATATCAAAATGGATGAAAAGACAGAATATTCACATTTCGATCCGTACGAACACATTCCCCTACTTACAATTTACTATGCCCTACGCCTTAGCAAAATTACATCAATATCTACCAAACTCAAAATAAATTTACTAATAATCCGTTTGAGATTTACAAAATCTTTTCAGATCAGAAGGTTTTCAGGAGGTTTCATGTAGACTGCACACACATTTATCTATTTTTTCCCGAGAGATAACGTGAACAGATAAGGATACACTTTTGTCCTCAGTAGGAAAAAAAAACTTACGTAAAATTTGTGTCTCCCGTAGGTGCCATTCAAACACACTTTCCTAATCAGAGATCCTTACAGGGCTGCCGAATCAAACAGACGACTTTTTATGAGCTTTTGGCGATATGACGGTAAGCCGGAAGACTTCGACATGTATGACGGAAACCCATATCTGGACTCAGACCTGCTACCACCAAATCCTGCTTATGACGTATATCGTTACATTAAAGCAAATGTCGATCCACATCCAGTAGTGATTGATGCAGATGATCTCCAAACCTACCCTGAGCAAATACTGAGGAAATATTGTGAAGCAGTCGGTATTCCTTTCAAGGAAAGCTACCTCAACTGGGAGGAAAGTGATAAAAGCTTGAAATACTACTACGGTTGCTTAGATCAGATGGTTTTAGGAAAACAGATTCATGCTTACGATGCTGCTTTTGCGTCGACTTGCTTCAAGCCAATCACCTCTCCGAAGCCCCGTTTCGAAGACCTCACACCCGATGGAAAACGGTATGTTCTAGAAATTCAAGATGGATACAAAGAAATGTATGAAAACAGAATCAAGCCTGAGTAGTGAGATATGGTCATAATGTTTTCTGTCATACCTTAAGGATCTCCCAATTATCTTCGTTCCCAGTTCTTTTCATCCTTAGTGTATACGCAAACCTTGAATACTATTTTCATATATCTTGCTGATTTTGATGATCACTGTATCATTTCACTGTTTTATCAAGGAGCCATTTCGGATTCATTTAGTTTGAAAAAAGAATGGCATTCACTCCAAAAAGAGTAAACCGAGGGACCACTCCTAGTAATGATGACTTTCACCAGGAACCGTTAGGTGAAAATTTACTCTGAGAGATAATTCACAAACATGGAGATGAAACATCGCTCTAATTAGAGTGATTTTCTTGTACCATTCTAGGGGAGTTTACTCTTATTTAGAGTGGTTCCTAAGACCACTGCTTTGGTGTACATTTCACTTTTTAGACTGCATACTTTTAGCTAACGTAGTCTTTAAGCTCTAGAATTGCTATCACAACTTGTTCGAATAAATCAGTGAAATACTAGGTAGAACCCTCTTCGGTGTTTACGTTGATGGAAACACTTTTGTAGTCATAGGAACTAATCCTACAGATTCAGTCACATTTAAACACAGCTTGGGTCTAAATGTGCCTTATACCAATGTTTTAAAAAATGGAAACGAGATATTATACCGAACAAACACAATGGAATTATTCAGATGTTTTCGGACATTACTGTATTTGCTTTGTTATACAACGCTGTCGCTGACAATCTATTCATCACGTGACACAGCACAAAGGTTGATTCCTTGGAGTGGATTTTTAAGGGAAACAGGATTTTCACAATTAGTGAAGTCAGATGACATTCGACCTCTGATAAACTGGTATGACCTGTAATTTCCACCAAGAGCAATACGGATCTCCCTCTTACCGTGTTTACAAGCCATTCACGAGGTTTTTCCAGTCTTACCTCTGGTGACCCCAAATGACCTTACCCTTAACCAAAGACAGGAGGTAAGTGAAGTAGTAAGCTGTAGTCTTACGACTCATGCAGTTTCTAATCGATTGGTATACGTCGGCCCGGGCCAAAGACAGGAAGGATCTTCCTCATGAAAAATTGCCATACCACGTATGAAAAATCTCCATCATTAGTGTCTGAAAATATTGTGCTATCAAGCCATTTACAAGGTTTTGGGTGATTGCCTCTGATGACGTCACATGACCCCCGATCCCCACCAAAACAATAAAGTTTGTGAGCTAAACACGACAAATCCATAAAGGGCTACTGTACGATGTAAATTGGAGATATTTTACAAGGTTTTTGCACTTTTACCTATGATGATTTCAGGGAAATAAAGCGCCATCCAAAACCAATAGAATATTCCGTCTTTGCATAAACGTACGAGGCGGGGGTTCGAGGGGGTCGCCTCCCGTAATTCGGGCAAAAATAAGTGGTTCATTCGGGGAAAACATGAGCAAAACATGATAAATGGTGCCATTATTTGGGCAAAAATGCCCCTTAAAAATAACCCCCATACGCGCATGCCTCTGTACATGACAAATCTTGAAACTAAATCCGAAAAATGTCTGCCATTGTTGTCTTAAACTCGGAAAGTCTGGAGCCCGAATCCTGACCGAAAACTTTTAAAATTTAACCTATTGCCATTCTGCTTCGTGCTCAGCATAAGCAATGGAGAAGGGAAAACAAGCCGGTGGGCCACAACTGGATAAAAAACGACCGTGGCCGGCTCCATCTAAGCTTGGCTTTAAAACTCAATCTAACTAACTTACCTATAGTGCCTTCTGAAATTTTTTAAGGACAATAGGATTCTTTCTTCCAGCCAGTGGCGTAGCCACGGGGGCCTAGGGGGCCCCAGGTTTTTTTGCGTCCTGATAAAGTAATTTAAAAAATAAAATGTTTGAACGGAAATGAACTTTGAAGTATTTCCTTCAAAACAGTAAATAAATAAAATTAGTAAAAATTATAAAAAAAAAACATGGATGAATGTGCGTAAACCACATTTTGTGCTCACGTATGAAATCAAGTAATAACTTCAAAATGCCCACTTTCACTAAATTAGATACCGTTTGTGATCTGCACTGTCGTTTATTGCATTTCACTTTGAAGATGAAACGAAAGTCTCGACGACAAACTTTAATGTGACTTTGTTAGGTTAAGACCCTTTCTGCCTTTCGGATGGCTGATTGATTTACTGAAAATAAGGCAATCGCACACTGGAGACCACTCTTACACGACCATATCTACACACTCTCAAACACAAAATATGCCGTAAGCAGGTAAGGGTAAGGTACTGCCTTCGGATAATTCTTTCCTTCCAGCCTATGTCGTGCCTCACTCCTGCCCATGGCAAGTGCCACCGTAGAACGATGTTTTTTCGACAAGTCCTTTTTACTAGTTGGCAATGGCGTCCGGGGGGTTTGTAAAATGTCCACAAGTTCCGGGTTTCACGTGTTTCCCACACGATCCATACTTCTGCTTTTCGGTTCAATTATTGTGAGAGATTTATTCGTAGCATTTTTAATATACCGATGAACAAATACTACACCATTTTGCACATTGTTTCTTTGGTAGTATGTATGTCTCTTATAAAATCTCTACAACAACTAAAAATATTTTGATATTTTTCAAGCTCCACAAAAAGGGAAATTCCTAAAACTTAGACCTAGAAATCAGTTCGAAGTTTTGCGAAACATAGCACCATTTGCATCTAGGAAATCTAACGTAAAGAAAGTTTCTCAGAGGGGGACACAACTACTTTTGGTTTTCCTGTTAAAGGGTAAGGTACTGCCTTAGGTTAGATGAAATCCATTCAAATATTGCCGCATTTGCGGCTGGGTACATCCAGCTTAAAACACGAGGAAAGCGCCGTTTCCGGCCATCTGGAGGGGTTTTAAAGCCCACAATTTTCTTATACGCTCCGCGCCAACTGATGGTGGCGCTCCGCTTAGATAGTCTTGGCGTGCCTGACCCTCGGAGGTACCAGGCCCCCACTTGTTACCTAGCCCCCCCCCCCCCAAAAAAAAAAACCCATTCTGGCTACGCCACTGCTTCCAGCATTACATATTTATGTACTAAATACGAAACTTTTCAGGCATTGTTATCTTGAAATAACGTGTTATGGTCCATTCACAACATTTTCGCAGTTTTTCTCTGGTGACCGTAAATGGCCTCAAATAACCTCTGACCTCCAAAAAAACAAAACTAGTCTTACTTTTAACATGCAAAATACTTATTCACCAAATACAAAGAGTGCCGGTCATTGTAGATATCGTGTTTACAAGCTATTTACATTTACGTTGTTTTGCATCTAGGGAGCTCAAATGACCTCTGACTGTCTGAACTGCACACAAAAAGGGACTATTCCTTTAATCAAACGTTCTCGCACTTTTACGACTAGTGAACTTTAATGACCTCTGACCGTGACTAAACCTTGCACGCTTTTTTGTCATAGCGTAACAAATGTGTTTATCAAACATTAAAAGTGTTGGCCATTGTTTTCTTGAGATATCATGTCTATAAGATTTCCCTTTTTTGACCTCAGCCAAAACCATTAGGGTTCTTTCTCACGCAAAGAAAAATATACATATCAAAAAAGGGTCGGTGTTACCCATATTTTGAAATAAAATGCTTAAAGCAGCGTCATAAAAACATGCACAAGACATTAACGACGCATTAGAATCTGTTTGAAAATTGTAATGTATAAAACAAAACAGTATGGTTATTATATTTTAAACCCGTTTTCAACAATATTTGAGAGATGTATGCTTATCGTTGGTGTCTTAATCGGCGTTAAAAATTTAAAAGAACAGTAACTTCAAAAAATAAACTTGAAAATGTTGCAAAATTAATTGCAGAACTTGTTATATTTTTTCAATAATTAAAAACAGTACCTAAAAGTAATAAGGAAATTTGTTAAGTTGGGTTAAATAGATGTATGTTACGAAGCAATGTTTTCAAAAGCAACTAAGACGCAAACCGCATTGAACTTTGCTCTTTTAAGACTTTTTCATTTGGCTGCGGTTGCTTCACTTTCTTCGAAAACTTGTTTTTATCTGAAATACAATGTTACAAGAAATCATCAAATGTTGGTTTTTTATTGTTTGTTTGGTTGTTCATTTTAGAAGCCATCATAAAACTTGTAATTGAAAAGATGGGTTCTCTTAGAGCAAGTTAGTCAAGTGGTGTCTGAATGGACTAACCACGTTAGTCACTCATTTGTGACTAATTTGTGATGATATCTGAATATTTGTGACTAAATCGTCCACCCAACTCCACCAGCACCATACCTGCAAAGGTCACCTAATCCACGCTGTGCATGTTTCTGTACAGTGATGGTTTAGGATAACTCCAGCACATCTGCTTTTTCAAAAAATGCACCAAACAGCTACTCTCTTCATAGAAAACTCATACCGTGGCGCATTCTGTAATCACTGTTATCTCTGATAAATTTTTAAATCGGAGCTTTCAATGTTACTCTAGGCCTATAAAAGCTTTGTTATGTCACGCATATTTAACATGACGTCATATAACTGACGTTATCGCTATAGTCAATTTTAAGCCCAGGAATATAAACCCTCATCAATATCCATGTCATTTGTATTTCATGGTGGAGATACGTGTAGCAAGAGGGGTCGTTTTCTCCCTCAAATTTTGTACCCCCCCCCCACTTTCTCCTACTGCCCAAAATGAAGTAAGTGAGGAGTTAAGTTAAACCACAAAAAAATAATATGCCTCTCCTGAGATTTAACTTTTCATCCAGAGGTATGCTAATACCTCAGTCCTTCCAAGGATACGTCGTCGAGGACCAGACTTGTCTTTTCCAGCTGTTGTGTAAGGGTGTGTCTCACATGTGAATGGGTTCGGTCGAATCTACCTAGAAGTACGTAGGGTTGTTTTCGGGTATTTCGACTGGCCTTCCACTTGGCATAGGCTTGCCACTAATATCGGATGCCCAACCGACAAAGTCGGTTCCGCGCCGGACTGAAGTATCTTCGGGGGGACCAGTTAACTAGCAAAATTTGCCTTTGCCGCCTTGAACCCCACCCACAGCAACACTTGCTTCGGGCGCAGTTTCGCGCTGTGCCCGTATGCTTTACCTTCAGCATTTTCCTATATTCTTAGTCCTCCCCCCCCCCCCCAAAAATGGCATTGCTGCTACGCCACTGTTTGTGTTCATCCCACTCACCCCACTGTTTGTATTGTGACCCCACTCATTTGGAACCAATAATAAAAACAAAAATATTTTCTTTCATCACATGGATCTAGTACAAAAAGAAGCAATTGGTAGCGCCATTTTGCAGCTAAGACCCTCAAGAGAGCAAAGCATCAAAATGCAATGTGCATTGAGTCGACTTTGGTTTTGCAACATCAAACAAGTGGCTACGCCCCTGCGTTTTACTTAGTAAATATATGGTCGTTTTGGATATTTGCCCATTTTATGTTAAAAGTAGTTGGAAATTTTATTGCACACATAAGCAAAGTAGCGGTTACTTGGATATACTTACAAGTATGGGAAAAGGCAAAATTCCGGCTATCTGAGGGATGGTGACTTTTCCTAATTTCTCTGCCCCAATCGACATGGTGCCCTCCGCACCTCCCAGACAGTCCTTTTAACTTGCGGAAATGACGAATTCGTGTTGGTGTGTTGTCAATTCCCACTTAACTAACAGATGGCCCCGTGGGCGCAATCAATTTAAATTTGCGGCGAAGTGGGCGAACCAAGTCGAAGGCGCACCATGGGCACAGATCTCGAGTTAATCACGTCAGTGGCTCGCCTTAGTTCCTTCTCATGGACTTACGGTGTATACCAGCTGAGAACCAAGGAGAAAAGTTCCCTGTCAAGAATCTTTCCCAAGAGTCAAATAAGTAGGAATACACTACGATTCCTTCAGATTCCTCCTGATTAACTCATGTGATGATCAGAGATGTTCTTTACCAGACAGGAAAGGCTACTTTAAAGTCAGTTAACAAAGTTAAACGATTATTTCAAACTTTATAAAATGGATGGGTTTTAACTCAAACATGTTTTGGTAATTACTACACTTACTTTACCCCACTTTGTAAACACGTTTAAATGCTTAACATGTTAAGCAGCTATGAATCGTTAAATTTTTAGTATCTAAACCTGTTTACAAAGTGAAGGAAAATGTGTTTCGAAAAACGTTGACTTCTTAAAAACCTTTTTAGAGTGTATTTATATAGAATTGTACGAAAAAAAGAATGGCGCATAACAAAGAGATAAAATTTATCACCAATGAGGTAAAGCTTGTTAAAATCTAGTTCCGAAAAGGTTAATATCTTGGAGTTTTAGAGTACTAAAGGAGCTATTAGTAACTAGTCTGATGACAATTTTTTTTTTTGGATTCAACCTTTCGTACACACAGACTATTGTATATACTTTGGACCTTTCTTTGGTAACTTAACTAATTTACATCATTTACCTTAAACTCCCCCAAGTCAGCCATCTATAGACAAATGTGCATTGCGTTTCAGTCGGTCGGGTCCATTTAGCCTGCTGGAGGTCTAGTATAGAGGGCACCGGCTCTGGAAAGCCGGGAGAACAAAGAAGATTTTTATAGTCGGACGGGACACCATATGATAACATACCTTACTTAAACCACAATTAAGGGAAAAAATCTCAAGTCTGCCGCATGTAGCTTAAAATGTGCACATATGCTGACATGGGAGATAATAAGAGGTGCTTATTCCCCCTTCCCTTGCAATTAAGAGCGGTGGATAGTCTTCACAATTGAAAAGGACAAGACCATTAGTCCTTGATGCTTCTTCAGTCACGCATGCGCAAGTGGGAGAGTTGAGCACTTTGCAAGCAGCAGATGGAGCAAGGGACTGCCATATGGCAATCGTGGTGGGACAACTACGATATCGGTAGGATCCATAGTAAATTTGAAATCCCCTTACATTTCTAGGAGTGAAAGAAATGGAAAATTCCGCTTACCTTGGAAGGAGCTTCCATCAGGAGTTAACAAGAAGTCGGGAAATGACAGAGCCCGGCAAGATTTTTAAAATTAACAATTTAGATGGTCATTATCATATTTAACTGTCAAATAAATTCACAATGTACTTTTGAGGAAAGGCTAGATGGAATGAATTTGTGGTTTTAGTTATTAATCTACATCTCATGTACTTATGGTGTCTTAGGAATGATAAACGAAGTATTAGAATGCCAAGTCAAGAACTCCTAGATGTAGGCGTCAGTGGCAACATAACTAAGTGACAAGGGGCTTTTTCACCAGTCAGACAGCATCTGTCCCCACAGATCATTCTCCTCCCCCATCGTGAACCAAACAAACCTATTCTAAGAGATAAAGTTTCGCCCAGAGATCGTGCTAAAACCAGCTTCCGGAGGGTTCGCCCCATCAGACTTTGCCCAGCCTCAACGCGCAAAACTCGCTTTGTGCTCTACCTTACTTTCTCCCGAAATTTTCCTTTGTCCTTCATTTGCCCCTCTCCCTACGTTTTGAAATCTGAAGACTGGTTAATTTCAGGAATCAAAATACATGCCTAAACCTAGCTTGTTAGTTTACCGTGGAACTTACGTTATGTCCATTGGCATACGACTTCGGTTGTGACAGGCCCGTAACCAGACTTGCAGAGCAGGGGGACACCACCATTTCCAGGGTGCACTAAGTTTTGCTAAACGCAGACTTTCCAACTTTTGGGGAAATTTATGTGTGTGATTATCTAAGCGGAGCGCCACCATCAGTTGGCACGGAGCGTACAAGGAAACGTTTGGTTTAACAAACCTCCAGAGGGCTGGAAACGGCACTTCCCGAGTGCTCTAAGTTTCATGCGCCCAGCCATGTCACAAACTCAGCGTATGAAAAATGGTTATGCATATCAGATGGGTTTTTAGACAGTGCCCAATTCCCCACTGGGGGGGGGGGAGCTCGAAGGGGGAGCTCCCCCACCCCTCTTTTTTTCGAATTTCTCTCTTAAATTTCTAAAAGGTTGAAATATTCTCACTTTGTATCGTAAGAATACAGACAAGATAAGTAGCGGGGCTAGTCTTAAAAGCTACATTTTCATGACAACTATTGAGTGTTCACAAGAGAGACCTCGAAGCTCCACCCCTCGAATGGCCAGCGCTAATTAAATCCCGGTGAAGTACTAAAAAAATTGGCAAAAAATTAAAATGCCTCTTACTTGTCGTGTGCTTATAATTTGCACGCTGTAGTTTGTTACCGTTGATCCAAAACTATTTTAACGAACCCCTTTTACCCACCCGTGCTCATAAAAGGACTATTACTGGAACACTGCCTAAACATTTAATAAATGTCATCTGGAGGCTTACATAAATTTAAATTTATACACCAAAGTGGTTAAATAACTTAACTTATCCGTAATACTTTAACTTTGGATCCGTAAAGCCTTAAATTTAACCCACAACCGCGCACGACGGTTCGCTACCGAAGTTGCTGCCATAATATTGCGATATTAGCCAGACAACAGAAACTGCTGTAGCCTGGTCATTAGAACCAATCTTTTTACATTCAAACCCCGGCTTCTTAAAAAAGCCTGATATTTTATGCATGAAATCCCTACGATGATTTTGGGTCTTTCCTAAAGAAATTTGCAAGGTTCATTGACTGTGATAACCTCAGATGACACACCGTCTACAATTGGCAATCCTGGGCTGCGCGGGGCGAAACGACGGAAAAGAACTGTGCCGAGTGCTTCCACTAGCTAGTTACGAAACTGAATGAGCAAAACATCGCGAATCTCGTGTTCTTCTTGAACAAGCACAGGAATACGTGTGATCCACTGACTTATATACATGGACAGGGTATGTAACGAGCACGTCCTATCCATAGATTGTTTCCATCGAGTGGGACAAAACTTCACTTTGTGAAGTTTGTGTGTATTAAGAGACTGAAGAAAATATCAAAATTTAAATTTAAAAGCTATACTAGTAGTATTACTATTGCACATTGGTCTGAGTGACCGTATAAGACCACAGAGCAGGGGGGGGGGGGAGCAAGCCGAGGAGCAGGGGGGTCCTGGCCCTCCAGGCTCCCCTTGGTTACGGGCCTGTTGTGGTAACTGACGCTAAGCGCCAAGCCTTCACAGACAAATCATTTACCATGATAGAAATGCTTGTACTCAGATTCAACAAAGTTTGAGTAAACCTTTTGCTCTCAGTGACCACATAACACAAAAAACCGCCAGAAGCAGCGGGTTGCCTTTCTGATTCTTCCAACTTAGGTAATCCTAGCTATTGCGATTGGTGTCCCTAACTAGACAAAGGCATCTTAAGTTCTAATGATTGCAGGAGTAAATATTGCAATGGTGTAGCTACAGCTCCCCCGTTCTCTCCTACAATGAAAAAAAAAAAAGGGAAATTCGCCTTCTTTGACACCCTATCACCAACAGGTCACCGACAGTGTGTGGTCTTTCCAACTTTTGTTTCATAAACTTTCTCACCCTAACCAATTTAAGCTCCATATTTGTAAATATTTGTTCTAACGGATGCCAAAAGCAAATCTTGGGGGATAAACGAAACGAAGAACATGGTTGTGTATGGGTAAAAACCTGCTTCTTATGAAGGAATTTTAAAAATGGGTACGTATGAAAGGCACTGCTGCCAACCTTACCCAAGTGAGTTCCGATTCTTCCAACTTAGTTAATCCTAGCTATTGCGATTGGTGTCCCTAACTAGACAAAGGCATCTTAAGTTCTAATGATTGCAGGAGTAAATATTGCAATGGTGTAGCTACAGCTCCCCCGTTCTCTCCTAAAATGAAAAAAAAAATGGGAAATTCGCCTTCTTTGACACCCTATCACCAACAGGTCACCGACAGTGTGTGGTCTTTCCAATTTTTGTTTCATAAACTTTCTCACCCTAACCAATGTAAGCTCCATATTTGTAAATATTTGTTCTAACGGATGCCAAAAGCAAATCTTGGGGGATAAACGAAACGAAGAACATGGTTGTGTATGGGTAAAAACCTGCTTCTTATGAAGGAATTTTAAAAATGGGTACGTATGAAAGGCACTGCTGCCAACCTTACCCAAGTGAGTTCCGATTCTTCCAACTTAGTTAATCCTAGCTATTGCGATTGGTGTCCCTAACTAGACAAAGGCATCTTAAGTTCTAATGATTGCAGGAGTAAATATTGCAATGGTGTAGCTACAGCTCCCCCGTTCTCTCCTAAAATAAAAAAAAAAAAAAAAATGGGAAATTCGCCTTCTTTGACACCCTATCACCAACAGGTCACCGACAGTGTGTGGTCTTTCCAACTTTTGTTTCATAAACTTTCTCACCCTAACCAATTTAAGCTCCATATTTGTAAATATTTGTTTTAAAAAGTGACATTCCCGTCAGCCAAGCCCCCCGTAAAATCGCAAACTTTAATAAAAATGAAAGTGGAAAGTTTCCAGGGCAATGGAAGTGATAAGACGGGAATTGTCCCTACTTTGTGAAACAAGATCTTCAAGTATCAAAGGTGAAATACAGTGATGCTTTCCTAACTTTTATTTCTTTCTAATGTAAACCAAAGGCACCAAGTTGCAGAAACATTTCTTATTGTCGTCGGAAATCCGCAGGAGTAAGGTAACATCATGTAACAACATCGATCTCCAGTGGAAAAAAAAAACCTATTTGCGAATAGGAAGAGAAACTTCTTCAATAACCTCCAAACTCTTCAAGTTTAGTTTTACAGGAAATGCAAAATTCAAACTCTTCTGTCAGACAAGCTCTATTTTTCAAATATTTGTTTGTATACTTCACATTTTTTGAGGGGGAGGGGTAGATGGGCTGTGGGTGGGTGGGGGATGATCCCGCCGTAAACTGGCGTTTTTGGTACAGAAATGCTAGGACACTTTGAAAAAATGGGGAAAATTTGGGTGCACCGGCCCCTCCTTGCCACGTTCTAGCTACTAAAGTAACATATCGTCGAATGTCTTTGACAGAAAATTAACTACCTCTTCCCTCTCCCGTGGCCGAATCGACTTGAGCCTATTGGTTGAAAACTAGGCCGTAAAACCCTATCTAACAAAGTCTTCCATCTCCGATCCCTTTTCCCTTGACAAAAAGCCTGTCCTATTTCCATGGTCAATTATTCTCCATGCCGGAGAACATTAGGAATTGAAACGTAGGAATTTGGGTGGAGAAATTGGGATGAAGCTAGGTTTCAGACAAGGAACAAAGTAGTTTGAAACAAGTGTGGGAGTCTCATGTGCCACTTGGCGCGAAGAGGATGTCGGATCTTGAAGATCACTGTCCCCCTTCCCAACAAGGCGGCAACGGAAACTGTCATGGCGTCGTACATTTTTTTTGTCTGGAATTCGACAGTTATAAGTCAATTTTGTATGAAAGGTTAACAGTTTTCGAAATATAGCCCGATGGAAACACATTTAATCCACTGGCATGGTTAGTTCAATTTGCTTCAACAGTTCGCATGCAAATTATCTCTCGTGCCCCACAAAGGGTATTTTTTCACCACATCGGAGCAAACTCGGGGTGGGAATATGTGAAACTCTTTTATACGCCGGCATAGGCAAACAAAGAAATCAGGGGAAATCCTATACTCCAAGGAAAGAGCTTCACTGCGAATGATGCTGATATTCTTTAACAGGAGTATAGCAAGGAATTTGCATGGGTAATTCAGGCAACCTGAAATTATCTTAGTGTAATGCTATCATCAACGCAAAAAAGGAGCTGAACTCTTTGCCCGGAATATGTCATTCTGCTCGAAAGACTATCTAAGCGAAGCGCCACCGTGAGTTAGCGCACAACATACAGGAAATTTTTAAAAAATCGCTATCCTTCAGATAGCCAGAAATGGCATTCCTAAGTCCTAAGAGCAGAATATACGGTAATTTTTCGCTATTTTGACACTATCTGAGCGAAGTGTGACCATTGGTTGGCACAGAGCGTACAGGGAATGCTGAAAAATCGGACCATGTCCATTTCCCAGACTTGAAGCTAGAAACGAAGCACTCGTTCTGCTGAGCTTCCAATTACAATGAAATTTTCACCTTAATATGCAAAAGTCAGCAACTTGCTAAGTGATCTGAAAATTAGCAGATAAAATACACCATTGAATGAAATGGTCTTGTATACCTTTTTTGAGGTACACTATGCAACGACATTGGAAACATGCCACAACTTTTCACTCTACAACGACTATTAGCTAATTTCAAGATATACTGAACTGATGAAATTGTCTCTGTTACCGTCCGAACTACCGACTTCAAAAGAAGGGTTTAAGGTCACAACAGGTTTTTATATAGAGGGGTACTCATTCTAAGCATTTTGGTGAAATTTGCATTGAAATCCGATGTGTGGTTCTCAAGATATGAGCGTGTAAAGTTGTCCCATTTTCAACAACAAGTGAACTTGAAGCAAGCACATATGACTTCACATCCCCACATTAGAGCACAGTCTTTTGTTTTGTTTTCTTTTAAACTTCAGACTTGATTTCCTTCTCAACAATCACACATTATTAAAATGAGGTTGCATAAGTGGCATGAGAACTTTACAAACTTTGCATCCCCCACAGGGAGGTCCTATTCCTATTAACTTCAAGGTCAACATAACAGTCTGATAAAACAAGCTGAAACAAAGCACTCCTTGTCAATGTGAGGAAGTGATAAAAGCTCTCATGCTGTTTCTATTGCGGTAAAAAAGTTGATTTTCTAACCTCAGTAATCTATTGTTCAACCATCAAGTTTCCAAACCTACTGCTGGAGGTCTATTATTACCACTTCACCGAGCTCCTAGTCCACTTAGGTTGCAAAAAATTTCACAGTTCTTTGGGCAGGATTGTAATCAAAACCCCCTCTATGTGCTCTGTATACTGTGTCTAGGGTTTCTTGACTTGGATTAAATGTCTTTGCATGGAGTATTAATGTCTGTCAATCATCAAATTGTGTAACTGGGCAAGGAAGGAAATCAATTGCAATTTTTTACCGCAACCATTACATCATGCTGCTGCCCTCAAACTCACTTTTGAACACAAATTTACTGACTTCATTTTCCAATATCTCAAGAAATACATGTCCGATTTGAATGAAACTTTCACCACACATTGTAGTTTTGGTTCCTCTTTCACACATGAAAATTAAATTTTTGCTTAAACCTTCCCTTTAAATGGTATTTCCTCTGAAGCCTTTTGAAAACATGTCAAGTTACGAGGTTGTTTGAAATGAATTTTCAGCCAGACTTACACCATAAGAAAATATTCTCAACCAATATTATTATGTAATGGAAAAATAAACTCTTCATTTATCTGTAATAGTACAAAGTTTTTGCACAATTACAGAAGAAAAAACTCAAGTAATAAAATATAATAGTTCAAGCGTGCTGTCAAGTTGACAGCACTTTTCATGTATTCTTTTGTTTTTCTTTATTTCATGTTAGTGTACTGACATTTTTACAAGGTAACTACCCGACTCAGCATATTGTCTTTTTTTTCACAGAAGAATATGATTGGGGCAGTCCCCTTCGGCTCTTACGCCTTTGCTTCAATCAGAAAGGAATTTACTGCTTTAGGACGCATATCATTGTTAGTGTATAAGGGCCTTAACTTCTGGTAAAATCATAGTTTTGGTGAATGAATACCCTTTACACTTGTCCCAGTACATTTTGCAAAAAAATCCAAAGGAGTCTATTTCTGGTATCATTACTAAGTAAATATACAAGTTTCTTAGTATTAAACTGGAAAATGACTTTCCGATTTAATTTGGAACTTATCATCACTCAGGAAGTAGAGAGCGCCACTAGTCGTTGGAGTACTTCATGTATTTTGAGATAAGGCATTTGGAGGACCCCGAAGTACCCGAACAATCAATACCAAGGTTTGGACTTGGGGATAAGTCCACCTATATATCCCTATATATAACCGCAATGGGTCATGATCAATTTCTAAAGTTCACCACCTAAAATAGTAGGAATTAATACACCAAAATACGGAGGGACAAGCGAATGCCAGTTACTACGAATAAGAATTAACAGTCATGGCAAGAGACGACATGGCGGTGTTTGAAAGTGAGTGACCACTGCAGATCTGTAAATTCAATTGTGAATTTAGACCACTTTTAGGAACAAAATTTGAAAACTCCTCCTTCTACTATCTTTTGGTCTTAATTGCTGTACATTTTCATTTCATTTCCTATGCTGTGAATTGTTAATTTTGGTACAACATTTAAGTATGTGTATTTCACACTAGTCTAAAATTATAAATCAATCAATTCGAATTGGAATTCGACTTTGGACGTCATCAGATCGTTAAAAACGATCGTAATGTCCAAGTTAAATCAGGAACGTTTTATTTACAGCAACCAGGATTTGATAGTTGGGCCACAACGATCACCCTCGTCTCATCCTTGTGTGTGCAGTCATCCTACTTTATTCCCCCAATAATACATTCTGTTAAATTTTGTCGATCCTACCTTCCCAAAGATAATTTACATTTCAAAAACCTAGGCAAACCTACGTGGAAAAACAAAAGGCGTCGAAGCGTCGTGGGAGCGAAAAGCGCCCCCCCCCCCTTACGGCGTGGGGTCTAGGGGCCGGTCTTAGGGCCCCTGATAGAGTCCAGGGGCAAGGCCCCGGTGGGATTCAGGGAAGAAGCCCCCGGACGCTCTGAGGTATTTAAGAAATTGTAGGCTTTAAAAAAGCATTTTAGGTTCAACTTCAAAACATGAAAGGCGACCACAAAACTCACACATTAACTTTCGTAATCATATTCCTATTCCGTATGAATAACAGTCGTCCTGGATCGTGCAAGAGGGCGTGGGAAAGGAAAAAGGATAATTAGATGGGGAGGTTCCCAGAGGCTTTGAAACTAGTTTGGAGAGGTTTCTTGTTCTTTGAAAGGCCTGTAGATGTAATATGATGGAATATTTACAAATTGTCCCTGAGTTATCAACTATGGTGCCCTATAGTTAATTTGAAAATGTGGGTACGTTACCGGCATAAAAGAGTTGCAAGATGTACTGTACATCACAGAAAATTTATGGTTAAGCTTACAGCTTACAGACTTAGACTAGACGACGTCCTTTGGCACTCTCACTGTTTGGTTGCAAAGCGGTTTAATACTTTATCCATGTCTTTTTCAGAGGTTCTCTCAATATTCAGAACTGTCAAACTGGAGAGTCTTTCTTGTCCTGTAAAATTTCTAGGTATGTTTTCAAAGTTGACGTCGGGAAAGACGGCCATGGAACGGCATTTGAGCCAAACCCAACTGTTCAAAATCAATTTAACGTCATTCCGACGTCAGCAAGGGGACTAGAATTTATACTTCTAGACTTTTATCTGACGTATTCAAAGGGAAAATGTACTAACCCCAGTTTGAGTTAGTGTAGTAGGCTACCCTATCATTTCATGAATAGCTCTTCTGAATCATGTAACAATGCTTTTCTCCCTTAAATGTAAAGTTTACGAGGACTCGAGTGAATTGATTTACTATCTTGATTATGATATGAATATTTGAGTCATATTTCAGAAAGATACTAAGAGGGAAAATGAGAAGAACTTTTTGAGATCTAGCTGTTCAATAAGTTTGGGATGACTGCTTATGCCTCAAAAAAGTTGTTACTTAGAGCCACGTCAGTCCGACGTAAGACCTAGGCCAACCTCCAACCACTACCGAGCCTCAGTCCGACCGGTTAGACAAAAATCCGACGTCCTGTCGACAAAAAAATGTGCACATGGTATACGTTTTTATCATACCTTTCATTCACATCCAGACTCATTCAAATTTCTATTCCAGACCCCTGCAGAACGTCTTTCAGAATCAAGACACTCACAACCATGATTGCGTTAAGTTCTACGTTTATGCGTCATAGACAAGGAATGAAGGCTACCTAGTTTTCAGTGAATACATGAGAAGTAGATAACATTTAAAATGGAATGAAAACTATGACATAACTGTGACTCTAGTTCCAAAAAACAAAGAGTTGTTCGGTTATTTACGTACGTAGCTTGTGTAAAGGTATACAATTTCGTTAAAGCAGAGAGTTGCGGCTCCCTCGTTAATGTATTACTCGATTGTCCCAGTCATTTTTAAATTAGTATTGCTGTACCAAGTAACAGCCAGAGTGAGCCGTATAGAAACTAGAAGGTCAGGAAGAAAGTTTTTTTTTTTTTTTGGGGGGGGGGGGGGTGGCAAGTGCCAATACAATAAATGTAATACAATAACCATATTATATAGAAGAAGAAAGAATTGGTGTGAAACAAGTTTACTTGTAATATTACAAGCAAATTTTTTGGAATATTTAACATGGGATTTTTACAGGTTTTGTGTTATTATACCAGCAAATGTCATGGAAATGAAGCAAAAAAAAAAATCCATGTAATCTTACTGGGTGATCAGAGGGATATAGCTGTAGAACAGTTTTGCTGGTCCTGGTAGAATCAAACTTTTACTGGCCATTTAGCTTTGACTTGCATGTGGTTTGCTTCTCTCCTTGCAAATAAATATCTAGGACAGCAACAAAGGATATTTACATGAAGAGTTCAAAGAAGTAAGAGAGGTACAGCTTATTTGTTGGATTTACACTGTTAAAAATTTCTGTAAATTTACAGACTTTTTTTAACTTAAACTTTTTGTATTTTACTTTTAATAGAGATTTTCTGTATCTTTACAGACACTTTGTATTTCTACAATAAAAAAGGTTGTTTAACATGTATTTTCTGTTTATTTGAAAAACCATTTCTGTCTGCTTTTTTAACCAAATTTTACTGCTTTGTAAAACTTTTTCTGTAAATTTACAGAAATTTTAACAGTATTTTGTATTTTTCTGATTTCACATAAATATACTGTCATTTAACAAACATTCATTTTGTTTTTAAGCTGAAAAAGAAACAAAAATAAGCCCAAACAAACAAACAAATAAGAAATAGCCAGAAAATTTTCAATATATAACATGCATCGTTCTGCGAAGTTTCAGTTAAAAAAGAAAACATTTTTGGCAAATTTATGGCCCTATTTGAAAATTAACTTACATTTATTATACTGACAATTGGTATACTGATGTCAAGTCATCGCCACAGGCGCTCATGCACTTGATCGAATTAAAAACGTTTCACAAATTTACTTGAAAGAGTCTGTAAATTTACCACTTTATGACGTAAATCTCATTTTGCATAAATGGGTGGAGCTTATTTTGTAGGCATTTTCCTAACAAAAGGATTGCTGTTGCTTTGAATAATATCTTTTTTGGCGTTTTTTAATCAGGAAGTGATAAACTTATTGTTTACCTTGTCTGGAAATGTTTGCAACCAATGTATTTGCATTCTTTGTCATATTTATTTTAAAAACAATTATTATATTGTACAAAAAATGTGACTTTCCAATTACAAAGTTCCTAGAGATAGCAGTCTACTGGACAACAATGTGATAACAAAGTATCCTCATTGGGTTTTGATTGAAAATTGTGGCTTCTGTTCTATTCAGCCAGTCTAGAGCAGGACCACTCAGTGTTTGCCCTTTGGAGGGCGTACTTGTCCATTTGGGACGTTAAGCTCCTTAAGGGAGCAGAACTCCTCCGGGAGTAATCGTTTGGTTTTCGCCCCTTGGCTCTTCGACAGAGAGTCGTGGGGACTTTTAGAAAAAAGATTGAAAATAACTTCGTAACGACACATTACGTTGATAAGCAAATACCTGATCTACGTAATGGTGAAGTGTATGTTACGTAATAACATATGAAAGGAAAAAAAGCGATATTATAATAAATATTAAAACACCGAGAATGAAAACAGTAGGCTGTAAATTCACATAAAATTAAGGTAAAAAAAAACAGAACAATTCTGTAATTCGATTTTACAGTAGACATTTGTAAACTAATTTACATGCAAAAACTGTAAAGAAAAAACAAACACTTAATGTTTTTTCATGATTACAGTCTGGCTGTAAAAAAAACATTATTTGGTTGGAAAAAAATTTGCCATAAAAATTATGTAAATTTTACAGACAAATTTTTAACAGTGTAGAGTAATTTATGCTGGTATAATTACCAGCAATTTTTGAACTGTAGTATTCCTTATAAGCAAACTTTCTAAAGTATATTCCTGTGAATTGGTAAGAGGGGAACAGAGAGATTTTTAGCATTGTTGTAAAACAATTTTGCTGGTTTTTGGTAAAAGTTATTTCAAATTGACCCTAACGTTAGGGAGTTTCCTTGTTTAAAACAAGCCTGTGGAGTGTGTTTACTGCAAAGCTGATGCCACTGTCTCTGCGTGTGTGCACGTACACCTTTAGCCGAGTGGTGCAGGTATTTTATATTAACCCTTTACCGTTGTGCTCCGATCGGGGCATATCTGCGCGCCTCGGGAGTGGGCGGAAAAGCGGACGTAGCCCGCCCTGCATCGGCTTCCGTAGGCCACTGACCCCGTGACCTTAAACTATTGTCTCTCTCGTTGTTGTGGCCGAATTTTCGGGTAGCTACTCGCAGTTTCGAGCTCCGCGTGAAGCAGTGAAGATGGGTGACAGCCGAGCTCTCCGCATGGGTCCAAAAGGACCCAAACAACGGTAAAGGGTTAATTTACAGCAAACTCCCAGAATCGGTGAAAATTATTTTTCAATGTAATGCTACAAGAACATATAGTAATGTTTGTAAAAGTGTAAAAATAGTTTTTTCAGCATTTTTAAAAGTAGTTGGAGAATATGTGACAGTTATTAGTATGTATTGTTACACAGGAGCACTTTGGGACTGTAGCAAATGGTTATTACAATCAATGACTAATAAATTTGTTCATATTGATCTCTGAACCAAAATTTATTTTTGATTTTTTTTATTTAAGATTTAGGATTCAGTCCAAAATAAATTAACATCTTAAGGGCAGAAAAAAAAAGGAATGATGCCTGTATGTTCGTTTGTTCTACACAGTGCTCTACATCTTCCTATGTGCTTTCTGCAATGGTTTTTGTGTAAAACTAAATTAGTAAATATCATCTTGTGTACATAGTAAGTTCATAAACTAGCTACATAATATCTCCATCGTTCCATGTTACAACCAACTTGCTACTTGGGTCATCTGTAAACGGCAATGCCAACTAAAATGACACCGCTGTCTTTGAAACGATTTGTGATGTCTGCAAACTTACTAGCGGGAAGGTCTTACATAGTGGGGTACCCCATGGTGATAGTTAATCTATTTTGGGGTGAGGGGTCAAACATGCCCGTTTGTGTGTTTGTGTGATTCGGCGGGTGTGTGCCCTTGTTTCGCCATTGTTTCACCAGAGTATCTTTAGCCTCTGAGTCGATTAGCGAGGATTCCTTCAGCAATCTGCAATCACTCTCTATCTCAGAATACCAGAGGTAAAGTTCAAAGGTCAAATGTCAAATTTGGGGAAATCATTTTCTCACTGTATTCTTTTATTAACAACTCCTTGACATTAAACTTTATTTGTATGATAGCATGTTTGAAATTGCTGGGATACATCGTTACCATGGGAACATACATCAAAGGTCACATGGTGGAAGTCTGGAAAAGAAATGTTTACAAAGTTCCAATGAACATTTGCAGCATGATATGACCTCTCTTCAAGTTTTGGTCGTGACTTTTATCTCTGGAAACATTTCTTTTGATTTTACCCCTTTTTAAAACGACTATGCTAGTGGTCATGATTAGTTAAAATTCATGATCAAAAGGGCTAAAAAAAGGACCAAGCAAGAAATCTGCTTTTGATTATCTTTTTATTACTTGTGCTCAACATCGAAAGAAATCTGCGAATGAATTCAAAATGCAATATTCTTTACCGGTTCAGTTCTTCAATGCTGTTTCGACAGGACTCATTCTATTGCTAGTTCCCGTTGTCCTTTTAGTTTCAGTTCCATTTTTTGCCATTTTTTGCCGCTCCGTACGGTACCATTTTATTGACATATACATTGCTTACGTTCTCAACCGCTTCTTGGCCTAATGTATATATTATACACTGTTCGTAAATATTGATCGTCATCCCGATTAACTTCTTTTCTCTGATTTTATAATCTAATTGAGAAATTATGAGCAACTCTTAAACTTGGTGTTTAGTCGATGTTAAATTTCTCTAACTCCAAATCCAGATATGGATTGATATCTGGATATATCTGGTTAAGTAAAGCCTTTATATGGCCATATCAAGCCAGATATACAGTCAGAATTAGATGCCTTGATATAATATATAAAGTTTAATATGGTCATATCAAGCCAGATATAACTTGATTCAAGAAAGGCCCAGATATGCAAATAAAGTTTGATATGGCCATATCAAGCCAGATATAACTTGATGAAATGCTTCCCAAGATATGCAAATAAAGATTGATATGGTCATATCAAGCCAGATATAACTTGATTCGATCCCTGTCCAGATATGCAAATAAAGTTTGATATGACCATATCAAGCCAGATATAACTTGATGAAGTGCCTTCCCAGATATGCAAATGAAGCTTGATATGGCTATATCAAGCCAGATATAACTTGATTCAATCCCTGTCCAGATATGCAAATAAAGTTTTATTTGGCCATATCCAGCCAGATATAAATTGATGAAATGCCTTCCCAGATATGCAAATAAAGTTTGATGTGGCCATATGAAGCCAGATATAACTTGATGAAATGCCTTCCAGGTATGCAAATAAAGTTTGATATGACCATATCAAGCAAGATATAACTTGATGAAATGCCTTCCCAGATATGCAAATAAAGTTTGATATGGCCTTATCAAGCCAGATATAAATTGATGAAAAACCTTTCCAGATAAAGTTTCATATGGCCATATGAAGCCAGATATAACTGATGAAAATACCAAGACAGAATTACATATAAACCTTTCCATAGCCATATTAATACTTTTTGGTTTAATTTGTGTACCTGTCCTACGTTAAGGCCCTCTCTGGAAGCTAAACAAGTATCAGCAAACCAAAATGAGAACATTCAAACCATATTCAGCCATATTATACTAACATATGCAAATGACTTTCCAATGTGGGCGTGGTCAGGAATTTAGGGCCCTGGTTTTCTTTTTATTATAATTAAGGAAGTAATATGTGAAAAATCATGAAACCTTCAACAAAATTTATGTTGGGATATTGCCCCATATGATAATTTAAACCAACAATGTGGTGTAAACATTTAAAAGAAGGAATTCAAAGCTGTTTTTCTTCACTATTAAGTAATTTAACAACATCAAATGCTTCAGTCAATTTTATACAATGTGCGTTCAACTTTAACATTATGCTGACTCAGAAGGCTTCTTATACGCTTTACACAAAGGTAGTGCACTAATAAATTTTGGTCCAGTCATATATGGTCCAGATATAGGACATATATGCACCATACGTGTCTCCTTAATATGGGATCAATACAGTAAATCTTTATATAAACCAGATGTGGCACTGCTTTATATGGGATCAGTATGGAATGGCTTTATATAAACCATATATGGTATTGCGTTATATGGTTCATATCTGTTCCAGACAAAGACCTGATCCAGATAAAATTTTATCTCTCCCATATATGGATTAGATCTGGTTCTGGCACAGATCAAGGTTATATCTGTCCAATCCTTTATCTGGCCCAGATATAAACCCCAAACCTGCAGCAGATATGGGCCAGATATGAAATCCATATCTGGCCCATATATGGAATTTCATATCTGGCCCATATCTGGATTTGGAGAAAGGGTAACTTACCAAAATGTGAGTGTGTTTTTCAACAGACTTTCAAGCCAGTGAGACACAACTGAAGAGATCTTGGCCAGACCAATTGAAACCAATTGCATAGAACTGAATCTCGCTTCTAAAACCATATTTTAACGTTCCTGCAACAACACTCTTAAATGGCGGGCTATTCCAACGACAACGTTAACCGCATTTTTCCCTGGGTTAATCTAAGAGCCTTATCAACTCTCTTTACAAAATGTGTCAATTTCCTGGATGGAGCTTGTATCTGCAACGAACCTTATATTCCATGTTTCTGGAATAAGTTGTTTGCGCACCCAGAGATGGTAAAGTACCCAAATCTTCATCTTTTGAGTAAGTATCAATGAATTTCGAGTTATGGCCATTAGTGTGCCTTAACCTTGCCGCACACAGGCAACACGACTTTGGACATCGCAACTCAACTAAACCGTCGTGACCTAGTTTTGAATCGTCGTCACGATTTTAGTCGCACGACAGGGCCACGCACACTATACGATTACACGTACACACTGCTGCTATACATATTACGGTACAACAGCACAGAACAGTATACAGTATGCAACAGTACTATACTTTAAGTGTGTAGCTAGCGTACTATAGGCCTATGCAAGCTCACCAGTGATGTCGACTGACTCGGCAATCTCTTCAACGGTTTCTTTTTTTTCAAAAATACTTCTTGGAATAGCTTTTGCTTCAATCGTTATTTACTACAGGTCGTTGATCTCACATTTCTAAGAGTTTGTCTTATCTCTACTTGCCGTACTCAGTCCATACATCCATCTTTTCAACTGGATAATTGCACAAAGTCACGTGAAACATTGTCACCGGAACAAGCATCAGACAACTTTTACCGTATTTATATAACAAGCATATAAATCAGTAATTTTGATTAGTCAGATTTTTCAGTCACTTGCGACTGTCGCCATACAGAGTCGGGAAGAACCAACATGTTCGTTCTTCCCGACTGAAGGCCATGCGACTTAAAACTGGTCCTAAAACTGCCAGTCGCAGTCGAGAACTCACTCACACTACACGACTGTTTGAGATCCGACGATCGAGTTGAGTTGCAACGCGCAAAGTCGTATAGTGTGCGGCTAGCTTTACGTATCTAGAAAATCTGTAAAAAAAATCCGAATAATAACGTTATGGTGGCAGAAAGTCCATGAAATTTCTGTAATTTCACAGATAATCTACGCGAAAGCCAATATTTCTGGAACTGTAATAAAAAATAAACGACTTTTACAAGTGTATTGTGTTGCACAGAAAATTACACTAGTAGTTCACAGTTGTCAACATATTACCCACTATATGGTCAAAACTTAATCCACACTACCTTTAAAACTGAAAACACGGAATTCCTCCGCGTACTAGGGGACATTACCTAATTTTTAAAACACAATTAAACACAACTAAGCGATATCTCAAATATTGAAAGAGTGGATCACCGTCAAGTGACATATCTGGATTTGTTATAATGATTTGTCAGTGGAAAGGAATGAAGTAATCCTTTACAGGTGGTGTATTTGAAAATATAAACCACATCTGGAACACGTTTTCATAATACAAAATGTTATGTTTTTACTAAAATGCTGTTTAAAAGTCATATTTTCTTTATCTGCATTGATCATTATTAACTACTTAACCTATGAACGAATGTGCATTCTCCTACCTGGCACGACGGGACTCTGTCACGGTTCTCAATGTTCGCTGTTCCCAAATTTCAATAATACCGAATCTTGGGAACATCGAACCCAGGGAATAACGAACCTTGTAACCATCATCAAATCACCGAGGTATACGAAAACGGGGAAAATCGAACCTTGGGAACATTGAACCCCGGGAACATCCAGTAGACCCCCTGCAAAACTTACAGTACACTCCAAACTCAGACGTTAAACTTTTGCACATTAAAATATGACAGATGAAGAACGTGTTTTGTTGTTCAAGTCATATTTTGAACTGATGAGTTAACATTCTGAACTCCTGCTCTCCATTTTTGAATGCAGTGGAAACTTAGTTGAACTCAAAGTATGAACACTTCCGTTCAGATTATGCACGCCAGTGTAATAAGACGAATTTGAGTTGAAGACAATGTAGGCAAACGTTTTCCTGGGAGCAGAACTCAAATGTCCTCCTTTTTTATTTTGTCCCTCAAGCTTGTTTTGCCGCCTTGGGAATGGGCATTTCCTACGCTACGGATTGTCATACAGAGTGCTACAGTGGGTTCGTTTTCAACTTTATTCAGTTCTAAATCAGTGTTTAGAGCCTCTGAGACTGGGGAAAATCCTAAAGGAATGATAACAAACTAGAAGGAAAGGAAATTAGGATCCACTCTCAAACCGCTATTTTACAATTGTAGCGTAAGTTTGAACCACGTCACACTCTAATCGAATGAAAATTGAAATGAGATCTAATTAGTGTTAATCCGCTCCAAGGGTAGTGAAAATCACTCCAAGAAAAGTGAAATCCACTCTTTACCGCGTGCTTACAGGTATCACTGTGTTGTGTGGTCCTCGTTAACACACCATCAGGAGTGAAACGTTGCACGTTTTGGAGTGTACTTTCGTTATTTTGGAATAACCTTTTTAACTTTCACCTTTCTAACGGAGAAAATTACTTAAGTCTTGTTATATTTACAGTTAAACCAATAAAGGCTTCATTTAAATTCTTGATTCTTTGTGTTATTTTAACTCCTGGCTACGACTGGAACCAGGACAAATTGGCGAAGGCATTACCGAGTGGTAAAACGTTTTTCCTTGTGAAAGAAATAGTGTTGAGTATCATTCATCAATTTGACAAACTTCCGAATGTATGTTTCGTGCCATTAGTTTAAAATTAAGTACAAAAGATTGATTCCTTAAAGTTTAATAAGGAATGTTTTGACGTTCAGTTTCGTTGGAAGTAGCACAGTGAGGGAATGGCTTTAGCGCGTTGTCACTGTACAGCTTTTATCAAAGCCTTTAATAAAACTTCTTTTGTCACAAAGGACATTAAGTATGATAATGGAGTCTCCGCGTTCTGCATTTTGGAAGAGGCACTCCACCCATTCTACATTATATTTAAGCACAGTTTCAAATTCCAGACCAAGTTCTTCAAACAAAAATTACTGTAAATTCAAAGCATTACATCAGGTTTAGCACCGTGCATGTCAGCATCAACCCTAGCCATAATAAATTAATTGGAGGTTTTGAGTTCGGCTTCTTAACATAACATAACATAACACAACACAACACAACCCAGCACAGCACAGCACAGCGCAGCGCAGCGTAGCACAGCACAACACAACACAACACAGCACAACACAACATAACATAAAAGGTTGAAAGCAAAGGAGGGGCAAGGCCCCAAAAGATGCCCTGAAGTTCAAGCCCTAATCAACAGTCAAACCACCAAAGCTTGACAACAGCCCCAAACAATCAGATTCTACCACATTCAAGGAAAACTTGTCAATGTTTATCTTAAATCAGTGAACTGATGGGGAGTTAAGTACCCAATCTGGCAGACAATTCCACTCGTTGACAACTCTATGGGAGAAACTGAACTTCCTGATGTCAATCCTTGACAAAGGCTTTTCCAGCTTTTTAGAATGCCCACGCAACCGAAAATTACTTGAACCCTTAAATAATTACAAGTCAGAAAGGGATTCCATTCACAAAGAAACGTGAAGAAAGCATGTCCCCCTGATCCTTCTCAACTCCAATGTGGTAGGCCCAGCATGATACGATAAATTTCTCACCTCAGGTGTAAGGCTCTAAACCTGAGCTGCATAGTCAAGATGGGGTCTTACCAACTGCTTTTACAAATTAAGTGCAATATCCTTACTGAAATTGATGAAATTCCTCTTGATCAATCCAAGCACTCTATTAGCCTTTGCAGCAGTGGCTGCACACTGCCTTGATGATTTTAAATCCCCAGTAATTACAACACCCAGATCTTTCTCGAAGGTGACATTACTTAAAACACTACCATTCATGTTATAATCATAGCTTAACCTTTTAGGACCAAAATGAAGGACATTTCACTTATCCGCATCAAAAGACATTTGCCAGGTCTGAGACCAAGAAAATAACCTATCCAGATCTTTCTTCAGCAGTAAGGCATCATCCAAAATGCTAATCTTTCTATAAAGCTTAGAATCATTTGCAAACTTATTTATACGAGATATAAGAGAACTATCAATATCATTGATGAAAATTAAGAAAGGAAGTGGGCCAAGGACAGAACCCTGTGGTAATTCACTTGTGACTTCTTTCCAAGAGAAGTTACCATTGACAGCAACTCTCTGAGATCTACCATGAAGCCACGAATTTATCCAGTCAGCACCATTGCCCTGAACCCCTAACTTGTGCAGTTTTACCATAAGCCTACCAAATTGAACTTTATCAAAGGCCTTTGAAAAGTCAAGGTCAATGACTTCAAAGCCATATCCAGAATCAAGAGATGAAGAGACATCTTCAAGAAAGCTCAGTAAGTGAGTAACACAAGATCTGCTTGGCAGGAAACTATACTGTGACAGAATAAGTAACCCATTAGGTAAAAGATACTCAAGTAAACTATCCTTAATTAAAGATACCATAACTTTGCACAAAAGACTTGTAAAACTGATGTAAAACAAAGGGCCTTACTAGCCTTCAAACTCTTTAACCTTTTAAAAACCTGTTCCTCTGAAAAATGACATAACTGATTAAAGAAGAGACATCAGAACCCCTACCAGTCCCCAACAGAAATGACTCCTCAGTGAAAACAGGTACAAAATGGTCATTTAACAAGTTAGCCATATTCTGATGGTCACTAACCAAAGTATCATCACCTTTGAGAGGCCCCACACCCTCCTTGAGTTTCTGCTTAGACTACAAAGGCATGAGAAGTTTTAGGGTTTATCTTAACCTCCTTGGCCAACTGCTTTTCAAACCTAGATTTAGTTCCATTTACCAACCTTTTAACTAAGAGTTCATGTTTCTTGTAGGCTGCTAACTTATCTGGGTTTTTACTGGCCCTTTAGCGACGCCAACACTTACGTTTTTTCCTAGTTGCCCTAAAAACTTCTTCAGATATCCAAAAGGGCTTATTTTTAAAGACAGCTTTAAATGGGATACACAACTTCTTTGAGTCAGAAACAACATCCTGAAAAACACTCCACGCCTCAGCAGGGCCTAAGTGAGACCCCTTACTCCAAATCCAGATATGGGCCAGATATGAAACTCCATATATGGGCCAGATATGGATTTGGATTTCATATCTGGCCCATATCTGTTGCAGATATGGGATTTATATTTGGGCCAGATAAAAAATTGGGCAGATATAACCTTGATATATGCCAGAACCAGATCTAATCCATATATGGGCCAGATAAAATTTTATCTGGATCAGGTCTTTATCTGGAACAGATATGAACCATATAACGCAATACCATATATGGTTTATATGAAGCTATTCCATACTGATCCCATATAAAGCAGTGCCATATCTGGTTTATATAAATATTTAATGTATTGATCCCATGTTAAGGAGACAAGTATGGTGCATTTATGTCCCATATCAGGACCACATATGACTGGACCAAAATTTATTAGTGCACTACCTTTGTGTAAAGCGTATCAGAAGCCTTCTGAGCCTTTTTTCTAAAATTCCCCTCGATTCTCTGGCGAAGGGCCAAGGGGCGAAAATTAAACATTTACTCCCGGAAGAGTTCTGCTCCCTTAAGGAGCTAAACGTCCCCAATGGACAAGTACGCCCTCTAAAGGGCAAACATGTGTGGTCCTGCTCTAGACTGGCTGAAGAGAACAGAAGCCACACCCTGGATGCAGTTTAACGTCATGCCTTCTGAGCCAGCACAATGTTAAGGGCTATCTGAACATCTACAGTATAACAAAGTTGAATGCCCATTGTATAACATTGACCTAAGTATTTGAAGCTGTTAAATTACTTAATAGTGAAGAAAAAATGTTTTGAAATTCCTACTTTTAAATGTTTACACCGCATTTTTGGTTTAAATTATCATATTGGGCAATACCCCAACATAAATTTTGTTGAAGGTTTCATGATTTTTCACATATTACTTCCTTAATTACAATAAAAAGAAAATCAGGGCCCTAAATTCCTGACCACGCCCACATTGGAAAGTCATTTGCATATGTTAGTATAATATGGCTGAATATGGTTTGAATGTTCTCATTTTGGTTTGCTGATACTTGTTCAGCTTCCAGAGAAGGTCTTTATGTAGGACAGGTACACAAATTAAACCAAAAAGTATTAATATGGCTATGTAAAAGTTTATATGTAGTTCTGTCATGGTATTTTCATCAGTTATATCTGGCTTGATATGGCCATATCAAACTTTTTTGCATACCTGGGAAGGCATTTCATCAAGTTATATCTGGCTTGATATGGCCATATCAAACTTTATTTGCATATCTGGGAAGGTATTTTATCAATTTATATCTGCCTTGATATGGCCACATGAAACTTTATTTGCATATCTGGGAAGGCATTTCATCAATTTATATCTGGCTTGATATGGCCATATCAAACTTTATTTGCATATCTGGGAAGGCATTTCATCAATTTATATCTGGCTTGATATGGCCACATCAAACTTTATTTGTATATCTGGGAAGGTATTTCATCAAGTTATATCTGGCTTGATATGGCCATATAAAACTTTATTTGCATATCTGGACCTTTCTTGAATCAAGTTTTATCTGGCTTGATATGACCATATAAAACTTGATATATTATATCAAGGCATCTAAATCTGGCGGTATATCTGGCGTGATATGGCCATATAAAGGCTTTATTTAGCCAGATATATCCAGATATCAATCCATATCTGGATTTGGAGTAAGAGACAAACGGCCGCCCAATCTATGGTTAAAAGCTCTTTAGCACGAGTAAAGTTAGCCTTGCTGAAAACTAGAATTGTTTTGTCACTATCATTATTACCACCATTAGCTACATTTCTAACCATGTTCTCATCAGTACTTAAAACCAAACCAAGGCAATTTTCCTCACGAGTGTGAAACAGAAAATGCTACAGTGGGTAAAGAAAGCATCAGTCACAGCCTCTAGAATATCCCTCACATATAACCCACTAGTTACACTTGTCGACTCATTCCGAAGGATTTATAAGGGAACCTTCTACCATTGTTGGTGCTCGGCGTAATCAATGGAGTAGAAAAGTCAGGACGTCACAACTGGAAAAAAGACCCGACCGACTTAAACCCGTTGTTGGTAAGAAATTTTATCTTATGTTTTTTAAAGACAATGTGAGGTGATAAGTGAAATGTAGACTAAATATTACTGTATCTACCTGAAGCAATACTTAAAGATTCCCATAACTTTCAGAACTCCCGAACTTTCACGTCATATTACTGTTTCCCTAAGGTATCATTCAAACATACTTTTTTGATCAGATATCCTCACCGTTCTGCCGAATCCAATAGGAATCAGTGCATGTCTGTTAGATACTACATTGGAAGGGCAGAGGGCTTCGACATGTAACGGATTTTCTAACGGAAATCCACTTCTGGACACAGATCGACTAACAGAAAATCCTGTCTCTGAAGTATATCGTTACGTAAAGGCAGATTTCGTTCCAAATCCAGCGGTGATTGATGCAGATGATCTCCAGACTTACCCTGAGCAAATATTGAAGAAGTATTGTGAGGCCGTCAATATTCCCTTCAAAGAAACCTACGTCAACTGGGAAGAAAGTTATAAGAGCTTGAAGTCTTATTACGGTTTCATAGAACAGATGGTTCTAGGAACACAGGTAACTCATGTTTTTTTGATAAAGCATTTGCGCCGACTTGCTTCAATGCTAATTCGAAGCATATTGGGAATCGAATTTCGATCACTTATTCTTAGCTCTGTTAGACCTCATCCCATGTACCTGAATTGTCCTATCTCATCCCCCGTCGGGGAAGGGCGGCATTTTTTGCGGAATGCCTAAAATGAAGAACGTAAAGGGCTGAAGTTACTGGATGGATGATCGTGAACTTGTTTTTTCTTTATGATTTTTTTTTTCGTTTGAAACCCTATTTTTAATGTATCGAAGTTAAGCCCAGAACACACTACAGCGATATCGGATCGGATTACTATCCGATTTCTGTCAGTTTTAGCTAAAATCTCCTCCATCCGTTTTCGGAAAGAACCAAAAATTTGCCATCCTGTGTAAATATACGATCGGTATGACAGGAATACGGAAGTCAAATATATACTACTTATTCTGTGACGTCACATTGTCAAATAGCTTTTATCGAACTACGCGTATCCAATAAAAGTTGTCTGTGGATGTGGCGTCACGGAATAATTGGTATAAGTTACTTAGAATTCCCCAGTCTACACTGGTTGCCAATTTTTTTTGTTTCTTTCTGACCAAAGATGAAGGAGATATTAGTTAACCCTCACAAAGATTCCCGGTAGAGTAAAAAATAAACAGTATGTTTTTGCATAGTTTCCCCCGAAAAGAGACAAGTCCATTACATCTAATTGTAGGAGTACCGTACCTTTTATCTGGTAGTTTTCTGATCAATAACCAAGTTCTTTTTTTTTCTATTTCCAAGGAAAGCCCAAAATAAAAACTGCTCAAGTCTGGGGAATGCCATTTTAGGGTGTCTGTGGTGTTAGTTTTTATTTTAACAATTTTCTTTACGTTCCGCGCCAACTGATGGGTGGCGCTCCGCTTAGATAGTGTTTTGGTCGAAAAAATTACTTAACAGAACAATGCATGCTTGCATACTATTCTTCGTTTTGGGGCAGTATATTACAAAGTGAAAACTTTATTGCAAAAGAAAGCTCAAAATAATGACTATATCGGTACTTCGCTTCTAGTTACCAGCCCGGCCGCGGAAAAGCCCTTTTCTGTTTTCTGGAGGTTCTTAATTTTTCAGAAATATCTGTGCCCTCCACTTGTAGTTTTTCGGGCAATATTATACTTTTCGGACAAAAGAAAAACAAAACAATTCTGCCCCCTTCCAAACTGAACCACTCCCGTCGGCCTATCTCAGAACTCCAAATATATGGGAAGCCAAACTTTTTCCACGGGAACATTATCCAATATGGTCGGAGGGCATAAATCTACCTAAACGATATTCAGTAACCCCAACAAAGCTGTACAAAAATACAGATTACCCCCTACTTGATTTTTCTTATAAGGTCAAATTCTTCCATAAATATACCAAAATCTGTCATAATATAAGTTTCAGATTGTTAAAAGTGGCAAAATTTTCCAATTTTGATGGATACTCAGTACAACAAATAACCAGACAAATCTGTTAATCACCCCCGGCCGAAATTCTACCTAATTTTGCTCTTGAAAGGCATATCACTTAATAAGGAACACAGATTTTTTATTATAACCTTACCAAAAACCAAATTTTCTTATATTAAATTCCAAAATTTCTGAAATAAAATAACTCTTAATTTTCAATTCTTGGTTCAAAAAAGGATAAAAAAAAACTTTTCGGGCAAACTTTAACTCTCGTCTTGAGACCTTATTACGTAGAACAAGAACGATTAAATGCATAACCTCAACAGAATTTCAGCCGTGGCGTGTAAACCTTTTTTTTTTTAAATTTGTTCATATCAAGGATAGATACTTCAATAAATACCCCCAATTTTTAATTGTCATTACAAAAGCCAAATTTCTTTCATTAAATAAACTCCGGGTTTTAAGTGTTTGTTAAAAAAAAGGCCCAAAATTTCGGCGCGCTACGCGCGCTACAAATTCTGTCAAGTTACGTGCCGCCGGGACTAACCCATCGCCTTTGTCGGGGCCTTGAACTGCTGCACCCCCCTGTCGGGGATTTTGGTACCCCTGTCGGGCAAACCCTGGGGCCACCCCTGGTGTAAGCTAGTGTTTCCCGTTGGTAACAGGCAGTCTCGTAGCCACGGGGTGGTTTTGGGGGGGTTGAAAACCCATGGACAAGACCTTGAAATGCAAAAAAAAAAAAAAAAAAAACCCTTTGTTATCTTTTTCCTTAGACTTTTCCCCCATGTCATACTCCGAAAATCCCCATTACACAATTCTTGCTACGCTACTGGTAACAAGGGACTTAAACCAACCATGTTTACTCACTTTGGTTTAAATCTTCCCTTCAGACTGATTGCATGGTAAAGTGGTTAGTGCATCAGACTTGCAGTCGGAAGGTAGGGAGAGCAAGTCCTTGCCAGGTCAAACCTTAGACTTTAAAAACGGAACCATTGTGCTGGCTGCCACTGTCTTGGTGTTTAACATAAGCAAAGGAGCAAGGAAATCAAGCTGGTGAACCACAAACAACATAACCAGAAACAACATAAATACCAAATGATGTGCACTTTTGGGCACTTTAGATCTTCTTAATACTACTGAATTTTAGTTTGCTACAGTACACATTTTCAAATTACCCCACTTGATCATTTGCATAATGATGTAGATAAACTGTTCCAAAAATTTACCTATGCCTCTTACATTACCCATGCCATCCAATACTCTTTAACCCTATCCACTAATAACGGGCTTGCAATCACTTTCAAAAAATTGCAAACTAAGAAATCATATTTTATACACAATGCACGATCATATTGAAAACCGCCATTTTCGGATTGTGACTCTTTAAAATAAGTTTGATCTAATTTAAAGGAAAGTTTAGTCATAAATGATTTGAAGCAGGTTGAGAGGCAAAAGGTTTCCCCCTTAATGGAAGAACTATGAAAATTAACTAGTTATTATTTCGAACGTACTACACACAGGTGACAAAGACGGGATAAACATGCATCATAACGGTAATGGATTCAATTTATTGTCATTTTTTTCAGTTACAAAAAAATTCAGTGAAATGTTAGAAAAAAAAAACACAAACGCAATTTAGGCAATGATCTTTCACAATTGATGACTTCATGGCATCAATATAAAATTCTCCAGAGTATAAACATGGATAAAAAAGGAGTTATAGAAAATAAAAACATGAAGAATATTTGGAAAGCTTTAATGAATTTCTATGTGATATTTTTGGAACAGGAATCTACGAGGTCTTCCACGCGAAAGCCCTCATAAGGTAGCTATCCAGCATGAGTTCCCTAACTTACGAAAAAATAACTCTTTTTGCTATTTAGGCTTCATTTGAAAAGTTCAATGCACCAGCGTAAATTGTGGTGCTTAAGTCTACGCAGGGCCCTTCATGCATTTTAATTTTAAGTCCTTTATATAAAGGACTCTATGAGACAAACCGAATTAATAATAAAGTAACATAAATAATATTCTTATACTTCGCCATGAAGTCTTTCACAGGAAAGACTTTATATGATAAGAAGGACCGAGTCTTTATGTAACAAGGAGGGCCGACCGAAAGTGATTGTTGGTAAACCTCAAATGGAATATATGAAGGGTTTCACAGGAAAGCCCTCATAAGCATGACCGGCAGACAACGTTGGGTTCGTAAAGGGTGAAGAGAACAATGTCATTAGAGTAACACGGCTGAAAGGAGAGCATAACTCTAAGACAGGTGCAAAAACGATGTGAGCATATGACACTACTATGGAGTCGTTAAAAGTGACACATGTCAAGTACCTTATGAAAAGCTTAACTTGAAAAATGGTATCTTAATAACCAAACCTATGGTAAGCCTCGAGGTCGTGCACAGGAAAGACTTCATAGGCAGGGCAGCCAATAACAGTGTCAATTAAACCCACACGAAACTTATGAAGTGTTTCACGGGAAAGCCCTAGTAAACCTTGCCGCAGGACAAAGTATAGTTTACTGAATCACGACCACAAGGAATAAAAATAGGCAAATTGTTTAACTTAATACAACCAATATACCTGAAGGGGTTATTAATAGTTTAATTTTTTGTAATTTTAGAAGAAATGTCACCGAAATTGGGAAATTGGGATTATTTTGGGGTCAAAAAAGCCTATTTCCTGCTCAAAATTTCTTTTTAATTGACGAAAAAATGGTAAGATATATTCATTACCCTTCTAATTATAAAAAATGGCATTAAACTACATATATTTTTTCTTAACACTTCAAAATTTTGCAAGTTTGATATGTCCCCTCGAAAAATATTGGGGGGACATGTCCCCCCTCCATGATTGAGCGTCTGCATATCCTTAAACTTCCCACGTGCAAGTTCCTTTCCCTGAATAAAAACAAATGTAGGCCTATTTGGTAAAATTTAAATATCACAAGGAAAATGCACTCCCCATGGGCCATTGAGGGAAGCTGAGGTGCAAAACGATGCTATTCTTTTCACTTTTTGAAGTATGTACATGGACAATGTATGATTCTCCATAGAAAAAATCATTTCCAAAATTTTTAGTAATTACCTGCCGCCCGCCCTTCTCGTCCCATATTCGACACTGCTTACTGTAACATGTAAAGATAAACCACAAATATATTTAGGTGTTTGAGTCCAACTCTTCATACTTGGCTTTTAGTTCTCGAACAGTTTCTTGCCGTAATCTTCTTCCATGGGTCATTTTTAAGTCCCACAATATCAATGAGGATATTGGCACAACTGATTTGTATGGCACACTTCTTGTATTATTTCTGCCATCCTTAACCAACCATAAATGCCATACCCCTTTCCACGACCCTTTCAACCAATTAAGAGTTACATTTTCGTCCTCAACGGCTAGTACCTCCGCAGTGAATGGTCTACCATCAGTCTCTACACAACGAATGGCTGCTAGCATTCCTGGCTGAACAGATGCGAAGCTGTCCACTTCTGTAATCCCATAGATTGTTGATTTTCCTTGGTTGATAATGTATACCTAAAATAAAAATCAAAGATACCTGACATATTCAATCAGATCTTTGTTCCTCTTCAGTTGCCCTAACTAAAGCGTAAATTTATGCAACATTGTTATGAAGTTTATTTCTTATAAGTTTCGATATGCACAAGCTTCACAGTAACAATTATGTGCCCATACACATCTGCATGACCACACAACTATGTACCAGTGTACCGACTGCTGCGTGGCCCGCAATGGCGTCGTGCCCACTGGGGCGGGGGGGTTGTCAAGAGTGTCATAAAATTTTATAAAAAAAAAAATGCATTTAAAAATCCTTCAAATGACCAGTTAATATCAGAAACTGTTTTTGAAAAACAGCTCAATGGAGTTGTTTTATAAGGGGGGGGGGGTAACCTATGTGAACAAAAATGGTGAGATAGTTGCATTTTCGACTAAAAAAAGCAGAATCAGTACGGATTTACTTATGTGAATAGCTGCTAATATAGCGTAAATACCGAACTATATTCGCAAAGTAGCAAGTTAGCCCACGCGTGCAATCTATTGGCTGCTTACGGTCGGTAGTTTGAAGTTCTCGTCTCATGTTCTACCAACGTTGGTCTATTATAGAGGACTCTCAAGCGGCAGTGTCAGTTTGTGACTATAACATAGCCTCCTGACAACACATGTGACAACGGCTAAGCTACGGTATTGAACAGACGTATCCGCCTTGTTCTACGCCAAGCAGGTGTCGAACACCTGCTTTGACCACGTGGCTATTAAGGGGTTGCACACACGCTTGCGAGTGCAGTCTTTATCAGTAGTACACGACCGGCGAACAAGCATTTGATCTATGTTATGGAGCCTGCGTAGCGCCTCTATATTTGTTCAGACCCTTTACGATGTACCGTCCTTTAAACAGCTGAACAAAAACTTCGTTCGCTCCGCGAGCTGGTTTAACGGTAGAGTAAATAATTGTGAACAGGCCGGATTATCAAACTTTCTTTACTCTTTATTTAACAGATAACAATGGAGACAGACAACAGGTGCGAAAGTGTTTCTCCTCGGCAAAAACGCCTAGTTAGCCAATTCGTCGTTTCTATGGTTTTGTGTAATAAAAAACCCCCACCACTATTTACCAGCGAACAATCTTGTTTAGGTTAGCTTAGAGGAGGTTTTTAATACGGCTCAACTTGTGTCTCTGATATTAAAAATTTTGGTTGTTTTCTGGACTGCTGTGTAGCACTCACTGTATTAAATGGAAAGAAAAATTCAGATAATATGGCCGCCCTTATTGTTGAGATAGAAGTTAAATAAGTGCCAGTCAGCCCAATGGGCCATCGCAAAATTTCCAGTCTGCCACAATGAGGGCAACGACCGTAGTGTACGTAGGCCCGTAATTTGCCTAACTGAAACCGAGAAGCCAAGAATTCACTCAAAATGCCAGTAGAACCGATATGAGTAGGCTAACCTTTAGGCCTACCTAGGCCTGTATCATGTTCATGTGTTCAAACTATTGAGTAAAAACAGGAGGTCTTCATAATTGATACCGTTTTCTTGGTTGCCAATTTCAGAATCAATTTTTTAAATGCCCCAAAACAGAGCCTTGATGTCCTTTTGGCATGAGCTTTTATGACTAAATGGCCATATATAGATATAAAAATCGCAACCTTTCTGATGTGGCGTATTAGCTGACGTAAATGTATGGCACTCGTATTCAACCACAGTAACTAAATGTCTGTAAGATCTGATCACCACTTTGTTGTGTGTGGTACGGACGAGAATTTAAATGAAACATCTCACTTACCCGAGATATTACGTACTCTGGCAGGTTTTGTTTCCCGTGAAATGTTCGTACGAAATCACATTCTTGTTTCCTCTGGCCATTTCAGTCACCATTCTGCTATACAAATGTCTTTTCGTCCATGTGTGTGGAATATGGGATGTGTCCTTGTGTGCTTATCGCCCATCCTTTTAAAAAGCACACTCATCCCGCAAGGGCGCCTGTTGTTTTTTCCCGTTTTTAAACTTTAAACTTGTGTCCATGAATCACCTGGGTTTTATTCGCGAAACACAGTGTTCGTATCGCCAGGTGCCTATATTGAATGTGATACACCAGCTTCTCGGGCAAATCTTTTTCTCTCTGATCGATAGATTAGGTTGATACACAAATCGACTTCCTCTTTCACCTGGTCTCTACAATAGAGTAGCTCATGAGGAGACAACGATTGGAGGCATTCTTTGGAACAGCACTTCATCTGAATTATTTCACACAAATCTTTTACCACAGTTCGTTTTCTCGGCTGGAGTCGGGTCACAGTCGTATGAGCTGGCCATGGGGTTTCATGATTTGTAACGTGTGAACAGTCGTCGGGTTCTGGATCCGAGTCTGATAAAGAAGACAGATAGCGATGCAATGATTGTTCTTCATCTACATTTTCCTCGTCATCGTCTTTGTCCGATTCCGATAGAGAAAGCCGAAAACTTAAGTGACTCCAACTATCATTTAAGTCTATGTCTGCTTCAGCTTTTTCGATATCATAGTTTTCGTTCCTACGTACACTGCTGGTTATCAATATTTGAAGTGAAGCTCTTCTATAACTTCTTCAAACTCGTCTAATTCATGCATGCGAAGTCCAATGCATTCCCCATTTGCTTCTTCTGGCAACTTCTCTTGTACACCTTAATCACTGTATATTGACTGGAATGATTAGTTGAGTTGATCGTTGGTATTTTCTGAAAAGACCTTGCTCACAACAGTACGGAAACTATTATCCATCTTTTCACATGCATACATAAACTGCATGAATCGTAACGACCTCCTGCTGACACTGCGATGTCCCTCGCAATAAAATCAAGTACTATCACCGAGCGATTACTTCCATGATAAAATACCTTCTTAATACACTGCCAGACCGAGTTGGATTACATCACCGCCCGCAACAAAGTGACATGTCTTTTTGCACCTTGTGATAATGATTAGCTTATTTGGAGTACGGTTACACGTTAACTCAAAAGTCTTTGTGTTGACTTGTTTGAAAATATTTTTCCGGACTCAGATTTGAGTCATGTTTTTTATTTATTAGCGCAGCATGGTCTTCAAGGGCAAATGTCTGGCAGAAATGCGGGACTACACAATAGGTACATAAAATCTAGCGATAGGGGGAAGTGCACGCTGCAATTAAATGTAAAGAGCAGTTGCCCAAACTTATTTGTAGAAAAAGCTAAATAGCACAATTTTCGTCTTATTTCTCTTCAAAGTATCTTTAATTACATTTTATGACTTTACTATTGCATATTCAAGGTAAACCAAGCAGTTATTTCTAGTAAATTTCACATTTGAAGAGAAAAAACATTGTCACGTGACTCCCAATAACCAATCATGAAACTATACAGTCTACTACACTACTTCAATTTGGGATGACTGCTCCTGCCCTTTAAAACTATATATGATTTGGGGTAAGAAATGAATTCCATTGCTGGAAGTGGTGGCACTTACATGGGGGCATGAAGGGCACTTGCCACCTCAGATTTTCCTTTTTTCTCCACAGACGTTCCTTTTCGCCTAGGATGGTTCAACCCTTCCCAGTCAGATCCAGAACAAATATAAATATCATGAGACTTTAATTTTCCACGCGGAGATACCGGTATGCCAAAACCTCGGACCTTCCAGGGTCTTTGCCCCTTGGACCCCACCGGGTGTTTGGTCCCATGGAACCCACTTGGGTCCGTAGTCACATCCGTTAAAGCAGAATATATCCATCCCGAGACTTTTTAATGATACACTCTAAAAAAGTTGGTTAAAAAACTAACCAACACTGGTCACGTATGTCAAATACCCGAAATTGGTTAAAGTTTACCCAATAGTTGTTGATTAATTGGTTTTCCAAGAGGGTTTTTTACCACTTAATTGGGTAACCAGCCTGTGGGGTAACCAAATAAACAACACATATTGGGGAAAACTTTACCCAATTTCAGGTATTTGACATACGTGACCAGTGTTGGTGAATTTTTTTAACTAACTTTTTAAGAGTGTATGCTATATTCTTCAGTAGAGCAATTCGGTAGGCTTCGTCGTAAGGACCACAGAAGATTTGTCCCAGGAGCTTTCCAGGGCCCTAAGGCGGGTCCCTGTACCCCAACTGCAATCGTCCACGATTCGCGATCGGTTTCGCGCTGAACGCGAATTGTGTTGCCCTTCTCAACATTTTGTTGTGCCCTAAGTGTGTCCCCATTACTTCCGTGCTTCCGAAATCCTGGTATCTCCGTCCACTGACTGCCAGTGCTAAATTTAACACTTCAGCCATATTATATTAATCATTTATACCCTTTTCGTCAGGTCTTAGCATACTTCGAACAATAAAGATACGTCCTCATTGCTCACATTACTGGTTAATTGGTTTCCTGCCACAAAAAACAAAACAGAAAAAAAAACAAAAAACAAAAAAAAAAACAAAAAAAACCAAAAGAAAACAAAAAAAGAACATTAAAACGCAAGTGGTAATATTTCACATAACGTTGGAATTAAAATAATAACAATAATAGTAACAAAAGTAGGCCTAATTCAAAAAGTAAACAACACCGGCATAATCCACCTCTCGTAATTGTCAGTGAAGAAAAGATCAACAAATTGTTTTAAAGCAGTGGTGGCGGCGGAGGCAACTGAATATTTGGGAGTGGGGGTGGGGATGGGAGAATCAAAACTTGAAGAAGCATTTGAAAATGCGGGAAATAATGTAATGTTTGTCCTTTAAGAGGGGTCTAGGAGGATCTTTATTAGGGCATTGAATTAAACACTTTAATAAACAATCTTTTGACCCCACTCAAGAAACACGCACCGAAATTATTTGATACTCTAAAGACATTTAGTAGGAATTAAACACGTTATACTTAGGATATTGGAAAAAAAAACTATGACCAACAGATATTTAACGGAAAGTAATCCCAAAATTAGGTGCAAAGTTTCACACAGGTGTGTGCGAAGCGTGTCAAAGGAAACTTTAACCGGCGAAGTGGCACAAGACCGTGGGACTGATGCTGGGAACTGAGGTTCCTCCCATAAAGAATTTTTCTTAAATTTGATGGCTTTTGCCGTCATTTTGGACCATTTCTTTAAAAAAATCAAGGCCCTCTTAGATAGGTGTCTTTTGAATTGTTTGTTATAACTGTTGCAAATAGTAACTGTTTGTCTCTCGAATTAATTGAGAGAAAACGAAGCAGTTATTCCGAAGCGTGCATGAGCTCTTATGTGCCTCAATGGTTTAGAGAAAAAACGTCAGTTAAGTTTAATGCAAATGGTGGTACAGTATTTTTGCGGGGAACGTACATGATCAGTGGGAGAGGGAAAGGGGAGTCTGTAAATATTCGTTAACTTAAATTATTACACGCGCTGACAGGCTGACGATACTGTGGAATCCCCATCCTGTTGCATGGTTTCCTTCAAGGCAGTGGCGTAGCCAGCCTGGGGAATTTTTCATAGGGGCGATGGAAGGGCGGTCAAATTTTATGGGGGCTAACACAAATTTTGGCCAAATTGTTCCTTTGATTGCACAGTACATGCGATGCTGCTCATATGGGCATGACTGTCAACTTTTAGAGACTGGTGAGAGGGAGATTTGCTTGGACTCGCAGTACTGACGCGGATCGCCCGCGCAAGGTGATTTTTGCCGAAAACGCCCTAGATTGCAGGGGTGTATCACAGCATTCCATGTGCATGTTCCCAATCACCCCGAAATATTAGTCGTACCGATTGGTGACAAAGACATGTGATTGATAACCTGTCAACCAGAAAGCAGGCGCGACTTATTGCATGAACGAAAGGGAAAGGGGCGAATGACGAGTTATGTGGACGCATTTTGGGGTTACATTTCGTTTGGTAGCATATCCTCAATATCAAATGAAAAAAGCGACATCGTTAGCCATGGCCCTCTCCGAAGAGGAAACTGCCACTCCGAGTTGCAGCTCCGTTCTCAAAACAGGGTGAAAGCTTGCTTCAAATGCCATATTTAAGTGTTGCTTATTCACATGTCGTGTATCGACTGCCGTACCCCATGTTCTGAAATGTTGTGTGCGGACAAGTCGCTTGATTGTTCTCCAGCAACTCACTGTAGATACTTAGCGAAGATTATACTACGGATGCCTTTACAGACGTTTCAATAAAGAGCTTATCCAGTGGCGTGCGCAAGAATGTGAGTTCCCTCCATTGACATGGAGGAACTTGAAGTCTAATTGGCCGGACGCAAAATCCTTCATCCTGATGACAAGGGACGGAAACTAGACAAGGGGAGGGGTGCGAAGTCTATAGACAGGCATCCAGTGCTCCCCGCCACAGTGGATTGTTGCGGAGAAGAAGAGAATTTTGGAATAAATTACATAGTAGTTCACTGGAAAAGGCGCTTCACAGGCCTATTTACCCCATATAAACATGGGAAACAGTAGCAATATTATTGAAAACATGATGTTACTTTAAAATACCAAAAATGTGTTTAAGGCAGGCCAGGTTCTATGGGGGTGGACTGGGGGCTCCAGCTCACAAAATTTTGCAAAATTGTGTGTAAGTTAGTAGTCGGGTAGTGGTGAAGACAATCATGTACTCAGAAAATACTCTTTATGCCGTTTAAGCCCCCTAAAATTTGTCCCTCAAACCGCTTCTTGTTAAAAGGTGGGAGGTGGGCGGCTTCCCCGTTCTCCCCACTTGGCTTTACGCCTACCTATTACCGAAATAACCAATATAAAGGAATCATTATATGAGTAGATGATTTACCGTTTCTTCTGAAACTGTTATTTGTTTTAGTGGCGAACCTTTGAAAGTGAAGATATCTTCTAACTGGGGCACAAATATGGTTGTTCGCTGCCATACAGCCATAACAAGGGTCTAAGAGAGGGTGTTCTCATCCTCCTTTGGCAATTTTTTGATATTGAGCGCGACCTGAGATGCAAAATGATACGATATTTGAAACATTTTGGACCTTATTAAAACATGCGACACGGTCAGTTGGGGAGGGAGAACGGGCGTATATTTTTCGGTCAGACTCGGTCAGAATGCATCTGACTTCGCCATGACTTACTGATTTTACCTGACTACTTACAATGATGGGGCATACCCCCCGGCTGGTCCTTATTGCTCACATTACTGATTTTTATCGGTTTCCTGCTACAAAGGGTTAAAATGCAAGCGGTAATATTTCACATAACTAAGAAAAGAAGGCAATAACAAGTAATTAGAAAAACACACACACACACACACACACACACACACATAGTCTAATTCGAGTTGCTGTCGGTGAATAAAAGATCACCAACAAATTATTTTAAAGCAGTCGCGGCGCGAAGGCAACCGAATATTTCGGGTTGGGGGTGGGGCGGTTGAATCAAAATTTGAAGAGGTATTTGAAAATGCGGGGAATAAAATGATCTATGTCCTATAGAAGGGTCTCGGAGAGGTGTTCAATTTATTTAATGCCATTTAACAAAACACTTTTCTAAACACCCTTTTGCCTCCACTAAACACGTAATAACTTTATACTCTAATTACATTTAGTAGGAATCAAACACAAAATATTTAGGATATTAGAGGGGTGTGTCTTAATTTGAAAGTAATTTTTTGTGGTCGTTCACATGATACTTTTTATTTGCATCATAGAAAACACATTTCCGGTGGCGTCACGGTAGTAGCCTGGGGAAAGTGTCTCCCCCACGGAAAAAGCCGAGGGGGCCAACCGGTAAGAAACAGTGTATACAGGAGAAAAGGGGGAAGTGAACGAGGAGAGAAAAAGGGAAATGAGAGAGAAGTTAAAAGAAAAAGGAAAGTTATACTGCAGAAATGAAAAAATCCTCCCAACACACAAACGAATACAAGTAGGTCTTTTGGTGAGGTTTACATTATATTAGACCGGTCAATCCAGGCTGGGAAACAGAATTGAGTTATTGTAAATGTCAGGACATAGCTTGCCGTCAAAGAAGTCTGAATCAAATATCTCCTGCTAAGCTTTTGACACAGTTTGTTCCCGTGCAACACCCTTTCAAGTTAGTCAAATAAGATTCGAATCAGTTCGAACCATACTCGAATCAATAGAGGACACGTTTAGTGAAATGACAGTTCGTCTATGTGATTAATTTGAAGTGAAAAAACTCATGTAGGCCTAACTGTCCACGGGAGGGGTATATATTACACACGAGGAATTGAAGGGAATAAAGGCAGTCATTCGTCACCCTAAACTACAGTTTCAGTATACATATATCAAAACTCTCAATTGGTACAGCTCTTTGATTGGCATCACATTCAAACAATGGATCATAGCTAAATTACCCAGCATGGGCACTGAGAGTGTCTTGATTACACATTATGGACTTGTATGGCTACTGGGACAATCCATAAAGCAATAAACAAGGATTGTGTCTGGATAAAGATGAGTTTTAGATAAATATGGGAGGGGCTAGAAGTAAGTAGGTTGGGAGAATTGGAACTGTTTGGGATGATGAAAATATGCCTTTAAGTACAACAAAGTGGCCGTCACTATCGCTAACCAGCCAAGAATACTTTCATGCCTAGATACATACTTACTTATTACACATCTCCAGGCATGCATCCACAACGCTGTATGGTTTCATATCTATCCTACTGTTGAAAAAAAAACATCACTACGCGTGTTTTCGTATCATGCATTTTTTGTCCCCTTCTCTGGCCAAGTGTCCCCAAGCTCTCTGAAAGGACCGACGATGATCTTACTAATTTGGAGCTCCACCCTTTTTCGGCTAATATGAAAAGGGCCCTACCCCCTCTCTAATTTCCAGTATTCCTCTTTTGAGAGGTCTCAAAACTAGTCCTTTATTGACGTGTTGTGTGCGTCCAGTCACAGATAAGAACCGTTGTATAAAACAATCTCACGAAAAGGACTCTATAGGGAACGAACGGTACGTTTTTGCTCAGTACCATTAATATCCTCAGGGGTCACCTATATTCAACTGTAGTGAAAGGGGACCACTCTTTGTCTAATTTTATTTCAATTTCACTATTGAGATGAAGTAAAAGTTCATTTTTTCAGCGCGCCCCGCGCGCCCTTTACAGCTAACAGCTCTGTGAAAGTCACTTGAAAAAGACTATACAAACCACAGTATGTTTGTGTTTCAGTAAGAATGTCTTTAGGGGGCACCGCTATTCAGCTAAGGTTAAAAGTGACCCATCCTTTCTCTAATTTTCATTCAGTTTCATTATTGAGATTTTTTAAACGTAATTTTTTTTAGGCGCGCTTCGCGCGCCCTATCATAGACAAGGGTTGAATTCACATCATATGAAAAGTCCCTACTTTTCTGAAAAGAAGATCTGGGGCACCAAGGAGGGACCCCCTGGAGAACCTTAATTTAATGTAATCCATTCTTCCTCCCCGCACCCTCTGCATTATCGATTCCGGCCGACTTTAATCATATGGAGTAAGGATATAATTGAAGAAAGTCAAATTGTGATATTTGTGTTCTATAAAGTGCCCATCTTATGTAATTTAAAGCTGAAGCTAAAATGCATCATTTTGAATGCCTACAATTTCGTAAATACCCAGGAGCCAGGCTGGGGACTTCTCCCCCTGGACCCCCACCAGGGGTCCTTAGGCAGCTCCCTGGACCCCACGCCGTTAGGGGGAGCGCTCCGCGCTCCAGCGGCTCCCCCCACTTTCAGAGATCAAATCCCGCCCACTTTGCTACTAGTACTACACTTAAACTCCTAAACATGAAGTTCAAAATTTTTGCCAAACATAGTAGCTGCCCCATTTCGCATCTAAGACGCATGACATAAACAAAATTTCCCTTATAGACCACCTCTCAAGTCCAGGATGGCTTCCAATGAACGGGGTCACATTTCTACATTTCCTGGAGGATAACCCCTCTCAAAAACGCATCGTCTTGGTACCACTTACCTATTAGCCTACAATACATCCTTACGTGAGTGAGGTTAGTGGTCAACGGGAAAAAACTTAATGAGTTTTCAGTAATTATTTCTTTCTTATCAATCAAAATCTGCAAGAAAATTGCCCGACCCCTTCACTGGGATACCTGGCTAGACCACTGCATCTCATGTTTTCTGGTTTAAAGGATATTGCCCGAAACAAACTTGCACATAGGCTATATGTTTGCATGTTTTTTTTTTTATAGATTCCGGGGGGGGGGGGGTACTCTTTTGGGACTAACTACATTTCTTGGAGACAGCGGCATGTACAGGATTTGGGAGGTGGGGACACAACCTGTGATTCCCACGACTTAAATGAAAGAGAGTCACCATTGCATCGAAGTCACCATTGCAACGAACTTGAGGTGCACCACTTGCGCGAAGCGCGAGTTAGAACGCGTGGGTTCCAGTGGTCCGCGTGAGAGCCCCTGGCAGGGTCCAAGGGCAGAGCCACAGTGGGAGTCCAAGGGCGAAGTTCGCTGAAGCTCATGCAATACAAGGTGATGAGAAAGCTGTATTTTCTCCTTAGGGCACTATTGATCAGTTTAAGTTTCTGTGAAATTTGATGTCGGTGACGGAAAGTTCAGTGTGTGAACACCATTACTCTGGGGGCGTAATTTGAGGCGCACCCTAATTTTCGCCCCTCTTAGGCAATTTTTTGAAAATATTTTGTCATTTCCAGAGTTCAGAAAAGTTCACAAAACTGATTTATGAGGGATCACGACTGCATTAGTAACTGCAAACCGCTGCGCGCGAAGAGCCGGATAATCTTGATTTTTTAAACAAGTAATTACGAAAATGGAGCTTTTATTTCAGAGATCTCTGAATTTCATGACGGAAGAGTTGGGAAATTCACTACAGTTGGCTGGTGTCACGAATGGCACATCCGATAATTTTTCACTTTTCAGAGCAAGGTGGCAATCGCCCCCTTGTCCCCGCTGTAGCTTCTCCACTGACTGCAGTATGTGTCACACATATTGACAGAATTGTACGTTTAGGATCACGAGGCCAGTCAAGCCGGTTGGGTGAGATGACATAAAGCTACTCAATGAAAGCGAAAGTTAACAGGTTTTAAAACAAAATTTTAAAGCTGGTTAAGGAGAATAAACGGGCAAAGGAAAGTTGGTGATAGTAGGAGTAACTGCACCATGGGCCACGTATAGCCCCCTGGGGCCCCTTCCACAAAGAGTTACACACAATCTTAATTATGATTTACTATTGGGAATCAAAATTAAGACTGTGCGTAAGACTTTGTGGAATGGGCCTCAGAGTGACTTATTCTTTTCTGACGGGCAATGCCACTGATACTAAGAGGTTTAAATACTCAGAGTATCTCTTCAAACTTACTGACTTCGGAGGTGGGGGCCTGTGCCCCCGCCCCGCCCCCTTTAAAACACGTACTGCTTGGACCGACTCTCATAGTACCGTGTCGATCTGAATTTCCTAGTTAACAATTTACAGGACGGTGGTAATTATAACAGTATTGGTACATCGTACTTTCATTCGAACAGTGGTGTACTCAAGATTTCTCTCAAGAGGGAGAGAGCTCTCAAGAGGGAGAGAGAGGGGGGGGAGTCGGGGGTGCTGGGGTGCAGTTTGTAGAGTGGTCGCCGGCATGCGGGACTAAACGTGCTCCAGCTAATGGTTTATTGGCGCAAAAACTGACTGGAGATAGATGCTGACATTCATGCTGTATACGGCACCATACTCAAGAGTTTTTCTTTTGATCTGGGCCACTATTATAGCACTTCTCCCCAACATTAGTTCAAGATCTGATTGTTTCTTACGAGATAAGTGCAATGCACAAAAGTTACAATTTAAGCATACTGAACACTGAAAGACGGCGTTCTACCAAGTTAACACAAACATTCACAGGAAACCAAACCAAAGGACGTTGGCGGAAAAGGTCGAGAGCGTCGACGTCAATAAATCTCATTTACCCCCGGCCTTATTATTGCCATGAAAATGTTATCAACTCCATAGTTAAGCCAAGGAGATTCTACAATGCTCCCTTTAACCAGAGGCATGAAATCCCATAAACAAGCGGGGAGTTCTTTGACTTTTCCTTTTCACACCTGTTACGTAATATTGCCATAAGCCAAACAACTAGCGGACAGACATGGGCTCAGTAGCCTCAGTACAATGTTATGTTTGTTTCAATGGGAAATTAGAGCTCCGTTGTAGCTCTCTGGTGTGCCTACAGTGCAAATAAACAAGACTGTATAGGTTAATGAGAGCAAAGAGGTCGCGGTATTTGATGTAGGCTGAATCATTCGTGGTAAAAGACCGGGCAGAGTCAGTATTCTAACCGATTGTTTCATTTCTTGCCGGACTCAGCTTGAGTTACAATGCCGCACAGTCTGCAGAAACCGGTGATTTGTTAAGGAAAATGGGAAAGACTTCGTTATTGCTAAAATCAGGCATGGACAAGAAAAAAATAAATAAATAAAAAGCACAACCAGAGGCCGCATAATGAGCTTGGGTACGTCCTCAAATCGGTTAGTCAACAACAAGGAAGAAGAGATCAACGTAAGTATAGCTTTCGTGTTAGTTTCATAATTCATCACAATATAGTAAATTGTGTAACTAAATTTATAAATTTAGAGATCATTTCTGTCGTTAAGTATATGAATGTGCATCAGGAAAGCCAGGCTGACTATCGACCATAGACTGTAAATCAGTTGTTCCCAAACTTTTGCATTTCAGAAACAGCATCAGATCGCGATCCCAAAGAAAAATCACAAATTCACCTTGCACTTACCGTTTCTACCGCAGTGTTTGCACTTGACTTCATGAAGTCACATAAGCAATGTTTAAAGTTTATGGTTAAGTCGGTCTATTGTAGGGTGACTAGTCACCCCTCCTCCAACACCATCAACTGTGGTACCCATTAATGAAAGGACAAATTTCAAACTAAAGAAACAAAAAACAAAAATCTAGAGCAACATAAGACAGGCGTTAGAGAATTGTTTGTATTCTTTCTGGATATTTTAGTGGAGTGGACACCCCTCCCCTTAGCCTACAGCTCGGACCTCCCCCAAGACACAGCCCAATGGTTACCTACTTCACAAATTTCTGGATCCGCCACTGTAGTCTGCCATCTGTATCAATACATAATAAATTATATTTACAAACTTTTGATCAGGGAGAGACCCAAATTGCACAGGGCCCGGGACATTTGGACCCCCTCGGCGGCCCTGTGGGTTATATCAACCACCCCCTGGTTTGAATGATATAGATTCCCATTTCACACTGGATAAGTTGAAATCACCTAAGAGCATTGATACATTTTGGGAATTTGGGGATGCAACAAATAATAACGATTAGTCGATAGAATGCACCTTTTAGACAGGTGATAACCCCTTGAAATGTAATGGTATCCATGTACTTTCACACTCAGTAGGCCTAATGAGGTTAGGTTAGGTAGAAGCAATAAAGATATTCTCGACAGCGATGAACACTCCCCTCCCTTAATTTGTGGTCACGGCGGAAGACTGACCATGATTGAACGTGACGGGAAACACTTCCACAAAGCATGGAAAAGTACTTCCATGCACAAAGGCAACTGAGTCATTCAGCCAGGACTCCGCCCGACAACAATATCAGGGTCCTCCGTGGCAAGCATAACGTCAAAGCTAGGGAGACTGGCCATATAATGATTTGGCAATTAACATTATTTTATTATTTTTATATTTAATAAATAATTTTATATTAAATAAATATCCCGCGGGCAAAAGGCACAAGCATTTTGACACCAGGAATCGATCACTTAGGTGTTGAACTCAGTGACTGAGGACCTATAGTCCGGTGTCAGCTACAAAAACGGTCGAAAAGCTGTTATTTGGGATTTAGGGGCGTGGCCCATTTTGCCCTATTTCCAAGATGCTGATTGTCCATTTTCTTGGATTTAACACTGCCATCTTTAAAAAAAAAAATAAAAAAGAAGAAAAATGACCGCAGTGACTGACTCCAGTTAACAGGTTTTAAATCGTTGCTAAAATTACACAAGAGGGATCATGGGACCTGAGAGTATATAAACAAAATGGCACAGATAGGGGTCAAATGGTGTAATTTTTGTACTGCTGATTGGAGAGTGTGAATGCCTCGCATTCTGTTTGTACTTGAATTATGGTTCTTAGAAGATACTGTGCATAACTAAGCATATTCCCCTGTCTGCTTTTTCTAGATTCTGATTCTGTTAATAGACAGCTGACCAACAGTGTCTTTGGGCATGTGTTAGCAGTTAAGGGAACGAAACCTCTCCAATGGGCACAATGGTTCAACAAATAACCACATCATCTGCGAATAGGAGCCACTTTCCTGCCACGATGGAAATTTTGTGGAACATGAACAGAAACCTGTAGGCCTCTACCGCCAACTTATCCAGGCTTTGACCTCACCTGGGCAGTGGTTGTGGATGCTTTCTGTGGCATAGGTAAGGACAAAGGTTATCATACTGTATAAAGGCTGATATTTTTAGTCCACTATTCAATTCTCCCGTATGATATAAAGAATAAGACTAACAGTTTTTTTTTTTTTTTTTTTTTGGGAGGGGGGGGGGGTGTTCATTTGTACTGAATTATACCCTATTTTGTGAAACCACGTTCAGTGCCTCTTCTTGTAGCTTAGGATAGATCACAGATCACATCCTTGTAACATGCCATGGACATGATTTGAAACATTGCTACAAGCCAGGATCGGATTTAGTCTAAATTTTCCAAGGTTTATTTTTTTTTTCTTTCGTAGTATTAACGGACCATTTCGCCTAATTGATTCTTCATCATGTTGTGTTGTCTTATAATTGCTACAAAGTAATAGCAATTTCAAGGTATACAATTTCAAGTTTTCCGATGAATTGGCAATAGGGTGACATCGAAAGTCCCAACCATATCTCCCAACCTATAGGGCATGGGAAGGGCCTTTACCTGCAATCTGATGGATTGGCAATAGGGTAACATCGAAAGTCCCAACCTATAGGGCATGGGAAGGGCCTTTTCCTGCAATCTGGGAGGTTTAATTTGCAAAAGTTTATTTTCATGCTACCCCCCCCCCCCCAACCAATGATTGCACACCGCTTAGATACTGGGAAAGTTGAACTCCAAACTGGTCATTTGCCGCATAGGCATACAAGGCAGGAGAAGAGGGCAGACTGTCCCCAAATTTCTGCAAGATCTTACTTTCGGGTATGGGTCTAAAAACATTGGGCAACCATTTGAGTCTTCAAATATCTGATATGTTTTTAATTCCACTCAAAACTCCTGTCGTACCTGAAGTCTTTCAAAAATGTGCCTGAAAAAACAAAAAACATCCTAGTCAAGGTACCATTTTCTCAAAAACTCAGATTGATTGTTCGGGCAGCCTATGAAAAAACTCATTTCTCACCTATTTTTATAGTTTTGCACATCACTTTGCCCGAAATGTCCTTCAATTTACCCAATATTTCCTCAGTCTCCCATCATAGTCTTGCGCAAACTAAACTTAGCCCGGAATGGTAGAATTTCGGCAAAGGTTGCCGAAAAAAGTTCTTGGATGTTTTCAATTGCCAAATTACACGGATATACGGGAAGGTGTACAGGTGTATACAGAACCCAAAATTTGGGCCAAAGAAATCGATCAAATGCCATCTTTGACATATCATATTTTCTAAAGACAAACTACAGTATACTAAAAGTCAACATTAAGCTAAGAGTCGGCTTATACCTGTAGTCGGTTATTTTCGAGGAGGCTGTGTGGTTAAGATTTTGCAGCTTTTTTCAATGGGAGCTATAAATTGTGCAAAACTTTTTGTTCTATACTTTTAACCTGCAGTGCTTTTCCCCCAACCGGGCAACGGTAAAAGTAGCCTTTTCTTCAATTTTACACATGAATTAAGCGTGAGCAAATCTTCTCATAAATCTGCCTGAAAATTCTTCAAAAACATCTTGGAACATGACATATCGGTTTTCTCAAAAGGTGTTAGTCGTAAACTCATCCATTGTAGGGAGTTCGGACAGCCATATTTACATTGTAATCAATTTAGTGGACCTTCAATCCGGGCAACAGGAGAAACAAATGGGAAGTTGTTCAGGCAGAAGGGTGGGGATAAATGGGAGTTTGAGGCCTAACGGGAGGATAATTGGGAAATATTTGCTTCACAGGCTGCTGTGATCTTTTCGAAAAATATGACGAAACAGATTAACGGAACAATTTAGGCGTGCACATCATGCTACATTTTTGTACAAATTAGGAGTAATATTATTCATTGATAAAATAAAAATCAAAAAATTTCCAGGACATGGATTTAGTATGAAAAGAACCAAAATATAGCACGACTTTTCGAAGCCCTTAGAGACAGCAAAATTTCAAAGGAGAGGGGACACCACCGGACGGTGGTCAGTGGTAACTATATATAGGCTTGGCGCCCTTCCCCTCCTACATACATGCAAAATGGCCACCCCTGCCTTTTATTTTGTAATTTTCTAATCATTTTGGATTTTTCACATTTTTAATTGAAAGGAATATTTTTGCAGAAGAACGCTCGAAATAATGACTTCTTAGGTTCTACAGTATTTACAAGTCTGGGAAATTGCCATTTCCGACTATCTGAAGGGTCGGAATTTTTCAATTTTTTTTTTCGCTCCGTCCCAATCGATGGTAGCACTCCTTGTAGAAATTCGTTCGGGCAGATGATTGGCCATCAGCCTCCACCCTCCTCGCCTCACACGAAAAATCCGCCCTGCTACAAGCAGTATAACTCATTCTCTCCTATGTGTCGAAAAGCAAAGGCACTTATTGCCCGTGTACAGTAAGTGCCTCAAGATCATGTTGATCTGGTAAAATCCTCATTATCTCTACGTCTGTGGTTAAAACATAAGTGATGATTATATGAGGTATATGGGCAGGATTATTTAAGGAAAACATGTAGTGTGAAAAAAGTTTTGCTGAAAACACACGCAGAGCCAAGTGGGATTGTTTATGGCACGTATTACCATTTTGAATGAAATATAAAGATGATGAAACATTGGTTTACTCACTACTCTGTATGTGCAAGTTTGTCTTCATGCCATTGTTTGGGCAACTATTGTTTTTAATAGCATATGGAAAGCCCTAATATATGTAAATGTTTATTATAATTATTAATTTTTTTGTTCCTTAAAATGGACAGATTATAATGTAACTGATGAATTTTATCACTACAAAGGTGCACAAATCAAAAAAAAGGAAAAAAAAAGAAGACTTTCAGCCATTTACCGCACATCACAAAACAACTTGCAAAATTGTACCACTTCAAACCCTTTCTTTTCTGTTTTTTGTTAAATCTTTAGGTACTGGTTTGATAGCATCACGGCTACATGGGAGATGCAGTATTTCATTTGATAAGCCGAATACTGTACTGAATTTAGCTAAACTGAGAGTGACAAAGGAACTTGGGAAATCGAGTAGGCAGAGGAAGAAAATGACACAGAAGAGGAAACATGTCTACATGAGGATGAGGAAGAGGAGGAGGAGAAGGCAAAGGATTGAGAGGAAGAGGATGTGGTTCCTGAGGAGGAGAAAAAGGATGGTGATAATGCTAAGTACGGCTGTCCTTCTCTGTTAACTTCAATTCATATTTAAGGGATAAATGCGAGGGTCAGTAATCTTAAGTGTGATTTGAGACCGAGTATGATGTCTTTGCTCATGTCTTCGGCCATGTCTGAGTAAACGGAGATGATAGCTGATGTCTGCTGCTTTTGTGCACATAATCAGAGGTCTTAAATCTCATTTGAGACCGGACAGCCTGCATGTATCCCCATTCATAAAGACTTTTGAATATATGCCTATAAAAAAAATTAAGATAAAAGTATTACTTCTCCGTATTTTTTGCCCATTATGACGTTACCACTAGGAGGAACTTGCCATCATTGTTCAGATGAGCTTTTTAAACTACGGTGTATTGACAGATACTTATTCAAGCTGCATTGATTTGCTAGGCAAATTTTGCTTATTTTTTGAAAAAAAAGTTACTATACAAGCAGGTGTACTAGTTGAAAGGAACCCCAAATAAAACTTATTCTCCTCGGCCAGATATCGAAGGTCAGTCTAGAACGTAACTGGAGACACGTTTTGAATGGTTTTCAGCCAGTCAAATGCAGGAAATCAATAAAGGTGTTTTTGAGCTTTCGATTTGATATTGTCTAGAAAATAATAAATATTGAATTTTTAGTTCATTTATCATGTCCAAGTTGGTAAGACATAATAAACTACCCGAGTCCCTGTTTTGTTGTATAGGCTTGAGCTGTTAGTTTCCTCTCATCAGCAGATTTTCGCTCATTTTTGTCGCCGTTCCCGTTCCGCAGAAAATTTACGATTCTGCATTCACCTCAACCCCACCCATGGTGGCCTGAGGTGGGCTGTGAGCCCGTGACCCCCTGCCAGTGAATTTCCTCCCTTTTTTGAAATGTCAGGCCCATGCCTGTGTATTCCTTGTCTTTGAATTGAGCATTAAATATTGGCAAGGGTAGAAAAACTGCACTGGACCCCAAGTTTATGGGTTCAGCCCACAGAATTACAATACGTAGAACTGGCACTGTGAGGTGAATTGGAGATTTGCGCTGCCCCCAGAATAGACAGCCTACGCTGTCGTTTTACATTAACAAGGGTACGCTGAAAAAAAAAGACTCCATAAAGTTGACTTCTTGTGAGATACTGGTACTGTAACAATTAAAAAACTTACTTTTCATCAAAAGATACGCAAAAATATTAAAAAATAAAACATTGAGTTGGTTCATGAAATTCCACATTTTTTTCCAGACCTGTCAAGTTTTCTTCACATACCCTGTACCTATGTCAAATGGTCAATCTTAGACAAACCCCATATCCTACAAACATATAACTGTTTTATGTGTGAGTACTTAACGGTTCAATTCGGTTTTCAAATATTGGTGACCAGACACTTTTTCAAATTGTGCACAAAACCGTTACAAGTCAGGACATTTCAAAATTCAAAATTTTAGCTTTTATCGTTACTATTGGATATGAAACCTGACTTAAAATGCTATCTATAAGCATTGTTATGTTGTAGTGACCATTTATCACTCTCTTTAAGTTATCAATATTAACTCAATGAGCCCCTTTAAAGAAAGAAATTAATTGGTGCAACAAATGCAGGAAAGAAAAACTAGTTTCGCGCGTGTACATATGTAGTCCTCATGTACAGGATTGCCTGAAAGAGGCGTACGTACGTAGTCCGTATATGTAGGATCTACCACTTGTGTACAACGTTAGTGTTAAGATGTGTTTCTTCAATTCGCCTCAATACATATCATTGTCAGTTATTTCGAAGCCAGTTCTACATATTATAATTCTGTGGTTCAAACCTATGTCTTGTATAGCTCCTTTTGCCAAGACTCGAGTTTCTTTTTGTATCTGGCAACATATGCAGTTACGAAAACTTTACAATGCAGTTTTGGTATTGTGTTCCAAACAGTGGGGCAAGGGAAGAGAGGGTGGGAGGGGTAGTAGTGAAAGATTTGACGGCATGTATAGATGCCGTGCAGGTCCCTCTACCATAATGAATGACCTGATGCCAATCCTGGCTCTGATGCACTGATGGTGATATTTGTTATGTATTCTTCTCCAAGGTTATGGGTAAGGAAGATACGTTGGTCAGGGGGTTGCAGTGTCCTAGTACAAAAGAGTTGACCAGAATATTTTAGCCTCACGAAGAAGCATGTTATTTATACACTTGAAAATTATGAAAGCTGGTTAAGAATATATCTTATATCATACATGTCATATTTTGCTTTGTGTATTTATGTGTCATTTTTATCCTTGTGAACAGAAATATTACCATTGCATATGGATGCCACAGACTGTGCTGGACTTTATCCCCTCCTTTACAGTTCCAATTAATAGCTATTGAAAAGTGACTATCACATTTTTTCGCCATATGCAAGGTGACTAGGCAGAATTCAACACAGCGGCATAACGATGAGTCGGGAGGCCGCCGTTTCCTAAGTCTAAAGCCCCCACCCCCCCCTTCATGATGAGGTCTTACCAGGAAAGTGCAAGATCCAAGGAATTGTTAGAAACACACTTTGAACGTCAAGTTTAGGCCCGCCGTATTAGTGTGCGGACTAGTTTTGCAAAGTTTAGAGGTAAGCGTGAAGACCAGGAAGCCTACACCCTAGCCTGTATTGTCTCATTCAGTCATGCATGAGCTTTTCTTTTCCAGTAACTGAGTCAATCCCCATCCAAAGAGGAACCTCCTTTCCCTGTGCATCAGCGAAGCGGAGGCCCCTTTTGGTCGGGGGGGGGGGGCTGGCTCTGCAAGGTTCGAGCGCCCTATGAGTTACGCCACTGATTGAACATATGATAAAATACAACATTTTATGATTTAGAGTAGAACCCTCAAAAAGTTAAAGGATAATGAGTTCTCTCAGAAAAAAATATATTGTCTTTGGAAGTTTTCCTACAAAAGAAAAAAAAAGGCCAAAACAGGCATGGGAGCATTATTGACCAATTTTTCCAAGAAGTCGTTCACAAGAAAGCCCTCGAAAGCAAATACAAAAGTGATGCGGTAGAAATTCAGTTGCTATCTATGAAGGTTTGCACAAGAAAGCCCTCGAAAGCTAATGCAAAAGTGATGAGGTAGAAATTCAGTTGCTATCTATGAAGGTTTGCACAAGAAAGCCCTCAAAAGCAAATGCAAAAGTGATGCGGTAGAAATTCAGTTGCTATCTATGAAGGATTTCACAAGAAAGCCCTCGAATGCAAATTGCGGTAGAAGTTCAGTTGCTATCTATGAAGGTTTGCACCAGAAAGCCTTCGAAAGCAAATGCAAAAGTGATGCGGTAGAAATTCAGTTGCTATCTATGAAGGTTTGCACAAGAAAGCCCTCGAAAGCAAATACAAAAGTGAGGTGGTAGATTTGATTATCTATTTGATATCTATTAATGTTTTAACAAGCCCTCGAAGGGATAAAAAGGTAATATGAGAAAGAAATGATAAATATTAATGTTTCATGTCAAAAAAGGAACATGTGAAAAAAGTAAATTTTCCAAACAAAATACCACAAAATCTGAATTTTGTTTTAGTGGCACAACCTTTGGCACTATTTCAAAACGCTGAAAGTAGTCAACATTAAGTGTTATTTTAACACCATTACTCCACTTCTCTCATTCATAATCTTACAAATCAAAATTTTATTCAAGACAGCAACAACACGCTCTTAGCCTACTCATTCTAATAGCTTTTTCCATTTTTCTTTAAAATTATTATTGAAAAATAGATGATGTAAATCATTCCTAATTTTAAATACCACTAATGAGTCGTTTTTTAAAAAATGATACTTCCTTTTGCTCTTCTCAGAAGCTTCTTTTCAATTTGATGTTATTAAAGCTTAAATGCCATCATTTTTGTTTTTTAGGAAAAACAAACTACCTTTTTAAACAACCCAAATGTTACATTTTTCTTTTGAAATCATAACTGCCGGGCAATCTGTGGACAACTATGTTTTATTCATGCAAAAAAGAAGAAAAATATGTAGTGAATTCCTCAAATCTTTTTTCCTCTTTGTTTTTGATACTTTGGAATGTAAATGAGTATCCTTTTTGTTACTGTTTGTTGCAATTTTGGGGAAAGTGCAATTTGCAATTATGTGAAAGTGTTTGCAAGGCTGTTTAATGAATATTAACTCTAACAGTTACCTTTTTGAGACGTAGCATTTGCAAGGTTACAGACACTACATCGTGTAGGGGACCCTTCCCCCTTCCCCCCATGATCTACTTACGCCCATGTTTATTTGGCATAATCTTGAAAGGAAAGAAAAATTCATTTGTTTCTGTCTGATTAAAATATAGTTGTTTGTCCATGAAATTTTCAACAAATTTGTATCCGTTTATAGGTTAGAACCAGTGCGACGTTAATCAACCTTGTGTACTTCTGACCAGGAAGCTGGAAGAGCTCTGCCAGCTCCATGCTCTTACAGATTCCACAAAGATAACCCAAAATATTGAGAAAAAAAGCAATCCCGTCCTTGCTGTATTCGACACAGTGCCTAAATTTTTAGTTTTGATTTTTTTTAATTTTTTATGTTTTGATGTTTGCCTTTAAAATGGCAAAAAGTGTTTTGAAATTTGCTTTTTCTCCTTACCCTATATCATGCCTTTCTAGAGATACCAATGGACAAAATAAGCGAGAAACGTATTATATTTGTGTTTATGTAGGCTAGAATGTATTTACAAGTTTACATATTCATGGATATCCATTATTTGTGACTTTTCTCTCACGTTTACAGCCCAGTCGCCCAAAAGAAATCTCAATTTTTTATGGCCAAAATTACCTTTGAAGTACATTTGGCCTCAGGCCAGTGACGCTACTTGCCCCAAAATGTATTACTTTGAGGGTTTTTCGTTCGTCCTTTACATGTGATGTGATTTCTGTGTTATATCCTAAGGTCATGTTAATGTCAACATCATTTCAGCAAAATTGACCTTTCGATATGACGGTGTCAGTTACACTTGCACAAGATTTCACAGCCAAGAGTAAGGCTCCGTTTTACGTTTGATTTACCAAGCGAAAGTCACCTTATCAAGCATAAGTTTGAAATCGAACTGATCTCCGTACCACAAAACAACGTACGTTTTCATATCAACTTTAAGCAGTTATTCGAATCTAACTTCATTCTTATTTTCGAATTCGTTCACTATTTTTTCGTCAGGCGTTAATTGTAAAAGTTCTTCACTCCGGGTAAAAATCAAGGGTTTTCGAGACATACTGATCTTTGACCTAAGGTAAAGGTTTGCTTACCTAACTTGATGTCAGTTATGATTAAGTCGTTCACTTTATGTGACCTTTCATAAACAAAGATAAATTAAGCTTAGTGTGTGTATCGTGTCCGTTGGTCGTTCTAAAAACTGAATTTGAAATTCTCGTGTGTTTAAATTCCTTTAAGCACACATACTTTCTTTCTTGAATAACAAAGGCCTACCAACGTCGTTACAATTACGCTCAAAATTGGCGAACTGTTAAGGCAACAAATTCAGTACTTTCTCTTTAATAATTCAAGAATCTTCATATAAATTGTCTTCATAAAATGTGTAAGTTTCATGGATGGTACATGCATCTGGTTCGAGTTTTATCGCTCATATTTCCTTAAAGAATTTGTGGACTCTTCATTTTTCTGAAACATCCGATTAAATAGGGTCCGTCAATCATTATATTATAAGTGATCATGGGCGTAAATTTGGGACTGGGTGGGAGAGTGGGATGAATCTTCCCAACATTTGACAAGAACGGGTGAGCCATGTAATCATTCCTCAATGGTACATTAAAAAATATTATTGAGCTTCTACACAGTTAGTGCTTCAAGCTCATCTCTTTAAAACCACAGTCAGGTAGTCGTTAACGTGTTTTATTGCCCCATGCAGCCCATTTTTATCGATCCTTCATAAATCAGCAGATCATTTGGGAGAGCTCAGCCCGCTTTGTTGTCCCTATCATCAAGTAACGTCTCTCTGGTATTGTTACTAGCGTCTTACTAAAGATATTGACCTTTTCCGTGGGACCGTTTTGTAAGGTTGCTTTTAAGAAAAGGTTAATAGTGTGGTTATGGATTGACAAAAGAACCGAAATGGGTTACCAGTGGGATTCTTTTTACCCCACACATTATTGAAGTCATCGTTTATGAAAAAAACAACTTAATCGGACGTCCAGATATCAGATTTACCTTGTAAACTGTCTTGGGGAGGTATCTATCATAAATGCGTGAGTTTTATCCGAAATTTCGTCACGTCGGTATTGGTATTTAGGACAAAAGACATCAAGAAAGTATTTCATGTTCCAAATCTAACGAAAAGCGTGTTTAAAAAAACAAACGAGCATTTTTCTTTCAGCAGTAAGCTATACTCCTAAGACTCGTTTGGGCCGTGAACGTCTGTTAGGAATACCAAGTCCAGATTGTTATTTGCGATTTTTATTTCGTTAAAAAATCTACCAACTCCAACTCCAGAGCAGAATTTTCTAATGAAAAGTCAATGTTTGCATTTATAGGCCAAATCCAGATATCTGATAATCTCACAATTTTTCGTCATACTTTCACTGGCAATTTTATTGTTTAAACAAAATTTTGCAAGCTGTGTGTAAATGTACCGGTAGTGTTAAAAAAAATGTTTCTTTAGTGACAAAATGTTTATGGAGTTGTGACAGCAGATTGTATTAAGATTGTATTATGATTTACTGTGACTACGGACGTAATTGACGTACAAATTTGTACGTCTGTCACAAGGATTTGAAAGAAACTACCCGGATGCTTTATAAATAATTTACCAGAAAAATTTCCTCAAGACTCCTAATTTTTCTTCATAAAATTTCAACCAAGAAAGGTGTTAACTTTGCATAAAATCTAAAATTCTTAATACAATTTATGCTAAATGTATATTTCAGAAATTTCTATGTTTTAGTACCCCCTCTACAAGTCAAACTTGAGAAGTTCATAAAAAAGCAGAAGAAAAGGATAATTCTCCCAATCCGTTTCCAGAGATTACTAATTCATTGTCAGCCCTTGGGAAAACGTAGCCGATTATTCGTCAAAACCAGTATTCCAAACTGTTGATCTGAAAATCACAAAGCGTGGAATCTTTCGTACAAATATAAATATATGGATGGGTGAGAACAATTTAGAAAATTAGAAATATTCTACACTTGAAAATGAAATATTTCTTCAAACTTCATGCACAGTGTTGGATTAGTACTCTAAAGTTAGTCTTAACTTGAATCTGCTGAAAATTTGATCAAATTCTTAAAGACTTTGCCTTAAATTTGGGATACCATATTGGCTTGAAATACAGTTGCTGATAGTTGTATAACTGCCAAATGCCGTGCACTAGGCGGAGATCGTAAGCAGTCATAGACATTGCGTAATTGGTATTATGACTTACGATATTTGTAGCATTCCCGTATTGACCGCTGGGCAAGCTGACACGCTCCTGCCAACATACAACTATAACAAATGGAGGGAATAATGTAATTCTACTAAATATAACTCAAGAAAAAGGGTCGCGGCTACAGTGAGATATAAAGAGAAGAAGGTACCAACTTGTTTTGGTTTTAGTGTTTAAAAAAGCAATTTAATGCGGTAGATCGTTATATAGCTTAGACCGGTGCTTGCTACGGTGAATTTCCACATGGATTTTCGACGGTGCTAAAAATTTGGCAGTGTGCGAAATCCTTTGTATCCACTATTTTTTCCTAAAATGCATAGGGTGCCATGTGTTGCAATGCCTTTGAAAGTCATTTAAGAAAATTCAAGATAATGAAGTTAACACAAATGGGTAAAATTGCAACACCAATCTAAAACATCACTTCTACAGTATCACCGGCGTATTCGTGCCTTTACACCATCAAATTATTTCACTTGAAATCGAACACTGTCAATACTAGTTGCTCGTTACTCGTGGTAACCATTTCGTTCTCATGTGTCCGTGACAAAAATGTGTTGCTTTGATATCTCTGATCTTTTTAAATAAATTAATAACCATAGGACCAATACCAGCTTTTATCCAAATAATGTGAAGGCCCATACTGGTAGTGAGTATGGTGTAGAAAATATACTGATATTCACGATAGCAGTTGTCTTTTTTGAACCAGAATGCAAATTTTAAAATATATTGAAGTTTTGGTGACATAAATGTTCTATTTCAAATAATTCAAATTGTTTCAGACATATTTATACACTGTTAAAAATTTCTGTAAATTTACAGACTTTTTTTAGCTTAAACTTTTCGTATTTTACTTTTAATAAAGATTTTCTGTATCTTTACAGACACTTTGTATTGCTACAATAAAAAAAGGTTGTTTAACATGTATTTTCTGTTTATTTGAAAAACCATTTCTGTCTGCTTTTTAAACCAAATTTTACTGCTTTGTAAAACTTTTTCTGTAAATTTACAAAACTTTTAATAGTATTTTGTATTTTTCTGATTTCACATAAATATACTGTCATTTAACAAACATTCATTTTGTTTTTAAGCTGAAAAAGAAACAAAAATAAGCCCAAACAAACAAATAAGAAATAGCCAGAAAATTTTCAATATATAACATGCATCGTTCTGCGGAGTTTCAGTTTAAAAAAAAAAGTTTGGCAAATTTATGGCCCTATTTGAAAATTAACTTACATTTATTATAAAAGCATACTTAGTTAACTTATTACGTTCTTAGTTATAAATATCATACAACTGGTGTTTTGTCACACATTTTTAATTAAAAAGAAATTGTAAGGCCCTAATTTCAGAGCACTGACAATTGGTATACTGATGTCAACTAATCGCCACAGGCGCTCATGCACTTGATCGGAGCAAATTAAAAACGTTTCACAAATTTACTTGAAAGAGTCTGTAAATTTACCACTTTATGACTTAAATCTCATTTTGCATAAATGGGTGGAGCTTACATTGTAGGCATTTTCCTAACAAAAGGATTGCTGTTGCTTTGAATAATATCTTCTTTGGTGTTTTTTAATCAGGAAGTGATAAACTTATTGTTTATCTTGTCTGGAAATGTTTGCAACCAATGTATTTCCATTCTTTGTCATATTTATTTTAAAAACAATTATTATATTGTACAAAAAATGTGACTTTCCAATTACAAAGTTCCTAGAGATGGCAGTCTACTTGACAACAATATGACAACAAAGCATCCTCAATGTGTTTTGATTGAAAACAACTGCGTAACGACACATTACGTTGATAAGCAAATACCTGATCTACGTAATGGTGAAGTGTATGTTACGTAATAACATATGAAAGGTAAAAAAGCGATATTATAATAAATATTAAAACGTCGGGAATGAAAACAGTAGGCTGTAAATTCACATAAAATTAAGGTAAACAAAACAGAACAATTCTGTAATTCGATTTTACAGTAGACTTTTGTAAACTAATTTACATGCAAAAACTGTTAAGAAAAGACAAACCCTTAATGTTTTTTCATGATTACAGTCTGGCTGTAAAAAAAACATTATTTGGTTGGAAAAAAATTTGCCATAAAAATTATGTAAATTTACAAAGAAATTTTTTAATAGTGTAAACACACGGCATCACCCATGTATTTCAGACATATATATATATATATATATACACACGCCATCACCCATGTGCTTCACACATATACGTTTACACGCCATTGTGAAAGCATAGGCTTCTCTTATCATCGAAACCAAAAATCCATGAAACACAGGGAAAGGTCTATCTTTCCAAGCCTATTGCTTCAATTCATCAATCCACATTGCAATAGTATGAAACGTTTTAATGTTATATTTACACCAGTCAACATGAAGAGTCCCACTGAAGTGGATGCTAAACCTTCGGGAAAGGAAGGTCATCTCAGTCGACAATTTCTGAGCTTTTTCGGATCTTTTCCAGTTGACTCAGGTTTGACCGACAGTTTTGACAGCTTGAAAGTAATGAAATTTCATGAATAATTCAGAACTTTTAAAAACTGCAGTACGTTTCAAATGGGTTCCAGGTCAAATTAAGTTTCGATATGCTAGAGGGGTACCCTGGGTACTTTTTAAAGCATCATGGTGAAACTTGCATTGAATCCCGATGTGTGGTTCTCAAGATAAGAGCGGGTAGTTGTCACACTCCCAACAAAAAGTGAACTTCAAGTAAGCACATATGGCATCATATACTCACATCAGTGAACAGTGTTTTGCTTTTCTTTAAACTTGACAACCAATTTTCTCCTGAACAATAACATGTTATCAGTTTGCAACTGTGTAAATGACATGAGAATATTACAAACTTTACACTCCCTACTGCAAGGTCCTATCCCTGTTAACCTCAAGGTCAACACAACAGACAAAAAATAAGAAAAGCAAAGCATTCTTTGTCAAAGCTGTAGATGTGCAAATGGATTTTTTTCTTAACTTCCCCCTTAAATGTACCGGTTGTTAAATTAGATCTATTCGGTGTACTTCAGAAAACCTCAGGAAATGGGTCATGTTTTAACTTTTTCTGGTTAAAACTGCTGGTGAATATGCATGAATATTTTGTTTTCATTGGTCTGCTCAACAGATGTTCTTTTGGACAGAAGTTTCTGCTGCACAATTCTAGTTTGCCTAAATTTGGTGGTTACTGTTTACAAATGTTAAAGTTGTTTCGGCAATTTTCCACAACATTCCTTACTGTTTCTCCCTCTCCTTCTCCTTCACTCAAATGAATGAATAAACTTTTAAACTCGGCTTTTATTCATTTATTTTTTTTTCGCAATCTCACGGTATCGCTTTAACTATAATTCAGGTGCAAAGATAACATTGCCTTACCTTTACCACACATACTATTCCATCACATTAAATGGAATACGTGATAACGATAAGTTTTGCAACTCGATTGGTAAATAAATAAAAGTATAAATTCAAGCAACGACTTTGCATGAATGTTGTCTTCGCATAGTTTTCTTTAAAGGAAGCTTTCGGTAATGTCACATGTTTATGTTAATGTCAAAGTTTAGGTCAAACCCAAACAACGGGAGTCTAATAAGTAAAAGTACAAAAAGGCTTTTAACACATTTACCTGTACAATACGATTTACGTCAACCTTACAGTTGGTCTGAAGATATTTCGATGACACACAATTCTGTAAGTGTACTTTCTTACTTCTTACTACCGATTTTCATTTTAAGCTTAATTTACTTCATACATACCAGTGCTGTGGTCACAATAAGGTGGGTATTTCATCCCAGAACAATCTCCAGTTTTCCCATATTCTCTGGTCTTTCGAAAAATACTAAATTTGATCGAAATTGTTGTGTTTGTTAGTAACTGATTTGAAGTTGTAAGTCATAATGCAATTGTTTCTTCCATATTCGCAGACTACTCTTCAAGGCATCTTAAGCCTTCAAGTCATGACATTTATGCTCAGTGGCAAAGGAGTCATTTCAAAGGCAATGAAAATGTGTCGGTCACAGGTTTTAAGTTCAGTTAAAGAGGTTCAAGAGATGTGGTCAGAATGGTCTCTTGTAACTCCTTTAATGCTGCTGTACCAGTCGGGCGTAGCAAAATTTCTTGTCCCAAATTTCTCGTGGACTAGACCGATTAGTAGCAATACTACGGCATTGCTCCACTCAACACCACATCACTCCCAGAGAAACTATTCGAGCAGCCAGCTGTTGCCCGAGTAGTTACAGGACTGCCAGAATTGTTAAAACTAATTGTTTTTAACATGCTTCAAATCGGACACAAGTAATTGGTTTTCTGATGGTTGAAGCTCCGAAATTTCAAGTTGTTGCTCCTAAGTTCCAGTAAATATGGGACTTGGTTGGCTATCATAACTTCATGTCTCAAACTTTCACGGTAAGTAGCTGGTTGTAGTGATGGCAGGTGGCTTTATTCGGTTTCCTCTCAATGCCAGTTGCCTAGAAGTTAGTTGTCCTTTTGTTGCTAGAGCGAGAGCTGGTGGAGTTCTGACCATATCATGTAGACCGGCGTGGTGGATTGTCAATAAAAATTTGATTTTTGTACTAGTGGATTGTCAAGCTGACGTCATGAGACTGCAGTCATGCCTTTTTATATGTTTTTTATGCACTCCAGTTTTACCGAACGGCTTCCTGGTCCTTTGTGCTGCAAACTGCTTGGAAAGGTATGAAGTCAGAAAATTGGGTTTTTAACGTCCTCTCATAAACATTGCAGCAAACACAGTACATCCAAAAACGTTTTGGGTTGATGATCACTTGATTAGTTTCTTCCCTATCCAAAAGCACGTATTTCAACGTTTTAGGAATGTATTTTATTTCTAAGTCCAAAAATGATGATGCTCTTAATGATGAAATCATTTCAACATATAACGTTACATCCTAAGAAACCATTTCAGAACCTCCCTTACAAAACTGTGAACTCCGCAAATAGTTTTGGTTTGGTTATTTTTTTTGTCATAAGTTTAGTTACTTTTTTTGTTTCTGAAAATTACCTTTTAAAGACGTTTCAAAAGTCCACAAAATAACATCCTTTACTGTTAGTATTACAAGGACGTTTCTTTTTGTAACTTTTTTAAAACATTCAGAAACCGTTCTTTTGTTTGTCTGTGTGATGAAGCTAATATCAGCGATTGTTCAATTAGAGCGATTGAAGCCAAATGTAGGACAAAGATATAGGGATTTTTTGTATTTTGTTTGTACAATTGTTTTTGTCGTAATTTTATTTAGTGTTTCCTTTTTTTGTAATCTCAGCTTTTGACTGCGTTTAAAGAACAAATGTATGATCTCGACGACTGCCCTTAATAGAAAGTTTTTACGGTTATAGTTGTTGTCAGCTGATATTTGTTATGCAAAGAATACTTGCTTCATATTGATTTTTAATTTGTTAATACAGAACGTAAAACATTGCTCACTTACTGCACTTGTGTTGCCAGATAACCCGATTGTGAATTGTCTTCCTTCATTATAGTGACAGGGCCAGAAACATTTTCTAGTTAATCTGATTAAATTCTTAAAGTTCTGTCATAATTGCTTGTTGTGTACTAGCAGATATCAGATTAAAACCACTTGATGATTGCATGAAATGCTGTTAATGGTAGACCCACTAATATTGACCTTAGACAAAAAAATGAGTTCAAATTAAACTGAAAAAGTCATTTACATAGTAAATAACTTGAAAGAAACTTGAGAAAAGTGTTCTGGCGAAGCCTAACAATAGCTAAAGTTCCGAAATCTTACAAACTATAGGTGAGTGTACATGTTTCATAGGAAAATATACTGGCCTGGCCGACTTCGGTGCCTCGGTCGGAAAGAGACTATTCCCTGGTTGGGGATCCGAAATTGGGCAAAGGGTCACAGTCCCCTTGCGAAAAAGAGTCCTATACGGTCATGAATATGCCAAACATAAAACTAATATCCGAATCCGGATATTTTCTCCAATGTGGCTCTCATGGGCGTACGGGACTTTTTCGCAGGGAGGGTGAGGACTTTTTGCACTATTTCAGATGCCCAACTGGGACACAATGTCTTCCCGACTGAGGCACCAAATTCTGCCCAATTCAGCAAGGTACTGGCCAATTGTGTGGCAAATGTGTGGCAACCCCCTGTACGGTCCAGATGGCCCCATTCATGAAACTGGAGTCAGTCAGTGCTCCAGGTTTTTAGTGTTGTGAATTTGATGCCGATTGATGCATGAAAGTGAGTTTGTCTAACTCACAGAAAAATGTGTCGCAGAACTCTGTAAAGACAATGTCAAGTTTTACGTTGAACAAAACATGAACATGGACTACTCGCACCCTCACAGAGCAGGTTGAAGATCTGGTTTAGGGATTGGGGGCTGAAATTTTCCAACAGCTAGAACCTCACATCGTGCCAGTGACCGGACTCATCTATATCAGCAATCCACGTACACACCTACTTTACGCACACAAACAAACACGCAGTTAATTAAGTATTATTTCTTTAAACTAGGATCAGGTTGACGTTTTCGAGAAACCCAAGGTCATCTTCACACTCAGTGGCGTAGCTAGACATTTTGCAAAGGGGCGGGGGGAGGGGGAGCACCCACATTTTCCGATTTTATTCTGCTTCAACACCACATAATGACGAAGGTTACTTGTGGCGCGCGAAAGATGCCGAAATCGTTTGCCCTATTTAGTCAAATATTTGCAAATATCGAGCTTGTATTGCTGGAATATTTGGGTCCTTGGTTTCCTGTAAGAACATTAATATCGTAGTGGATTTTCTGAGGAATCTACATTTCCTATTGCCAAATCTGAGAATGCACGGCAACCAAAGATCGTTTTTGCGTGCATGACACCTGCGAATTTAGGCTCTCCAATGACACTTTAATAGGCAAGAGCTTATATTGGAGAAAAGTTGGAACTTTATGAAAGAAACTTTATGGATATAGCACTGTAAGTGCCGATATCATTTGATGATCTGGTGTCAAAAATGGCAAATTTCCGATTTAATCATCTCGTGAGCTCGGGAAAGTTTACCAAACGCAATTTTCAGAGCGCGAAGCGCAAGTAAAATTTTGCTTTTTGAAGACAAAGAAATATTGAGCTTTTATTGAAGACAATTCAGAAGCAGAGTTGGAAAACCACTCTGTAAATTGACTGGCCTTATGTTTGCCCCAAATATTTTCATCAATGGGGCGATTTCCCCCTTCCCCCAGGTTCAGCGCCCCTGTCATAGAATGCGATCATTGCAGTTGAGGATCATGAGTGTTGAAAGCATGCCTTCAGAGAGGCGTGCTCAATGTAGGACAATTTTGAAAATTTTTGACAAAGAATTGGTTTATTTGTTCATCTCGTTTTTCAGTTTCGCTAAATGAAGGGTTATAAGTAGCCAGATTGAGAAAAATCCATAATAGCTGGAGAGGGATAACACTCAGACTGAGAATTCATGGGAATTCAACACACAAAGCGAACACGCAAAGTGATTGCACTGAGTACCCTGACGTGTGTGATAGTCCAATGCAGTACTGTTACACTCTCCCCACTGATCAAGTAAAAGACTTACTTACCAACTCACAGAAGAAAGTTTAGCCCTTACAAATGGAGTGTTTTGACTCAATAGATGAATGCTTTCTTTTAATGATTGGCATATTTTCAAAGCAATGGACGTTTTTGAAAAGTAAACTATGAGTTTTTAAAGGTGCTGTAAGGTTAGATAAAATTTGTTGATATTCATCATAAAATAGCAATGGACAACAAGCACCTCACATTAAAAATGAATAATTACATACATAAAATATTTATGCATCTTACAATGATGCACATTACACTTTACTTCTTTATTTTTAAACATTACTTATTTTATTTAAAAACAAAGTAAAAAGGACAAATTTTTGTCCGGTGTCGAAGCGAGACCTTAACAATTTCCGAGACCGCAAGGGTCTGAAACCGATACCACATGGAGCCGAGACCGGGAAAACTGGTCTCGAGACCGAGACTGGTCTCGAGTATTACAACACTGTGATTAGCAAGGTTTTTTCTTAAAAGGACAGAGACCAACCCATTTGTTACAACTGTTCGTCACTACACTTCATTTTGTCTGCGAGTTGTTAGAAAGGAGATACAGTACAACGCACAAATTTGTCAGACCAGAAATATGTTATCAGGAATGATATCCACCCTTATTGGATTTAGTGCAGCTCTTTTAATTTTATTGGCCTCTCAAGGGATTAAAAAAGTAAGCACAAAAGAGACTTATTGTTTGTTTCATCGAAAACAGAGTAAGTAGATGCCGGTAAGTCGTTATAGAAAAAAATAAATTGTGTCTTTTCGTCCGTTTTGACTTCTGTGGAAACATCAACTCGCTATTATGTATCCAGATGGATTTAAATTAACTTTTGGTATTTCAATGGGAGACGATTGGGGGGATGTCCCCCGCACTTTTTGAAAAGTAACCTATTGACCTAACTTCTGATTTGACTTTACTTTGATTTCTTCACAGTACAACTTTTACCGTAGTGACCATCCCCCCTCACTTTCGACTAAAGATCGACACCTGTGGGCATTTCTAAAAGCTCCTGATAATTTCCCCTAAACAGGTTACAAAAATTAGTTTTCTGCCTATGTACTCGCATTTGCACACTACCCCGTGTAAGGACACCCATGACTTATTTCCCCAAAACATTGTCGTTTCGAGTTAGGCAAACCAAACATTTAAAAATGCTGATATTTTCGGGTTGGAAGGAGTGAACATTATTTTGTTCAGTCCTAATTGTTTGAGAATGGCCATGGCTGAAATGTGCTCCGACCTGTAGACATCGTTTAAAATAACAAAAACCATTCAACACAGGGAATAACATAACGTAAATCTAAACAGTAATTAATAATTTCTAATTTACTGATGAAGTGGGAGCACAGACTTCCTACACATTGACAGAGCATACTGCACGGTACATTGCATCCACCGTAGTGTGAGAAAAAGCGCACCAATATGTCTCTCTACTAGGGTTTTGTGTGAAAGCTTAGACTTGCTCAAGTTTATTGCCATATTTTTGCCACAAAGTTGAAGTATTTTTAAAATATGACAAGATAAGGTCAAAATCACTTCACGTATTGCAGGAATATAATATTGTTTCCCATTCAACTTTTTCTTAAAATATTACAGAGTCGTCGTCAAATCTGGCCATTGATAGGTTCACGGCGACAATCTTGGTGTGCCTTTTTGTCCGAGTCGGTGGCGACCATCTGGATAGAATGTACACGTTTCATACTCTGCCCATGTATATAAGTCCGTGCTTGGGAGTTAAAACATCTATATAACGTTGATTATTCCATTTGATGTAACTACTTCCAAATAACACCTGTGTTATGTTTCTTGGTAAAAGGAAATTCTCTGCGACAGTGGCGTAGGTCTGGGTTGCGGATTAAGGGGCTAAAAAGTTTCCAACAGCAAGTCAAACCCTGCCACGTTACGGGGACCAGAATATCCTAAAAGCAATCCACCCCACAAAAGCGAGCGCATATGTATCAGAGGCTGTGGAGCCAATTTTGAAGTGCGGGGGCTAATCATCGGAGCGACCCAACATGTCCAATACAATAAATGCAGTTTAAGGCGGCCAATAATGCAGCTAAAGGCTGCCCAAAATGCCAACAGCAAAAAAATGCGGGGCCCTAGCCCCCCCCCCCCCCTCCCCCGTCTCCGCGGTCCATGCGTATACACACACAACCAAACACACATGCACACTCACATTGATACGCATATTTCACGTTCAAATTGATGTTTTCTGGAGGACTGTTGTTTTTTAATCTTCCTTAATTATGGGGGCAAAAGGAGTTGCTTTTCCCCCAATATTTTCATAGGGGTAACAAAACCCTGCCCCAGGATCGACGCCGCTACGTCGCGATTAACTCAATCATCACTATTCATCTGGAGATTTCCGTGTTAAGCTACGTACCCCCTTCTCGCATTAGCTGTCTGTTGTTGTACATATTTAGAGTGTCACCATCAATCACGTCTAATAACCCTGTCCCAATTAGTCTATTCTAGACCATGCTTTGAAGACTAGGTTCATATCTCCACAAGTTTAGAATCAGCTGCTATGAAAATAGAAACGACTTCTTTACTAAGATTAGCCACTTCAGCTCGTCCCTCCCAGAAAAATGAGTCTCATTCGAATGCAATGACAGTTATCTAGACTTTTTCAGACTTTTCCTAAAAATTCCAAAATCATCAAGGAATAGCATTTTTAACATTTTTAAAAACAATTATGATAAACTCCGATCCTCGTCAAGGAGCCTCCAAATTTGCAAAATGTGCTTATTTTCTACCGGCCACTAATGTTATTAGGGAAAACCCTCATAATTCTTGTAAATAAAGCAGAAGACCAATCCCTCTGTGTGAACTCTCAAGTTAACCTAATGAAAGTATTACAGAAATGCCAAGAGTAATTTCGTTAGATGGGTATTTAAGGCCCAGTTTCTAACCAATTTGTCGAAGTCGTGCCGGTCGCCGCGTTTGTTTGGTTTTTTTTTTTTTTCTGCCCACTGGTTTGTATTCCCTATCCCATTTATTATGCGAAGTACCAAGCACAATGGCTGAAGAAATACAATGCAAGTCAGGTAGCACCGCAACTCTTGCGGTCGTCCAGTTCGTAGATTTTTTATTCCTCCGTAGACGAAACGATGGTGTCGTTAAACGAAAAGTCTAAGTTGTCTGAGTGGTTCCCCTTGTTGGAGTAAAACTGTTTTGTGAATATTACTTTTGGAAGGGTGTAAAATCGGGATATTTGTGCATTTCATCATACTGTGGACCGTGTCTTTTTAAAGCACAAAGTCTCTAAAGATGAACTGCCCATTTTTAGCACGTTACTAACTGTTGTGTTAAGAGTGGTGGCGCTAGACACTTAGAAGGGGGAGAAAAAAAGGCTAGCAAACATGTGAGACAGACGAAGAATAAATCAAGAGAAATATACAATTACTGTTCTCATCTGATCATTTATTGTCAAGGTTATTAATACAACATGGTGTCAGAAGTGGGATCACAATAAAATTTTCGAAGTGACAATCCAGGATGAAGATGATTCTTCAAGATCTTTTTCCCGGTAAGCATCGAGCCTTGACTAACGTATAAACAACAGCATTGGCAACATAAGAACAGTGATCACGTAAAGCCTAGTGTTATCGTCTATTGTGACACTGGTAATGGTATTCAATCCTATGGTCGAGGACACTTTTACTAACGTTAATCTGCCATTGCGTTATACAAGAAACAAAGTGCTGCCAAGATTATAAACACATGAATCAAGATAAGTAAAGCTCCAACAGAATGGCGACTCCTTTACATATTTCACCACCCAGTCAATTTACATTTAAAAGTGAAGATTGGGAACAGTGGTCTAAGCGCTTCGAAAGGTTTAGATCAGCCAGTGGCTTAAAGGACAAGTCCCAAGCCGTTCAAATTGACACGCTGATATACTGCATGGGAGAACAAGCCGAAAAGATATTTAACAGCTTCGTTTTCACACCTGGGCCTAGTGGGGGAACTGCAGATGCTTCTCCAACGTATGCCTGCGTAAAAGGCAAATTTCAAGATCACTTTATTGCAAGGAGGAACATAATTTATGAAAGGGCAAAATTCAACAAGTGCAAGCAGAATGATGGAGAAACGGTTGATCAGTTCATCACCCGATTGTATAACTTAGCCGAACACTGTGACTACGGCACCTTAAAGGAAGAGTTAATTAGAGATAGAATTGTCGTGGGAATTCGTGACCAAAAGCTACAACAAAAGCTGCAACTGAACAGTGAGCTGACTTTAGAGAAGGCTAAAACTACAGTACGACTAAACGAAAGGGTTCGGAAAGAACATGACAGTATGACGAAAGAGGATTACACAGAGAAGCCAGTAGCAGTAGACAAAGTGTATCAAATATCAAACAAAGGGCCCAAGCCAAAATGAAAGTGTTTCCGGTGTGGTAATAGTGCACATGCAAAGAAATTCTGCCCAGCTAAGGATAGTACCTGCAGGAAGTGTGGTCTTGTCGGACATTAGGCAAAATTCTGCAAAACAAAATTAAAATCAAAGCAGAAGACAGTCCAGAGTGTAAATGAAGACACTCCATTTAATGCTTGTGATTCAGATGACAGTAGGGATTTTTCAGATTCAAAAACAGAGCTTACTGCAAATGTGAATTATTCATTTATTGGTAAGGTGTATTCAACTGGTAAGCAAATTTCTCAGTGGAAAGTGCAACTGAAATTAAATGGCAATGATAAAAAAGTCAACTTTGTCATTGATACTGGTGCAGATGTCACTATCCTACCAGAGAAAGTGTTCAAATGTATGGGTCTCAAAATTAAATTAGAGAAACCAAGTAAATCACTCCATGGTGCAAATCAGAGTAAATTACAGTGTGTGGGGCAATTTTGTGCTAATCTAAAATCTAGCACGGCAAATTCCAATCAAATGATTTATGTCGTGAAGGATTGCACAACTCCCTTATTGGGAAAACCTGCTATTGAAGCTCTTGATATTGTGAGAATTGTAAACAATGTTCAAGTGGAATCAAAGCACCCAAAATTATTCTCTGGTTTAGGAGTTATGGAGGGTAAATATGACATAAAGCTGAGTGAAAACTACACCCCATATGCAGTGAATGCACCCAGAAAGGTATCTTCTGTTCCATTGTACAAAATGATTAAGAAGAAACTTCATAACCTTGAAAAACAAGGAGTTATTTTCAAAGTTAGTGAACCTACTGAATTTTGTGCACCGATGGTTCCTGTCCCTAAAAGAAACAAAAAGGGGGACATTGTTGATGTTAGAATTTGTGTTGATTATACTAAGCTAAATAAGTATGTGCAAACTGAAAGGTATATGATACCTAGCACCTCAGAAATGTTAAGCAGATTGCCAGGTGCAAAAGTCTTCAGTAAGTTCGATGCCAATTCATGGTTTCATCAGATTCCATTAACTGATTCATCACAGTTATTAACTACCTTTATCTCACCATTTGGGAGGTTTGCCTACAGAAGAATTCCATTTGGAATTACTTCAGCCCCTGAACATGCCCAGAAAAGGCTTGCCCAACTTCTAGAAGATCTTGAAGGTGTAGAAGTCTTCATTGATGATGTGCTCATACATGCACCCAATCAAAAGCTGCATGATGAAAGATTAGAGGCAGTTTTGTCTCGTTTAGAAGCAGCAGGTATGACATTAAACAAAGAGAAGTGTAAGATTAGCTGCAGAGAAGTAAACTTTGTGGGTCATATTGTATCAGACAAGGGAATTTCCCCAGACCCAGACAAGACAAAAGGCTTGAGGGAAATGGCAACACCTAAAAATATTCATGATGTAAGAAGGTTCCTTGGTGTGGTGAACCAGTTCAGTAAATTTTCACCTTCACTGTCAACCCTTACTCAACCTATCAGAGAGTTACTCCAGAAAGATAAAGATTGGATGTGGACTGAAAATCATGACAAAGCCTTTAATGAAGTCAAATCAGTTATCTCAGACAGTCCATGTTTGGCTTTGTTTGATCCTAACCTCAAAACAAAGGTGTCTAGTGATGCCTCTAAAATAGGGTTGGGAGCATGCCTATACCAACAACAGGAAGATGGTGAATCGCGATTAGTATTTTGTGCGTCTAGGTCCCTGACCAGCACAGAGCAAAATTATGCTCCCATTGAGCGAGAAGCGTTGGGAGTCACGTGGGCTTGTGATACCTTTGCTCACCTACTAATAGGTCCGAAATTTGAAATTGAAACGGACCACAAACCCTTGGTAGCTCTTTTGGGACAAAAAGACCTAAATGAGTTGCCTCCCCGTATCCAAAGGTCTCGTATTCGCCTAATGTGTTACAATTTTTGCATTAAACACATTCCGGGTAAAGAACTAATCGTGCCGGACACACTCTCTAGAGCACCTTGTAAATATAAACCTTCACAGGAAAGTTCAGTATTGTCGCAAGAGGTCGAAAGTTATGCCAGGTACGTTGTATCAGAGGTTGCAGTTACGCCTAACTGTATGGGAAAATTGCAAAGTGAACAAAAAATGATGTAATATGTTCTAAGTTGATTGAGTACTGTAAGGTAGGATGCCCTGACAATCAATCTCTCTCTGGAGTCTTGAAAGTGTATTACCCCTTTAGAGCAGAGATAAACTACTTAGATGGCATACTGATGAGGGGTACAAGAATTATTGTTCCTAGTAGTATGAGACTGGAGATCTTGGATGGAGTTCATGAAGGCCATCAGGGCATTGTTAAATGTAGAGAACGAGCAAAGGCTTCGGTATGGTGGCCAGGATTTAGTAATCAGATATCAGATTTGATTCATAAATGTAACACATGTATTCACAATTGTCAGGAAGTAAGAGAACCTATGATCCCTTCAGATTTTCCCAACCGTCCTTGGGAGAAAGTAGGAGCTGAACTTTTCAGTCTCCATGGTACCACTCACCTTGTGGTGGTAGACTACTATTCAAGGTTCATTGAGATAGCCAAGCTAGATCACCTCAAAACAAGATCCTTTGATGTTATTTTGCATCTTAAATCAATGTTTGCTCGTCATATACCTGAGGTGTTAAGGTCTGATAATGGTCCTCAATTTTCCAGCTGGGAATTTACCAAGTTTGCAAAGGATTATGGGTTTCATCATGTGACCAGTAGCCCTTTGTACAGCCAGACAAATGGGGAAGTTGAGAGGGCAGTAAAAATAGTGAAAGGTCTTCTTAAGAAGTCGGGAGATCCCTACCTGTCCTTGATGGCTTACAGAGCCACACCCCTGGAAAATGGATATAGTCCAGCTGAGCTACTCTTTGGCAGGAGATTGAAAACAACCATTCCTACAGCACCCTCACTGCTAACCCCTACCCTACCAGATCAGAACAAGCTAAGAGCTCATGAAGAAAAGTACAGGCAGAAGTATAAACTGGGGTATGATAAAAGGCACAGGGTAGTTAAGTCAGTTCCAAAACTTGAACCAGGTTCTCAGGTTTTCATTAGAGACAGTCAGACTCATGGCATCATCCAAAGGAAATTGAATGAGCCTAGGTTATATGAGGTCTTAACCCCTAGCCAAACTCTCCGCAGAAATAGAAAATATTTGGTTGAGTGTGAACATGACACAGGGGAGTGTACTCTACCTGAAGGAGTAAATGACTACTTATTGGACCTAGCAGAAGGAAGTACAAAAGATGGAAAGGAAGAACCTAAGACAAAGAATACCGATCTAGTCAAGGGCAACCCTAGGGAAGCAGTCCCAGTCCCTTTTCGCACAAGGTTTGGCAGGTTAGTCAAGCCAGTCCGTCGCCTGGATTTGTAAATAAGATTACTCTCATACATGATTTTGCATTTGTTGAGTAAAGATAATCAAAATGTTTTGCATGTAAAACAATTTGTTATGAGCCTCAAAAAGGGGGATGTTGTGTTGAGAGTGGTAGCGCTAGACACTTAGAAGGAGGAGAAAAAAAGGCTAGCAAACATGTGAGACAGACGAAGAATAAATCAAGAGAAATCTACAATATCTGTTCTCATCTGATCATTTATTGTCAAGGTTATTAATACAACACTAACCACTGACTACTTATCGTTTGGTTTGATTTGGTTTTTCTTTTGGTATCACCTTTTAGACTTCTTAAAATTAAACATTTTTTACTAGCCGCCTTTCCGTTAAAATTACTGGAAAATGTTTTTTACTACCAGAAATTTTACCGCTCTCCTATAAGCTATTGTAGTTTCATCACAAAGATATTATTAACGTAGATACCAAACTCCTATCCCTACACTGCTAGACGGGCTGACTCCTGACTCCTCACGGAAGCTACATCGGAAGGGGGGGGGGGTATTAATTGGACATGCGCGTAGTTCTGTTTTGTTATCGGCGCACACAACTATGCACGCGTAACGGAAAATTCCATTTTGACTAGATGTCAGCATGTGTGCATTTTCAAAGTTAGCTCTGTACCCGCACAAGGCGTTTCTCCATGTAGGCCGTGGGCCAACGCCGATTTTTCTGCACTTTCGTGCAACAGAGTCCGGCACAACACAATTTGCACACAGGTGAGTGCTAAAATATTAATAGATCCATGATTCATTAATCCACACCTGCGAAACTGGTATTTTGGTGAGGAAAGAGCGAAAATAAGGCAAATTTTAACTGACCCAGGTCATCACATTTCTGCTCGATGCATGAAATTTCGTTAACAAAGAGCAAACTCATCAGGTTCAAGGAAGGCACTTGGGACAGATTTTCAACATTCGCTTTCCAGTGGCAGAAACTCGAATCAAAGAAAAGAGAGGCAGCCTACAAAACACTCCAGAAAATAGGCCTAACGTTAGAACTTAACGTTAAAGACCTAACGTTACCGTTACTAAGGCCTAGCCTAAGCCTATTAGGCTTGATATGGAATTCCACCACTGCCCAAAGCAACCAACGTTGGGCTGAACCTTGGATATCACAAAGAGTGCTGCAAGAGGTTCTGTGATTTCACAAAAGTAACAAGGAAGGGAAAGGCCCTTGCAAGATCTCTTGCCGGACAGGGTGCGCCACCATTACAAATTACGATAATATATAGGCTAGGGCCTTGCAGTGGTCGACTCATGACTAATCCCAGTAACGTTACTGCCTACCCTAGCCTATACTGCTTGTAAATTATTCATTGGCGGACCTACTCAGCTATCCTAGCTTAGTCCTAACGTGAGAAGTGTAACTTACTCAGTTAGGCCAACTTGCTGGAAAAAAGACCAAGGTCGCTTCGACTTAAACCAATTAGCAAGAAACTGGGCCTTAAAATTCCATCTCACCTAACCTAACCTCTCTGAACAACATTCTACACTCTTAAATCAAAAGAGTGAACTTTATCACTCTCATTAGAGTGTCAATTCACTCCCAGAAGAGTGAAATGCCTCCCAAGAAGAGTGAAATGTACTACATTACGTCTGCAATGATTACTCTTTTTTAAGAGTGATCGTTGTAAACACTCCATCAAGAGTGAAACGTCGCTCGTTTGGAGGGAATTCCACTCTTTGTGGTGTGAATTTCACTCTTCTCGGTGTGAATTATCACTCTCCCGGAGTTAATTCACCCTTTTCACTCTATCAAATGGTTACCAAGGTCCTTGATTTTAGAGTTTATGCAAGCAAATAAGTCGTATTCAAGGACAATGAAGCATTTCTAATCGGAAAGCGAAACATAGAAGTAATGTGAGTTGTACAACAAGAACGTATGAAATATTGCGCAATATACTTTTTTGTTTTACGTGCATAAATTTTAACATTTGATATTTCAACTATGTAACAAGCTGTGACAATGGGAGGTAGATGAATAATATTCATTTTGCAACCTTGATATATATTGTTAATATTCTAGACTTACCATAGTTCCTTTTGTTCACAATTTTGCCTTTGCCTAGTATGTAGTTGGAAACCGCGAAAACTAAATACAACTAGCCTACTGAAACAACAACTAAAACTGCAGGCAGTGAAAGCAGAGGTCCCTCTGCAGACAGTGAAAACAGAGGTCCCTCTAGAGGTGTGTATTTTTATTACAGATATAACTGACGTCATCTGTGTAGGACTTGGTATCTTCGTCTAAGCAGACGTTAAATACAGTGTTCATGACATACATGTACTAAGCTCACCCCAACTTGATTTTGTGATTAAAATCTGACTCAAGTTATTTCGATAGTCGTATTTCGTTAAGTCGATACCTTTACGTTAACCTTGATGAACAACAGTGTATAAGTGAAGCTTTATGCCTACATGTTTGGACTACCTGTTGTTTGTTTATGCAATGCAATGTTAGTGCTAATGATTTCATTTTTAACAGACAGAGCACCCTGGCTCTTAAAATGGCAAATTGTTCCGAAGAGAAAGTTAACCGCATCGCTCTCTGGATTAATCCAAGAAACTTGTCGACAGTCTTTACAAAATGTGTCAGTTTCATGGATGGAGCTTGTATCTGGCACGAGCCTTATGCTTCTAGCTTCTTAAGGGAGATGTTTGCGGACCCAGAGATGCTAAAAAAGTACCCAAAACTTAACATCTTCAAGACTCAGTTTGATGAAACAACCGATCAGGTAGAATCCTTCGAACACTACTTTGATGGAGGAAATTTGCAACCGCTAAAATACTTTGAGTAAGCATTACCTGATGTTAAAACAGGCATATCCTTTATGAAAAAATGCTTAAATTCCACGTAGACTACTGGCTATACTTAAATGCCGAATGGTAGTAAATAAAGACTCGCTCCTTGAATTGAAAAGAAGAATGAATGAATGAATTAATGAATGAATTAATGAATGAATTAATGAATGAATGAATGAATGAATTAATTAATGAGGATTTTACTTCGTGAAAGATAAAAATGAAATATGGGGTTTATTGATCTACAATCTGTTTTCAATTTAACTAACAGTTACGACTGGACCCAAGAGCAATTGTCGAAACCGTTACCGAGTGGCAAAAAATTTCTCTTCATGAAAGAAGCTGCGATGTGCATCATTGACCATTTGGACAAACTTCCAAAGGTATGCCAGATTTCAGATTCAGATTTATTCATTCCAGTACAATTAAACATTGAAAATAGGACATACATACATACAAGTGAAAACATATTAATATATAAAAGAACAGTAAAAAAGTTATAAGACAAAAGTACAATTTGACATGGTTGAGGAAGTAAATAAAAGATTAAATCACAAAAGGGTTTCAAGTCGACCTGTTTGAATGTAAAGTGCTGCCTGGTAGAGAGAATTTTTGAAAACTTGTGTTCCTAATTTTGGCACTATGTTTTTGTTTTGTAGATTTCCTCCTGTACATTTTAAAAGGTTTTGGAAGATACTATGTGGGCGTGTTTTTCTTGTTTTTTTATTTTACTAATGACGCCCTCAAATTAATTTTGTTCTCCATCATTTACAGTTTTCATGAGAGACTCATAGTCTATATTTCTTTGAGGTATATGTTTAAAAACTTCGTATTCTTTCTCCGTCTTTCTCAAATGTAAGATGAAACCAGACAGGCACAGCGCAGACAAGCTGAGGTACAATGACAGATGGCAAATGTCTCATTTAGCTTTCATTTAGATAAAGAGGTTTTAGATGACATACCTTAGATATACAGAATCCTTTTTCAAGACGAAATATATATAATGAAGCAAAGCTTACTGTCTTTTCCAGCATTCTCCATTCGTTTGTATTTGCAACCAAATTGTTTTCCTTCAGAGGATTAGTGTGTAGCACGATCGTGGTACCATGTTCATTCTCTTTTCAAAACCATTACGCATAATTATCTACCCAAAAACTTACTGTATCAAAATGGATGAAAAGACAGAATATTCACATTTCGATCCGTTCGAACACATTCTCCTGCTTACAATTTACCATGCCCTACGACTTAGCAAAATTACATCAATATCTACCAAACTCAAAATAAATTAACTAATAATCCGTTTGAGTTTTACAAAATCTTTTCAGAAGGTTTTCAGGAGGTTTCATGTAGACTGCACACATATTTATATATTTTTTTCCTGAGAGATAACTTGAACAGATAAGGATACACTCCTGTCCTTAGTAGGAAATATATCCTAACATTACGTAACACAACATGTAACATTTGTGTCTCCTGTAGGTGCCATTCAAACACACTTTCCTAATCAGAGATCCTCACAGGGCTGCCGAATCAAACAGACGACTTTTTATGAGCATTTGGCGATATGACGGTAAGCCGGAAGACTTCGACATGTATTACGCAAACCCATATCTGGACTCAGACCTGCTACCACCAAATCCTGCTTATGTCGTATACCGTTACATTAAAGCAAATGTCGATCCACATCCAGTAGTGATTGATGCAGATGATCTCCAAACTTACCCTGAGCAAATACTGAGGAAATATTGTGAAGCAGTCGGTATTCCTTTCAAGGAAAGTTACGTCAACTGGGAGGAAAGTGATAAAAGCTTAAAATACTACTACGGTTGCTTAGATCAGATGGTTTTAGGAAAACAGATTCATGCTTACGATGCTGCTTTTGCGTCGACTTGTTTCAAGCCAATCACCTCTCCGAAGCCCCGTTTCGAAGACCTCACACCCGATGGAAAACGGTATGTTCTAGAAATTCAAGATGGATACAAAGAAATGTATGAAAACAGAATTAAGCCTGAGTAGTGAGGTATAGTCATAATGTTTTCTGCCATACCCTAAGCATCTCCCAGGTATCTTCGTTCCCAGTCTTCTTCATCCTTAGTGTATACGTAAACCTTGATACTATTTTCATATATCTTGCTGATTTTGATGATCACTTTATCATTTCACTGTTTTATCAAGGAGCCATTTCGGATTCATTTAGTTTAAAAAAAGAATGGCATTCACTCCAAAAAGAGTAAATCGAGGGACCACTCCTAGTAATGATGACTTTCACCAGGAACCGTTAGTTGAAAATTTACTCTGAGCGATATTCACAAACATGGAGATGAAACATCGCTCTAATTGGAGTGATTTTCTTGTACCATTCTAAGGGAGTTTACTCTTATTTAGAGTGGTTCCTGAGACCACTGCTTTGGTGTACATTTCACTTTTTAGAGTGCATACTTTTAGCTAACGTAGTCTTTAAGCTCTAGAATTGCTATCTTAACCCTTTCGAATCAATCAGTGAAATACCAGGTAGAACCCTCTTCGGTGTTTACGTTGATGGAAACACTTTTGTAGTCATAGGAACTAATCCTACAGATTCAGTCACATTTAAACACAGCTTGGGTCTAAATGTGCCTTATACCAATGTTTTGAAAAATGGAAACGAATATTTTACCGAACAAACTCAATTGAATTATTCAGATGTTTTCGGACATTACTGTATTTACTTTGTTATACAACGCTGTCGCTGACAATCTATTCATCACGTGACACAGAACAAAGGTTGATTTCTTGTAGTGGATTTTTGAGGGAAACAGGATTTTCACAATTAGTGAAGTCAGATGACATTCGACCTCTGATAAACTGGTATGACCTGTAATTTCCACCAAGAGCAATACGGATCTCTCTCTTACCGTGTTAACAAGCCATTCACGAGGTTTTTCCAGTCTTACCTCTGGTGACCCCAAATGACCTTACCCTTAACCAAAGACAGGAGGTAAGTTAAGTAGTAAGCTGTAGTCTTACGACTCATGCAGTTTCTAATCGATCGGTATACGTCGGCCCGGGCCAAAGACAGGAAGGATCTTCCTCATGAAAAATTGCCATACCACGTATGAAAAATCTCCATCATTAGTGTCTGAAAATATTGTGCTATCAAGCCATTTACAAGGTTTTAACTGGTTGCCTCTGATGACGTCACATGACCCCCGATCTCCACCAAAAAAATATGGTTTGTGTGCTAAACACGACAAATCCATAAAGGGCTAGTGTACGGTGTAAATTGGAGATATATTACAAGGTTTTTGCACTTTTATCTATGATGATCTCAGGGAAATAAAGCGCCATCCAAAACCAATAGAATATTGCATAGGCGTTCGAGGCTGGGGTGCGGGGGAGGGGGTCGCCTCCCGTAATTCGGGCAAAAATAAGTGGTTTATTCGGGGAAAACATGAGCAAAACATGATAAATGGTGCCATTATTTGGGCAAAATGCTCCTCCAAAAAATTAACCCCTTACGCTCATGCCACTGTACATGACAATCCTCGAAACTAAATCCGAAAAATGTCTGCCATTGTTGTCTTAAACTCGGAAAGTCTGGAGCCCGAATCCTGACCGAAAACTTTTAAAATTTAACCTATTGCCATTCTACTTGGTGCCCAGCATAAGCAATGGAGTAGGGAAAACAAGCCGGTGGGCCACAACTGGATAAAAACGACCGTGGCCGGATCCATCTAAGCTTGGCTATAAAACTCAATCTAACTAACTTACCTATAGTGCCTTCTGATTTTTTTTAAGGACAATAGGATTCTTTCTTCCAGCCAGTGGCGTAGCCACGGGGGCCTAGGGGCCCCAGGTTTTTTGCGTCCTGATAAAGTAATTGACAAAATAGAATGTTTGAACGGAAATGAACTTTGAAGTATTTCCTTCAAAACGGTAAATAAATGAAATTTGTAAAAATTATAAAAAAAACATGGATGAATGCGTGTAAAACACATTTTGTGCGCACGTATGAAATCAAGTAATAACTTCAAAATGCCTACTTTCACTAAATTAGATACCGTTTGTGATCTGCACTGAATTTCACCATGAAGATGAAACGAAAGTCTCGACGACAAACTTTAATGTGACTTTGTTAGGTTAAGACCCTTTCTGCCTTTCAGATGGCTGATTGATTTACTGAAAATAAGGCAATCGTACACTGGAGACCACTCTTACACGACCATTCCTATACACTCTCATACACAAAATATGCCGTAAGCAGGTAAGGGTAAGGTACTGCCTTCGGATAATTCTTTTCTTCCAGCCTATGTCGTGCCTCACTCTTGCCCATAGCAAGTGCCACCGTAGGACGATGTTTTTTCGACAAGTCCTTTTTACTAGTTGGCAATGGCGTCCGGGGGGTTTGTAAAATTTCCACAAGGACCGGGTTTCACGTGTTTCCCACATGATCCATACTTCTGCTTTTCGGTTCAATTATTTTGAGAGATTTATTCGTAGTATTTTAATTTTGACTACGTAATGTACCGATGAACAAATACTACACCATTTTTCACATTGCTTCTTTGGTAGAATGTATGTCTCTTATAAAATCTCTACAACAACTAAAAATATTTTGATAATTTTCAAGCTCCCCAAAAAGGAAAATTCCTAAAACTTAGACCTATAATCAGTTTAAAGTTTTGCGAAACATAGCACCATTTTGCATCTAGGAAATCTAACGCAAAGGAAGTTTCTCAGAGGGGGAAACAACTACTTTTGGTTTTCCTGGTAAAGGGTAAGGTACTGCCTTAAGTTAGCTGAAATACATTCAAATATTGCCGCATTTGCGGCTGGGTACATCCAGTTTAAAACACGTGGGAAGTTCCGTTTTCGGCCATTTGGAGTGGTTTTAAAGCCCAAAATTTTCTTGTACGCTCCGCGTCAACTGATGGTGGCGCTCCGCTTAGATTCAAATATCGCCGCATTTGCGATCTACGTCCTGAATTCTACAATTTTTCCCAAGGGAAAGGGACACCGGTTACCTTTAGTCTCATCCCCCAGGCCACAGATCAGAAGTGCCCAGTTTTTCATAGATTGATTTTTCATTCTCATTATTTGAGAAGTCGCGGACATGAGATACGTACTTCAAGGCTGGGTACGTCCAGCTTTAAACACGTGCAAAGCGCCGTTTCCGGCCCTCTGGAGGGGTTTTAAAACCCACAATTTTCTTGTACGCTCCGGCCCAACTGATGGTGGCGCTCCGCTTGGATAGTCTTGCCGTGCCTGACCCTCGGAGGTACCGGGCCCCCCACTTGTTACCTAGCCCCCCCCCCCCCCCAAAAAAAAATCCCATTCTGGCTACGCCACTGCTTCCAGCATTACATGTTTATGTACTAAACACGAAACTTTTCAGGCATTGTTATCTTGAAATATCGTGTTAGGGTTCATTCACAACATTTTTTCTCAGTTTTTCTCTGGTGACCTTAAATGGCCTCAAATAACCTCTGACCTCCAAAAAACAAAACTAGTCTTACTTTTAACATGCAAAATTCTTATTTACCAAATACAAAGAGTGCCGGTCATTGTAGATATCGTGTTTACAAGCTATTTACATTTACGTTGTTTTGCATCTAGGGAGCTCAACTGACCTCTGACTGTCTGAACTGCACACAAAAAGGGACCATTCCTTTAATCAAACGTACTCGCACTTTTACGATTAGTGAACTTTAATGACCTCTGACCGTGACTAAACCTTTTTTGTCTTAGCGTAACAAATGTGTATATCAAACATAAAAAGTGTTGGCCATTGTTTTCTTGAGATATCGTGTCTATAAGATTTCCCTTTTTTGACCTCAGCCAAAACCATTAGGGTTCTTTCTCACGCAAAGAAAAATATACATATCAAAAAAGTTTCGGTGTTACCCAAATTTTGAAATAAAATGCTTAAAGCAGCGTCATAAAAACATGCACACGACATTAACGACGCATTAGAATCTGTTTGGAAATTATAATGTATAAAACAAAACATTATGGTTGTTATATTTTAAATCCGTTTTCAACAATATTTGAGAGATGTATGCTTATCGTTGGTGTCTTAATCGGCGTTAAAATTTAAAAGAACAGTAAATTCAAAAAATAAACTTGAAAATGTTGCAAAATTAATTACAGAACTTGTTATATTTGTTAAATAATTAAAAACAGTAACTAAAAGTAATAAGGAAACTTGTTAAGTTTGGCTTAATAGATGTATGTTAAGAAGCAATGTTTTCAAAAGCAACTAAGACGCAAACCGCATTGAACCTTGCTCTTTTAAGACTTTTTCATTTGGTTGCGGTTGCTTCGGTTTCTTCGAAAACTTGTTTTTATCTGAAATACAATGTTACAAGAAATCATCAAATGTTTTTTTTTATTGTTTGTTTGGTTGCTCATTTTAGAAGCCATCATAAAACTTGTAATTGAAAAGATGGGTTCTCTGTTAGATCAAGTTAGTCAAGTGGTGTCTAAATGGACTAACCACGTTAGTCACTCATTTGTGACTAGTTTGTGATGATATCTGAATAATTCTGACTAAATCGTCCACCCAACTTCACCAGCGCCATACCTGCAAAGGCCACCTCATCCACGATGTGCATGTTTCTGTACAGTGATGGTTAAGGATCACTCCAGCACATCTGCTTTTTCAAAAAATGCACCAAACAGATACTCTCTCCTTAGAAAATTCATACCGTGGCGCATTCTGTAATCACTGTTATCTCTGATAAATTTTTAAATCGGAGCGTTCAATGTTACTCTAGGCCTATAAAAGCTTTGTCATGTCACGTATATTTAACATGACGTCATACAACTGACGTTATCGCTATAGTCAATTTTAAGCCCAGGAATATAAACCCTCATCAATATCCATGTCATTTGTATTTCATGGTGGAGATACGTGTAGCAAGAGGGGTCATTTTCTCCCTCAAATTTTGCCCCCCCCCCCCCCACTTTCTCCTACTGCCCCAAATGAAGTAAGTTAAAAGTTAGGTTAATCCACAAAAAATAATATGCCTCTCTTGAGACTTAACTTTTCATCCAGAAGTATGCTAATACCTCAGTCCTTCCAAGGAAACGTCGTCGAGGACCAGACTTGTCTTTTCCAGCTGTTGTGTAAGTGTGTGTCTCACATGTGAATGGGTTCGGTCGAAGCTACCTCGAAGTACGTAGGGTTGTTTTCGAGTGTTTCGACTGTCCTTCCACTTGGCGTAGGCTTGCCACTAATATCGGATGCCCAACCGACAAAGTCGGTTCCGCGCCGGACTGAAGCATCTTCGGGTGGACCAGTTAACTAGCAACATTTGCCTTTGCCACCTTGAACCCCACCCACAGCAACACTCGCTTCGGGCGCAGTTTCCCGCTGTGCCCGTACCTTCAGCATTTTCCTATTTCTTTAGTCCTCCCCCCCCCCCCCAAAAAAAAAAACGGCATTGTTGCTTCGCCACTGTTTGTATTCATCCCACTCATCCCACTGTTTGTAATGTGACCCCACTCATTTGGAACCAATAATAAAAACAAAAACATTTTCTTTCATCACATGGATCTAGTACAAAAAGAAGCAATTGGTAGCGCCATTTTGCAGCTAAGACCCTCAAGAGAGCAAAGCATCAAAATGCAATGTGCATTGAGTCGACTTTGGTCTTGCAACATCAAACAAGTGGCTACGTCCCTGCGTTTTACTTAGTAAATATATGATCGTTTTGGATATTTGCCCATTTTATGTTAAAAGTAGTTGGAAATTTTATTGCACACATAAGCAAAGAAGCGGTTACTTGAATATACTTACAAGTATGGGAAAAGGCAAAATTTCGGCTATCTGAGGGATGGTAACTTTTCCTAATTTCTCTGCCCCAATCGACATGGTGCCCTCCGCACCTCCCAGACAGTCCTTTTAACTTGCGGAAATGACGCATTCGTGTTGGTGTGTCGTCAATTCCCACTTAACGTACAGACGGCCCCGTGGACGCAATCAATTTAAATTTGCAGCGAAGTGGGCGAACCGAGTCCAAGGCGCACTATGGGCACAGAGCTCGAGTTAATCACGTCAGTACCTCGCGTTAGTTCCTTCTGATGGACTTACGGTGTATACCAGCTGGGAACCAAGGGGAAAAGTTCCCTGTCAAGAAGCTTTCCCAAGAGTCAAATAAGTAGGAATACACTACGATTCCTTCAGATTAACTCATTTGGTGATCAGATATGTTCTTTACCAGACAGGAAAGGCTACTTTAAAGTCAGTTAACAAAGTTTAACGACTATTTCAAACTTTATAAAAGGGATGGGTTTTAACTCAAAAATGTTTTAGTAATTAAGCACTTACTTAACCCCACTTTGTAAACAAGTTTAAATGCTATCCATGTTAAGCAGCTATGAATCGTTAAATTTCTAGCATCTAAACGTGTTTACAAAGTGGAGGAAAATGTGTTTCGAAAAACGTTGACTTCTCAAAAACCTTTTTAGAGTGTATTTATATAGAAAAGTACGAAAAAAAATAATGCATAACAAAAAGGTAAAATTCATCACCAATGAGGTAAAGCTTGTTAAAATCTAGTTCCGAAAAGGTTAATATCTTGTAGTTTTAAAGTACTAAAAGAGCTATTGGTAACTAGTCGATGACAAGGTTTTGTGGATTCAACCTCCCGTACACTGGGACTATTGTATATACTTTGGACCTATCTTTGGTACATCATTTACCTTACCGCCCCCAAGTCAGTCATCTATAGACAAATATGTTTATTCCCCCTTCCCTTGCAATTTAGAGTGATGGATAGTCTTCACAATTGAAAAGGACAAGACTATTAATACACGGTGATGCTTCTTCAGTTATACATGCGCAAGTGAAAGAGTCGAGCACTTTGCAAGCAGCAGATGGAGCAAGGGACTGTCATATGGCAATCGTAGTGGCACCATCATGATATCGGTAGGGTTCATAGTAAATTTGAAATCCTCTTACATTTCCAGGAATGGACTAAATGGGAAATTCCACTTACCATGGAAGGAGCTTTCATCAGGAGTTAGCAAGAAGTCAGGAAATGGCAGAACCCGGCAAGATTTTTATAATTCACAATTTAGATGGTCATTATCATATTTAACTGCCACATAAATTCACCGTGTACTTATGAGGAAAAGCTAGATGAAATGAATTGGTGGTTTTAGTTATTATTTTTTATCTCATATACATATCGTGTCTTAGGAATGATAAACGAAGTATTCATGATGAAACGTCCCCTCTTACTTTTTGTTACATCATTCTTCTCTGCCTGATTAACTCTTATCTCTTCAGGGAGGGAAAGAAGCCCACTCCATGCAGACTTCATTGAGTCAAATTTCATATCTGACTTATTGATTGACAGTAAAAGACGTGTTTAAAATCAAAAAAGTTACCTAACATTTGGGTTAGCTAACAGGTCAGTCAGCATGTGTTAATTGCTTTTCAAGCAGTGTGAACACAATCAAAGCATAGCTCATTTGAGGCCATAGATCATATAACAAACTCAGATATTAGTTTCACCCTACACCGCCTTTGATGTACTGGGGTGTCTTTGTTGCTTTTTCAAGAACCGACATCACAGTATGTTAGAAGGCCAAGTCAAAAACTCCTAGATGTAGGCGTCAGTGGCAATATAACTAAGTGGCAAGGGGCTTTTCCACCAGTCAGGCAGCATCTGTCCCCACAGATCATTCTCCTTCTCCTTCTGACCCAAACATACCTATTCTGAGACATAAGGTTTCACCCAGAGATCGTACTAAAACCAACTTTCGGAGGGTTCACCCCATCAGACTTTGCGCAGCCTCTACGCACAAAACTCACTTTGTGTTTTATCTTACTTTCCCCCGAAATTTTCCTTTACCCTTCATTTGCCCCTCTCCCTACCTTTTGAAATCCAAGTGAAGAGACTGGTTGATTATAAAAATCAAAATACATGCCTAAACCTAGCTTGTTAATTTACATCATTTCCATTGGCATACGACTTCGATTGTGGTAACTGACGCTAAGCGCCAAGCCTTTACAGACAAATAATTTAGCATTATAGAAATACTTGTACTCAGATTCAACAAAGTTTGAGTAAAACATTTGCCCTCAGTGACCACATTACTCAATATAGCAGCCAGAAGCAACGGGTTGCTTAAAGGATACCGAAAGCAAATCTTGGGGGATAAGCGAAACAAAGAACATGGTGGTGGATGGGTAAAAACCTCCTTCTTATGGAGGAATTTTAAAAGTGGGTATGTCTGAAAGACACTGCTGTCCACCTTATCCAAGAGAGTTCCGAGTCTTCCAAATTAGTTACTCCTAGCTATTGCGATTGGTGTACGTAGTAAAATTTTACCCTAAATAGACAAAGGCGCCTTAAGTTCTAATGATTGCAGGGGTAAATATTGCAATGGTGGAGCTACAGCTCCCCCGCTCTCTCTTAAAATGAAAAAAAAAAAATCGGAAATTCGCCATCTTTGACACCGGATCACCAACAGGTCAACGACAGTGTGTGGTCTTCCCAACTTTTCTTTCGTACACTTTCTCATCCTAACCAATTTAAGCTCCATATTTGTAAATGTTTGTTTTAAAAAGTAACAATCCCGTCAGCCAAGCTCCCCGTAAAATCGCAAACCTGAATAAAGTCAGAGTGGAAATTCTCCAGGGCAATGAAAGTGATAAGATAGGAATTTTCCCTACTATGTGAAGCCAAATCTTCAAGTAGCAAAGGTCAACTACAGTGATGTTTCCCTAACTTTTCTTTACAATTTTGCTAAAGTAAACCAAAGGCACCATAGCTGAAATCAGAAACATATCTTATTGTCATCGGAAGTCCGCAGGTCTAAGGTTACGTAATGTAACAGCAACGATCTCCAGTCGAAAAAACGTATTTGCGAATAGGAAGAGAATATTCTTCAACAACCTCCAAACTCTTCAAGTTATAGTTTTGCAGGTAATGCAAAATTCAAACTCTTCTGTCACACAAGCTATATTTTTCAAATATTTGTGTTTATTTGTGTTTATGGGTGTGTAGGTGGGAGGTGGGTGGGTTTGGACTGATTGCTTAGCAAACTGGCGTTTCTGATTCAAAAATGTTATCGTATTACACTAGTTTAAAAATGGGGAAATTTTGATGCACCCCTCCTCGGAAACGTTCTAGCTACTAACCTAACATATCGTTGAATGTTTGTGAGAGAACATTAACTACCTCTTCCTTCTCCCGTGGCCGGCTCGACTTGAACCAATTGGTTGGAAACTGGGCCGTTAAACCCTATCTAACAAAGTCTTCCATGTCTCATCCCTTTCCCCTTGACCACCAGCATGTCCTTTTTCTATGGTCAACTATTCTCCATGTCGTAGAACAATAGCAATTGAAACAAAGGAGTTTGGGTGGAGAAATTGGGATGAATTTCAGACAAGGAAGAGAGTAGTTTGGAAAAAGTGTGGAAGCCTTGTGTGTCCCTTGGCGCGAAAAGGATGGCGGACCAGCAGCAGCAAGTATTCTCCAAACACGTCTAGATGTTTCATATATACGTAAGGGGGGGGGGGGGGTCGCAAAAAGAGGGGGTGCTTCAAGAACTCTTCACAAACGCTCTGTGGACTGTCATCTGTTCAGAGTCACACTGTGAAACTTTCGTCATTTTACGTCAGCGTACTCTGCAAATTAAATTTTGAAAGAGTAGAACTTCCCTTTCACATTATATGCAATAACCATAAAAGGAGGAATGACCCCTCGCCATTGGGTCACGGGAACCACAGCCCTCCGGCCCAACAAGGCGGCAACAGAAACTATCACGGCCTCTTAAATTTTGGTCTGGAATTCGACAGTTATAAGTCAATTTCATATGAAAGGTTAACAATTTTCGAAAAATAGCCCGATGGATACACGTTTAATCCACTAGCATGGTGAGTTCAATTTTCTACGACAGTTCAATCCTTTCAACACATGCAAATTGTCTATCGTGCCCCACAAAGGTTATTTTTGCACGACACTGGTGGAAACTCAGTGTGGAAATATGTGAAACTCTTTTATAGTCCGGCGTAGGCAAACAAAGAAATCAGAGGAAATTCTTTACTCCAAGAGCTTTACTGCGAATGATGCTGATACTCTTTAACAGGAGTATAGCATGGAATTTGCAAGGGTATGAAAAACTCAGGCAAACTGAAATTATCTTAATGCAGTGGCATCATCCGTCAGGCAAAATGCAAAAACGAGCTGAAGATGTTTTGCCCGAAAAATGTAATACTGCCAGAAAGACTATCTAAGCGAAACGCCACCGTGAGTTAGCGCATAACATATAGGAAATTTTGAAAAAAATCGCTATCCTCCAGATAGCGGGAAATGGCATTTCCCTTAAAAGTAGAATGTAATGTTTCGCTTCTTTCAAAAAAAAAAAAATCTTTTGAAGTAGCAAAAGTATCAGAAATAATTCCTAATACTAACAAAAATAGGAATGTGATGTTCAAGTAAGCCGGCGATTTTCTGTTAAGTTATCTGTTGGAACACTATCTCATAAAGTGTCACCATTGGTTGGCACAGACAGTACAGAAAATATTGAAAAATCGGACAGTAGTTAGTTGCAGCTTATTAGGCCTCAACCAATCAGGAGCCAGCATGGGAATGACGTCATTTTTGCTAGGCAAAGGTCAAGGTCATGGGCATCTTTATCAAAACCCTATGATTCATCGAAGTGAAGGTCAATGCCGAAAGGGCAGGGTCAAGTTCAAAGTGATTACCAAGGGTCAAGGGATATTTGAAGCTCAAGATGGCGAGTATGACTGTTTGGGGTGGGATGGAGGGTAGTTGCTAGGCAACATCTAAACATCCTTGTGGCCGGTGAATGAGGATGAAAAGGTATTGTACGTAGAAAAGACGTCTACCTACAACAACTAAGGTAAGTTTGGGGTCATAGGACATGTTGAGGTGATGTTGCTAGGCAACGAATCAACGTTTGATTGATGACGGATAATCGAGGATGGGGATATTGAATGACACATGACACAGCATAAAAAAAAATACAGAAAGTTTGAGTGCAGCTCTGTTTATTCATATAACATTACAAAAAGATACTCTTTCTCGTAACATGCACTACTTTGGTTAATACATGTCATAGCGACGAGGAGACAGGTCTGACCTGTGCCTGTATAAATCATTTCGGATTCTTACGTCACGGAAAGGGTCTTTAGGGCCCCACCCAACGCCCCAAAGCGTGAAAAAACAACCAACCATGATTCTTTTCTCCGATCATTTGTTTCAGTCACCAGAAAATAGGTCGCAGCCTATGTGGTGCTGATTGCAATAAGGTCTAATGGGCGTTTTGAGACTGCCACTCTTTTCTCTTTTTTTCACATAAGCTACCACCGCAAAGTACACATATTTACAGAATTCACAGCAAACAAATTAGTCATCTATTTGATGAAATAATACATAATATTGACATAGTAGAAGCGTTACGTTATCATTAGATGGGTCAAGAAACGCAAAACATCCCTATCGTTTCTCTGTTGATCAACATTAAATCGGCTAGTGATGGTTTCCATGGACTGACCTCTACAACAATGAAGCAAATAATGAATACAGTAATGTCCACACACAGACGATAAAGGTCCTTGTAATGATTTTGGATTTATCTTAATGATGCCACCATTTCTGGCTAAAAATGTTCGAATGTAATTCACTTCAGGCGGTTTGCCGTATGAGTCAAACTATTCCAGAGGTCCTCGCTTTGGTAGGTATATGCCAATCCAGTGCTCTCCTGGACGACAGCTTGGATCCGTGTTGACGACGAGGGTAGCAGGGCGCTGCTTCACAGGCAGTTCAGGGAGACGATCCGAGGAAAACACACCATGAAATGTGGGTCGCACAAAAGGATCACTGATAAGAATGTCCGCTATCTCTCCACCATCCATCACTTAGTGTAATCGTAGCTGATGTTGCGGACTTTGTCAATTTCGATCACGTTGTCAAATTCTGCAAACACGATCACGTAAATGGTTCTGGGCAGTGCCTCCGCAAAGTTCATTTCCAGCCGCAAATTACCTTCTTTCACTAAATTGAAGTGTCCTCCATCTGAAAGGTCCGGGGTAAAATCGAAAGCAAATAATGTGTACTCCGCAGGATATTCTTCTCGACTGATGCCCACGCTTTCGTCACGGTAATTTTTATGCGTTCCTGTGAACTATGGAACGCCAAAACCGCCATCGCATATGACGATGTACTTCCATTTGGTGGCGTTATTTTACATGACGATGTTAGTTCAAATGGCCATCTATCCAGGAATGATGACGTTCTTCCGTTTTACGACGTTACCAACTCAAACGGCGTTCGATCACATATAACGATGTACTTCCATTTGGTGGCGTTATTTTACATGACGATGTTAGTTCAAATGGCCATCTATCCCAGGAACAATGGCGTTCTTCCGTTTTCCATATTACCATCGTAAACGGCGTTCGATCAAACGGCGATGTGTATCCAAGACGTGTATCTAAGGCGTGTATCCAAGGCGTGTATCCAAGGGGAGTTACCAATGATGACTATTCCATCTAAAGGATGGTTTTGTAAAAGATGCAGCCAATCAGGTTTGGCTTTGGCTACGTAAAGGCGAGCATTATCATTGCAATGAGTGATCAAACTTACTGCTTCCCTCCGAAAGTTTTCCTTCACCTCGTCTTCATGTACGATGTGAAGGGATTCAATTACAGGTGGTTGTATGAGGTTAATAAGCATGCATATGGGACATGTGGGTAACTAACTTAGCCGAGTATATTGAGTAACTAGTATGAAACCGCGCGCACACGTGCGAGACCTAGATCTCTTTATATGACAACCATTGTGATTGGTTTGTTTTTACTTTGCTGAATATGTATACCTGAGAACAGGAACTCCCCTTGGATACACGCCTTGGATACACATCGCCGTTTGATCGAACGCCGTTTAAGATGGTAACATCGCAAAACGGAAGAACGCCATTATTCCCGGGATAGATGGCCATTTGAACTAACATCGTCATGTAAAATAACGCCACCAAATGGAAGTACATCGTTATATGTGATCGAACGCCGTTTGAGTTGGTAACGTCGAAAAACAGAAGAACGTCATCATTCCTGGATAGATGGCCATTTGAACTAACATCTTCATGTAAAATAACGCCACCAAATGGAAGTACATCGTCATATGCGATGGCGGTTTTGGCGTTCCATAGTGAACAGGGTAAAGTATGACCTGACGCTCTGGGCGGCAGCATCATCTGCATCAAAATGCGGTTTTAGTTGTTTGGTTGGAATCTGCACACGTCGTAATAGAGTGCTAAATTATTGATGCTATTGTGTTTGGAGTGGAACGGATTCTTGGTGTAAGAACCATTAAACGCATCACTGTCTACACAGGCTATGACAATGCGCTTCGGCAGTTGTCCAAGGAACAACTGATCCTCGTTGAGACTGAAATTTCCTGCTGGAACCGATAGAATTTTGGTTTGTACCCGTCGAACCGTATATTTGGCGGTGTCTTTTTCCAGTGCCTTGGCGTGTGCAATGAGGACAGGTGGCGCAATTTTGACTTTCCACACGAACAAAGAGACTTGTTGTAACATGACTCTGTATTCTGGATTTTGACATGACATGAGGACAAAAGAATCTTTACTCGGTGTTAGTTTTAAACGTTGGTCCACGACACTGAGTAAATACTTTTCTTGACAAAAGATATCACTGTGCAGTCGTCCAATCAGTTCCACCTCTCTGCTTCCATTCGTGAAACGACTTCGCTTTTTTAACCCCATGTTAACAGTAGCGGCAGGTGCGCCAGGGTCTTTGTAAAAGAGGGCGCTCGTCAATTGATCTACCTTTGTTGGATGACTATAGTTTAACAGCGTTTCAATCACAGCACGATAAGGGTAGGTTTGCGTTGCTGAGGAAATTTCTCTTCCATTGAGTGCCACATCTACTTGACTGAAGAGTGAGTGCAGGAAAAAATTGACAGGGCCCACGGCATCCTCTTCTTCTAGAGCAGATCCATCTTTTTTCGTGATCTTGGCACGAACGTATAGTTGTGTTTGATCAAGATCGATGTATTCTTCACCAGAGCCTGACACGTAAAACTCAATGGGTCCGCCTGTATTAATACTAGACAATGGTCTGTACTCTTTCCAATCTCCTCTTTCAATACTGGTCTGTGTCGGTGGTATGGTAAACAAATCGAGTTCGGATTTAGCACATTCGCAGGAGTGATCGTGGACGAGTGCCATGATGATTAATCAAAAATGTCAGGAGTAGGTCTTGCCACTTTCACTGCTTTTGACAGAGTGACGTGAGAACGGGGGATTTACGCTTTATAGGCTTTGACTGCATCCTTTTTCTCGGTGGCGATTTTCTTTTCACTTGGCGTCCGATGTGCTGTAAAGTGTCAGTACCCATTTGCTTCAACCGTTGCTTGGCAGACGACTTGACGTTTTTCCCCGCCAGCACATCCTCGGCCAGACCCACACCTGTTTGAAGAGCTTGTGGCCCTACAAATTTGGCTCCTTTCTTCAGCAGAGGCACTGCCATGCGCATAACGCCACCGAGAATACCTCCAAGTCCGTGCCCCCTTTGCAAAACTGGACCCGAGAAAACGGGTAAACCTCTGCCAGTTTGATGTAGGTAATGGTCTTCGTATAAAGCGGCTTCTGGGTGATACAACGTACGACCCATGGTTTACAAGTATGATGATCGCTTCTGTCTAAAGTGAAGTTTCACGATGACCCGCCCTCGTTCAAATGATGACCCGCCCTCGTTCAAATGACACTTTCTTCCCGGTGCCATGCCTTATATCAATCTCAATGGTATCAATGACACTCTGTCGCAAGGGATAGTAATGTGGATTTTGTGGATTTTGATATTCAATGTTAGTGGTATCTCCAAAGTCTCCATTCACCTGGACCGTTTTTAATAAAGGCGATGCTGTATAGATCTCTCAAGTACCCAGGAAGTAAATGGCCCGCCACGCCTTCTATGCGTCTGAAGTGGCGTCCTTTAAGGTCTATCTCTCGAAAGCTGCTATCCTGCTCACTTCGGGTAGATATTTTACTGCTCTTCGGACTCAAAACGTACCATGAATGAGGATAAGCTATTTCTACGAGACCAACTTCCCATTCACCTGACAGTTGAAGTGACGTCGGCAATTTGACTCGATAATTTGGCAGAGTGTTTTCTGGATATACATCCATGGAACTATTACTGGGAAGTGTCACGTAAAAAGCCATCATGGAGAATGACGAATATTACACAGTGCTTACAATTTTACAAGGTTGCTCACCTAACTGTTGAACTTGGTTGGGTATCCCTTCCATTTGACAAAATATTCGGCTTTCCCTTCCTTCGTTTTACGTCTACGAATGACCTTTTCAATACGGTACACGTTTGTACCATCTTTGGTTACCTTCTGCAGTTCATTTTCATAGAAGGTGCCTTCTAACCATTCACCATCCCAATCCTTTATGCGATAGACGACGGGATGACGTGGAAGGCGCTCGGCGATGGTAAAGAGTTCTTCTGTCCAACGTGGTAAATAACCTTTCAGAAAGGGGCGGGTCATCATGCTGATACGAACTGCATCAGTTTTTTTTTATCTAATGACATTGCAAAGGCTAAATAAGCTGTCGATGAAACTACATGTAGGGACACCTGAGGGAATCGAACCCTCGAATCTGAAAGATTCCTCCCAGCGGTGTTTTGGTCTGTAGCACCGACGCTTACAGCTTTCAACAATGTCAATTTTTGGACGTAACTTAACGGATGACGGTGGGTTATGATCATCATTCATAGCTGTCAGTCGTCCAAGCAACACTGATCTTACACCATGGCATCTTCATGGCAGACTTTTATCGATTCAAAAGGAAACATGTATTACTACAACCCTCTTTCACAGGAAACCAGCTGGCAAAAACCTATTGAGGGATAGCCCATGCAGTTTCAACTCCAACCTAATCCGAGGCCTCCTAACGCTTTCTCAAAAGTGACTAAACCTATGAAGCCTTCTAATGACTTCCCGTTAAGCAAGACTGCATCTGTGACTGTGAAACATATAGGTCCCAGGATAAATGTTTGTATACAACGAACCAAATCAAGAAAGAGCCTCTCTCGACGAGGAAAATGTATCTACTTAAGCCCTGATGAATGGCAACAATTGCACCGTACCGGTAAAGACATTCAAGACCTACTGCCTGTTGTATCATATGATATGAAAAACAACGGAAAGAAGCACTTACCAGTCTTGAAGAGACGAATCCATTTAAATCACAAAGTGAAAACACTCTTTTAGCCTATGATGGGTACAAAATTTCTGCCACACATCACCTGAGACTCTTAAATATATTGTTTGTTCTGAAACAAATGCGCTTATGGTCATGACGTTCTGAAGAGAAGACTACGAACTGGATATGTATTTGTATGCAACGAAGCAAATCAAGAAAGACGGTCATATTCTCGACAAGGAAAATTCTTCTACCTTAAACTATGATGAAAGGCAACATGCCATGCCGGTAATCAAAACCAACTACGTGATTAAAACAACGGAAAGAAGCACTTATCCGTCTTGAAGAGACGGGTGAATCACAGAGAGCATATAGTAAAAACACTGTTGCCGTCACACCTTTATTGCGAACATAAGTTTGTTCTGAAACAATTGCTTTATGATCTTGACAATTGTCATCTTCCAATAACTTATACGTGTAGGTTTCATCTTTATTCCATCCAAGGATATTCGCAACTTTTATCTCCATGCTCTTGATACTGGGACGTGCCCGTAGTTCACACAGAAATCACATAACGGACAGTCTACATTCGTTCGAAACGTTTAAGTTGTTTACGTCATAAGTTCCTCCGATTGGGAAGTAAGTCACCACAATAAATTCCACTTTTCCTATTAAAGAGCTATCTAATGTACCTTGGTCTTTTTGTGCACTATGAATGAAAACTAAGTTGCTGGTTCAGCTTCTTGTATGCCCACCTTCGTATAGTGTCTACAACTAAGTATAACGTCTGTACATCTAAGACTATGTACACATGGAAAATGTGTGTGTGCAGCTTAGAATCGATATCGATTTTTTGTCCACGAGTAAATAAAAGTCTTGTCACCCCTCATACCAGACAGCCTTGTTTAGTGGTCATTTCTTTTCTGTGTGTCTTGTATCGATCGATCGGGGCTAGTGCCTTTATAAAATAAGTGTACATCCAGTATAGCCAGGCTGTCGCTTAGCCGCCACTATTGTAGTGGATGTTGTGACAAATGCACGGGTTCCGAAGCACGGGTTCGAGTCCTCCTCCTACCAACTTCTGCCTACAGAATATTTTCTTAATGATATTCACATCATAATCAAATGAACATAACCCTTGACCGTAACCGTGAGCTTGACCGTGGCAATGGGCCCATCACCATTGACGTCACCCAAGAACGTGGCAATGACCTTGACCGTTGCCTAGCAACAATTATGTCATTCCAATGCTGGCTCCTGATTGGTTGAGGCCTAAAAAGCTGCAACTAACTACTTCGGACCATTTCCATTTCCCAGACTTGAAACTAGAAACGAAGCACTCGTTCTGCTGAGCTTTCCTTTACAATGAAATTTTCACTTTAATAGGCAAAAGTCAGCAACTTGCTAAGTGATCAGAAAATTAGCAGATAAAATACGCCATTGAATGAAATGGTCTTGTATACCTTTTCTGAGGTACACTTTACAACGAAATTGAAAACATGTCACACCCTTTTCACCCTACAATGACCCTTGGTTAATTTCAAGATATACTGAACTGTTATGTTACTGTCCGAACTACCGACTATAAATGGTATTTCTTCTAAAGCCTTTTGAAAACATCCAGTGGCGGAGCTACCATATAGTCAGAGGGGCGGTCGCCCCCTTGACGGACTCAAATTGCCTGTCAGCGCCCTTTTTACTCTTTGTACCATATTAAAGCAAATGTATCTACCTACATAAAAGCGCCCTACTGCCTATTTTTCGCCCCCTCTGACCAAATATTCTTGCCCTTCAAACTTTTAAGCGCCCCTACAGGCCATTCTTGCCCCCTCTGACTGAATTCCCTTCCTCCGCCACTGAAAACATGTCAAGTTACGAGGTGGTTTTAAATGAATTTACAACCAGACTTACGGCATAGGCCTAAGAAGATAGTTTCAACCAATATCATTATGTTATTGGAAAACTTAACTCTAAAATTTGTTTGTAATAGTACAAAGTTTTTGCACAATTACCGAAGAAAAAAATTAAGTAATGCAAAAGAATACGTCAAAAGTGCTGTCAATGTGTTGACAGCACTTTTCATGTATTCTTTTGTTTTTCTTTATTTCCTGTAAATGTACAGACATGTTTACTGGGTAACTACCCGATTTTTATTCTTGTCGCCTTAATTAGGACGAAGGTGCCCGAAAAATTCTCAGCATGTTGTCATATTTTTCACAGAAGTATGTGGTTGGGGGCTGCAGTCCGCCAGTTTCCCCGGCTTCTTTGCTTCAATCAGACAGGAGTTTATTTTTTTTTTTAGGAAGTATAGTGTATATGATCCTTGTTACAACCGATAATGTAAAAATTAACCGATAATGTAAAAACGACTGATAATGTAAAAAAAAAATTACCGATAATGTAAAAACAACCGATAATGTAAAAAAAAATACCGATAACGTAAAAAAAATCTTTCAACCGATAATGAAAAAAAATTACCGATAATGTAAAAACTGAGCAAACGAGGGTTTCTTATGGCCCTGCCTATATGTTTACGTCTGGTAGAGAAAAGTAGGTAGGCAGGTAAGCTGACTGGCGGCAGGCTGGCAGGGTGGGGAAGCAAATAGTTTATTGGTGTATACAATCTGAACACAGTTGGGCAAACATAGCACTTGCTGCATTGTTGGGGATGAGAAAATTACTGAACGTTGGGAGAAACATCTCGATTTTGCCTTGTTATTCCATAAATTTTGTCCAATAAATTTAACGAAGTTTGCTAAAAAGGTTTCATGAGCTATGTTTCCTCAACATTGTTCTTAGAGTGTATATTTGACTATGTTGTGTCTGAGCCTTCATCACGGGAATTGTCGCTCTATCCGTGACGGCGGTACGGGGAGGGGCACAAGGAGAAATTTTACCCACCAGTTTGTCCTCTTGCCCCTCCAAACCAATAAGGTCAGTCAGGAGTTGGGTTAACCAAAAAAATTAAACAACATACATCTCATGAGACTTATTTCTTCATTCAGATATAGTCTAAAACCTCAAAGCTTCCGGGAACTTGCTCCCTGGACAGCTGGACCCTCACCCTTAGGCGGTTTGGGCTCAGCTTCACGTTGCGCCTGTAAATGTTTGCCTCAACATTATTCTTTTCATAATCAACATTGTGTTAATGACAATTGGGATAAAGTAAAGGGTGTGATAGGTGATTTGGTGACCTTGTGTTTCAAACCAGCAGGCTAAGTGAGTATGGTAAATGACAGCGTATTGCCCGGCCACTTACATACTGAACAATCTGTCCGACTAGACCAGTAAGCTGTTTTCTGATCAGGCATTGATTTCTTGACGTTTCTTCGGGCATGCAATTTTTTGAGCCACAAGCGAGAATTCATAAACCCAGTCATAAACCACGTATAGGATATTGAGGTAGCTAGAGGAATGCCAGGCAATGCCCACAAATGACATCAAATGATGCTATTAATGCAAATGATTTTAGCAGCAGATTAGCCTACATTTTAGGGTACTTTATTATTGAAAAAAAAATCCCCGGACGACGATCGGTCAATGTATTTGGCCACCCCCCCCCCCCAAAAAAAAAAGAAGTCATGGCTACTCACGTGATGAAGGCTGCACTCAGACACAACATAATCAATTGCACTCTCTAAGAACTGATGGGCAAAAAATACCCAGTGTTGAGGAAACATATTTAATGAAACTTTTTTAGCAAGCTTCGTTAAATCAATTAGACAAAATTTATGTCATAATAAGGCAAAATCATGATTGACTTTCCGATCCGGACGAGGGAATGCCGGTCACTACGAATAAGAATTAACAGTCACTGCAAGAGACGACATGGGGGTGTTTGAAAGGGAGTGACCACTGCAGATCTGTAAATTCACTGTGCATTTAGACCCCTTTTATGAACAAAATCTGAAAACCCCTCCTTTTACTATCTTCGGTCTTAATTACTGTACATTTTTAATTTCATTTCGTATACTGTGAATTGTTATTTTTGGTACAACATTTAAGTATGTGTATATTTCACACTAGATTAAAATTATAAATCAATCAATTCGAATTGGAATTCGACTTTCGACATCATCAATTTGTTAAAAACGGTTGCAATGTCCCAGTCAAATCCCTAATCGGGAACGTTTTATTTACAGCAACCAGGATTTGATAGTTGGGCCACAACGATCACCATCGTCCCATCCTTGTGTGTGCAGTCATCCTACTTTATTCCCCCAATACAACTTTCTGTTAATTTTTTGTCGATCCTAGCTTCCCAAAGATAATTTACATTTGAAAAGCATTGACAACAGGGGCTGGATGTGATGTCTGAATGTGGGGGGGGGGGGGGCAAACCTAAGTGGAATAACAAAAGATGCCGAAGGCTACGCGGAAGCGTGAAGCGTTCTCCCTAACGGCTTCGAACCAGGGGCCCATCTTAGGGCCCCTTGTGGGGTCCAGGGCAAAGCCCCAGTGAGGTCCAGGGGAGAAGTACCCGGATGCTCTGAGGAATTAACGAAATTGTAGGCTTTAAAAAGCATTTTAGGTTCAACTTCAAAACATAGAAGGCGACCACAAAAATCACACATAAACTTTTGTAATCATATTCCTACCCCGTATGAAGAGCAGTCGTCTTGGATCGTTCCAGAGGACGTGGGAAAGGAAAACGGATAATTGGAGAAAGAAGGTTCCCGAGGCTTTGAAACTAGTTTGGAGAGGTTTTCTGTTCTTTGAAAGGCTTGTAGATGTAAAATGATGCAATAGTTACAAACTTTCCTTGAGTTATCAACTATGGTGCCCTTTCGTTTATTTGAAAATGTGGATACGTTACCGGCAGAAAACAGTTGCCAGATTTATTGTATATCACAGAAAATTAAATGGTTAAGCTTACATTTAATGAAGGGCTTTGGCACTCTTACTGGTTGCAAAGCGGTCTACTACTTTCTCCATGTCTATTTCAGTGGTTCTCTCAATATGAGAACTACCAAAGTGGAGAGTCCTTGTCCTTTAGAATTTCGTAGGTTTGTTTTCAGCCTTCGAAGACAGAAAAAGCTTCTTTCAAATGTAGCTGAATTCATGGGGATTGTCAGAAAAAGTTGAGGTCGGCAAAGACGACCATGGAACATTGAACGTCATTTGAGCCAAAACCCAACTGTTCAATATCAATTCAACGTGATTCCGACGTCAGTAAGGGGACTAGAATTAATACATCCAGACTTCTATCTGATGTATTCAAAGGGAAAATGTACTAACCCTAGTTTGAGTTAGTGTAGTAGGCTACACTATCATTTCATGAATAGCGTTGGTGAATCATGTAAAAATGCCATTCTCCCTTAAATGTAAAATTTAAGAGGAGTGAATTGATTTACTATGTTGATTATGAAATAAATATTTGAGTCAAACCTAAGAAAGATACTAAGAAGAGAAATGAGAAGAAATTTTCGAGATCTAGCTGTTCAATAAGTTTGGGATGACTGCTTATGCCTCAAAAAAGTTGTTACATAGAGCGACGTCAGTCCGACGTAAGACCTACGCCAACCTCCAACCACTACCGAGTCTCAATCCGACCGGTTAGACAAAAAAACCGACGTCCCACCGGCAAAATGTGCACATCGCATATGTTTTTATCATACCTTTCATTCACATCCAGACTCATTCAAATTTCTATTCAAGACCCCTGCAGAACGTCTTTTAGAATCTAGACACTCACAGCCATGATTGCGTTAAGTTCTATGTGTATGCGTCATAGCCAAGGAATGAAGGCTACCCAGTTTTCAGTAAATACATGCCAAGTAGATTAACATTTAAAATGGAATGAAAACTATGACATGACTATGACTCTACCCTTTCAAAAAGAAAGAGTTGTTTGGTCATTTACATAGCTTGTGTAAAGGTATACAATTTTGTTAAAGCAGAGAGTTGCGGCTCCCTGGTTAATGTATTACTCGATTGCCCCAGCCAGTTCTAAATTAGTATTCCTGTAGCAAGTAACAGCCAGAGTAAGCCGTATAAAACCTTAGGTCAGGAAAAGAGTTGCAAGGGGGGGGGGGGGCAAGTGCCAATACAATAAGTGCAATACAATAACCATATTATATATGAGAAGAAAGAATTGGTGTGAAACAAGTTTGCTTGTAATGTTACAAGCAACTTTTTATTGAATATTTAACATGGAATTTTAACAAGTTTTGTGTTATTATACCAGGCTGTCCTGGAAATGAAGCAAGAAATATTTCCATGTAATCTTACTAAGTGATCAGAGGGATGTAGCTGTAGAACAGTTTTGCTGGTCCTGGTAGAATTAAACTTTTACTGGCCATTTAACTTTGACTTGCATATGGTTTGCTTCTCTCCTAACAAATAAATACCTAGGATAGTAACAAAGGATATTTACCTGAAGAGTTCCAAGAAGTAAGAGAGGTACAGCTTATTTGTTGGACTTACAGCAATTTATGCTGGTATTATAACCAGCAATTTTTGAACTGTCGTATTCCATATAAACAAACTTTCTGAATTATATTTCTGTGAATTGGTATAGAGGGGAACAGAGAGACTTTTACCATTGTTGTAAAACAGTTTTGCTGGTTTTTACTATATGTAATTTCAAATTGACCATAACGTTTGGCAGTTTCCTTGCATAATTACCAGCAAACTCCTAAAATGGGTGAAAATTATTTTGTAATGTAATGCTGCAAGAACAAAGACTATTGCTTCTAAAAGTGTTAGAATATTTTTGCAAGCATTTTTACAAGTAGTTGGAAAATATGTGATGATTATTAGTCTGTATTGCTACCAACGGGCACCGTGGAATTGTAGAAAAACAACTCCGTGTAATATGACAATGAGATGATCGATGTAATAAATGGTTAGTGCAACCAATGCGTAGTAAATTTGTTCTTCTTGATCTCTGAATCAAAACTCAGTTTTGGACTGAAGATTCAGTCTGAAAAAAATCGCTGTTCACGACAATGGTTTAACTGTCTCCCAGACTAACGCTGCATTGATTATTGTTTTTCATCTCACGGAAATTTGTTGCTGATTCAAAATGTAACAATATGCCCTGACTAGTTGCCTTTACCGCCTGCTGTGGTGATATGTTATTGCAAAACAATATTATATAACGAATATTTTTGCGCGCTGCGCCATTTATGCCTTGTCACTCATTGATAGCCTTTCAATATAGCCTTTGTCATACTGAGTTATGGAACTGTGTAGATACACATTTACAATAGACCCCGCTTAACACATCATGTAGATATGCAAAGGAAATAAGTATCTTTTCATCAATACGAAAAGATTAGGTAACCCTTACTGTAATCAAGTTGACTTCATAACACGAATGGCTTCGTACCTTTGTTCGATTATATCTCCAAAGGTAAACACTGGACTAATAAAAAATCTTGCCCTAGTACTGAGAGCAAGTTCTTCTTTTCACATGTTAGAAAATTCCTTTTTTATGAGAATATTTCTATTTAAACTGCATATTCAAGTGGCTAGAGCATCCGACCTGCAGTCGGGTGGTCGGGTGTTCGTGTCCTGGCCGTGTCATCATTTTACCGAACCAACTGTCGTTGTAGTATTGTGATTGCATGGTGCTGAGCATACATTTTGCAGTAGTGACCACAAGCGGAGCCACAAATGGAAAAAAAGGCCGTGGCTCGACTTGAAACAATTGGTTAGAAACTAGGCACTTAAACTCTGAACTTATATTGGCCGCATTGGAAATAATAGTGTGTCCGATATCCAAGATGCCTTGCCTGTGAACAGTTCCCACTAATTTCCTACTGTGTATTCCATATTTCAAAAATCTGGATAAAAGAAGTTGATCAGTGTAAAAATAGGTTATTTCGCTCAAACATGGCCTGCATTTGTCATTATAAGAAATGACTTGTAATCTAGACATAGAGCACCAACACACTTGGCCTTCAAAACTACTGTCTGTGCGTAAAAAGATGTTTCATTTTGGAAAATCACAACACCTTGCTTCGCATAAAAGTTATCTTCTCGCCTTTGACACTATACTATAAATCCTGTTTTTGTGTAACCCCACTAGGCTAAGTTACAAGGTTTTATTCTGTATGCTTAAATTTTGTGAGTGTAAAGAAAATTGCTATAAAATCCACCCTGGTTGTTCATGTAACCACTCACACGTATATATTGGTGAGATTATCCTACTTAAAGGGGAAATGCATTCACCGTAACTAAAATTAATGTAGTAGACCTATCCTGGTCACTAAATGACTTCTGGAAATCACGTGACAACTTTACTACAGCATACACTTTAAAATCAAAAGAGTGAACTTAGTCACTCTTTGATCGAGTGAAAAGTGTAAATTCACTCCGTTAGAGTGATAATTCACTCCAAGAGGAGTGAAGTCCCCCCCCCCCAAAAGAGTGAAGTTCACTCCCAAAAGAGTGAATTTCACTAGAGGAGGAGGGAAAATTCACTGTTCCACGAGTGCCTGCAGTGATCGCTCTTTTTTTGAAGAGCGATCACTGTAGGCACTCCATCAAGAGTGAAACTTCGCTCTTTTTAAGGAAATTTCACTCTTTTTGGAGTGAAATTCCCTTTTTTTTGAGGGAACTTCACTCCTCTTGGAGTGAATTATCACTCTACTGGAGTGAATTTACACTTTTCACTCGATCAAGGAATGACTAAGTTCACTCTCCTGATTTTAGAGTGTATATCACAACTTTAAGGGGCTCAAAAGCTGTGGGGCCGACTTTCAAAAATATTTTTGATTTTGACTTGACAACTTTTATCAAGTAGATTATGCCACGTGGACGTTTAACCACAGCTGTCCGCGATCATGTTACGGATGTTTAGTAGTGACACTTCATTTGCCAACAGGTGGTAAAGTATTACTCTCAAAAGTAGTTACATTTCTCTCGTCATTGAAAAGGAAAATGATTGTTAAAAAACTCCATAATAAAAGATCACCAGGGAATAATTCGAGAGAGTCATGTACTTAAATTGTTAGAATTTAGAAAAAGCACAATTTGTGTCTTGCTGTTGAACCAACTCGCATCAACAGTGCAACAAGATTCCACCATGTCACCTTTCGACCAAATACGAGTGATGCAGATTGCTATATTCGGTTGGATAGCATGCAAATGTCATTCGGCTCAAGACTTGGTAAGTACTTCTTACTTTTTACCTACTGTAACTCAACCTTTTTCTATACTTCCTGGTTTGTTCAGGTTCTATCTCGAAAAATAACTAACACGCAATTTTTTTTAGAACTACATATAGTGATCTCAAGAGCTGTATAATTTTCAGGCCTGGATCCAGACATTTCAAAAGGGGGGGGGGGGAGGGCTGAACTTAGAGAAAGCGGGGAATAGGGTCGTACGGTGATTCTCTGTCTGAATATCTCAATGGGGTAGGAAGTAATATGAAAGTTTGGAGGGGGGTGGGGGATTTTTGCTCATGCACCTCTCCCTACCCCATTGACCAAAAGGTACCTTTTTATGCTAAATTTTTCGTTTTTTTTTTTTCTACGAGCAAGAACTTTTTTTTTTAATTTAAAAAAATTGATTTTTTTTCTTAAGTTTGAACACTACTGTACTGCACACGTCGAAAATTTGAGTCCTTTTACACATTTGTAAATATGGAGCTTCTATTGCAAGAAAAAGTTTAGATTCAGGGTTTCCTGTAGGGATATTTGCATATTTGGGGACCATCGAAGAATCTCCGTTTCCTGTTAGCATATATCTGATGTAGATCATTGTTGTTACATAATGTTATCTAAGGAGTACGGAATGAGGCTTTTCGGCGACATTAAAAAAGTTCCCGAAACTTTATTATCTTTTCAGACAGAATATTTATAAATTTAAAAGCCTTTATTTTGAAGACAATTTTAGGGAAATGGCACTGTAGCGGCTCGGAAAAGTTTTCCACTGACTGCTATATGAGCGACCACTTACTGCATAAAGGGTTGCAGGTTATGGCACGCGGAGCGCGCGGAAAATTTGCCTTTTTAAAATTTAAAATTACAAATATAAAGGTTTTATTTGGCAGAGTTCGGAATTTTATGAAAAAAAGTTGCGAAAACCGCACTGTATTTGACTGGTGTCTCAAACGAAAAATTTCCAAATATTTCACTTTTTCGAGACGGGGCAATCGCCCCTCCTCCTGTAGCTACGTCACCGCTCTGCAACATTGACCGTTGAAAACATTTTGACACTTCAATAAGTAAAGAATCGGTCTACACAGACTACTTAACTGAATTAACTGAAAGGGTGGAAAGGTATCTGATGATAGGTGTGTATGAGAGCATTAATCGCGACCTCTTATACAGCCGGTCTCGGGCTTGTAAGTAGTAGCTAAATTTTCCGAATTTTCTTTTGTGTGAATACCACTGTATCAGGGACGTATTTGCGGCGCGCGAATCGTGCATAGATTTTTGCCCCATTTAAACAAATATATGTAGATACGGAGGTTGTACTGCAGAAAGCTGCAAGCGCACCGGAAGTTTTGATTTTTTTTTAGATTTGGGAAATGAAAAAGGGGTTTCCTGACCGGGGAAGTGGGGTACGGAAGGATGTTTCTGCCCCTCATCTTTTACTGGGGGCTGTCGCGCCCCAGCCTCACGCTTCTTACGCTTCTTATCTAATTTTGCCCGAAAGAACAAGAGGAGCGCAACCATCTGTTGGAGCGGAGCGTAAAAAAAAATTTGAAAAATCACGATCACTCAGACAGCCTCCGGAAACGACATTTCCCACCGACTTGTAAGTAGAATCTAGACAGTCATTATTTTGAGATTATATTTGAACAAACTTTATAATTCAATAAAAAATTGAGTAAGTTATAAAACGGTCAGAAAAATACCAAATAAAAAAGCCACTACCACTGGGTGAAATGGTAATGTAAAGAAATTAATCTTTGAAAAATTAGCTGGTAATGGCATTCTACAAACTATTTGACTACCTTGCGACATGAGCTTATGATGATTATAAATTCGAGCAACTTCATTGACCGGCGAAAATCCCTTCTGACCTGCAATGCATTACATACCGGGTACCTAGCCTTAACAAGTTTCATCGAACTTTATAAGGATCCTATTTGTTTGAGCAGCATGATTAGCTGAAACACTAAACCAACGAATAGCTCAATTCTCCGTGGTCAGCATCAACAACTATACCAGGGCTTCAATTCTGTCGCATTATAGTAAACACTTGAAACATACTTGAAAGTTTGTGTTATGTGTTTCTCCGGTATGATCGTCTTTTATCGTTGTCCCTCTATACCGGGGTGTGCATGTGGGCCTTGGCACATTGCAATCTAACAGGGGAAGGATGGGGCCAAGTGGTGACTGTAAGACGCCACCTGATATAACCTATACCTGCTCCACTGAGGCCACCCAGATGGCCACAGCAACATGATTTGGTTCAAAGGTTTGCATACCCCTGCGCTATACCATAATAATAATAATCACAGTTTAGTAAAGCGCCGGTATCCGCCAAGAAGACGCTCATGGCGCTGTCACAGTCCAACCAGAACAATTATTAGAACAGGTGAGTCTTAAGTTTTTCTTTAAAAATATTCAAAGAGGTACAGAACGAATAGAAAAATGAAGATTTTTCTAGAGTTTGGGGGGCGACAAATACAAAAGATCTACTTCCCCACTTATTTTGAGCTGCGGGCTCCTTAAGAAGACTTTGCAATGAACTCCTACGACCTTGATGACCGGGAGAATATGAAGTCAATAGTTCATGCAAATACACAGGTTCCGAAAACCTTTAAGTTTTAAATACATTAAGTAATAATTTGAAGCGAATTCCCATTTCAATGGGAAGCCAATGCAGTTCTCTCAGTACTGAAGTTATATGATAAGATGATGGAATCCTAGTTATTAATCTTGCTGCAATGTTCTGAATACGCTGAAGACGGCTGATTTTAGTTTTGGAGATACCATAAAGTAGGGAATTTCCTACATCTAACTTCGACGTCACAAAGGCATGAACCATTGTTTTAGCTGTATCAATGTCAATATGATGAACCGCTGTTGGAAAATGAGACTACTCACGTGCTGACAGTTCACAACCACCAAGGTACATTGCACGCATGGGGTGGCGTGCGACTGTGTGAACATAGTTCAGTCGCTAACGTTCATAACGCCATAGGAATATTGGCCGACAGATTTTATTTTTTTTTTTAAACATACAAGTCCGGAAATGGCAAATGCCTTTTGCGGCTATCTGAGAAGTCGTGACTTTTTTAAATTATCTGTGCACTGCAAGCCAAACAAATGAGAAAATCGGCGAGATAGTTCATCGGAAAAAAAAATAAATTAAAACATTAGTCTAAAGGTGGCAACGAGAATCCGATTTCTGGATCACGTTTTTTTTAAAGAACGTTATATTTATTAGGAGTTCTTACTTCGAGGAACTGGTCTGGGGGCGCCTCAACGTGGTTAGAAGAAACATCCAGCTAGTCTTATTTTTGGACCTTCAACCCCAAAAGACCCTATTATACATGCCTGGAAATATGAAAATGATGAGTACAAATGATAGTATTCCAATTCACAAAGATTATGTGTACAGTTCTATTTTGAAACGCCTTTCTTAACTCTTGTTCACATTTAACAGCTGAGTAAAGACATATATGCTTTCTATAAAATATTGGTGTGTACCGTTGGGTATTATGAAGTCATGAGTCCCCGGTAAACCATAATCTAGTAAACCGCATCTTGCAAATTCTGGCTGAAAAAAAACATCTGTTTTAGCACTTGTCGGAAAAATTAAATTATCAACCCTTCCCCCATTTCCTGCTGTTATTATGAGAGACTTTTCGTATTTCGAAATGAAATTTGGCTAAAATGTATGTCGCGTTTGAAAGCATTCTCTCGTTTGAGCTAAAAGCAGGCCATTAATATATGGGGAGAACGTTCGGCGAACTTCCAAGCAACCCTATTTGTGATAAGTCCTTCAGGTTTCCTGTTTATAAGAAATTTACTGCTTGGATTGGGTTCTTGATCGCGAGGTACTGGTGCACGTTCACTTTGATTACTTCCACGTGCCACATGTGCACGTGAATTAGCGACTTCCCAAAGTAATTTGACCGACGCAATGTTATGGGTACCGTAAACGTTAAAATATATCAAAAAGCAACAGTGCCAATCATGATGAAACGATCCTTATTACTTTTTGTTACATTCTCCTTCTCTGCCTGATTACCTCTTATTGCCTCAGGGAGGAAATGAAGCTCACTACACCCACACTTGATATAGTGTTATTTCACGTCTGATTGATTGATTGACAGTAACAGATATATTAAAATACACAAAAAGTTACGTAACATTTGAGGTTAGCTAACAGGTCAATCAAGCATGTGTTAATTGCTTTTCACGCAGTGTGAATACAATGAAAGCTTAGCTCATTTTAGGGCACAGATCATGTGACAAACTTAGATATCAGTTACACCCCACACCGCCTTTGATGTACTGGGGTGTCTTTGTTGCTTTCTCAAGAAGAGACGTCACGGCATGATTCCTTTCAAAGTTTATTTCATATCTGAAAATTTTAAGAAACAAATTACTTTAGAGGCAATTCATCAGAAAAAGGTCCTGACGTGTTTGGTTAAAGTAGGTGACTTTCCAAGCTTCTAGTTACCATTTCATGGAATGAAAAGTTTTATATCTTATGAAATTTTATGAACAAAAGTTGAAGCATGATTGCAATACTTTACGGCTGAACACCAGCTTGGTCAATTTTAAGAGCTCATTTTCTCAATTTGCCTCTGTAGACTACATTAATCTAAATCGAAGGAGGCTGATTCTTGGAATTTCGAAATATCATAAAATCAATGAAAAATAACCACCGCAAGAGATATGGTATATTATGCTTCCGCCTTTCGCTAAGAATAAAACATTTTACACTTATCTCCTGTCTAAAATGAAAAATAGATGAAGTAGCGCACAATCACTTGTAGGTGGTATAATCTTACGTGCAGGTATGTTGAAAATGGACTGTCTTTCTTTGTACGTTTCCAAGTGTCACAACTCTTCCACATCGAATATTCGTTCTAAAATTTTGTCCTAGGCTCTGTCTCATCACTTAATAAGTAATATTTTCCTTAAAATGTCCACACTTACGCTTTCCTTTCGTATTACATATATGTCTTGTACAGACTGTTACCTTAACGTAGGTTCTGTCCTCTTTGGACTTTGATTGATGTATCCTGCAATGATACATGCACATTTAACGATTTACAGAAATGGATGCACATCAACCTTTATTGCAGTAAGTTGTTTCCCCTTCCTCATGAAAGAGACAGCTTAACTTACTTTTGTTTATTTCGCAGATGGATTTGGATGGAAATACCTTCTTCATTATCAACAAGGCATACCCTCATGCCAAGCTGGCTCAGTGGGGTACTGGAAGCCGGGATATGGGAACCTATGAGCAGCAGACTTATCCTGACCAACTGTGGATACTAAAGGCTAGCCCCGTGCATCCGGAATACTTTTACATTTTCAACGCATACCGTGAAAACTATCGCATCGCAAAGTGGGGTGTTGACAACGATGATGTTGGAGCCTACAACGGGCAGTTCTACCCTGACCAACTTTGGAAGTTTGTAAGTTTTGGGGATGACTACTACAGAATCTATAATTATTATTACAAAAACGCTAAAATTACAAAGTTCGGAAAGGATAATAGTGATTGGGGAACATACACAGAGGGGGATTATGATGATCAGCTCTGGAAGCTAGTACCGCGATTCCAGGCCGAGTTCGGTGAAGTTGTTTTATGGAGTGCTGACAACAGACAAGGATCAAAGCCACTTGTGGAAGAGGTAACGTTTACGGAAGGACTGAAACTTACGAGTAGTAGTACCATAACAACGACGGTTGGATTGAAGTATTCTCTGACAGCATCCATTAATAGGGTTGCGGCGAGTGTCGAACAAACTGCAGAAATGTCCTACCAGTTGGAGACGTCGTTGAACAGGGGAACTGAGAAAGATTGGAGCATAACGAGAAAAATTACATTTTCTGCCCCAGCTGGAAAAAACTATAGAGTTAAGCAAATCAAGGTGGACTTCGCAAGTCCCCTAGACATCGACAACTGCTCCTTAAGATCCAATTATAAAGTGGAGGAAACAGAAGGAGATTTCTACAACTAATGAAAAAATGGCAAGTCGGACCAAAATGTACATCTGTCATAGACCGTCATACCTATTACCGCTTAAAATTTGCTTGCTTTTGTTGCCGTAATAATTTATTGGTTTGAAAACATCTGGTACTGAAACAAACAAAACAAAAAAAAAAATGGAGGGAGAAGGTAGTAAAAATTACAAAAGATTTATCCTGACATTGAGACCGTGTGTAGAGAGAGAGTTCTGAGAGGTTCATGATCCATTAGTTCATTGATGCAATGCGCATTAACGCTTGAAAGGACTTAATTTCATCTAAGAAGTCAGGACTTAAAGTAATAGAAACAAAATGGTAGAGGCATGTGGATGAATTGATTAAATGAAAAAGTGGTGGGAGATTACAAATTGGTGGAGGAAGGGTTATTCAAGAAGAAAAAAAAAAGGTGGAGGAATGATTGATTAAGAGGACCAAATGGTGGAGGATGATAAATTCATGAAGGTGTAGGTATGTTTTACCTAAATACTGGCGTAAGCTTATTATTTATGATTTGGCCAAACGTTTTAAAATAACAAATTTTCTTTAAATTTTCTCTATACAATGTAAAAGCTTTAAAAGTGAAAGTTTGAAATATATAAGACTTTTAGAGAAATAGTACTAAGGTCTGGTGCTATCATGCCGCGGGGCATATTTTTACTTGTTTGTGTCAAAAATTGTTTGATTGAGGAAAACTGGTATTTTACCATTTCATCCCTTGCTCGTACAAGAAGTTTGATCGCATTAAACTTGTAGTAAGAGACCAAGGCTACAAAGCCAAAACCAGTTCGATTCCCAGGTTTGGTATAACCCCAAAGCTTCATATTATTTAAATTTGCTGGTTGTTGAATCTTAAGAGGTCAAAGAGTCTCTTCTTCACTGAATTCATTTTAACCAATGAAAAAAGCATGTTGCTTACATGATGGTCACGCTAGAGAAACTATGGCCACAAATCCAAACATAATGGCAAAACAAGTCATTACTGAAGAAGCAAAAAGACTATTATCCAAACCGGATTACAAAAATGCATCGAAAGTACACGTTTTGCGTTGATTTTATTCAAATAGTACCAATGTTCCACTCCTTCCGGTCACTGTTCAAATGGCATCTAAACATGCCGGGAAATGTAGTTTTGTTCTCAAATTACAAGCATAGGCAGGATTTTTGTCTTGGGTGTAAGGTCTAGAGGGGAGTACCGTCTAATCCAAGCTGGTACAATATTTAATTCAGCATCATTTGAAATTAATTCTTTTTCTCTAAAACATTTTTTTTTTTTTGGGGGGGGGGGCATTAAATTTTGGTCCTAAGGCGTAATGACCTTTAGCACCTATGGCTCCTATAATGGTATCTCAGTAGATATTGCCCATGTGATAATACTTGCCAAAATTGTGGAAACAGAACATATGTAGCAGATGGTTCCCTGAGAGTGGAGAACGCAAAAGTCAGTGATTGGGATTTAGGGGGCGAAACTCCTCCCTTCCTCTATTATTGCTCACATATGTGGAAGCACTTAAGTACATGCAAATATTAACTTTATTTTGCCTCGCTTTTATTTTGCACCATTTCTGATCATTTTTAGCATTGATATTTTTTTTTTAATTCTAAAAGTCAGAAAAATGGAACATTCTGATTTTTATGGAGTTTAAACCTCAAAAAGCGGAACTGCTCCGCTTAAAAAGGAACATTTAGCAAGTTTGATCTGATCTTCTTGGCAGACAAAAAGAAAAGATAACGTCATCGGGCGACCTCTATCGAAGGTCACGCAGGGGTAGCGCCAGGATTTGCCCGACAGGGGGAGGGGCCAAGCTCCCCGACAGGGGGCCAGAATTTCGAGTCCCCGACAAAGGCTTTTTTCAACAAATGTTTAAAAATCTGGAGTTTGTTTAGAAGAAAAAGTTTTTAAACAAAATTTTGCTTTTGTAAGGACCATTAAAAAGTTGGGGTGTTTATTGAAGAATCTGTCCTTCATAGAAGCAAAATAAAAAATGTTACATAGGAGACAGCTGGTATTCTTTTGGGGTAACGCATTTCATCCTACTAGACTTATGTAATAAGGCTTTCAGACGAAACTGGAAATGTGCCCGAAATATTTTCCCTTTTTTGCAACGAAGATTTGAAAAATAGCAGCTTATCAGATTGGATAAATTTTAATATTTTATGAAAAAATTATTTTGGGGGTAAGGTTACTATGAACATGTCGGGCTTTCTATTCAGTGATATGCCTGTCAAGAGCAATTGTCGGAGTGATAATGGGCGTTGGCTTGGGTGTTTTATTGTAAGGAGTATCCATCAAAAATAAAAAAAGTTTGTCATTTTTAACAAATATTAGAGAATCTGAAGGTTATATTTGTGGAACTGTAATTTTATGACAGATTTGGGGGGGGGGGGGGGGTTATGGAAGAATCCGACCCTCTCATGAGAAAAATCATGAAGGAGGTGGTTTGTATAGTTTTGGTTGGGGTTCTTCAATAACATCATTGAGACTAATGCCCTAGGAATTTTCATGGCGGTAAAAGTTTGGCTTCCCGTATATTTCAAGTTTTATATTTTTGGATATTGACATATTCGTACGGGAGTGTTTTAATTTCGTAGGAGACAGAATAGTCTATTTTGTCTGAAAAATGTAATCCTGCCCGAAAACTAACTAGAAGTGCACAGAAATTTTTGAAAAAAATTGAAAACCCCAGACAGCCGGAAATGACATTTCCCAGAAACATATATAGCAGTCTTTATTTTCAGCTTTTTTCACTTTAAACTTTTCACTTCATATTGCCCTCAAACGAAGATAATTTGCAAGCATGCATTGTTCTGTTTAGTAATCTGTTCAAACTAAACACTCTCAAAGCGGAGCCCCACCATAACTTGGCGCGGAGCGTACAGAAAATTTTTAAAAAATCTAACCCTCAGACAGCCGGAAATGGCATTTCGCAAACTTGTAACTAGAAATGAAGCAGTCGTTATTTATGAAAGTTTCACTTCAATAGAAAAAAAAACCAATTTGCTATGTGATCAGAAAATAACCAGATAAAAGGTAGCGCTACCTTTAAATAAAATGGTCTTGTCTTTTTCTCGGGGGAGGGGGGAACTGTGCAATCGAATTAAAGACATACCAATTTTTTAATCTATTGAGACTTCTCGTTGTATTCAATTGCGAGGTCCACTAAATTTATGTAATTTTCTATGATTTCACTTCCGACGTCTTTGAAAATATGTCACGTAACAATGAGGTGGCTTCAAATGAATTTTCAGTCAGACTTATCAGGAGACATTCTCACACTTTTGTTCATCATTATGTATAACTGAAAACGGCCTGGCCGATTGTCATTACCGTTGCTCGAATTCGGCTGTAGGGGCAGGACAGATGACAGATTGTCTGCATGCCGACATCTGAACAACTTCTCGTCCGTTTTGTAAGGCAAACTAGTAAAGCAAAATCAAGAAGATCGTCCTGGGACTAACGTTTATCGGGCTTACACATCTGTTATCGTGGGCTATAGATGAAGGCTCCTCGACGAAGCTGGATCTTCTCAACGACAGGGGAAGGGCAGCCTTCCTCGAAGGGGGGATGGCCCCTGGTTCCCCGCTGGTGCCGCGCTTGGTTACACATGTAATTTCCAGGTCCCTAACACAAGTCTTGGTTATGGGTGACTTTGCGCGCACGGATTTAAGATGGGACAAGGTACATGTAATGAGTTTTAACAGGGCTATGAACTATGAGCTATGAGAAGTAATTGAAAATCGATTCTGACTCGGATATGTCTTAAAATAGTGTTATAAAAGAAAAAATATGTTCAAGGTCACCCGTCCAGTAATTTCAGTCCTTGCAGATTTTTTTTTTTATTTTTTTATTTTTTAGGCGTCCCCGACAAAAGTGCCGACCTTCCCCGACGGGGGGCCATGGTGCCCGCCCCCCCCCCCCCGCTAGCGCCACCCCTGAGGTCACGTGGTGCCATTGTGCTATTAAAAGCTTTCTATGGACTTACTGCAGGTAAGAAGGGATTACATATGTTAATAGGACATAATGAGGGGCGATTTTGACTGTGATCTTACGTACCACGAGGGAACACCGTGTTACCTCGCGCTGGAGAAACGTGGGAACTTGGGTTAATGCGGGGTCTGTGTTTAATTTTCGATCCACCTCAAACCGCAGGATTATGCGGTTTTCAACACCGTGTTTCAATCAAGCACGGTCACATGTGTTTATGGCGCTGATGACAGGTATTTTCTAACATATTACAATTAAAAATTTTAATAATTTTACAAAGTAATTTGTATGTGAAATATTTGACCTCTTTACTATTACTCAATCAACGAAACGCGGGGTTCATGAGAACACAACTGGAAAACATTGGGTTTACCTGCGGTTTTGCCTTATTGTTAACAAGAGGTAACACCGAGTGTCGTGGAGTATGCATTAAACCAAAGCTGTAGATCCTCATCTTGACGTGATCTTTATAGTCTTCTCTGATGTTTTTAACGTAAACACTTTATTTGCCATTTAATGATGAAAGTGATGAGAATAGCATATATGGGAGTATTTTGTCGATGAGAGGGGGCGGAAGCTGAATACTCATCATGATATGATGGTAACGACTGGAAGAATAGAGTGGGCTGTGGCGTATTGATTGCTGCAATATATTCACTGTATTGTTCTTGGATGGTTACAGTATAATATATAATTATATACAGGCTGATAAGGGAAGGGAATGAAGAAGTGTCAAGAAAATTTTTTTTTTACAATTTTTTTCTTACAATTTCGTACAGTAATAAGGTTAAATTCTTTATATAAAAGAATTCCTTTAAAATACACAGTTTACTGGCAGAAGAGAGAGGTTTGTGAGAATTATTGCACACTGTATTATGAATGCTCTTAAGTGATTTAAAGTTTATAGGCCCAAAGGTGAAAATATTAATGAATGTACCATTTATACAAGCACAGTCTTGGGTGATCATGGTTCTACCTAATCAGTAAGACATACCCTAGATGATGATCTGCTTGGGCAATGAGCACATCCCAGAACATCATAGGTTTACCAAGGCAATCAGCGGCGGATCCAGAGGGGGGTGGGGTGAGTGGGGGTATGCATACTCCCCCCCCCCCCCACCGGGATGGTAAAAATTGTTTAGACAGCCAGGCTAATTGTAGCCTAGGCCTAATTACATTTAAAAAATACAGTGATATAGTTGTTGCATTATTAGATTACAGTATTTTTGTGTCATATTCTTCAAAAAAAAAGGAAAAATGTAAAATATAATGTATCTCTCTTCCGTATCATTTGGTATATTCCCGTTTTGTTTACACATTGCGCAATGACGAATGCTAAATCTAGCGTCTTCCGCCAACGGCCTTTGGTAACGCTGTTTGTGACATCGCATGTTTCTCTATGTCAATACGTGGGGCTACGACTAACATCGGGTAATGGGCCAGTCGTTGATAAAGAGGCTTGAACGGGGATGTTGAAGGGTGTGGAGGCGATACGAGTTGAGATACGATTAAATAGATGAGAAGAAGATTTAGTTCTGATTCAAGATGATTGACGGTTTTATTCCGTTCGATTAACAGCCGGCAAAAAAGATATTAAAATTTAACTATATACAGATTGCCTCAGGTGCTCGTCGTCTGAGGTCTGCTTCACCAGTGTATGAGTGTGACAAAAACGTGCAAGCTCGGAGCTCTCAAGTCTCGCTGCGGGAGATCGGAACACATACAATCCCCTGATTGGTTAAAAGTTATGACGCATCAAATTAAATAAATATTAAGGAATTTGCTGATCTAAAAATTGACCAATGAAGAGGCTTTAGAGGGTGAAATTGGCCACACCTTGGAAATACGAGCTACAGCATACAAGTGGAACTAGGGCGAAGTTGTTGGTCACGTTCACCGGTAGCAAGTGACGGGAAACAGGAAGGGCCCTGAGAATCTAGGACAAAAGGGAGAGTTGCCCTTAAACAACAAGATGGCGTTCCTGTTGATGGTCATGGAGGGTGCACCGTACTACATAACACTACATACAGTTTACACATGACATAGCCTAAAACCGTGTAACGGGATTAGAGTACACCCTGATTTAAATTCACATTGGCCGTATAGTCCGTTGAATGATTACCCAAACTTTCAAGACCGTGTTTTGAAAGCGTGGGGCTTTCATAATAACTCAAAATATTGAAACATTCAGCACCATGTTACATCTCGGCCCCCTTTTCTTAGACACCCAGGAGGGGCAGGGGGGCTCTGAAAATGAGGAAATCGGAAATTTGCCAATTGTTAGACCAGTCTATTGTGTGGTTTTTACAACTCATGAAATTACGAAATTCCCAATCAATTTCTCTAATAAAAGCTCCATATATTTTTCATTATTTGATTCAAATTGAAATTCCTTAGGACAAGTGCTCACTCATACCTTCACTTTGGTAAACTTTTCCGAACTCTGGAGGTGAAAAAATCGGAAATTAGCTACACTTGCGACACCAGATTACCAAGTGACACCATCAACTGTATACAGTGCTATTTTCATAAATTATCTTTCATAAAATTCCATACTTTCTCCAATTTAAGCACAAAAATTTCTTCGGAGAGCCTCATTACGTAGGCGTTGGATAACTTTATGTAGTAACAACGATCTTTGGTAGCCGCCCAACCTCAGATTTGCTTATAGAAAATGTAAACTCTTCAGCAATCACCCAACTATTAAAACTTCCTTGCAGGAAACCCAGCATTCAAACTTTTCCGTCTGCAGTGCAAGCTTCATATTTGGAATGGGCGAAAATTTCAACGTGCACCGCGCGCTGCAAATTACGCCCCTATTAGAATGCTAATCACACTTAAAAATACACTCTAAAATCAAAAGAGTGAACTTAGTCACTCTTTGATCGAGTGGAAAGTATAAATTCGCTCCATAAGAGTGATAATTCACTCCAAGAGGAGTGGAGTTCCCCCCCAAAAAGAGTGAAGTTCACTCCAAAAAGAGTGAAATTCTCTCAAAACGAGTGAAGTTTCCCTCTTGATGGAGTGCCCACAGTGACTGCTCTTAAAAAAAGAGCGATCATTGCAGGCACTCGTGGAAGAGTGAATTATCCCTCTTCCTCTAGTGAATTTCACTCTTTTTGGAGCGAACTTCACTCTTTTTGGAAGGAACTTTACTCCTCTTGGAGTGAATTATCACTCTAATGGAGTGAATTTACACTTTTCACTCGTTCAAAGAGTGACTAAGTTCACTCTTTTGATTTTAGAGTGTAGAGTAAAATTTGGATGCCTGCCTTCCACCCCCATTTCCCAATTTCTGAATTCCAATAGGCATCAGAAACCAAGCAACAGCCATATATATGGTAGCGATTCGCTCAGTGTACATTTGATGTCCCATCCACATGCAGACCCCGACTGCAAATTCCTGGTTCCTCCACTGGAGACAATAAGGCACACCTCAGAACGTCATGGATGTGTCTACCAAGACAGAATGCCATAACTCAGATTTTGTTCTACACAGGCAATAAATAGCATCCTAGATGATCAGGCCTCTACCTCGATAGAAAGTAACACCCCTGTTCATTAGTGCAGTAACTTGGCAACAAGCCACACCCCAGATGAGTGGTCTATGCAAATTTTTGGTGGTATTTGGATATTACCAACCTTTGAATCAGGTGTAATAATTTGGTGATAACATATAATTCCTCTTATAATACAACCAATGGTTCTACAATCCGATGGCCCCTTCGTCTGCTAGTCACGACCCAATTAATTTATGGTTCAATGGCTCAATGGTCCAATGGTTCCATGGGTTAATGTTCCCTTAGATTTGGTTTGGTTTGGACCTCAACCTTTAAAGGCCTGGTTTCTTCTATCAGTGCCAACAGTCTTTAACCAGCTGTGTGTCACTGAATATCAACATGTTTCGAAGTACGCACTGCGGAACTAATATACTGTAGTTGCAGCGGAACTAATATACTGTAGTTGCAATGAACTGTTTTGAGTTCAAGACAAATTGGCTATAGACGAATCCCATTATCGGTTGTTTTTGGTGACTGTAGGGAGACAGTGGGGTCCATCAGCCTTTAATCGTCTTCACTTATTGTCTACGTGAATTTTAAATCCTCATATTCAGTGAAGTTGGGAAAATTAAGGTACACCTCAGTGTACAACCATCCGTGGAACAGGTAAGGAAGAAAATTTTAAGATTAAAGGTGATGGACCCAGTAATGGCAAACTAAAATCAGACCATCACAATCTGCCCGGAATCGTCTATAGGACCAATAAGTTGTCATTTTCCTCCTAACTGCAGGATAATTGTGCAGTTGCCCATGAGCGGTTACTGAGCTATTGAATAGTAACAGTTTACCATTCCTTCCCTCACACATTCCCCCTTTGAAAAACCGCATGACTTCACAAAAAACAAGCGCCATAAACTTGAATGATTTTAACATTTTGAACATTCTTTTCTAAGGTAAGGTCTAAGGAAACACAATGTAACAACAACGATCGTCCGTCGAAGAAAAGCATATTCTCTAATGGGAGGCGAAAATTCTTCAATTACCCACAGACTTTTCAAGTTTAGTTTTACAAGATGGATGCAAACTTCAAGCACTTCTGCCGAACAAAATCTATTTTTCAAATGTTTCTTTTTTAAAGTTCAAAATTTTGGAGATGAGAGCGCTTATAGGACCACAAACTGGCCTCCCTGATACAGAGATGTTATAACACTTAAAAATGGGAAAATTTGGTTGCACCCGTCCCCGGAAACGTTCTATACAAACTGATATCACTATCGCCGTATGTCCATGACAGAACATATATAAAGTACCTGTTTTTTCTCCCGAGGCTGGCTCTACTTGAACCAATTGGTTGGGAACTTGACCGTAAAACTCTAACAAACCCTTCCTTAGTTCTCACTTTCCCCTTGACAACCATGCACCCGTTTAGTCCCATTGTCAACTTCTCCATCGTTGCGGAGAACATTAGAAAATGAAAGAAAGGAGTTTGGGTGGAGAACGTGGGATGAAGCTAAGTTTCAGGCAAGGGATAGAGTAGTTTAGAAAAAGAGTGTGGAGGTCTTATATCCACTCGGCAAGAAGGGGACAGAGGACCAGCAGCGAACTTACTATTCTCCAAACGTGGTCTTGATGTTTCATACAAGGTGTAACAGTACCTGCACTTTAACTGTTTAGTATGCTGAGGATCAGCATGAAAATATTGTGCTCATCTCAGGAATGCGGGCTGTGGCTGCCATTATTAGATGCGCTCATTGTTTAGTTGTTATAGCCAAAGCTTGCAAGGCTAGGGAAGGGCACTCCGTTACCCGCTTCCGAAGAGTCAACATACAGCCGGCAGACCGCCACGGGTGTGGCAACCCTTTCCGTCATATTTACATGTACCTGCGAAAACATCACCTGCGAAACTTTACTTACCTGAGAAACCTTTATGGTGTGATAGAAAGCCCAAGGAGGTACGTGTATTTTTGTACTTTATGTATTTTCTGTGTAACTTAGTTTTAGGGTAATTGAGTTAGGCTGGAGAGTCGCAGAGGAGGAGTCGATGTTAAATGTCTTCGTTTTTTCTTGTACTTGTATAATTCTTCCTTTTTGTGTTACATGTTAGCTTATAGTTTGAATTGTTTGTTTATTTGTACAGTTTTCACGGAGTTCACGAATACACACGGAAGTAAAACTCCAGTCGAGACCCTTGGGTTATTTTTTGTCGTGTCCACTTCAGTTATCGACGATCACACCACCCTCCGCTACACAAGGAGCTGCCTCCCCAGGCTGTTAATACGTATAGAAGGGAACTTTAAAACCGACGGCGTGTTTCCAGAACTCTTGACTGTTATCTGTTCAGTCACAGAAACTTTTGTTTTTCTTCATCACAGTTCTCTGCAAAAAGAATTTCGAAAGAATAGAACTCCCCTCCCACATTATATGCAATAACCATAGAAGGAGCAATGACCTCTGGCCATTCGATCACGGAGACCGCGACCCCCCTTCCCAACAAGGCGACAAGAGAAACTATCATGGTGTCGTAAAATTTTGTCTGGAATTCGACGGTTATAAGTCAATTTTATGTGAAAGGTTAATTGATTTCGAAAAATAGCCCGATGGGTACACGTTTACTCCACTAGCATGGTAAGTTCCATTTTTCCATTTGCTACGACAGTTCGTCCTTTCGACCCATGCAAATTATCTCTCGTGCCCCACAAAGGTTGTTTCAAGTTGTACTACACCGGTGCAAACTCAGTGTGGGACCGTGTGGAACTCTTTCATACGCCGGCGTATAACGAAAAAAAAAAGAAACAAAATTAAGGGAAATTCTTACTCCCAGGGAAAGACCTTCACTGCGAATGATGCTGATACTCTTTACAGGAGTATAGCAAGGAATTTGTAAGGGTACGAAAATTTCAGGCAAACTGAAATTATCTTAGTGTAGTGCCATCATCATATGAAGCAAAACGCAAAAAAGGGGCTGAGGATATTTTACCCGAAAAATGTAATACACTCTAAAATCAAAAGAGTGAACTTAGTCACTCTTTGATCGAGTGAAAAGTGTAAATTCGCTCCATTAGAGTGATAATTCACTCCAAGAGGAGTGAAGTTCCCTCCAAAAAGAGTGAAGTTCCCTCTAAAAAGAGTGAAATTCACTAGAGGAAGAGGAAAAATTCACTCTTCCACGAGTGCCTGCAATGATCGCTCTTTTTTTAAGAGCGATCATCGTGGGCACTCCATCAAGAGTGAAACTTCGCTCGTTTTAAGGGAATTTCACTTTTTTTTGGAGTGAACTTCACTCTTTTTGGAGGGAACTTCACTTCTCTTGAATGAATTTACATTTTTCACTCGATCAAAGAGTGAATAAGTTCACTCTTTTGACTTTAGAGTGTACTGCTCGAAAGACTATTCAATCGAAGCGCCACCATTAGTTAGCGCATAACATATAGGAAATGTTGAAAAAGCGCTATCCTTCAGATAGCCCGAAATGGCATTGCCCAGGCTTAAAAAGTAGAATCTGATGTGCCGCTACTATGAGTTGTCTTTTGCCAAAAAAATGTTCGTTCGAATTAGGAAAATGATCAGAAATAATTACTAATACTGATAGATAAATTGGAATGTGATGTTCAAGTCCACGATTTTCTCTTAAGTTATCTGTTAGACCACTATCTCAGCGGAGCGTCACCACTGGTTGGCACAGACAAACAGAGAATACAAAAATTTTAGAAAAATTGGACCTTCTCCATTTGCCAGGCTTATAACTTGAAACGAAGCAGCCGTTCTGTTGAGCCTTCGTTTGCAATGAAATTTTTATCTCAATAAACAAAATATCAGCAACTTGCTAAGTGATCAGAAAATTAGCAGATAAAATTCACCGCTCCTATTAGATGAAACGATCTTGTATTATACTTTTCTGGGGAAAACTGTACAACGAAATTGAAAACGTGCTACAATTTTTCACTCTACAACGACTCTTAGCTAAATTTAAGATATAATGAACTGATGAAGTTGTCTTTGTTACTGTCCGAGCTACCGACTATAAATGATATTTCTTCTAAAGCCTGAAAATATGTCAAGTTAAGAGGTGGTTTTTGAATGAATTTTCATCCAGACTTACAGCATGAGAAGATATTCCTACCCAATATCAATATGTTATTGAAAACTACACTCTAAAAATTGTCTGAATTACTACTACGATTTTGCACAATTACAGAAGAAAAAATAAAGTAAACCAAAAAGAATACGTCAAAAGTGCTGTTAAGAGTCGACAGCACTTTTTATGTATTCTTTTGTTTTTCTTTATTTTCTTTAAATGTACAGATATTTTGACAGTGTATATACCCGATTTTCATTCTTGTCGCCAAAATTCCGGCGTAGAGGGAGAATAGATGACAAAATATTGGACACTGCACCCGAATACCTTCCCATCTGTCCTTGCAATTTGGCAATTGAAAACATCCTATAAATGCTTTCCACCTTGGCCCGTTCCGAGAAAATTCTGCAGTGTACCACGTGGTGCTAACTTATACACGGTATCTTTTTGTATGTGTTTTAGGGGGAAAACGCATGGAGCCCCATCAAACTCTCCTTTACATTAGTAAAGGCGAATTTGTTGGGAAAGTTTAGAAGAATGTTTTAATTACCCATGAGCTTTTTCAAACTATTTATTTGCCCTCTACCACGTAATTACTATTTACTTTTCTTTCGGTAGGTGCTCGAAAATTTGTCAGCATATTGCCTTATATTTCACAGAAGTATGTGGTTGGGAGCTGCATTCCCCCAGTCTCCCCGGCTCCTACGCCTTTGCCTAAATCAGACAGGAATTTATAGCTCCAGGACATATATCATTGTAAGTGTATATGATTCTAAACTACTGGTTAAATTGTAGTTTGGGTAAATGAATACCTTAACACTTGTCCCATTCATTTTCTGAAAAAATCTAAAGAAGTCTACTTCTGGTATCATAACAAAATTTACAAAGAATATTGAAGATCCTTAGGATGAAACTGGAAATTGACTTTCCGATTTAATTTGGAATCTATCATCACTCAGGAAGTAAAGACCGCTACTAGTCGTTGGAGTACTTCATGCATTCTGAGATAAGGCATTTGGAGGACCCTGAAGTACCCCGAACAATCAATACCAAGGTTGGGATTTGGGGATAACTTGTCCCCCTGTATTTAACCGCAATGGGTCATGATCAATTCCTATAAAGTACACTACCTAGCAGAGTAAGAATTAATACACAAAAATAGGGAGGAACAAGCGAATGCCAGTAACTACGAATAAGAATTAGCACCCACTGCAAGAGACGACATGAAGGTGTTTGAAAGGGAGTGGCCATGGGCGCCCGCCGAAAAAAAGTCAGGGGGCAAAATTTCTAGGGAGGGGCAAAACCTTTAAGTCACCATGAATTGACACAAAGCATGCGAAAATTTCAGCCCAAAAAGCCTCCCAGATCGCCGGAAATGGCATTTCTAAAGCCTATTTTCCGCATAGAAACTTTGAAAACACGTTTTGTTCGGGGTTTTTACGTTTTTTCAAATTTTTTATTTTCCAGGGCAAGTGCCCCCCCCCCCCCTTGCCCATACCTGCGGACGCCCATGGGAGTGACTATTGAAGATCTGTAAATTCACATGTACATTTAGGCCACTTTTAGGAACAAAATCTGAAAACTTCTCTTTTAACGATCTTTTGGTCTTAATGGCTGTAGGCCTACATTTTTCATTCTTTAACTGTTTTTGTTACAACATTGAAGTATGTGTATTTCACACTAGTCTATTATAAATAAATCAATTCGAATTGGAATTCGAATTTCAACATCATCATGATGATTAAAACGGTTGTAATGTCCCAGCCAAATCATGAATCAGAAACGGTTTGTTTACAGTCACCAGGATTTGATAGTTAGGCCACAACGATCACTCTCCTCCCATCCTATGTATGCGTCACTCTAATCTACCCCCCCCCCCCCTCAAATTAACCATTCTGTAAAATCTTGTCGATCCTGGCTTAATCCCAAGATTAATTACGTTTCAAAATTCTTGAAAAATTCTTTGCCATCTGCCTAAAGCCAAATGAATGTAAATGTAATGTAAATATGTGGCATTTGTGTATTGACTATTAGAATTGTTAAACTGGAATTCAGTTGGCCGATTAACCCTACCCCATTTTCGGAAAACGGTAAGTAACTACGGAACTGTAATTCGATGTTACGTCAAAAACTAACAAGCGTGGATCCAGGCATTCCAAAAAAGGGGCGGCTGACTTAAGGGAAAGCAGTGAAGAGAGGGACTTGTACTGCTAATATCCCGTATGCTTTATTAATGATCTGGCGAAAAAAGAGGGCTGAGGCCGTAAAGGCTCCCCTTGGATCCGCGCCTAAAAACCCCTTCCCCCATTCCTTGAACCGAATTCAGTTTTCTTTTTTGACTTGCCAGGTGCTTAGCAGTTTATTAATTAAAAGGTCGTTCCAACAGACAAGTTTCAGGGCGCGTTTTCCAATAGAAAACCCAAAACTAAAATTTGTTTATATTTTCTCCCAGAAAACCCCGAATGTTCTCATTTTTTTAAAACAAAACTCTCGTTGTTTTTCTAATACAAACCAAAATGTTCCATTGCTCTAAGTGCACTGAAAAGGTTTCCTACTTCGCCGTTTTAGACTCTAATTCTTCTTTTAGCCCCCTCTCGCTTCCTCTCGGCAAACATTGGCACCAGTCCATGAATATTTGGACAAGTAAAACTAGGTTTTTGTAGTTATGCACCTTTTTCTTTTCTGTAACAAATAGAAGGACTGCCCTCAACTTGACAAGGTACCGGAGGGCAACTATACGATACATGACTTCTATGGGTGATTTGTTATTTGTTATGGTAGTAAGGGGAGGCGTAATATAATTGAAAAACATGGTAATTTTGAACTTTTTATAAGATATTTTTTACGACGGAGGTCTCCCCGCCCAACCCTACCCTTGGCAACGTACCCGGCTTGCTTGCCGCTTGCTAGGTTCATACACGCACACGGTCACTTAAAACATGGCTAACACTTTTTCCGCCACTGCAGTTGGAAAATGGTTTCAATTCTCAAAAGCTTTCCCTCATTAATATTTCACCGTGCACCTTCAGTTATATTATTTTTAAATATTTATAGTTCATATTACCCATGATAATTTCATTTTACCTTATTCGTGTCAGGTGTGCATGAACCCACGTGTGAGCTAGTTAGATGGCGTTTTACGGCCTTTCCAACCTATTGTTTCAAGCCGAGTCGACCACGGCCTTTTTTTTTCCAGTTGTGGCTCACTGGCTTGGTTTCCTTACTCTACCTGGAAATAGTCCACGTATGAGCCTTCACACCAACACGAATGTGTTATATAGTGTTAGTTAACTGGATAAAAGTCCTTTAAATCTAATTCCAAGTATGGTCCACCTTAAAAATTGTTTTCCCTTAAGTCGTTTCTTTCGACAGGCGGGAAATACCGTTGACATATTCTACAACCCCAGCCCGGATATATATATATATATATATATATATATATATATATATATATATATATATATATATATATATATATATATATATATATATATATATATATATATATATATATATATATATATATATATATATATATATATATATATATATATATATATATATATGTATCTTTTCAATACCTCATTTGGTTTAAGGTAACTCGACTCAGTTAACAGACCTACTTTCTCTTTCTGAACAGTGCATCAATTAAACAACATTCTTTCAACTCAAAAGCACTCAGGCCTAAAGAGAAAGTAAATGGAGTATTTCGGTAAGAAAAAAGTGGCTGTCCTAGTAGTTTCAAACTAAGAATGATACTCTAGATGGGTGGCGGGTCCGTGCTATCAAGAACGACGGTGTAGCTTTGGGAAAGTCCAGAGACCTTTACTGGGAGGGCTTCCCCAGTTTTTGAAGTTGTATCTATTAATGCGCAATGCCCACTACTTTCTCTTTCTGAATTGTGCTTCAATTCAATAACATTGCTGCAACTTTAGAACACTTAAGCCTAAAGAGAAAGTAAATGAAGTATTTCGTCAAGGGAAAAGTGACTGTCCTAGTTTCAAACAAAGAATGATACTGGAGATATAGGTGGTGGGTTCGTTCTTTCACGAACGACGCTGTAGTTTTGGGAAAGTTGAGAGACCTTTAATGGAAGGGCTCCCCCAGTTTTTGAAGTTGTATCTATGAAACGTTATAAATTAATACAGAATGGAGGTACTGTTAGCGAACTACCTTGATACAATTATTATCAGAGGATCGTTAGTTCAGTTAAATTATTATTTTCAAGTTGGGTGGATGGGAAATAGGAGCTAATAAATAGTGGAAGTTATCTGATGGGAAGGTTGACGTCATTCTCCAGATGGTTCCGTGCATGCAGTGTTAAAAAAACAAGTTAAAGGTGTCAATCCCATGTGGTAGGCCTAGTATCCTCTTGCTTAAATGTAACCACCAAGTTTTAGTCTCTTAATGAAAAAAAGAAAGTTTCTTTTCAAATCTTCTTCCTACAGTCTTTTTCATTTCAATTCTCCATCCAATGAAATCCAGAAATCATAGATCTTTTTACAAAGCTCCCAATGTCTCGGTTAAGTTAGGTTAGATGGAGTTTTACGGCCTGCGGTAGTTTCCAACCAATTGCTTTAAGTGGAGCCCGGGTCACAGCCTTTTTTTGCAGTTGGGGCTCACTGGCCTGTTTTTCCAGTTTCAGTGCTTATGTTGAGCACCAAGCTCAGTTTCGCAGTAGGTTCCGTTTTTAAAGCCATCGGTATGACCCCGCCTAGACTCGAACTCCCGACCAGCCGACTGCAAGTCAGATGCTCTAAAAAATTTGTCGATATTGAAAATGTTACATTTACCAACTTCCCTTCCTGATATCAGTTTAAAGGCATCGGATTGTAAGTTGTCCGAATTTCCGTCTGTCAAGCCCTTATAGTCGGAAGAAGAAGGAGGGACACCGTACTGTACGGGTTTCTATAACGGCTGGGTGAGAACTCAGGCTGAGGAAAATAAACCAGATGCGAAATGATGCAATATTTTCCACTTTGACAGAATTCATCTTAAAGGTTTATCTTTGGTGGTTTATCAATAACTTGTTTATCCTTCCTGAGTCCTGAGTTTATTGGTAAATGGGTGCTTCCCCGGTAACATAAGTCGGATCTGTTCTCATTTGTGGACATCTTGGCCCCATTCGACGGAACAGTTCCTGCTATAATACTTGCTTATTAAGGATAAAACAATACTTTTCAGTTGTTCTAGCCGAGCCGGAAAACATCAGCTACCGTATATACATACACTGGGACGGTGGCGGTGTTCGTTCGTCTGAGTGTCAGTGCTAAATATTGTGAAATTGTGTGAAATACAGTGTATTTTAAGGAAAATTCGGGAGTCAATTTCATCGGGTCTCAACTAAGATGACAAACATAACATAACAGATTAAAGGGCAAAGGAGGGCTATAAAGGCCCCATAAGATGCCCTGTAATCCAAAACCTCCCAGAAATTAAAACAAAAAGCAAACCACCAACACCTATAACGAGCCCAGAGAGAGGGGACTAGCTGGTCTACCACAGTCACGCAAAAACTAAACGGTTTACCTTAAAGCGGTGCACTGATGTGAAGTTAACAACCCGTTTGCGTGAACTTTAAATAAAAGGGAATACTTTTCTCACGCCCTTCGAACCCCAGAGTTTTTCATAACTCAACTTTCCTTTTCATAAAGATAGGTTATCTTTGTCAAAAACAGACTCACAGTTGCTTTCTTAAAGGCCCAGTTCTCTCACCCAAAACAGTACCAATTCTCCCGCCTAATTCTTACTGAGAGGTTTGGCCCTTTAAGGTTACAAACAAAACGTAGTGTAATAAACCGGCAGATAACTTCCAAAATCTTTTGTTTCTCTTCAAATTGAAGTAGGCTTACTTAAGTCGAAACTTTACAACGGTGAAACATTGAATAATGTTAGTTTGAGGTTTAACGAACTAAGTTGTGAGCACGAGTAAGGTTGCAACCAGGCACGTAGCCAGGATTGTGTCATGGGAGGGGGGGGGGGGAGGGGACGACATGACGGAAAATTCTAAGTATATAGAGAAAAAAATAGTTTTTTTTGCATTGCAAGGTTGTGTTATGGGAGAGGGGTTCTCACGCCACCCAGGAGCGGCGAAACGGAAAAAATATTGGAGGGGGGGGGGGGCTGAGTACAAGTAGGACTATCTAAGCGGAGCGCCACCATGAGTTGGCGCGGAGCGTACAAGAAAATTTTTGACTTTACAGACGACCCCCAGGTGGCCGGAAACGGCACTTCCCGCGTGTTCTATGTTACATTTATCCAGCTTTAAAATACAGGTCTCATGTTTGCAATTTCTCAACTAATGAGAAAAAAATCTCAGCCTATGCAAAATGGTAATACATATCAGATAAATTGAGATGATATAAGAACAATAATAAATTAGGCATCCTCTTTCATTTATTCTGTTCGCCGTGTTATTTACTTTCTGCACCCCTTGTTACATCTGTCCACCCATACATGTCAATTACTCAATTGTATTTCCCCTAGATCATACCATTTGTCCCCGAACCACCCCCGTGGTTCCTCCCAAGGCTACCACCAACCTATTGCCCCATTTACCTTTTAAATCTGTTATATTTTGTCCATACATGTCCACTACGTATATACCCCAATCATATCTTTCCTAGATAATGCCCCAAGGTCATTAGAAGCGTAGACCGAGGGTGGGTGAAAAGCACCACAGAGGAGAGGGCTCCTCTCCTCTGTGGTGCTTTTCAGCCACCCTCGGTCTGCGCTTCTAATCCCACAAAGGAGACTGACGTAATATATAGCCAACATACGTATAAATTGAGAAAAATGAATTCATCAATTGCCCTATGTAACAGTTGTCTTACTTGATCGATACGGAACAGCATGTCTCAATGCATCATTTTAGGGAAAATAACAACACCATTCCCAAGTATTTTGGAGTGAATTGTGAAAAGATTTTACACATGCGCATTTCAAACTGTTTAACGTTTCCCGAAGTAACTCTCTGGCCTCAGTATGATCAGAAGCCCCGGCTACGAATGTAGCCGGGGCTATTGAGGCCTCTCTCGCCGATCAACGCCATTAATGAATTCTTTTGCAATACGTCTTTCATCCAGTTGTTGTGCGATATTTTTGTGTACATGCAGGATGGTGAGGTCATTCAACCGCTTTTGGGTCATGGTTGATCGCATGTAGGTTTTGAGACGTCGAAGAGCGAAGAACGACCGTTCTGCAGGGTGTGCATGATGCGAGAGGGACGGTCAAATACAACATTAACAACTTAGCTAGTTCACTGAAAATCTGCATTCCACCTGGAATACCAATGAAAAAGTCGCGAATCGTTGTCATCGATGTAACTTTCTTGATGTTCTCACCAGTAGAGGCGTTGTAGGCCTCTTTTGCAGTACCGGTCACCACTTCTTGAAGCGCACCTTGCAAAAATTGGGGGGGGGGGGGGGTTAACATGCCTTTAGCCCCTTCATTTTTTTCATTGGGGGGCTAAGCCCCCAAAGCCCCTCGGTTTCGCCGCCACTGACGCCAACCCCCGTGGCTACGCCACTGGTTGCAGATTTAATGGGTGCATATTCATTTGCTTCCTTTATAAAAAACAAAAGATGCGAAAATAATCTGCCGGTATGATATCACAAATTTCCCACAATGCAATGTGTTACTGTCACAGGTTCATTTTTTAAATAAATTCACAACTTCGAAACGGAACATGCTTGAGAAGGAAATTTCACCACTAAAGAGAAAAAGTGCCCTGATTTTTGAACTCTTTGAGTATATGGTTTTCACTTCTGAAACAGCCTTCTTACTTGGAAGGGTTTTAAATTTGAGATAAAATACTGAGATGTAGGCACCTGCGGGGGAGTTGCCGCACTTATCTTGAACAGTAGGTATTTTGCGATCCCAACTGGAGGCACGGTAACCTCTGTTGCAACTCGCTAGGACTGACTAGAGAGCCTGGTAGACCGACGGCAAACTAACGTGTAGGCCTAATTCAATTGGTCCTTCAATTGAATACACATATTTTTGTACAAGAATCAGGATGCTCATGTATTGAAAGAAGTTTAATTGTTCAGCAAATATATGGGTCTAAGTTCACCCACGGGAGGTAATAAAAAGTAAATGCTGCTAAGATCAGATTTTTATGAATGAAAACGCCCTTAAAATATTGCACATTCTGTGGTAGCTAACTTCAGTCATTTCGGTACCCAGCCTTCATCCACATGCAATTGCCTACCAAAATGTTAAGAATTGTGTGGGCACGCGTGTGTGTACGTATCGTACGTACGTACGTACGTCGTACATTCCTCCATGTCGACTCCAAACAACAGCTCATGCATTGCAGGAAGTATACACTCGACCAAACAATCCCAACTTCCTTCATACTGTGCCATGTAACCTGCAAGAATTGAATGAATAGAACCAATACTCGCAACAGAAAGTGAAGGTCGTATTGAGAACGAACTAGGCTAGTTCAGGTAAACTAATGGGGAATGCTTTAGGAAGCTAAATATTGGAAAGTTTGAGGTAAGTGGATAGTATTTCTGGTCGACTGCAATTTACTAAACACCAGTCCAGAGGCCTGGAACCCGGAAGTGGTCCATTTCGATAGCGTACTGTACTTCAGTAATTACGTTACAATACAAGTAACAAACTAAGACATGTATTACAAGCAAGTGGTTGCCGAAATAGGCTTTTTGGCTAGACCTAATTAAAGAATGTGTATTGGTGCAAAATCCAATGTGTATTGGTGCTTAATCCACAGTGTTTACGCAGGGCCGCGCGGGATCATCATCGTTGTGCAATGAACACCGTTAAAGAGAAATATAACGTTGCCTATGGGTGGAAAAAAGTTGGGAAGCTGGGAGCCTAACATAGCCTAACCTTAGGCCTACAGCAAGTACAGCCTACAGGTTGCAATTATCAACTTCAACTTCATGGGTTAAGGAGGCTAAGAACAACGGCAATAAGGTTTGGTAGTTTAGATGGAGTTTTATAGCCCAGTTTCCAACCAATTAACAGCAATTAAAAATGGAAGGCTATGACGTGTAACGTTAGTCCAAACCTGAAAAACGAACAAAGCAAAAAAGGCTAGATGCAGGCCCAACTGACCGGTTGGTTGGTGGATCCCTGTGGGGGGGGGGGGGTATAGGTGAAGGGGTGCCCGTTCCATTTTGAAAATTTTTGAAGGTGTACAATGCAAAATGATGGCACTTTTTTGGCAAATATATGGACACAATTTTGCTAGGTTACCACCCAAAAAAGTTCATTAGCCCTAAAGAACTGAATTTTTGATATAAACTAGAAAAGATTGTATTGTGAGATTTGCCAATATCATTCAGATATAGGCCTACTCACCAACAGGCAACTACTTGAACCTCTCCTAATCACAATATTCAATTGTTATTGTTGCCATAAATTTTGTTGTGGTAGCGGTACAGTTAGCAAATGTCAACTCCATCTTGCCTATGTCATTGACCGTCACACAATGCTGCAAGTGATTTCTTCGTTCATCTGGCAGATAGCCATAAAAACACATAGTCAAGAACTATCAGGAGAGTCCAGAATGTTTGTTTGATGGGAAACTCTGAGGCAAGCCCCTCTCTAACTCACAAAGGCGGCATCTATTTTTGCTATTGAATGCAATGTTGCACAATGTTATTGCATGATTAATGCAGTGACACGAATATACAGTATTCCATACCTGCTGCGAAGGTTAGCCAATGGCGATGTGGTGACAGCAAACTGGTTGGAACATACCTTGGCCTATGCATCATGTAGCAGCATGAGCATTGGAATGTGCTGGTCTATACAATTTACTAAATTTGTTGTTCAGTAAGCTGAATTATTTGTTTATTTGCATACTGTGGAGCTTTAACTAAGAAAACTTCAGAGCTTTGAAATTTGGGTTTTTGAGAGGGCTGTGCAGGTCAGAGGGTTTGGGTGTTCAAATGCAAGTACATAACTCTTTAACTCTGATATTTAGACATATAGGCTTATTGTCCCAAGAATTAATCCTATGATCAGAAGGGAAAAGATTTATAGTATGTTCAGTGAGGCATTTACCTCTTCTCACTTGCCCTCACTTAGGTCAGATAGGAGTTGGGTTAACAGAAAAAAATAATGTACTGTACCTTTCCAGAGATGCAAGGTTTCTTGTAGAGATATGCAAAAAACTGTCCCCTGGAGCTCTTGCCCCTGGACCTCCATCCGAGCTTTGAGCTCGGTTTGACGTGCGTTCAAAAATTTTGCCCCCACCCCCCCAACATTATCCTTTCCCATAGTCCCCCCACCCAATTTTGACATTCTGCATGCACTGCCACTGAGTATGTCAAAAGTAAAACAGTAACTCTTCAGAGTATCTTTCATCATATTTCATGACTGCAATATTATTGCATGTTCAAGGCAAACCAAACCAGTTTGTTAGATATACAGTATTTCATGTGTAAAGACAAAAAATGTCACATGACTCATATTTGCCAATCATGAAACAGAACAGTCTACTACACTACTTAAAGTTTGAGGGGGGCTGCTCTTGCCCTTTTGGTTAACTGATTCATGTTACCTACACTATCACAATTTGCTGTTCCTCGACTAAGGAACTTAAGAATTTTACCAATTATAAACATAAATTTGTGAATATTTTAAACAGTGTCAGGTAATGTGCTTGAAACACAAAGGGGGGTGGGGGGAGGTCACTATTGTTAAACCTCAAGTCCAAATTGATAATGTCCTAGGCTTAAGTTACAAGTGGGTTCATGGGGATAAAAACTTGCCTTAAGGCCCCCGTTAGGTATAATTTGAAGGGTTTTAAAAGCCATGATTTATTTGTTTACAGTAAGTTCAAACATTGCTGCAAAAGTGTCTTCTTTCAAATTAAGAAATCAAGATATTGACAACTTTCTTATTTTTATGGAAATGAAAAGGGGGTTGGGGAGTTCTACCCACTTTCTCCTGAGAAGGGAGGACAACAAATCCCCAACTCTACCCCCTCTGGCAGAGACACCTGGTGTTGTCTAAAGAGCTATCAGTATCTTGAAGCTGAGAGCCTTTTCAGATTAAGCAGTTCTATCAAGTTTGCAGTATACTGTTACATGGTGCTACTGTATAGTATACTTCAAGTTACTGGCCTCATAAAAATTCCAATGTCATACAGGGTGGCTATTGCTGACAACCTTACGTGCTGAATAGAGGATAATGGCTGCACACCTGTAACATTTAAAATTTGTATAAGCAGACATGATAGTTCTGCTTACTTTTCAACAACTAAAAACTTGTGTAAGTACTCAAGGGAGATAAATTTTACAGTGTTGACACCAAGTACCACTGCCAGTAGGACTCAAAATATTTGCTGGAAATTTACCCTTTGCACAATTTTTACAGTAGCTCAAACAAGTTCAAAGAGCTGTTTAAGCCATTGTTATCTGCCACTGTCACTCTGTCTACGTATCTGTCTATCTATCATGCCTGTTTACAATTTTTTTTAATGCTTTCAGACTCACATTTGTTGATGAATTGTAACCAAACTTGTACACATTGGTCACTGAACAAACATTAGGGCTAAATTTTTTGTTAAAAAAGTTGAGGTCAAAGCCATTCATGTAGTATGGTCATAACTGGCAGGCTGTTTGTTAATATCTTCAAAATGTCACTTCTCCCACAAATCTATGTGCTCCTTTTCTTTGAAAGCTGCTCATAATATTCCCCATGTAGTGTTCCATAAGTCTTGTACATAGATTTTTTTTTATCAAAGGTCATTCAAGGTCATACTGTACCAGGTCAAAGGATTAGACTACAGTATCTTTGGTGTGGTACATTGCTTTGCACCTGTTTGTCTGATAGTTACCAAACATGGCATATTTAATCAACTTTCAAAGGCTCCTACAGTAGCTGGTTGTAAAGAATAGGTCAGTGGTCATCCAGGGGTCATTTGAGGTCATAGGTGTAATATGTTAAAGTGCCATTTTCTCCTCTAGATGCATGACAAATTCAGTTTACTATGCATTTCCCATTGAACTGCACTCCCTTTAAAACTCTCTGTGTACAAGTTACAAGTCTTTGAGGACAAATTACAGCACTAGCATGGAGTCACTTTACAGTGAACTTGCTATTGTGGGAGGGATGAAAAGAGTCATTTCTTTTTTCAGGGATGAAGCTTTTAAGTTACTATTGTGTTATCACAACCAAATAAATTTGTGGTAAATTCAGCTGTTTCTGAATCCCTTTGCATGCTTTTGGAAGCTCTTAATTTAAGAAAGGTCTCAAAATTTGTCTCTGCTGTTTCCTAACTATAGTAACTGGTTTCTGTATTTGCTTTAAAATTTGGTCTTCCTAGAATGAATAATTTGTTGTAGTGAGTACTGTAATTTTAAAAACAAGTTGGAGTTTCAGCACTGATGGCTCTCTACAGTAGTTTGTGAACCAACTTAACCAAGTGTAGGAATCATGTGATCACAATCATCACATTACAGTGCTAGCACTGATATTGATCCAGTTCAATGAAGAGAAAAGTGTCTTGTAGCATTTAAAGGAGATACCCATCCGCCATTGTATTACCTCGTTCCAAATGTTAATCTTTGCCCCCCCCCCCAAAAAAAAAAAAAAACTCCATTCTCATCATTGCCCTTGATAGTAGACTAAAATTGTTTGACAATTTAAAGTACTAACATTGAGAAAATGGAATAGCACCCAAAATTTGCAATACTTACTGTACATTGAAAAATTGAAAGTACATTTATTGTTTTAACCTTTTTCAAAGTGGTGTCTTTTATTCAATTAACATATATACTGTACTAAAGCAAAGAAAAATCCGTCACAAAATGGGTGCTGAATATGTCACTATAATGCAAATCAACATCTTCCCGCTTCATGTGTAAAACACTGAGGTAGGAATAAACAGTAATGACACTGTTAAGTTCTATTAACACAAATTTTTTAAAGAGACATGGAAGTGTACAGTGCCTTCTGCTATTTTGCTCCAAAATGGTGCTCACACAAACTATAGAATTTCAATGGTAGAATATCTGGATGACACCACAAGGCTTGCTACATAAGAACATACAGTAAAATATACTGTGTGTAGCTGTAGCTAACAGTGAAAGTGCCTCAGAAACCATCATAGAGATACAGTAGTTGTTTTTACTGTAAATTTCAGAAGACCACATGGTGGAGTAGTGTTGATTTCCTTGTTTAAACTACAGTATGGATGCAACTTTTGGTCCTCCTACTTCTATGTGTTTTTTCTGTACTGTTTTCTAAAAAGATCATGTACAGCAAAATGGAGTCAAAGAGGATTAACTGTGGTTATTACAATGTGTATTTAGTGTAAAATACAGTTGTTGAATGGGAAGAATGACAGTTCAGAACATTTGATGATGTTTAAGGTACAGTAAAGAGACCAATTTAAGCAAACAAGGTCAAGGAAATCCCCTATGAATGAAGGTTTCCATTCAGTAGGCCCGTAAGGACATGGAACATTTTGCATCTTACAGGAGTAACATTTGCATCAGGCCTCGGTTTTCAGAAGAGTTTGTGGTTGTCCGTTGGGGAAACCACTGCACTAATTTTAGTTGTCCACAAGTAAATTTGGTTGTCCAACTTTTTGCCCAATAACAAAACAGTAACTGTATCCATGTACAATATTATGCTCTTGATAATTACCAAGATGTGATGTTTAAGAGACAAAGACACTTAAAGTCGATTGTATGATAGAAAAAATGAAAAAATTGTTCAGTCAGCAGTATACATTTTCAATTGGAGAGAAAAGTGGCTGTTCATCGCACACACAACCAACCCTTTACTTCTGGTTGTCCGCATGGAATTTTAGTTTTCCCAGACAGTTGGACAACCACAAAAATTGAGCCCTGTGCATGCATCTTAATTATCCAAATTTGGCCTGAATAGAAACAGTCTGCTATTCCAGCAGAAAATCTGTCATTTTGGGGGCAAAGCCTGCATGTGCAGTATTTTTTTTTTTTTTAAAGTGGGCATGACACTGCCACAATGACTTTTGTGTGTTGTTAGATTATACATTATATTACAAATATCATCTCACACCACGATTAAAACCAGTACAACTCAGCAGAAATGATATTCGAAGAAAAACATTCAAAATCCAGTTTCAGAAAATGCCACAACAGGTCACCTGAATTTTATGACGCAATTGGTGGCACAAACCTCGCCCTATTAAGGAACGTCAGTCTACATGTGGAACGAATGTGACGCCCGAAAAGTTATCTTATCTTAGCAACTTCATGGAAAGGATTTTATCACAATACTTGGCCAACATACAGAGCTCAAGGCTTGGACCATGTTGGAGATTCAGAACATATCATTGGCCATTATGTTCGTGCTCATATGCGCACATGTAAACACAGTCCTGTTTTTGTGCAAAGAAGACAAACTTGTACGGACAATCCATAAATAGCGTGTCTCCACTACAAGTGCATCTTTACTCTATGAGCTGTTTGAACCGGTGAAGGTGCTACTGCAAATACTATCAGTCACGGTGCGATGGGGCATAATTCACAATGTTGTCACTGTCACGCTGTCTGCTATCGTAGCACCGATGTTTGCAATGATGTACTTGTTAAAATGTGTTACCATGCATAGGATGCAATGATTGTGAGCTCCCACTGTTGCTACTGTGCCTCCAATGATGTCGCTGTCTTGAGACATGATCACATACGTTTTTTTAGCTTTCAGATTTCAAATGGGTTGATCATGGTCTGTAATTGGGAATTCACATCACCATATTCCTGTGGTTATGGACATAATTTAGTAGTGAAAAGATTCCCTTTATGTCAAGGTGTACCCAAAGAATATTTCCCAAGAAACTTTCTTTGGCCTTGTCATGCCCTTTTTAAATTTGCAGAATTTTCTTTTTCAGGGAAGAGGGTGTTGCAAACAAAGTTTTGTGCAATGGTAAATATTGTGACTTGTATATAATATTTCTTTTTTTCCTACCTCTTGTGCTTTATTTTCTGCAGTGGAGACTCAAAAGATTGAGGGCGCTAGTACAATACTTCATACTATACAGTACAGACATCATCTGAAGAGAATTGACATTCATCATAATTTCATCACGACAACTAAGCAACACTTTCCTATCAGAGATTTTTGATAAGTAAGTATTCAACAGGATGGTGATTGGTGTGTGAAACACCATGAGTGCAAAATGTTGAGAAGCTGGGAGGCTCCTTCTAGGGAAATTTGGTTATCTGGGGGGAAATTTTGCCCTCATATCAAAACTTACTCTACTGCAGTTTGTCCTTAGTCTTGTACTGTACCAAAATGTGCAAATGCATCAAAATGGGTCAACCGGTGCATTTAGTGTGCATTACCAAATGTGAGAATGTATGTATAAGTTGCATTTTCTAGAAAGCTGTATTACTGTAACCACAAAAACTTGAAAGTATGCAGGTTGCTATAAATTTGTAAAGAAATGCAGGTCATGGGAACTACATCATTTGCAGTAAAGTGATATGTTGCAAACAGAGCATCTGACTGGTTTGTAAACAGGTAATCTATGTTACCGTTATTGAAGTATTGAGGGAGTTGTGACTTGGCCTTTGGAGTTAGGCTTAGTATCATCACTAAGCCTAACATTGTTTAGGGGTTCCTGCGGGCAAAAATTGGATGGGTACTAACTTTTTTACACACTAGAACCAAAGCATTGTCATGGGTGCTAGTCCTGTGGCTTCCTCCTTAGCCTTTGATGTGTGCGGGACCATGGACTTCCTGTATACATGGACAGAGCATACTATGCGTAGATTGTCGCTACCGTACGTGTGAGTATAGGTGTACCATAGCAAGATGGTTGTCTGCTATGGTTTTGTGTGTGAAAGTGTGGGCTTGCCTAAGTAGTTCAAAACAACAGATTTTGCAAGAAAGTTGAAATATTTTTGAAAAATTGCAAGGTAGGGTCAAAATCACTGCACATGTTGCAGAAATATAATATTGTTACTCATTCAGGTCCAAATTTTGTTTAAAATATTACAGAGTCGTTGTTAAATCATACAAATGATAGCTTTACGGCGACCATCTTGGTGCTCCTTTTTTGCCCGAGTTGGTGGCAACAATCTACAGATGGGACGTACACATTACATGCTTTGTCCATGTATGTAGGAAGTCCGTGGTGGGGACTTACTCCCTCTGAGTATACAGTAGGAATGACACCACTCAGCATGATGCTGATAAGGTTTAACCCTTTGCCATTGTCTTAACAAATCCTTTTGAAACTACAGTATCAAAGTGAAAGTTTCCATCCAGTCGCAAGTGTCATTTACAGTCCTGACATACTTGTAATTTGTACGAAGTAAAGTTACTACCCAACATATACTAATAGTATAAATAAAGGGCGTATCAAGTTTACTTTCAAGGAAAGAAAACCAAACTGAAACTTTGGGAACCAAAAAGTTACCATTTTATTATGCAAACCCTTTTCTCACAGTACTTTGTGATCTGCCAGTTAATGTGATGATGGTATACTCTGTTGCCTTTCCATAACAAGTAGGTGTAAATTTAGACAAATAGATACAAATAAATTTTCTTTTGTTCTAGATACTTCAAAAGGAGAAATAGGCCTTAAAGTTGTAGAAGTGCATTCCAATATCTTTTTGTACTTTAATTCAATTTATGAACAGGCTTACAGTGTTTTTTCAATTTCAATTCTCAAGAGCTGCTGTCTTTGATCATTTATATTGACCATTGATATGAATTTTTCCAGGGCACCGTTCGGGGCAGGTCTCAGTCAGAAAGCCCCTGGATGCTTGGCTGGGTTTTTTTATCCCAAGTAGCTGACATATCCTGATCTATTCAAGATGTTACCCAGGTGGAGAAGAGTTTACTCTCTATGTGCTACCATTGTGGTAAGTACAGTATTTGTTCTTGTTGTCACTTTGACAAATTCTTTTAGTTCCTCTATGATGATTACCTTCTTCGGAAGAACTTGCTCTATTACTTCAGTATAGGTTGCAAACTTATACTCGAGGATGTAGCTACAGGGTGTCAGTGTTAGTTGGCTCTAGCCAGCACTCACAGGGCCAACCACTAATAAAGAAAGAAAAATACATTACCGGCAGGGATGTAGCCAGGACAGGCAGTGCTGTGTGGTGGTAACCAGCCCTTGGTTATATTGCCCAACACTCGTATGCCCATGGTATTCCCTGCCTGTTGTAAGAGGGTACTTAATGGGAAGACTGGAACAGTACAGTATATTAACAATATGACACTATATAACACAATGGTGTGTCATTAAATCTTATCTAACTTACTGACCGAGGGACTGACTCATAGGCAAGTGATGCTCTTCCACCAGCTACTCCTTTTCAAAACAAAGACAAAACCTTGCTTACAATGTAGCACTTTTTATCACCAAATAGATACTTTGCCTCCATTTTCCAATGCCAAAAACTTAATAACTTCTGATCTAAATAATAAGTTGCATTATATTTAAATCTATTGATAATCATAATTTCATATGGCACGTTCATGACATCACTTATATGTAACTACCATAATGATGGAAACACTTGCTGAAAACCCCCATCTGTACATTCCACACCAGGATGGTGATTATTTTCTGCTACTGTACCCATACAGAAATAATAATCAGCACTTTTTTTTTGTCCTAGCTTCATCCCGGATTACCACCCCAACATTTGTGTACCTGTGTTCTTTTTTCTTGAAATTATTCTAAAAGTATTGCAGAGAAGTGGTAATTGCATTAGTTAATTAAGTCAACTTTTTTAGACTTACGATTCAAAGAAGTAAATTTGTTGTTTAAATGTTGGCTGAGTTCTAAGTCCTTTTTTTTTTCTTCCCATATTATCTTACTTTTTCCATCTTTAAAATGATTTAATAGGAAGCAGTATTTGCAGCGATTTATGGTACAGTAACAGATTCACATTACATCCTCCTGAAAAATTGTGTTAGACTGCGGTTTTTCCTTTTTCTTTTCATTTGTTTGATGGATTGGTACAGCCAACCAGATATGGTTTATAGTATAATGCAGTGCTGCTAAAGTGATGTTGGAGGTGAGGATAGGGGGAGACTGATGGGTCACTATTCTTTCCTGGGAGGTCAATTTATGAATTTTCTCCCTCTAACTAAACCGTACATTCCAAAATTCTCCATAGGGGTGCAACTGGGAGCATGTCTGTGGGTAACTTTTGCCCCCCCCCTGAAATTAATTAATACTTGCATTGATAACATGATGCAACTAAAGAGAACAAAATATTCAAAAAGAAACAAACTGCATGAAAACAAACGTGAGTAATTGGTGAATCACCAGTTTCTGGCTTGGCTTTATTGGGCAGGAGGGCCTGGGCCCCAATTGGCCAAAGCTTGGCTGAATTGGGCAGACTGAGGTGCCTCAGTTGGGCAAAGAATGGGAATGGGGTTGGATCTGGAGTCGGGTAAGAAGTTGCCCCCACACCGCACCTTGGGAGAAAGAGCCCTGTACAGCTGTGGTTTGAAGAACATTCATTTTGGTCACCATCAATTGGGGACCAGACTCACATCAAAAACATGTCACAATTTCAACCTAGAACTTCATTCCACTAAGCTAAATAATTTACAAAAACACTGAATAACAGCAACTGGAAAACAGACATAAGGAAAATGAGCAAACTGAAAATGTGACATATTTTGGAATATATTTTTCAAAAAAGGTATGATTTTTCTACATTCTCATATTCTGTAAACCAATTACACATCTTCCCCTCGAGTACAAGAGAGGAGGATTTTCTTTTAATTTAATCTAATTTTTGTTTTCCTTTAATGAACTTAGAGGCATATTCATCTCACCCCATATAATTCTAATTCTCTTTGGCCATGTTCCCACTTGATCCCCCTATGCTGATCACCCCAAGCTCAATCAACTGGAAAATTTTGTGAACAACCGCATGAGTGTTCCCATTTGATCGCCTGCACAAGATCTGATCCCCTCCTCCGGTTCAAGTAACAGGAAGTTGTTTCATTGAAATTATGTGTGCAGGTCAGGTTTGTTTACACAAGTTTATGTGGCGTGAGGAGCTTCGCTGCGGAAGTACGTCATTGATCTCGGGTCACCTTGATCCCCTGTTTTTGTTCCCACTTGTTTTCTTGATTGCCTGCGCACGGTCTGATCCTTCCCGAAGGGGCGATCAAGCTCTCAGGATCTGATCCGGGGAATGAGAGCGTTCCCACTTATGAACTGATCCCCTGCGCGGGGTCTGAACCGGATCTGATCGCCTGGTCGTTCTCAAGTGGGAACACACTCTTTACTACCTACACTACTTAATCCTCTCCCACAACTTTCTGAAATTAATCCTCATCCAGAGACAATCTCAGTTTGTTACTTGAGGGTGAGTATACAACATCCATTGTGTAATCAAAACACTTTCAACGCAGCACTGTAATGTTGTGAAACATGAGCTTTGAACTTGCTGTCAATCAATGAGCTTAACCAATTGAAAATTTCTATGGACTATAAGATAACGTGTTATTTGGGCCCTGAGGATAAGGCCTTTAATTGCACTTGTGCTGTAGTTTGTTAGTACAGTATTGCTTGTTGTACTACGCAATTTGTTAAGCAAACACAAATTGTAAAAAGATTTCATCACAAGAGTATTTAAATTGATACATTTTTCTCAAACTGCAGATTTGCAGGTCCTTAACCTTTCCAAAATTAAGAAAAGAAAATGTTGCAATTATTTTAATAGGGAAATACAGTGAAATACTGTATATAATTCCTTTCATGTTTGTAACCTTTAGCACCAGGGTGTTTACAATTACTGTAGTTTCTGCAGACATAGAGACTTACAGAAGCTGAAAATGAATTAAAAGGTCAAATGATGTTACTGTAAGTGTGGTGAAATACTAAACGGACATCCCAGGCGCTTCCTAGTACTGTGCAGTATATATTCAATACCAACTGCTCATGAAATTTGTTCATTGTCCACCAACATAGTTTACAGTACATTGTTTGGTCGTTTAGCTTTAGTGTAAGATTACAGTCATGGGGCATAATGGGAAGTGTTTTGTACAAAAAAAAGTCTTACTAAATTTGGAGAAAGAGCCAGGCTATTAACATGTCAGATTAAAAGTGCATTCATGATGAAGACTGTTACTGAAAATGTGTGTTTCATTTTACTTGATGAAGAGAGGGCATGTACAAACTGTACCTTCAAACAGAACCGAGTTGTTGTGGTTGGTCAGTGACATGAGTAGAACTATTAGATGTTAGACCTTACAGCCAATGTTTATGCTACAGTAAGTTGCTGTGATACGATTTTAACACAGTGGCTTGTCAATTTGACACACTGGTGACTGTGGAAAAAATGAAGAAAGAGCATTGATATTTTTCCCACATTTGATATGTGCACAGTTCCACAAAACTGAAAAATCCAATGAGTCAAATTTTCCCTCTGCTGAGTGTATTGACCCAATGTATAATTTATTAGAGGAAACGATTAGTCTCACCATTAAGTACAGCGATAGAGGAAGCACTTTCAGACTTAAAAAAGGTTATTGATACTGTTTTTATATGTTGGTGAAAAATTTTTATCTCCCCGCAGCTTAAGCAGATGATAATTTCAAGTTTTCTTTAAGTTTCAAATCCTCAGATGTAGAAAAGGCAGATGCTGTACGGACAAAATTTGTCCAAAAAGTTCATACAGTATGCCTTCTTCGTACAGTAGGCCCAACTCTCTCACTACAGAGAAAATATTACATGCACCTGGGCTGGCAAGTAGCCAGGATTGTGTCATGGGAAGGGTTTTTGTGTCATGACGGGTTGGGGGGTGGTGTCACAATATGAGGGAAAAGTCTAAGGATAGAGAGAAAAAAATGCTTTTTTAGGTGTTTTTTGCATTGCAAGGTTGGGTCATGGGGGGTTCTAACTCCCCAAACAAAGGTTACAGTAACAAAGAGTTTTTCAACAAAACCTGTCGCTTGATATTAAAGGCAAGGAAAGGTGTGCCAAACCTGTGTCAAACCTGTGAGTAAAAGGTTCCAGTAACGCAGGTTTGTCACCCAAGAACACGTGTGATTTCCTTTGATTTTCCATGTGTGATCACACATGGTGCAGACACAGGTTGAAGCACCTTTGTTTGTAAGGGTGGGAGAGAGGCTAGTGACCTTTGTTGCAAAAATTAATTTGAACCATTTAAGATGAAACAAGGAAATAAGTGTGATTCCAATAAGGTTGTAAGTTACACCCACCTTTGACTTTTTGTAAGGAAATACTTCAAGCTACAGTAGGAAGTATTAAGAGTATTTTCAATGGATGTTTGGACTTATAAGAAGGATGTTTTAATTGCCTCTTAATTTCTTGAAACTGCTGAGTGGAAATAAGAAAGCTGTCAGTACTTTATGCCCTTTCACCATGGAATATTCTTTACATGTTTACAATTTTACAATGACCAATCTTTGTTAATATTTGCCAAGATGCTAAATCTGGAGATTGTAGTCATGCAGATGGTTTACATTGGTACAGTGTGGCATTTAGATTTGAATTAGTTCTCCCTTTGGGATGACTTTTTTTCTCTTCAGTTGAAACTAAAACTAACAAAGTTCTGAAATACCCAACTATAATTGAGTCTTTCTGTTGGCAGTAAAACAATATGAAATTTACTGCAGAGGAAATGGTACAGAATAAGTCACAGGTTTTTATTTTATTGTATATTAATTGAAGTTTTGAAAGCATTATGTTTAGAGGAAGACATTTCCTGTTTTGAAAAAATTACTGACATTTTCAAGGTATAGAGGCAGTGAAAAGGGCTCGGGCATGGAAGTTTGGGGTTGGAGGAGAGGTTTTATGGACATTGCAGTAAAAAATGACTGTCTTAGATTTTTAGAGGTGTTTGGGTTATGCTGCAGTTTTAGAACAACAGATGCCTTGAGACATACTGTATCTGTGGACAATGTCACATGGACAGGTTCAAACAGGAATTCTGTCAGAAACACAAAAAACGGTCGGGGGGGGGGGGGGGGTAGCGTTATTACTGGTAAGCCCCAAGTCCAAAGTGATGCTGTCCTAGGCTAAAACTATGTCCAAGTTTAGAGGTGGGGACAAAGGCTTGCATGTGTGAATTGGCAATTTGAAGGTTTCGAAAGGCTATTTGTTTGTACAGTATGTCAGTTAAACCATTGAGCTGCCAAAGTGTCTTCTTTTTTATTTGGAAACCAAGATATTGACAATTTTCCAATTTTTATGAAAAGAAAAAGGGGGGGGAGGGGATTTTACTTGCCTTCTTGTGGGAAGGGGACAAATCCTCATTGTACCCTCCTGTAGTCTTGTGGTAACACCAAATTTAAAGGTGAAGTATACCACTAGCCTTTGTTGATTTGACTCTGTGAATTGCCAGCATTGTACTTAGTGCAGGCATTATATAAATATCTGCCAAAAGGGGAACATACTGACAAGTATATGCAGAAAAAAAAGACAGGTCCCTAAGTAGTCTATTGAGTCATGAAATTGAAAAAGCCTTTAGTCCATATACCCCCCTCCCCCCTCCCCCCCCCCTTGCCTTCATAGCAGACTGTAGGGCTTTATCCCTTGTTCAGTCATATCCAAGTCTGCCAAAGTGAACACCAAACAGATTCTTTGGATATTCATAGAAATATCGCGCCTCGAGAATGGATGAATGTTAGTGAATATTTACAAGAAGGCAACATCAGGTCCCGTTTAAATCATGCAGTTGTCCATGCCATCCACAGAGTTTATATGACATTGTAAAGCACACTTCCTGGTAGTACCCACTGGACAGGTGGTTATGCAATGCAGTAGTGATCCAATTAATCAGATTTCAATCTATAGTCCCTCAGTTTACAACAAGAAGAATACACACACCCGCTCAAAACAATGAGGCAGGACATGAATAAGTCATATTATTGTAATAAAGTTTTCGTCTAAAATTGGACGCAGGCTTCTTCATTTTGGCGGACGAGGGTTTGTGAAGCCTTGAAGGAGGAGTGAACAAACTGATTCTGCTCCACAGGGTACCCCCATGATCCACCCTTGCAATGCAAAAAACACCTAAAATAGCGTTTTTTCTCTCTATCCTTGGACTTTTCCCTCATGTCGTGCCTCCAACCCCCCCCCCCCCATGACACAATCCTGTCTATGCGCCTTCCATATATGTATAGTAATTTGTCAAGGGAAGGGTCATTGGAAGTATTTTCAAGCTATGTTGTACTTGCTGTAACTCGTCCAAAGGTAAAAGGTTTCTAAAGTAGCATACAGTTGTGTTCTGTCCCAATTTAGACTCGTCCGCGTCGCGGACGAAGTGGACAGATTAGGGACGTTTTGGTCAGAAAAGGGACAAGATGGACGGAATAAACAAGTGTAGAAAATGCAGGGCAAAAATGGAACAGTCCAAATAAGCCCAAAAGGGACGAGTTACTGAACAAAAGCCAGCTGTGCCTAGTAGTCCGATTACCCAATTCTACGGAACTGCTGTCACCAGCTTTGAATGCATACAGTATGTAGCAAGACCAAACTGAGGCTAGAGCAGTGAAAAAGAAAGAACGAGTACAAAAGATTTGGTTGAATAGCATTGAATAGGTATTTTTAAAGATGGTTAAGTTCATGTTAGATTATCGATCTCAATCCAAATGTAACAAAAGCCTATCGGAGACTGTGTTTTTTTACCGTTGGGAAAGCCACACTTTTGTACCTGCTCATATGTGTATTCTGAATACATAGATCTGTGAGTCAGTACATACCGTTTGCTGAATGAACTCGTGCATCATTAAATAACATTTTAAATGCCCTTTTTCTCATCTAAATGCACAAAAACTTGATGACATAGCCAATCATGTTCATGGAGAAAGCGCGTGATACTAATTATTTGCACCGGCCACACAGAAGTGTTGGTAGCGCTATCAACGCTCCCGTGTGGCCGGTACTGGTCTATAACAAGAGGTTGCAGCACACCAAAATTATTTTGCCGTTGATTGCTAGCTTTGATTTGAAAACGAAGCGCTATCTGCTTTGTGTTTTCATTTAACGCAACTACCCCTTTCGGCTTCTGCAAAATACTGTAACAGGACAATCCTGTTAATTGAACATATACCAGGTCATACAGTTGTGTCTCGTCCCAATTGTGAATCGTATAATTTTTTTTGTGTTCCTTGAGCAATTGCTTGAAATATTTTACGCTTCAACCCGCTGGCACTTAAAATATTAACTCCCTTGTTTCGCAACATACTTGTAACCAACATCCGAACTTGCGTTACAATAAAAAAATATTCAACGCTGGAAGTTGGAAAATAAACTGATCACATCCTTGTCACTATGCCTACTATCTTTCAAAATAGAAGAAAAAAAAAAAAATCCTCAGTCCCGGCAATAAATTCGCTTTGAAAAAAATGCCTCTCAACCCTTGCGATGAAATCACGTTTCGGAGCCCTCCCCCTCTCCTCCCCCCCCCCACCAACATAGCAAGATCCAGTGTTTCTAGTTCTATCTTGGTTTTCAGAGCGTAATCCCGCCTATTTGAAATGAACGTTTATTTATCCGTGACGCGTTATAATTAAAAAAAAAAATAATGATGTCCCAATTTTGACTGCTCGAGCTTCCGTACAAATTACGAATATCTGGGTCTCTTTTCGTGAACCCCAGGTTCATTTACTGGACAGACATTGAACCAGATGTAGCACACTTGTTCACTGCTCTGTTTAAAAGAACGGCAACAATGTTTGAATAAAATTTCTGAGAAATATATGTCCAGCTCATACAACTTGTCAATCACAACAAACGCTCAAACTTCCACACACTTGTCACAACTTAGTGACTCCGGGAGTAAATGTTTGGGTTTCGCCCTTTGGCTCTTCGCTAGAGAGTCGAGAGGACTTCTAGAAAAACTGTAGTTTGGTCTGTAGAACATTCGTGGGCACCCTCGCTGTGCATTCATATTGTGGGATTGGAGTTGGAAACTCTCCGACTGCGGGGGCGGGTGGGGTAAGGAGCCTGAAAAGGAGAATAAGTACGCATTTCAATTGTGGCCTACCAAATTTTACTGCCCCCCACTACTGTAGATAATATACAATGTATCAGGCATTAGACAAGGGTGGGGGGGGGGGATGATGGGTAAGCGCGAGATAATATTGAAATCACTTTAACTGGGATAGGTGGATCCGATTACTTGGTTCTTGAGCAGTTTGCTGCTTTCTTTTCTTGTTGTGCTTTGTGCTATCCTCTTTGTGGAATTTATACGGATTACCTATTTTTTTTTTGGACGCACAATCATAACGGTAAGGTTAAAAAATTTTTTAACTGTAAGTGGTACATACTGTACAGTACCCCATCAATACCTGTAGGCCTACTAGAAACGTAGGCTATTTTGGGCTGTTCGGTATTTTGTAGCCTACTGTATGACTTCTGCCAAATTAAGAACAACCTTGACCCTAAGAGGTTTAGAAAAAAGTGTGAGTTACTGTAGGCCTAACTTAGGCCTACTGTTGTTCAACGGATCACGTTTATAGTGAGGAGTACTTGCCACCCCTCCGCTGTCTACGGGATGTTCACATGAGCACAATGTGAAGGTAACCAACCAAATTAGTGGGCATAGGGTACGGGAAAGAATTGTTTTAAAAGTATTCTTTTCTTTCAACAGCTAACGATTTTTGGGACTATTTGTATCTTGATTCCAATTTAATTGACAACATTGGTATTGGATTGATCAAACTGGGGCCTACCTAGTGCTACTTACTCCTTAACTACAATAAGTCCACTATCTCTAAGTCTTCGACCATCGGAACTTAGAATTATTTAAATGGCCCGATATCATAAGTATTGTATACTACTAAAATTTTTTCCCGTTGACACCGATTCGTGTATTTTTGAAAAGGAATTTAAAGGCACACCCTTAAAAATATTATTATGTGCTAACAATTTTCTCTTGTTTAATTTCTTGTGTAAACCTTTGAATCCTCATTATCATCTCACGGTGACCTTTCAACCCTATTTGGCTGGAAGCGGTATAATATAAACATCGCTGTAGAAAATTGTAATCTTTAAAATGTGCCCAATGTTATGCCTGACATTTGCCTGTATGCCTAACCTATTACTGTATCAAGAACCTGGTATTTGGCTTGTAAATTTATGCTCTAGCGTTAGAGCAGGGAGTTCCCAGCCCTGGCCTGGTTAGAGGAAGGCGGTGCTGTGGCCCGGCGGCACTTCCATCGTAAGCTCTCGTACCATACTTACCCGGCCCGGAAGTATCCGTGATCACGGAAAACCAACTACGGTACAAAGTGATCATATCGTCAAGATTTAAGGGTGTTACAAGGGTAAGGTTTCAGCCTACGAGACCGAAAATGTTTGCGTGACCGAAATTATTATTTTATTTTCCCGGTTTGTGAATCTCCTTTCACGCGGGTTTCCCCCGTTACAAGTAGGCTAGTCCAAATGCGCTATTGCAGTCTAGGTTATTCGGTGGGTTGCTGCTTATCCTACGGCTCCGCTAAAGACAAAACGACATAATATATATTTAATATTTTGGACTGTTTCAAGAAACCTGAGGTGAAATAAATTTCGTAACGGTAAATTTCGTGTACAGTACTGTAGGCTACTTGTATTGCAATACGCAGGGTAAGGCAAGGGTGATTTGATTCAAAGTTTCGTTTTTCTAAAAGCGGACAGAATCTCGGGGTCGGGAATAATCACTTACTGTAGGGTTACCCAGCAAACGAACAGAAATGTGGAAAGCACTCAGAACTTTCCAAAACAACCTGTACATTTACAGGTGAAGTGATTTTGGTGTAGCTTTCCTCCAGATTATGCACAGTCAGTGTTGACTCTCCAACAATCCTAAGCCTTCAAGACTGCCAACGGCTAACAATACTGTTTTGTGAAACATCGTGTCTCTAAAAGAGCCCATGGTACCATGTTATATACTATCGGTCTCTCGTGTAACGGTATTAAGTACAAAACAAGGTAATATCTACTGCGAAATTTAAAAAGAAGTTCAATGAACGCAAATCTGTGTAAACGAATTTGCCATCTTAAAAGCTACCCAATCCCGCGAAAAACATCCAAGTTGGAAGATATTCTCTGTGCACTTGTACCACTACTTGTTCGTTGTTTGCCCCACTAATCTCGCTACAAAGAACACACTATATATAAGCTTTACAATTCGCCGCTGTAGATTTTGTGGTTTTGATTTGTCCAGTTGCTCATTGTTTGGGAAGGTCTACGTGATACCAATACTCCTTTTGTTTAGGGGGACATTTTTCCGTCCGCGGAGACGAGTTTTTGTCCTTCAACAAAAGGACGATGTGGGCGAGTATTTGTGTGGTTTTCGGAGGGGGAATTTTGTTGGGAACTAGAAGGGGACGAATTGGACGGGAAAGGGACGAGTTGGACGGTTTAGGGACGCTGTAGACACTTTAGGGACACGGACGAGTCTCAGTTGGGACGGAACACTACTGTAGATGCTACAATTTAATGATGTTTGCAGTTACTTTTGTTACCTCTGTATACACTATCTTAAAATTTTACTCCCCAAGATATTTTTCAGGGTAGCAATTTGTTGGTGTTCATAGAAAGAAGAAGAAGCTTATCATATTTCAAGAATACCATCTTATGAACACCATGAAACACCATAGCAAAATACAGGGTATGTTTTGACAGTACATAACATGTGACTTGTGTAGTTAGTTACTTGGCCTGTGTCATCTTGTGGCTAATAGCCAAACCTGACTGCAAAAATAACATTTGCAAGCAGCCATTTCCTGGTTCTGAAAATAATGTAATTGAAGAAGAAGATGAAATGTATTAAAGCAGTCTTTTATGGAAACTTGATGCATAAGTTTATACAGAAATTGTGGGTTTAAGACAGTTAGTCTGTACAAGATTAAAGGTTTTCATTACAATGCACTTCATAGTTGATGAATGGGTAGATGGAGGGAATTAATGTTTTCCAATGCAACAACACAGGATGCAAAGAAAACAGTTTTATAAATGTTATTTAACCATTCAGTCTTACGAATACACCCTGGCATAAAATGAGTGTCCTCAAAGTATTACAAATTAGAAGAGTTATGGAAGTTGCATTATTTGAATTAAAATCATTTGAACAAATGCAAAATACTGGCAAAATAAATGATATGTATAAGACAACTGTACTTATCCAATAAATAGAAGACTACCATATTTTGTCTTATTTTGACTCAACTATCATTTTTTGTCCATAAAACTGGTTTTAAGAATATTATCTATATGTTAAACAAACACAATTTCTGCTTTAATTTGTATTTCTTGTTTATTCAGGTTTTATTGCTCTATCTTTCTTAGATTATTTATTTTATACTTTTATTTTATCATCTATTTTATAGTCTTGTTTTATTATTTATTTTATATCTTTACTTTATTATTTTTTTATAGTGTTTTCCTTCTTTGTGACCTACCCATAAAACCTTCTACAAGTAGCAGTTCTAATTGATTATCCAGGCCTCGATTTTCAGAAAAATTCATGGTTGTATTTCGGGCAACCATTTCACTAATTTAGTTGTCCACAAGTAAAATGTGTTGTCTGAAACAAAACATTCACTGTATTGTGTTCATGTACTTATAGTCTTGAAAAATAAAAAGATGTGATATTTGAGAGACAGAGACACTGGAAGTCTGAAATATGGTACGACACAAAAAGTCAAAAGGGTTGGTCAGTCAGCAGTCTTCACTTTCTGTCCTAGAGAAAACAACCATTAGACAACCAACCTTTAACTTTTGGTTGCCCATATGAAATTTTAGTTGTCCCAGACATTCGGACAACCACGAAAATCGAGTCTTATTATCGGATATGACTTTGGTATTCCTCATCTTTTGATATAGCAAATTTCACAACTTATCCCAGTTGTTATTGCTGTTTGGAAAATAGTGTAATGGGCTGCAGTCACGGACTTATATATATGGACAGAGCATGTAATGCGTACATCCTATCTGTAGATGATCGCTACCGACTGGGACAAAAAAGGCGCACCAAAATGGCCACCGTGAAGCTATAAATTGCCTGATTTGGTGAGGATTCTGTAACATTTTAAAAAAAGTTAAACTTGAATGTCGAACAATATCATATTCCTGCAATACGTGAAGTAATTTTGACTGTATCTTGCCATATTTCAAAAATATGTAAACTTCCTTGCAAAATATGGAGAGCACACTTGAGCAAATCCAGACTTTCACACAAAACTGTAGCAGACAGCCATCTTGGTGCACTTTTTCTCACTCATATGGTAGCGACAGTCTACTGTGCAGTATGCTCTGTCCATGTATAAGAAGTCCGTGGCTGCAGTACTGTGAACTTGGCCTACAGGAGTCCTGTCCATGAAACTATTCATACAAACTGCATATCATCTGTGGAGGAAGCATCACTGGGGTAATAGCCCAGGGGGGTTACTAGCAATGTTTGGGCAATTCACCTCCTTTTCGAGTAACATGGGAACTGGATCGGTGTTTAAATTTTGATCTACCTCAAATCCCAGGGTTATGCTGTTTTAAACACTGTGTTTGTTTCAGTTAAGCAAGGTCACAGGTGTTTATGGTGCTGATGACATGTATTTTCTAACATTTTACAGTAATTGGTACGTGAAATATTTGACCTCTTTACTATGGTAGCACTACCCAATCAGCGAAACGCAAGGTACGTAAGATCACAGACTGGAAAACATGGTGTTAACCTGTGGTTTTGCTTTGTTGTAAATACGAGGTAACATCCAGTGTCGCAGGATACGTGAGACCAAGCCTCAAGAGATGTACCTGACTGTAGTGGTATTGTGCCCATTGTCAAGGATGTCATAAAATTATGTCTAAAATGCTTCTTGTAAGTAGTAGGAGAAAATTAGAATAGTCACAAATTGAGCAAAACTGTAGGTCAAAGGTCAATGGGAGTAACTCTTTTGGGTGTGTTTAAGCAAAAGGCACGATGCAGGCACACATAAAGAAGTGTGCTATGTACAGCAGCTGACACAGCGCTTAGATGTTTTAATTGTTACCAGTTGAGCTGAACAGTAAGGTCACTCAAGCATGCGCAGGCGTGTGTATTATGACATTAGACGAATCGGATTAGAGCTTGTTTTTAATGACTGTAGGCAGCCATTAGTGGGGTCCATCAGCCTTTAATCATCTTCATTTTAATTGTCTACGTGAATTTCAAATCCTCATATTCACTGAAGTTGAGAAAATCGAGATACACTTCAGTGTACAACCATCCATGAAACAGGTAAGGAAGAAAATTTTAAGATTAAAACCGGACCCCAGTAATGGCCCACTAAAATCAGACCATCACAATCTGTCCGGATTCTTCTATACTTGATCTGTTACACCATTGTCAGTATAAATGTCATAGCCTCCAGAAGTAAAGACTGAAACCAAGAGACGACTGTACCACTGATAAAAGATAATGTTCACTAGGTCAACAGAATGATGCAAAATTTTATTAATCATTAAACATCTGTGCAGTTTATGGATAAATATTTGAACGGTGACATATCTATGGATCTAGTTGCAGTAGTATTTTATGTGTACACAGAATAAAGCATATTGGCTTCACATGTATGGAACCTGCACTAAAGTTTGGAAGGCTTTTATTGAAGATATACTGTATAAATTTGCATGTTGCTAGGCTTTAGAAACAGTTAAATTGCTGAATGAAATTACCAGAAACAAAAATTTAATGGACAAGTTTGTCAACCTGGGTTGATTGTTAAAACTGAATAAGTTTACACTCTTCAAAATTATTCTAAATAGAGAAATGGTTAGAATTAGGCTAAAATTAGCATAGATCTGCGATAATTTTAATGGTCCTAATTTTTTTCTTCACATTTTACTACTCTGTTGCAAAAACCATTGCCAACTAAAATTGATAGCACATGGGTACTGTGCTGTCCTAAATGATTATCAAAAGACAAAAAAAAAAAAAAAATCCATAAAAAATGGAATCCTACTACCATAGCTACACATTTGCAAAATTCAGCAGTACTTGGAATGCTATGCCAGTGCCCAGCTTCTGGATAAAAGGCTGTGTCCAGCTACTAGATGTAGAACCATTTATCAGGAATGATCGAATTCATTAAAATGTGCCTCAAGACAAAAAATTAAAAATTATGTATTAAAGAGCATGAAACGTCCATGAATTTTAACGGTCCAACTACTATCTTCAAAGGACATTCCTGAGCTGGGATTGAAGATGATGAAGATTATTCACTCAACTGAAAATGGTATCTTGAGCAATAATTTGTGATGTCATTGTTGTACTACTCAAAGTACAATCTTTGTATCTCTTCGTTTTTCTGAAAGTTACTGCACCTTGTTCCAAGAGATGATATCACTTTCATGGGGCAATGTAAAAGCCTTCTCCTAATTGCAACATGCTATGAGGAGCAAACAGGAAGTGTTCAAGGTCATAAAATCATTTTCAATTTTAAAGGAGAACAAAGCAAATATGTAAGTTTTAGTCACAAATTTTTGCACAATGGACAAATTTGTTTTAAGTGAATAAACTTCAACATTTTATATCTCAGCTAAGGAATCTCTTATGGTATAGATGTGTGTTGACTGTTAGAATTCATCTGTCATGCTCTTTAATATATTTCTAAATTTTTTGACTCGAATTACAGTTTAAGAATAGGCATAAGACATGAACAAACCAAACCAGACCTATTAAAGGGCCAATCCTCTCACCCCAAACTACACTTCTTTTAAGGGGCTACAGAAACTTACCATTGGCCTCGCTTTTTGATTGCCTGTTGATTCAAATGATGCAGATTACCAAAGCTTATATTATACAGCATGAACTGTAATGAGAGCATTTTGGTTATACACATAAGACTTTTCTATACTCACCCTGAAGCAATTAAAATGAGATTATGACTGGATAAGGATGAATTTCAGACAATTGTTGGAGGGGCTTAATTAAGAAGGTTTAGGAGAATTGGTACTGTTTGGGGAGAGAAAACTGGGCCTTTAAATCTACCTAAACACACTTAATGCAGTGTACCTACAGTATGGTCTGTGACTTAATGCAATGCAATGTACCTACAATTTGTTCTGTGTCTAGAATTTAAAAATTTATTAGTACTTGGGCGTTTTGTAATGGTGTCTCAGTGTAACAGATTTGCAGAGAGTGTCAAGCTTTGTTACAGAAAGTGTACCACTTGGAGAAAAAGTGGGGCCTTTGGACTGAAATTATAGATTCAAAACCTAAAACGAAAGTTAGCAGGAATTATTGAGCAATGATAATCAGAAACCATGACAGAAGTCCCCCATTGAGTTTGAATGTTAAACACACGTAGGGACATTGACACATCCATTCCCAAGGCCAAGGGGTATATTATGCAAATAATTGGTGCATTAGTGAATGGTATGGTCCTGTTCAAGAAGTATAATGTATTGCCAATGTGCAAAAATGAGGAATTGAGTTGATTGAAAAAAGAGGAAAGTAAAAGAATGGGCCCATTGCATTGCTCATAAATTGTGAAATTTTATAGGGATCACAGCAGGAACTAAAAGGTACTGTAACAATTGTCAGCAAAAAGCCTTGAATTTTAATACTTGGTAGTTAAGGAGCAAGGTCTCCTAAGGAAAAAATTGTTGAAATTTTGTCAATATCTTTTACAGTTCTCAAGATGTACCTCTTCAAAGTTTTAATGTTTGTGAGCCAACTTGTTGGTTATGCAAAAATAGTGATGCCGAGTGTTGCACAGTATTGACATTTCTTTCGTCAACCCTATATTAACTATCACTTAATTACTCATCAGATTGTTTATGGTTTGGTGATTGGTACTGATGATTTTCAAGGACACAATTTCAACTTTCAAAATAAACCCTTCAGAAAATACTTACAGTATGTTACAACTGCCCTTGAAATGCAGATGGCAAAAACAAAGGATAACATCAGCCATATATGGCATATCCCCCCCCCCCCATGACATCATAAAATTTATATATTGAGTTCATATTTATGCAAGATTTAGTGCAAATCAGAAATAAACCTGTAAAATGGCTAAATTTTTAACTGATTTTGATGGAAATTGCGGCAATTTTCTTGGTTTTTAATCCTTTTTACGTCAAATACCCAACTTTGTCATTTTGAAGTCACTCTGCCTTTAAGAAGTTTCAACCATGTTCTGTTAAAATGGGTACAATCTGGCTGCCAGGTTATGGAAGTATGTACTTTATGAAGTTTACGAACATGGGAAAAGCCTATTCAACTGAACCAAACCAGTATTCTAACAATAACATAATTACTCATGACAGTCTGATCAGATAGTACAGTATTTACTCATGAGGACAGGATTGTATGACAAGTCTGATATGGGCTCAGCCAACAGTCCACCACTTCGATCCATAGCTTCAGTGAAAAAGGAAGGGGGGGGGGGGAGGCATGCAGTATGTGATGGACGCACTATGTACTTGCAAAGGATTAGCAACAATCTGCCAGGGGAGACTCCTTGGTGCACACCCAACCAGCCCAGTTGAAAAATGGAGGTTGGGGAAAAGTTGCAGGTTGTAGAAAGATTAACTTCACATGAGAGGGTAGGGTGTGACTCAAGAAGGGAGGATGGGTTGTTACCCCTATGAAACAATAGATTGAGGAACATGTGCCACCCTCAAAATCCCTATATAAAGGAGTATCTGTTTATTGGAATACAGTATAATGAAGTTGTGCAAGGATTCTGTTTGACTGTAGGGTAGAATATATAGGCTACAGCCATACAAGTGAAAAAAGAGCATATGCATGGTGTCACCTGCAAACTTCGATAGTATACAGTACTGTAATAATTAACAGAAACCACCTGCTGTGTGATAAAGAAAAATAAAACTGGAACAGAACGATTTGCATTGAACCAGAAAAAGATTTCTGAAACTAAAATGAAAGTGAAATAGTTTGGTTCTATCTTTGTCTCTTGAATATTTTGATTTGACAAAGTGTTTGTTTAGTTATATAAGATGAGTATAGGGGAATTTTAAGTTTTGTCAGTCACGTATTTGACTTAGATACTGTACCTGAAGTGTTCATTTAATTTTAAAAATGGCTTCAAAATACAGTATTTTTTTCTGAAGAGGTCTATAAAAATCAGCTCCAAAATAATGGAAAACTGCATGTTTTGTCCCTCCCTCCTCATTGAGGGAATTACTTGATAAAGCTGCTACTGTAGGCAGCATGTCCAACTACTGTACCTGCACATGTCCTGCAGTAAATCCTGTGCAATTAAATACTATTTCACAGGTATTCAAGTGTTCCTGCCTGTCCTGGAGTTTAACAGAGCTATAAGCAACACCTGCCGAGCATCTGTCCATTGGCAACTGAGTCATTCAAACTGTAAAACACTGGTTCACAAGTACACGGCAGACAGTTTTTAGTACCCTACTGTATATTTGTAGCCTACTTCGTATTAAGAACCTATAGCCCCATTCCTCTAATGTATGTACATGTAGTTCCTTCATGCCTTGTTGAACTTGCATTTATAGGAGGATGGAAGGGTGGGTGCACAGAACATAAATGGGATATGAGTGAGTGCCTAGGACACTAAATAAAGGTTTCATCGGCTGTTTATTTCAAAATTATTTCCTTTACCGCATGCTGTACAGACTTACCTTCCTGTTTTTTTCATATAACCTGTCTCCTTAATAATTATTTCTCCTTCCCTCATGCAGCCCACTTGGCTGTGTCAGGGTTTGATGGCAGTAGAGTAGTCCAGAACAATGGCCACAGTCCATCATTACATTTGTCATTCATACACAAGTTGATTTCTGGGAACCGGATATGGAACAGTAGGTGTTACCTGCTATAACATAATCAACACACAATATCAGAGTTATTGTAATTCTTAGAACTCATGTCACAAGGAAGTTCATAAAAATTGTCACCCCTAGTACATGCATGTACATTCCATGTCATCCTTTAAACTGCAGTACTGTAGGCATACAGTATATCTCTTGTGATAGTAAAGGATCTAATGATACGTTATGTAAGACAACCCCTGAAAAAATGTATAATTGTGCAGGCCTGTGTTTACTGTACTGTCAGGTCGACCAAAACACAGCTTCTTGTTTGCTGTGAATATTTTGCTTTGGAAAGAAAATTTAAAAACAATTGCCCTTTGAAAGAGAACTTCAGTGGCTTTAAGACCTGTATACACCAACAGCATTTGTAAAACATTCTCAAGACACTTAAGTTCACCTGCAGCAAACCCAAAACATGCTTGTTTTCAGTTTGTTGCAATGGAATGTTTTGCAAATGTTTCTCTTGTACTGTAGTGGACAAAGAGCAATATACAGTGGTATAGTTGCACCCTACTCCTACAGTACAAAGGAGCACTTGAAGAGTATGTTTCTCTTGATTTTATAAACTGTAGACAGGGTCATTAATTAGCCATTTCAAAACTATATGCTGCAGCTGCCTCAACTACTCTAAAGGACCAATTCCTCTCACCTGGCCAAACAGCAGTTTTGGTAGGGGTGTACCAATATTCTCAATTGGCTCAGCTCTTTGATTGACAGTTCACTTATACAATGCAAAGTTCCAAAGCTTGTATTACGTACACAGTGTAAACTGTAGTGAAAGTGTTTTGATTATACACATTGAGCTTTTTTATACTCAAGTAAACTGAGATTATGTCTGGATGAAGATGAATTTTAGATAATTTTGGGAGGGGCTTAAGTAAGAAGGTTAGGAGAATTGGTACTGTTTGGGATGAGAGAATTAGGCCTTTAAGCTACAGCTGCTTCAGTTACTATAGGCTGCAGCTGTATCAGCATGCAGGGCGCTGCACTTTTGTTTGGTTGCTTTGATTATGACTCATTCTGGGAATCAAATCCAGGCTTCTTGTGTGAGTACCTAATTCTGATACTGGAGGCCTGGGTATACTGTAAATACTCATACCAAAGAATTTTATATATGCCCCTGCCATATGTGGGTGTAGCAATGGAGTAGGGTGTCCATTCATTTGACTTTTCCCCAGACAATCCAGCTTTTGAGCAGCATGTCCTCTGTTCGGGCTCACACGGCGTCAGACATTGAAATTCCTCTGTTTTGAAATTCTAATGTAAAAATTCTCAACAATATGCAGCACAGACCATGCAGCTACAATGTGTTATGGGCATCAGTGACGCCTTTCCCATCTACTGTACAAGATGGTTGTGTATGTTACATTACAGTAGATGATTTCATGTAAATGTTCAATGTAGGAGACCCATACATTCGTTATACTATTAAGCGATGCACAAATTTTCAGAGTACAACATCACATTTTCAAGACTGTAGTAATGTAGCTTACTGTAGAACACCGGGAAAAGCCATTTCCGGCCATCTGGGGGGTTTGTAAAGGCCAACAATTTTCTGGTACGCTACGCACCAACATATGGTGGTGCTCTGCTTTGATAGTAGCGAAGGTTGTCCTCCTTTTCTGTCATGAAGGAATGGACACCCTACAATGGAGTGGGAACAACAATCCAGTTTCTACAACTGAAAAATACCTTGTAGGCCCTGCTAAATTATACCATAAGGTACTTTTGTAAGTTGAGGTGTTTAACCCCTTCAGTACCTCAGCCACATGGCTTTTTGGTTTTCCGAAAGGGAAAACAGTGTGCAGTCATTCTCACCCACTTTTAGAAGCTTGAGAGGGACCACCAAAATCTTGCAAAGTCGGTAGCCTATTGATTTCACAGACTGCTGTATCAGTATGAATGACCAGCTTCCTTGTTTTTTTTCGTCATTTCTTGAGGCATTGTTGTTACAAAAACAAAGTCAACTCAATCTATCTTACCAATAGTTTAAAGGGTCATCAGAAGACTAATGTTCTATAACATATTTACATAGAAAAACATCCTTCCCACCCACCCACCCTAGGAAATAAGATTTGTCAAACTGGGTACATGTTTTGATATCAATTCCCGCATAGGAGATTTTTTGATAAAGAGTTTTTTCATAAAAAGTTAATACCTGTGTTATGCTCCCCTTGACTGTTCATGCATACTATATACTTCTCATTACAGCAGGCTCAGCAGCTATCTTAGATGTGTTAAAAAGAACAAGGAGTTGTTGTTTGTTTTGCAAAGATTGATTCCTTCAGACTAATGCAAATCGAGTGGCTGTAGAACTTAAAGTAACGTGGTGAGGATTAAGCCTGTACTTGAAGCCTGCCAATTGTAGATATACACCCTTACAAAAAAGATGAGGCAATCAGTTCCAAATTTGCAGGTTTTCACATGTTTTTTCCAGTGGTTAACACAGGTTTTTGCATGAAAGCCTGTGTTTTCCCTTGACATTGACCCATGTTGGTCATTTGCTACAGGTTTGACACAAATTTAATGTGCAAAACGTGTGGTGTCGAAAACAAAGGTTAACAAGAATTCTTCAACAAAACCTGTGAATTGATATTAAAGGAAAGGAAAGGTGTGCCAAACCTGTGTCAGACTTGTGAGTAGTAGGTTCCAAAATGCAAGTTTGTCACCCAAGAACATGTGTGATTTCCTTTGTTTTTCCGCACTTGATCACACATGGTGCAGACACAGGTTGATGCCCCTTTTTTTGTAAGGGCAGTGCTGTACCTATACCTAAAAAATGAAGGTTTTTTAAGAGTGTTACGTAGGTAGTGTATAGGTAAACTTAACATTGATTGTTTGTAGTGTCATTATCAACCCTCAATTCCATACACAGAGCTTGTACAGTATGTCATTTCACTTTTTAGGGGACACAGGGGATTTCCAGTCTTTCAAGTCTCTTTTCAGGAAAACATGTATCTGTGGTTTTGATTACTGTATATGTTGCAGTACCAGTATCTGGATTAAAGGGCCAAACCTCTTACCCCAAACTACAATTTTGGTACCCAGGTACCTAAATTCTCAGTTGGCTCAGCTCTTTGATTGACAGCCAATTCAAACAATACAGAGTACGAAAGTTTATATTACACAGCATGCATGGTACTAAGAGTGTTTGATTGTACTGTATAAATTGAGTTTTTCTATACTCACCCTGAAGCAATAAACCAAGATTGTGTCTGTATGAGGATGAATTTCAGACAGTTGTGGGAGGGGCTTCAGTAAGAATTAAGGTTAGGGGAATTGATACTGTTTGGGATGAGAGAACTGGGCCTTTAAGCAGGTCTGCTTTGGTAATGTGTATTCATAGAAACAAACATGACTGAAGTTGCTCATGCAGATTGGCGGAGCTTTGCTATTTTAATGTGATGGTGTCTAACAACACCAGGGAGTTGAATAAGTTTTGCAAATGGCAACTTCCTGACAGCATAGCTGAATCTTCATCTTGAAATTCTGTTGTTGCTTTGCAACCATGACAGTATACAGCACTGTAGACCCACATGTGTTGGAAAGTGAAAGGGCGGTAACTGGGTTGCTTCCTTTGAAAGTAAAGCTAGTATGCCTTTGGTTAGCGTTGTTGCTACTGTGTGGTCTCAATTGGTTGTGAAGTTATGAATCATATCGGGCAAATTCAAAATAGTATATGCCAAATATTTAAGGTTCCTCAGATCTAGGCTTGGCAATACCTGGACCTCCATTTTGGATAATCCACCAAGGGGTGCGGGGGTGGGGGAGAGAAGTCAGAGAGGGGGGTTTTGAAATTGGAATGAAAACTGTACGCATGCAGTTGTTTCATGTGTAGGGGATTATGTTTCGGAGGTCACAGTTCAGTAATTGTTTAAAGGCTAGCTCACACAGCTCCTTCTCAGTATGTTACATGGTACATTTTTAGAGACCTGCATGGCACCATACAGGCAGAAGTAACATCAGCTGTGTTGAGAATTCAAAATATCAAAGATCATTTTGAAACTACCTTTTTGGTCAGATGATGTGTTAGTACTTGCCTGCAAATTTTATTTGAACTGTTTCTCTCTCCCATTCATTTTTGGCTTTTTCAATTTTGGTGTGACTTTCACATCTGCTTTGGTCCTGAACATTTAGTATGATTTTACCCATTGTCATTTTTTCTGTTATTTTTTCAATAATTTTTAACCAGCAGTAGCACATTGCATTGTCTTCCCTTTTATAGATGACCCTATAAAACCCCTCTAAATAGGTAGCTAACCCAAGTTCAGGAGCATAGCCAGGATTGTGTCATGGGGGGTTTTGGGGCACGATATATTTTTTTTGTACTGCAAGGTTGAGACATGGTAGGTTCTAACTCCCTCCCCCTAGCCCAGCATCCCCCTCCCCCTGTTGCCATGCTGCTGCTCAAGTAACTGTAAGTACAGGTATATAATATAATGGCTGGGAAGAGACAGATTTGGTCAATGACAACTAGTATCCTTAATTATTTATAGGAAAGATAACCAGTTTTAACCTTTGCCCAAGAATTTGGAATTTAGGCTATACTGTAGTCTAGCTCCAGTTGATATTTTGTTTGTGCATGGATACAGTAATAGGAAATGACCAGTGTAAAATGCTTACAGAATTGTCATTATACTGTAGACTGTTTGTACATGAAGCTTAAAGCAGCAGCCATGTACAAAAGCCATTTAAATTTGTTTTTTGCGACTCAGGGAAAGTGCAGTACTTAAATTTCATACTGTAAACACTTTTAAATTTTCAACTGAGTATTTTGTTTCCATCAGTTCTATTTTCATTTCTCTCTCTGTCTTGCTGTGTTGCTGTGATTGCAAAAGAAACTTGCAGCTAGTATTTTTCTAACATTTTCGAAAAGTTGTCAATTGTACTCGATCCAACTTCAGAGTACTTTTAGTTTTTGCCACTTACTGTACTTCAATTCATCTGAGAGAGGAATGCATTCATCCTTTAAACTTGAAGTAGTGTAGAACACTGTCCAGTTTCATGATTGGCTCTTGAGAGCCATGTGACAATACAGCATTTCTTCTCAAATGTGAAAATTGCTAGGTGTATCGTACTGTTACTGCCTGGTTTACCATGAGAATACGAAATATACTTTAAAGAGAAATAAGAATGATATTGTGAAATTCAAATTTTACTATAAAATAAGTTTGTGATGATTTTTCTCAAAGTCTTTAGGTTCAGATTGTTTTAGTATGCTTTTTATTTTTTGTTCCTGCACGCCCCATTTGTTTTTAAAATTCAATTATTATGATTTCTTCAGATTAAAGGAAAAGAGCTGTTAAAACTAGATCTATGTGGTGCCTGGTTTACTGTAGGAGTCTTAAGGCCATTTTCCCATTTGAATGAGCACAGTGAATCACAATCATCCTGTAAAAATGAAGATCAACGTCACTCACTCAGATTCATGATCCATCAATTTTTATGGGACCACAAGGGTACAGCAAGGTTTATAGACGTATGGCCTTGGGCTTAATTTGATATTAATGTGAACACGTAGTAACTAGTAAATATACTGTACAGTACGTCATGTGACCCCAAATATGTGGTGTTTTTGTGGTAAGGTAGGGTCACAGACTTCTTATACATGGACAGAGCATACATCACGGTACACTTACTGTAACTACCGTAGTGTGAGAAAAAGTAAACCAAGATGGCCATCTGTTATCATGGTTTTGTGTTTAAGTTTGAACTTGCTCAAGTAACTTGAAATCAACCGCTTTTTCAAGAAAGCAGAAATATTTTCTAAATAGTACTTATAAGGTAATTTCAAATCAGAGTATGTATTTCAGGAATATATTGCCTCTCATTCAAGTTGAACTTTTTGTTTCAAGTATTACAGAATCGTCCTCAAATCATACAAATTATAGCGTCATGGCGGCCATCTTGGTGCGCCTTTTGCACCAGTCGGAGGTAACAACCTACAGATAGGACATACGGGTTACATGCTCTGACCTTGTACAGTATGTAGAAGTCTGTGGGTGCTAGGGTTTGTTGATGTTGGTTATTCTTTACATTTATGAATGGTATTGCACTTCAATACACTGTCCTCGACTGAAATGGATGGAATTTAGAGTTGAGTTGTTACCAAAGAATTCACAAAGAGTAGGGGATCTCATGTCCTGGTTTTATTTGAATATCTTGTTTGTAGATGAAGTATATTTATGAAAGAAGAAAGTCTCATTTCCTGCATTTATTTTCATTGCTTAATTGTTTTAACAAATTTAGCACTTCTGGGTCTATACAAACAATATTCCTGAAGCAAACCCAGAATAGGATGGAAATTATATGAACATACCAGTACTGGACATTGTACAATAAAAGCATGGTCATTCTACAACAAATTGAGATTGAATTTTGATCTGATTTTTGTTTGCTTTTGTTGAAATCTTCTCTATCTCTGGTTGGAAAAAGCCAAATGTTTGTTATCCTGTAATTATAGATACAAGTATTATCAGAGTTGAAATTATCTGGACTACAGTACAGTATGCAAATTAAAGTTCTGCTAATCATTTTGTGATGTCACAGATAGATTTTATTGGACTACACTGTCCAATAAAAAATGTATGTCAGTGTGATGCTGTGAAATAATCATTTGGCACTTTTTTTGTAGACATGTTTCATCAGAGTGCAAATCATATTTACACTAGTTACAGTAAGGCCCTTTCTGACTAGAGGTGGAAAAGATTTTAACAACCCACCCACCTCCCTCCCCCCCCCACACAAAAAAAAGTCCAATCAGAATCTGATCTGAATTAGTTGTAGTGTTACTCTGGTTTATTAAAGTGCAGTTCATTTTATTTTCCTGGCAAGTATGTTTACTGTACAAGTACAGGTACGTGAAGGAGATGGATGTAATGGTTGAGCTTCCAGTGTATGTTTTTGAACACTGAGCTTTTAAAACAACAGGAAATCTTAACAATGCTAGGGTGAATTCGGTTTCAGGAACTGCACGTAATTTTAGCAGGCTGTGCACAACTTCAAAAGCACTTACAGTATAAATTCATGCAGGACTTTTACCTGGTTGTACCATTCAGTTACTGTATGTAGAAAGATCAGCATAAAAAGCTGAATAATATGCATAGTACAGTATTTACAGGTTGATGTAATTATCCAAAAGTGTATCAGAGATTGTATTGTGTGGCATAAGCAGGGATGGATCCAGGATTGTGGAAGATGGGGTAGGGCCGTGTGGCTTGCAATGACTTCCATTCCTTGAAGATGGTTTTGGGATAAAAATTGAAGCTGATTGGGATGAAGAGCATCAAAAAAAAAGTGCTGTAAAAAAATTAGGAGTTATGCCCATCCCAGGAACCTCTGAATCAAGACTCTGAATGGATCCGGAGTTTGCAATTAAGGTTTAAAGTATAACACTTCCCCGGAACTACATCTTGCTTAATTGGGAGAAGAAATTCTCACCAGATGATTGACCCTAGTTACCCCCCACCCCAGTTATCCTCCAACCCCTTCTAAGATTGGGCATGCAGTTAGCAGTTTGTTCAACCAAAAATTACATAATATACCATATTCTAAATTGTCAGAGTTTTCGGCTGGGACTTCACCCAATGCATAACTTCTGCCTTAATTTTGCCCTAAACTCCAGCCGCAGGAGTGCTTGCTTCCTGTTCAATTATTTCTGAGTGCAAAAATTTTAACCGAGGATATCTTCGTTTGCTTCTAAAAGTCCCCTCTCCCCAGTTTTGACATTGTGCTGCCACTCCTGCAAAGAACAAACTAGAATAGCAAAAATTGATTGATAGCTGTAACCTCTTTGGAACACAATATTGCATTATACAGTAACTTTAATTTTTCCCCCATAGGGGAGGAGAAAACTCCGTCTCTTTAGACCTCTACCCCATACTGCATTCCAAAAACCCTTCATGTGAGACAATTTATGTCAATTTTAGATGCATATCTGCATACAGTATCTCAAAATTGGTAAATGAAAGTTGAATTTCCTCTGTGTTAATTAGTTTAAAAAGGGCAGGAGCAGTCATCCCAAATTGAAGAAGTGTAGTAGACTGTCCAGTTTCATGATTGGCTGTTGAGAGTCATGTGACATAGTTTTTTTCTCTTCAAATGTGAAATTTGGAAATAACTGTATGGTTAACCTGGAATATGCAATAGTACAGTCATAAAATGTAATGAAAGATACTTTGAAGAGAGATAAGATGAAAACTGTGTTATTTAGCTTTTTCTTCAAAATAAATTTTTGGGGACTGCTCTTTACCTTTATTAAGGGAAATATTGCTTTTAAAATGACCCAGCACACCATTAAAGTAAACAGATTCTAGTCATTTCCAAATCATTCTGTCTCAACTATAAATCACATCAATAGCTTCATCTCCTTAAATTATTACGCACAAGAAGAGTTTAATATGGAAGTTGCATCTTTTGAAATATTGAAAGTTTGGGTGAACAAATTATTCATGTGCAACAAAACAACAGAATTTCTATCTTTGAGAAAATTATTTCTTGAAAAAAAGACTACCGTACTGTCATAATTGTAATTATTTATCACTCTTTGCCAATAAATATTGCTTTTAAAAGGATGAAATTTCCTTGTAAAATAATCGCAATATTTCCCTTAAAAATAATTTCCACACCCCAAAGCCTTGTCATTGTCATGCATGTACATAGGCCACATGAGTATAGTGGGACAAGAGTTGGTACTAGAAACATGGCACTGTACATAGTATATACCATATAAGTTCTGTTTCTATAGTACTAATGTACTAGTTGGCAGTTACAGTATCACACTCTCTCTATAAAGATGGCATTTGATGAGCCCTTCTTATATCATTTACATGGCATTGCATGCATGGCTGGTTTTTTACCAAGTGTTAGCCTCTTTTTCCTAGGTGTTGAAATTAAGCCACTTTTGTCATCAATTGGTATACTTCCCATCATGGTACTGTAGCCTAGGTTAATAAATTCTGTGTTTTAAAAGAACACAAAGTGGGTGTAGGGATCTGCCTGGCTTATTGAAGCGCTAACTACAGTACTGTATAGGCGTACTGCATGTACATACTTTTTGCAGTACCATACAAGACATGCGAAGTACATAGAGCTAGATTACAACCAAACAGGTAAAATAAATATTCTATATATATTTTTCCTTTTGAAAATAAATGTCAACTTTGGAGTGTTTAGTACGTGTATCGTGTATTGCTTAGTACATGTGCAGTATACTATAGTGTGCCCAGACTGCTACGGTGTGACTAGGCAGATACAGTATAGTACAACTTTACTGTGTGTATATACTTTTCACTTCTGTTTATTCAAATTAAAGGTGGACTTCAACCTACATGCTGGAGATACTAATAATAAAAACTCAAGTGTGCTATAACTTTGAACTGAAGAATTCATTGGTTTTAGGGGTACTGTAGTACTATAGCTGCTTTGGGTGGAGTCAACTGACTCTATATAGCTGTATCATTGTTGAGTTGTGCACATGTATGTAAACAATGTATTTTCAATGGTTAGAATGAATGTTTATGAACTCTACTTGGTATGTGGACACAATACTTCCTGGAGCATCTGTGAAAACAGCTAAGTGTCCATCATGATCAATATACTGTACATGTGCAGTAGGGCTGTGAACGTGTAGCAAAATAACTAAACGTTTAACCTCAAAAATATGCGATCGTTTAGGGATTAATCGCGATTACCTTATCACAAAAAAAAAAATTTCAGTATGCAGGGATTGATACTGAATGTAATGCAGAAATAATAATAGTTGTTATCTTGCATGGTAAAATCAAATTATTCTGAAACTTTGAAGCCTACAAGGTTCAAACATGCTCAGAATGTTCCATTTAACAAAAAACTGGGGTCATCACAGTGTAGAGATGGATATTAAAAAATGTCAAAAACAGGTTTTGCGATTAATCTCTTGAGGCTTTGTACTAAACGTTTATTCCACATGCGATCGTTTAGCGATTAATCGCTATATGTTCACAGCCCTAATGTGCAGTCACTACTGATCCTGCATTATGCATGACCACGCAGCATATCTGTAAAAATAGGCCTATAAATTTATTGCACAACTCATTTACCTTTATGCATAGATTCTTAAAACAATGTGGTGAGCTCAACTTCCATTTAGTCAACTACATCAGCCCAGCTGTTTGATGATAGCTGATGAGAATCCAAAATTTTTCCTTCCTCAATTGTGAAATTAACAAGGGTTAACTGTTTTTATGCATGGGGAACAACCTTAAAAAATTCCTGCAATATCTATTAGAAGATGTCTGAAAGAGGTATAAGTTAAGGAAACTTTGATAAAATACAGATATTCTGCAGAACTTGTACACACATCTATGTTAATATATAATACATAGCTTACACTGTAGTATGGCCAGTGATGCATGACCCCTTCTATTGCAAAAAGGTCGAACCCAGTTGTTATAAAAGTCCCCACCTACCTCTGTACCCTTTGTATACCATTTATACCTATAAACTTACTGTCTGGCAAACAAATAACACCCTGCATGGGAACCCTACCAGCTGAGGGCACCATACACCCTATAACTTCCTTAACTCCATTTTGCCTTGCTCACATTCAGACATGTTTTTAGGCTATATCTGGCAACTAATTGGATTATTTTTGAATTATTTCTAAAAGTTCTGTTTCCATTTTTGGACCTTATCCATGATCCTTCCTGATATCGTGGTGACCTGTTTACAGACTGGATGCGATGAGTATCCTTTCTTTTGGGGGTTTTTCCAGGTCTTGGTGGGTTTGCTCCCTTTCATGCGGGTGCGTTTTAGGCCAGTCGACCTAGGGGAGTACCCTGGGTTACTGCATTTTGCCTGTGAAGTTTCACTTGGTTAAACATACTGTAGGGAGAGGGTTTTGGTGCATTATAGAAGACATTTTTATCCTCAAGTAGTTATTGCACATAGAAATAGATTTATGATTTATTTTGAATTGATTAATAAAATGCAACCTCATGTGCAGGAGAGATATTGTTACATGTTAATATTTTTTTTACTCCTAATTAGTATGCATGTACAAATTTTCTTTGGTTTATGAAATCCAGTAAAGCAAGAAAGTTAGTTTTTTTTTTTTTCTTGAAATATTACACGCATTGAATTGTAGTGGATTCTCCATATTTGAAATGATAATAGTCTGCGAATGGATATCAAATGCACATGCATCTATTCACCTAGTGTCTCCACTACAATGCAATATTATAATTTGCATAATGTTATTTTTGTATGTTTTATATCACATGTTAATTTGACATTAAGGTGTAAAGTTCTTGAAAGATAAGTGACTATTGTCTGAATTCAAGGTGTGTCCACATAATGTTTACTAGATGTGACTAATTGCTGCTGAATAGTACAGGGCTGTACTACAGTATATACAGTACTGCAGGCTTCTCCAAGTACCTTTGTTGAAGTGTTGCATCAGTCTTGTTTTGAAAATTTTTGTGTTTCGTCAGGGCCTCAGACGCAAATGGTGCTTAGTTTTGTTGCATTTTTCCGATGATTATTTCTCAGCAAATTTGCCACTTTTTTGGTACAGTAAATCATCTTGGTTAAAGCAACTTGTTGAGAAAATTTTTGAAAATTTTTAAAAAAATTTAAAAAACTTTTGTGTTTTGTCAGGGCCTCAGATGCAATGGTGCTTAGTTTTGTTGCATTTTTTGATGAACATTTGTCAGCAAATTTGCCACTTTTTGATACAGTAATTTGGCATGGTTAAAGCAACCTTTCGAAAATCAAGAAGGGGAATTTTTTCGTCAGATTAAAAAAATTACTAATATCGAACATTTTGCCCTTCCTAGGCTATAGTAGCAGAAGAGACACATTTTTAAGACTGCTCAGTCTTGGAAAAATACAGTTTAAGGGTACAGTAGTTATAGTAGTTGGCATAGCTGCACACAGATGTGACTAATTAAAGAGGTACAACGCTTGAGTGATGGGTGAAGAATGAAGGAAAATATTACTTTTTGTATTAAGACCAAATAATTTTTGATCTGACCAGTTAAAGTTTTTATTTTTTTAATATTTTCTTTTATACTTACTGTAGCGCACTACTGTACTGCAAACAATGTTGTGCACCCCAAGTGGTGCGGGCAACACTTAGTGAAGAAGCCTGGTATAAAATGACTTGAAATTCCTAGCAAATTTTGGTTTACTGAGTTGGTTAGCTAATTATTTTGAACTGTGCGCACAACTAAGGTCTCTAAACACGAGGCAAACAAAGTTGTAACCAGGATTTCTTCTGGGGGGGGGGCAGGGAGGCACCACCACCCAAATCATCTCCTCTTGGCCACACAGTTGCTAGTAATTTGTGGTGGTACCTGCAGGTTAGCTTAATAGTATACAGTATGCACTGCACTAAGAGGCTCTTGAACTCAACATCCTGACTTGAAGTCCAGTCTTCCAGTTCTAGAGGTACAGTACGTACGTGACAAGATAATAAATTGTAACATGCACATCAGGATTTGCTAAAAGGGAAGTGATACCAGCTCATATTACTCTTCCTCAACTGATATTAAAGTTTCTGTAAGCTTTAAAACATTGCAAGTACCAAGAGGGCAACTAAGTTGTACTTTGAAATCTTCTAAGTAGGGGAATTTTGACAGATATGAGTTCATACTTAAATTGCCCTGTGCATAGTGCTTCAGTGTACTTTATGTAAGTGAGCACTGGAATATCTGTAGTATACAGTATGTACAGTAGACTGGTATTTCCTTATTGCTTAGACTGTTAAGTTTTATCACATCAACCCTATCTGTGCACTTTGATACTTCTTTGGTAGTATAATGGGATATTATTGCAATATTATCGATCATTTGTGGACAAGTTTGATATGATTAATTGTTTATTTCACTAAAATGTAATGACTACTAAAGAACTGAAAGCCGCTGTGAATGTGCATGGGTGGAAAAAAGTTGGAAAGCTGGGAGGCTCCTTCCTGGAAAATTTGACCACGTGGAGGGAAGTTTAGACGATCAGATGAAAGTTTTACTTTTCTATACTTGAAAGTATAGGGAGAACTATGAGGATTTTATTCCCTCTCAGGGAAATAATTTTACTGTATTTCCTTCTTGTAAATCCAATAAATTGTAGTCCTTTGAGAAGGTGTTTTCTTTATGTTTAAATCACAAAATGATTTGACATGTTGCGATAGGCCCATAAAAGTTTTCATTTTACATACAGTTAGTATGTTCAATTCACTCTGCTGACATATACCTAGCCCTTGCTACATTTGCATTAATCTCGCATGCTGCGCACAACTTGAAGCAGTTTTGACACCCCCTATGTCTGCCATCAGTAACAGTAAATTATACTCTACTTGATATATGCACTTTAAGAATCTTTTTGCCCCTTTTCTCAGGAGCTGGGATCAAATTCTTTTGGTTTTCCTTGTTCTACAGTATCATGAAGTAGAGCCTCAGCTTTAAAAACCTGATCCTCTCACCCCAAACAGTTCCAATTCTCCTGACCTATACTTACTTAGTCGCCCCCCCCCCCCTTCTCCGATCCACTGGTAGATTGTCCTCATTACTCTTCCACAAGTAGGAGGTTTTGTGAGTCCAGAAATTCTGCTCCTTCCAGTGTTTTTCTGTCAAAGAACATTAAACTGAGTGACTTTTACTTTTTTGGTGAACATGCAGCGCAACATGAATCTTATTATTTATCTCATATGGACCATGGTTGTGCTCAAAATTAAAAGAAAGGTCCCTTGGTCAAATCAAATATTTATACAGTATGTTAGAGGGCAGGGGTAGACCTACTTTATAAGAATCTAGTGACATCATCTCAAGATAGGAGTACAATAGGTAAAGTTGTCACATTGTCCAACACCTACTGTATAGTGAATCTGAAGGAAGCACATAGTGCTGTACATCATATCCTCACAAAATAGAGTAAGTCCTTGGAAATTGTACAGGTACTGGATCCTGATACCTTCAAGGTCATTACTACAGGTATACAACAGACTAAAAAAATGAAGGAAAAAAAGGGAAAGAAACAAGGCATTCCTTGTCAATGTGGGGAAGTGATTAAACCACTACCCTCATGGCAGGGTTGTCACCAGCCCAATTTGAGTGCCGGCTAAACATCTGGCCCAATATTTGTACCTCACCCTACCCCCCATGGAATCCACCTCATTTTTGACCCATTAATTTTTCAGCTATTATGAAATTTTTTTTTTTTTCAATAATTCAATCATTTGCAGTGTAGAAAGGGAAAGTAAGAAATTCCCTCCAGAACCACTCATAAATGCTATACCGCTAGCCCTAGCTGTAGTACGGCAAGTTTTGCAAACCCTCTCAGTCATTCAGTCATACCATCATAACGTTATGTTTATCGTAATCTGTTCGGACCAGGACTAACTGAGTTGCCGCTGATTCGATAAATCAGGACATCATTTACACTACAAAGAATAGAAGGGTAATAGCCGCCTTGCGATACTAAAAGTGTACGCAACTGCATCATGTGCAATGAAGATTTTGGGCTGTATATAATGCATACCTATCATCATGTGTGCATGGCTTTCTCCGTACAAATTACTTTCAACGTTCGCCGAATTTTGTAATATCAATTCTAAATGCCCCCAAATAGTTTGTTCACATTTTTCTCCCAAAAATCGGAAGTCTTTGAAATTGCATGCAATGTACCACACGGTGTGCTGTAGCAAAAGAGAGATTCGTGAAAGTGTGTTACGAAGAGTTTAATTCCCTGGTTTCTTTTTATGTTCATCATTAACAATGTGGTTCCCGCCATGCATGCTGTAGTATCTTGCATATAACTGCATTATTACACTTGCACAAAATTAGCGATAGCATGCTGTTTCCAGCGCATACATTACTGTGTAAATAAAGCGGTGCGAAGCCCACGCTGTATGTACGAAGTTTGAGAAGAAGATTGTCGTCAGTTGATCGTGTGAGGCTCCGCCTACAAGCTTATGAGTGACAGCGATACATGCATGTGTGAGGGATCTACTCCTCCATGTTTTGAAAAACTTGGTAGGGGCATTGTGAACTGATTTTAGAATAAAAATGCATGTTGCGCAGCTTTTTAGAGACGATCGTTGTATACCAAATACAGCGCTATATACCAGTATACAGTAGTATCGTTGAAGCCTTACCGTACAGGCAGGCAAAATACTGCTTGTATGCCAAAGGTCATACTACCGTTACTACATACTTTCACTTTACAGAGCTGAATTCGTAAATCCGACTATCACTCTTATGGTAACTTTTTTAATACTTCTATTTATCTTGCCGTCTCTGAATTTCTCAAAATGATATTCAGCTGACATCACATGGGTATTGAATGTGTTCAAAATTGTCACAAATCCATGCCAAATAACGATTTCACAGACTGCATTTTTCAAGTAGAAGATCATTTTTGTGCCGGTCGGAAGTCTTGCATTTTAGGTGTTGTACCGGTGGGCAATGTCTAGTGCCGGTTAGTCCCGACCGGCGCCAACCGGCGTGGTGACAACCCTGCCTCATGGCTCAAATTGAAATAAAAATATAGTATTTAACGTCATATTTGCTGATATCTCAATTAAAAATTAAAAGGTGCCCATTTGAATAGAATATTAGTTTCACCAAATTCTGCAGATTTACGTGCAGTCCCACCTTTTCTATACTATATGAAAGATGCAGTTTTAAATATCTTTCCCTACCGTATCAGGAAAGAAGATTGAGGGTTTTGCAACTGTAGCAGCTGGCCAGGGACCATGTGCTTCTCTAAGCTTTCTTTTCTGTCCCTCAACCATAGATTGATGTTTAGTTTCTATCATGCAAGTCATTGTTTGGATTGATGGGTGGCCTATTTTAAGTGCATGTACCCTAACAAGTTTTTCCCCCTGTGAGCTGGGGGTTGTAGAATATGTCCATGGTATTCCCTGCCTGTCCTAGGAGGCAACTAAATGGCAGTACTCGGAGAGTGTTTGAACATGCATGGCACTCTATAACACGTACATTCGTGTTGGTGTTTCATTACATCTTATCTAACTAACTAACTAACCTAACAAGTTTTTGTTGCAATGAAGAAATTATTGAAGTTGAAATTATTCAAGGTAAGTTGAAGAGACACTTCATAAATTTCATAATTTTGTGACAAAACTATTGTCACATGTCTCTCGAGAGCCACTTATGAAATAGACTAGACATGCACTACTCACATCCAGAATGGGATGACTGCATTATCCCTTTAACTTTTCTTTATTGAAAGGAACAGGAAATCCAAGATGGCAGGACATGGTCTCATTTCTCTAAAATGTCTTCAGTGAAGACTAATTAAACAAGGAAGTGATTGCTACAAATTCTGCACATATCAGCCTTAACTATCATTTATCATTACTCTGTTGAATAGTGCAAATTAAACACTTCATAAGCAAGAATTTCTATATGCATTAAAATCTACTCCTAATTTATTTATTTTTATTAATTTATTTATTTTCAGATGGATACATGCATACAGGATTTAAAGTGTAGTGTTAAATAGGTCTCAGAAAGAACACATGCCTTGAAAATCAATTTGCAATAAAAAAGTCACAGGTACTGTACTGTATGTTCAGAGGTCTGTGACACCTTTTTTTTTAATGACCTTTATACTGCAGTATGGACTGCTGTGTATACTGTAAAGTACATTTATACAGCATTTGGCCACCTTTTGATTTCTTGCCATGCAAAGGCAGGCAAGAAATCTATGAATGCAGTGGTGATGTGGTGTGTACAGCATGTGTATGTGATGCTTTGCTTGTAAACACAATATCTCAAGATGGGTACATAACTGTGATATGTGACTAATCTCATATTTCATGTGTGGATTGGTCTAGGTACTGTATGTTCAGAGGTCTGTGACACTTTTTTTTTAATGGGACCTTCATAGTATGGACTGCTGTGTATATTGTAAAGTACATTTATACAGCATTTGGCCACCTTTTATTTCTAGCCAAAGGCAGGCAAGGAAGGAATCTATGTATGCGATGCATGGTGATGTGGTGTGCACAGCATGTGCATGTGATGCTTTTGATTGCTATAATTAATATCTCAAGATGGGTCTATAAAGTGTGATGTGTGACTAATCTCATATTTCATGTGTGGATTGGTCATATTGAGTAGATGATTCATATTGTTTCTGGTGAAGGTCAAGGCCATTTTGGGGTAAGGAGAGGTCAAAAGGTCAAAACCTTGTAAACACATTGCCTCAAGAATTAGGCTAAATGTGACAACTTAAAGTGTGTTAGTGTGTAGGTTAGCCATATTGAGTAGATGATCCCTATAAGTTTTGTGGAGGTCAAAGGTCATTTGAGGTCACCAGACTTCAAATGGTAAGTACCTTGGGAATTTCTTGCAAAAAGGATATCTCAAGTTGGATAATTATGAAAGTGTACTTAGCATGTACACTGGTCATACCAAGTAGATAGACCCTATCGTTTTTGGTAGAGGTCAAAGGTCATGTGGGGTCATGAGAGATCAGACGGTCAAAACCTTGTGAATGCAATATCTCAATTTCAAAGAATTCCTCAATTTCATATTGACATTTTTTTTTCACAGGTACTTCTGGTATACCTTAAAACATCAATTGGTGCAACAACAGAAATTACGATCACAGATGTTTCATCAGATGGAAGTACCTTTGTTACAACTGTAGCCGCCACCATCACATTAGAACCAACCACATCATTGCCTACGTCATTTGCACCAGGTATGTGACAGCGGTGTTGCTAATAAGAAAACAAGTGACAAAGAAGGGTGTTCAGATATGTGAACTGATAAAGGCAACCAAATTTAAAATAGTGTTACATAGGACTTTCAAAAGTATGGGAGTTGCTAGGGAGTGAAGGATTTTTTATATATATCCTAATGCGTCGAAACTTGCCCCAAATGAAATAGACTCTTTCATTTCTGCATTTACTGTAATGTATGTAAGTTATAACATTCATTATTGTAACTGCCATATGATAGTTCTCACCACCTGGGCAATTACAAACTGGGTGGTGCATTTAATTGCTATCGGTGTGTTTCTCAAGTCTAAAATTGTAAAGAATACCGGTAGATGTTAAAGAACATAAAAAACAAATTATTCAAATTGTTCAACTATTATCCTCATATAGACTTGGCCAAGTCTCTCGTGAGTGTTCCGCTGGGAGTTGACAACTTTCTTTTCAAAATCCCCCTGCTGCAGCATAGTACAGAATATCGTATTTTCCTTTTATCTAATATGCCCTCTATCGGTCTTTTAATTCTATCGTTTCTCAACGAGAGACTTGGGACAATTGGTTTCTATGACGTCATACTAATGATGCTATTTATTGATTCCTTGCTGAAGGCAGGCAAGGAATCTGTGCGATGGTGATGTCTTGTGTGTGTATGTGTGTGTGTGTGTGTGTGCGTGTGTGTGTGTATGTGTGTGTTTGACGCCTGCTTGTAAACACGATATCTCAAGAAGGGTAACCCCCAGGGATCTCAAACTTGGCATGTAGATTGTCCACATTGAGTAGATGGTCCCTATTTTTTTTTATTTTTTTTGGTAGAGGTCAAAGGTCATTTGGGGTCACCAGAGGTCAAAATGTAAATACCTTGGAAGTTGCTTGGAAACACAATATCACCAGAAGGAAAAATGTGAGCAATCTCATACTTACCATGCTGATTGTCCATATTGAGTAGATGGTCCCTATTGTTTTTGATGGAGGTCAAAGGTCATTTGGGGTCACCAGAGGAAAAAAGATCAAAACCTTGTAAACACTGTATCTCAAGAAGGGTAAATGTGAGGGTTCTCATACATAGCAGGTGGATTGCCCATATTAAGTAGATGATCACTATCATTTTTGGTGGAGGTCAAAGGTCATTTGGGGTCAGCAGAGAGGAAAAGCTCAAGAACTTGTAAACACCATATGTCAAGAAAGGTAACTGCCAGGAATCTCATATTTACTAAGTGGATTGTCCATATTGAGTAGATGACCCCTATTGTTTTTATTGGATGTCAAAGGTCATTTGGGGTTATCAGAGTTCAAAACATCTAATTCATGCAAACACTACATCTCAAAAGAGTATATAACTGTTGAAGTTAACATCCATGAGTGGTTAGGGTGAAAGGGTAAGAATAATTTGGCATGGCTGATGTAATAGGCATAGGGTATATAATTTTTTTGGAACAGTTTATTAACTTCACTATGTAAACTCTTTAGTGAGGTAATTTTGAAAATGTATTTGTAAAGTACTGAAGCAAACTCATAGGAAGGTCTTAGGTGCACAAAAGGCACATCACATGGTAGAACACTGTGCAGTATGTTGATTCTGGCATGAAATTGTACCCTGTTATTACATTAAGTTCCAAGTATTAATACATGAAAAAGTGGGCAGAGCAAAATATAAAATCTTAAAAGGCAAAATCTGTTCACCAGGCTGGCATGCATGCTTCAATGCTCATGAGTATGCTGATTTTGCAGCCACAAGTAAATAGATTTTCATGAAACTGATGTGGAACATGTGAGTTTAAACAGTCTGTATAAAGGTCATTTAGGGACATAGTCTGAAAATATTAGAAGATGCTTCTATGCACACTAATTAGATGACTGATGTGGAACTTCATAAGTGTAAACTTTGAACAGAGAGTACTCTGTGTGATGCACAAGAATCTCTTTTATAACATACCTACATTGCTTTTTCAATAACCTTAAAGAAAACCTGAAGAAAACATTAAATTTAGAGGCAAAAAGTGCTAATATTTGACAAACCCTGTGCCTACTGTCCTCATGAGGACATGTGCATGCAAGCATGCATGAATTGGAAATGGGAATTGATTAATTAGATATACCACAGTTGATTAGTTTAACAAAAAAGAACCTAATTTATACTGATCATTTGGTATCAAATACCCTTCAGCGCACATGAACTGTCATTGCCTAATTGAGTGAATCAAATTGTGACTGACCCATTCTTTGCCATTTGGTCACAGTTATCTGGCCTAATTTTCCACAGTTGACTGCCAGTTATCCCCACAGTGTCCTGAAGGATTACCTCATACAAACATACAGCTCAATTGACTTTAGCTTTTTACTGTATAAGTGGTGTTAATTGACTCTTATAAACCCTCTGAAAAAAGCTTATTTTTATCTCAGTACATAACCATGACAGCCCATTGTTTGTATATACTCCTATTTCCTGCCATTCCCTGCAAGCATTCAGTACTCTATTTGTGGTCAAAATGTCAGACCTCCATGAAAGTCACACCTCTGCAAAATCAAGCATAAAATAACTGTCCACATTATCTTGTCTCATCTGACCACAAATAAAAGTTGTTTGCCTAGCTATTGTCTGGAGATGGAGAAGTTCATGTACACTTGATCAAGTTTCTAAACTGAAAGTCATCTTAGAAATACTGTAGCTTGACACCCTTCAGAAATAGTGTCCTTTACATAGAAGCTGGTGGAATTGAACAAATAGTGCATTTGCATTAGGATTTTTGTTGAACACAACTTTAAACTTTGGCGTCTATCTAGATTGGTGCTTCTGCTTTACAGTTTCAATATGCTCTAAAATGATTATTTATCACTTGGTTTCATTCTAGAATTTGTTTTAAATTTTTGATAGCATAAAATGTATGAGCGTACTACTTGCCTCATCTCTGCATATTACCGCACCAAAAAAGTAACACCTGAGTGAAGGATTATATAGTTATGTCAAATACCTGTATCATCATGGAGTAGGAATTCTTGTCTCACATTTCATTTTTATCCATGTCACTATCCCCCCCTCCCAAAAAAAAGTGTATCATAAAGCTTAATGCATAGAGCCATTGCTTCAAGATTACCCTTTATGACACTTTTCAAAAGTATTAAGATTTTATTTTGCATTGCTGCTGTTGTTTAAAAGTAGTTCAGGTAATAAGAGCAAGCACAATGTTGTATACTGTGTATCAAACAAGGAAAACTTGTACTGTGTGTTATGCTCTACCTACAGTATAAGTAGACAAAAGGCAAATTAAAAGTCTTGTTAAATTATGGATTAATAGGGATATCAGCTTTTGTTAATTTGCAAAGGATACCATAGACAATGGGTGGGGCATTTCCCCCATAAAGCAAAAAATTGCCGTCACTAATAGCCAAGGTTACACATCTCTGTTCAGATGTCTCTCTAGGCTTGGTCTCACATACCCCTCGTGTTTACAATCAGACAAAACCGCAGGCTAACCCTGTGTTTTCCTCTTCCAGTCTGTGTTCTCACGTACCCAGTGTTTAGTTGATTGGATAGTGTTACCATGGTAACAAGGTCAAATATTTCACACACGGATTACAGTAAAATGTAAGAAAGTACCTGTCATCAGTGCCATAAGTACCTGTGACCTTGCTTGAGTAAAACAAACACGATGTTTAAAACTGCTTAACCCTGGGATTCGAGGTGGATTGAAATTTAAACACCGACCCTTCGTTAACCCGCGGTCCCACATTATTCGAGCGTGAGGTAAGACAGTGTTACCTCGAGAGCTGGGTATATGAGGACAAAGCGTTCATTCCCATTCAGGCTGGAGGTAGGCACGCCCAGGGTGCGAAAACCCAAAAGCCCTCAAGTATATATCTCAGGGACTTATGAGACAGGGGAACAATATACCCTATGTGATAAGGTAGAAATAGCCAACCATCTTGTAGAGTATTGACCACAGTGATTCTTTCATTAAGCCAGCAGCACTAACTAGGTATGACACTTAATTTATTCAATATAAACATGTGTTTAATTTGAATCTGATGATTTTTATTCTTCCTTTTACTGATTGCTGCCAGTCTCAAACAACAAGCAGCATAAGACAAGACATGGATAGCGAACTGAAACAGTGATACAAGCTCAGAGAGAAAGAGAGAGAGTAACATGGCTATTTTGCAAATCTGTCAGATTATGTATCATGTAGGAGGCACGGCTCGATTTTCTTGGTTGTCTAAATGTCCGGGACAACTAAAATTCCATAGGGATCGACAATCAAAAGGTGGAAGTTGGTTGTCTGATGGACAACCATTTTTCTCTCACAAAGAATTATATTCCAGCAGCTTGCTTTTATCTGAAGGAAGAAGTATGCTGTATATGCTGACTGATCAACTCGTTGCATCATAGTTTCACTCTTCAAGTGCCTTTGTCTTGCAAAAATTTTATCTTTTCATTCTTCCAGACCAATTATACATAAACGCAATTACTGTTTTGTGCTGTAATTGGTCAAAAAATGTTTTGGACAGCCAAATTTTCTTTAGGACAACTAAAAATATGGAATTGGTTGCCCAAGGACAACCACAAATTTTTCTGAAAATCAAGGCCTGAAGGTTGGCCTCAACCTTCCCAGGACCATGAAGGACAATAATATCTTGTCTCAGAGAAGAAATTCATAATTTTAAATCCCACCTGTAACCTTACATCACTTACATTAAGCACTCTATCTGCATTGCCTGTCTGGTTGCAGTTTTATGGAGCCCTGGGTCTCTACCCCCCCCCACCCCTTAAAAAACTAAGTTGTCCCTGAAACCATATGCATAAGCCTGGCACTTGTAAGGCTTTGGCTGAGTTTACACTGTCTCAAGAGGTTATGGAATGTAGAACTAGACTGTAGTAATGCAAGTTCTACAGGTACTTTCCTGCAATGATTTGTAACAAGGCTGCATGTGCTATGCATTACAGTAGTTTTAATCCTCCAATTAACTTACCTGTGATGATGGGATTGTTGCTAATCCGAAGTGATCACCCAGACGCATGTCAGAATGATGCTGGTTTACAGATGGTAATGTATAAAGTGTCTCTCCACTTGTCACTTTTGTGCAACACTTGCCAGATTCTTTTCCATCACCCTGCCCACAAACACCCAAAAAATCCAAGTACACAAAAATATTGCAGAGGCTAGTAGTAATAAGGACATGCTGTGTATACATCATGCAAGGGTGCTGAGAAAATATCCCATAATTTGCACTTATCTCCCCCTATACTTTCTCCCCCAACCCTCCACAAAAATGCTCCTTAAACCAGTTTCATACCAGATTTGTATGTAAACAGTGCAGGTCTCAATAAGCTCAATAAAACTGGAAACATTTCAATGTCAGGAAGCTGTATACTACTTTAAGACTTCTACAGTTGTTGAAATCATCATGCATCACATCACACCACCTCTAGTAATAAAGAATTTTTACTCATTGTTCCCATAAAAGCAGCTTGCTTTATAAAGCAAAATAAAAAATCAACAAAATTCCTGCTACATGCTATTAACTAAATCATACCGATTGTTGGAAGCATCTCTTCTCTTCTGTGAACAGCTACAGTAGTCCTTGTTTTTCTACTACATCAGTTGAAAAATATTTTCCCAGTTCATCAATTAAACCCTTTTCTTTAATGTTTAATTGGTAGGACCCTGTTTAAAATGTAACTCCTTATATGTACCAGTTATTGCTTTATTGAAGGACAAGTGCATTTACCAATCATGACAGTTCAATGATTATTTCAGACTGTTCTCTAATTAAACACCACAATTGCACCAGCTGGTTGTACTGGTACTGGTATCAGATGATTGTCAAGTGCAGTCTATCTCTCTTTTCAAAAATTGCAATGAAATATTTTCCAGGCCAAAGATTTTATTTACAAAGTTCATGTAACCACTCATTCCATGTAAAATTGGAGTCAAGATACTGTAGGTTTCCATGCCTAATATACAGTACTCCATATACCATGCTAAGCTTGGTGTTAAATGTTTTATGTACTGCATAGCCTGGTTGCCTGCTGACTGTGCCAAAGATGGTGGCTATGCAGTACTGTTTGCGTAGTCCCACTTTCTCCAATGGCTCAAGTTCTGTGTACTGTAAAAGAAAAATGAAGGAGAACTAAGTAAACTTTAAAATGTTTATACCTTTCACTCTTGAAGCAAATATTCCACCAAGAAGACTTGATGGAAACACTGCACGATGAAACATGCACTGCTACAGCACTAGCGTGCTAGCATATAGTCTCATGACCTAATTTTTTTACTCAGATTAGTACAAGAAAACAACACACATTTAGCCTGGGCTACCTCCAATTTATGGTATCAAAATCTTATATAGTCTTCAAGTTGTACCATATTCTTTGTGTAAATATTCACATTCATAAAAAACACAACCAGTGCAATTTACTCTACTGTACTGTAGCTGTTCCTGAAGTTACAAAATAGGCAGTAGGCCTGCATACTGTATGAATGCTCATTTATTGTAAATTATGCTAGGGCCCAAAATTTGCAGTTGTACATTTCATGAAACTTGTCAAGTGATCTTTCAGTGCCTGGGTAATTAATTTCCTGGTTTTCTGCAGGATTGACAATCCCTTGTACTGTAGCACAGTGTAACACCTAGCTTGTATAGAGCAATTATTTTGTTAGCTAGCAAAACTAGTCCCTTCTGCAGGGTTCCTCTAAAATGTATGCATGCAACTCTCTGACTAAGTAAAAGCCTGAACAAAGTTGTATTTAGCAAGTTTGAAGAATTGTTTTAATGAAACCTCTGGGTAGAATTGGGGCCACCTGAATTATGCAAGGCCAATTAGAAAATGCCTTTTACCTTATTCATGGGACTGATGGGACAATTGATTTTGACCTATGCAGCTACCAATGCCCCAAGTCCTGTATGTTGTGGTGCTTATAGCTGTCAACTAAAAGGGCCTGGCTGCAATAATCTTGCAATGTCATGAAGATTTATGGGAACTTTATTTTTGAAATTGTTAAATCCCCAGGCATAGCCTGGCCATATCCATGCTGGGTTGGGTATACATTGATCGAGGGTAAATCCCCTGCCAAGCCCCCACTGTCAGCTAGGCACTATGCATACCACCAGTAAAAGACCCGCCGGATTATATTACCCCGGCCTTGGGATCCAGATGGAGTGAAATCCTAGCACACTCAACTTCTCGGCTTGGTGGGGACAGAATGACTGTGAAATCCGTCCCCAGTTAAATCCCATCCCTGGGTCCAGGAGACTAGTCCGGGGTCGAGGTTGTAATTGGTAAGTTGGCGTAGTGCATTAGTTTACCTCAATTATACCAGAATGCTGGATTTGTCTTCTTCTTTGCTGACTCCCAGTAGTTCCACTTGCCCTCCTCTATGCTGAACAGTGGCTCATCGTATTCATTAATCGTAAGCTATAAAGTTGTGAAGTTCCTCTGCTACACTTGCATATGTCCAACACGGTCAAAATTCATTGTTATTGCAGAGCACTAACGTTACACACATCAACAGCCCACTTGATAGAATATTTTCTTACTTACACATTGTCTATGCAGTTAGTGTTGTTCGCTCCCCGGGGAACACTCACGAGAGACTTGGCCAAGCCTAATCCTCATAGGACATTCAGGACCTGATATACAGTATACTGTAAAATGTTCTGAAGTTTATTCACACAATTTTAAAATGGTACATTGTGCAATAATTTGTGATGTCATTGTTGCACCACTCAAATTCTTTTTGTTTCTTTGTTTTTCTGGAAGTTACTACACTATGTACTGTACCTATACAGAATGTGATACAGTAGCAATTACTACAATAGCTTATGAGGTGATGTACAGTAATTCATTATGTCCTCTCTGTCCAACATGATATGCAAGTAAACAGGAAGCATTCAATTCATAAAAAACGTTTTCAATTTCAAAATGACACAAAGCATGTAATTATGGAAATAGAAAAGGGAATACATTAAACAAATTTGTATTAATTCAGGTCGAAATAATATATTATGACTGTCACTATTTGACGAAAAATGCTGTTGAAAAATTGGTTGGCAACAAAAGTATCTTTGCAAAAAATACCTTCCAATAAAATATGTATTGCAAGAGGAAGCATACTGGAGCCCATTTTAAAAAAATGTATTTGAAAGAAAAGCTATTTTTCCATTAAAAATATATTTGGCAGAATCTTAATATTTTCATCATAAACATATATTTTCAAGGACAATTTTGTAATTGCACCAGTTATATATACTTGCAAGGAAGTTTACCTTTACAAAAAGAGTACAGTATTTTCATCACAAACCTATGGTTGCAGTGAAAAATAGATTTGCAAAGAAAAAATATATTATCAACAAAAAAATATATTATCAACCTTCAGCACAGTAATTTTAATAAAAGATTTTAACAAGCTGAATTGTGTGGTGGACATGTGCAGTGAAAGAGTCACTAGGTACAGCTGTGCTACTGTATCTGTAGTCAGGGTACCTGCTCCTGGGGGCAACAGTGCTTGCATTTAGTTACTTGCTGTGAAAAAACCAAATGCAAACAGGTCACTCCAGCAGGTGTTACCCTGACTAAGCTAGCCTGAGGCTGTGTTTGTTTTGCTTGGACCGTGCGGTACTCTTGTACAGTGGTACAGTACTCATGCACTGGAATGTGCAGCCACGTTCTGTATACTCACTGTACTTTATTAGTTACAAGTCCCAGCCTGAACTGGTTATGTGGCCAACACTGTCTACAGATTATTCCAAAATTCCAGTTGACTACATTTCTTTATGGAAGCAATCTGCAGTCATTTTCTCACTTGATTGAATCGGTTGTCTCTAATCAAGGAATTCGCACAGTGCCAGCACTTAGGCTGTATTATGCCCGAAGCTAAGGGGTGCAAGTAGTCCAGAACAGATAGGAAGCTATATCCTGTCCAATGAAACAGCCCAAGAAGTAATCGTGAGTTGGAAGCCAATTTGGTGTCTTAAGAAATGTCAGAACCTTTTCAGGCACGCAAACTCAATGTGGAGGAGCGGGTCTAAATTTTGGGCAAAGTTGACCCCAAAGCAACTCGACTGTAACCAACCCGGCTCAAGCCATGTTGTGGCACCTAGCTACATCTTCCAAGTACCAACACGGTCCAATATAAATAATTATGACAGAATTTATGTTTGGTTTTCGAGAATAGAGTACTAACAATAACAGAGGCACATTTTGCATGCTATCTCTCTCACCTAGGTTTAGCAAAAGAAACAAGTGAAATTTATGGTGGTATCCTGTGAAATATGAATACATGCAGTATCATGAACTCTGAGGTTATAGGCAGACTTGGAGAGAGTTACTGCAATATCCTCCATGTTGTATGCAGCCTACAGGTGCCAGTGCATGTCAGAGGATCTTTAGCAGACTTACTGTAATGCAGCCAAAATAAATAAGTTGGGCTAGGTGCATAAGTCTTGGGGCTTGTCTTGAAATAAAACCGCCTTTTCCACACAGAAAGTACAAATCTTAGATCTTCCATGATTGACCTTCATTTTTCTAAAGGTAGGGGGGAGGGGTTTTTCTCCGTGGGTATGTTCCTGTATGGGGTGTAGAATAAATGGTGGCTAGAAATGGGACAGCTCAAATGCTAATTGTAAGGGTAGAGTCAGACCCATACCAGTGTTCAGCAACAGTGGCTGGGTGTCTGAGCTAGGCAGGGGGAGGCTATGGAGATCAAACCTTTCTGGGGAAATAATTTCTGAATTGTCTACTCTCTATAACTAGTATACTAAGATAACAAAATACAGCCCAAAAGTTTATACAGAAACACTTAAGGATACGGCTCTGTCATGGGAGTGGGAAAGGCCATGTGCCCCCCCCCCCCCATGCCCCAGTAGCTCTCCCACTATTCAGCAATGTGGTTTTGGCACATTTAAGCAAGGGTGAGAGCTACAATGAATGTGTATGGGAGGGGGGGGCTAGGGTGGGGTATCCCTCATCTTTAATAAAATTTCCAATTATGTTGGGTGACTGTGCATTTAATTTGAGGGCTGTATTTGTCTAGTTTAATTCAACTACAGTGTCACCTTTTCCATACTTTATTTTTAAAAAAGTCGATCAGTAGGCCTTCTTCATTGAGGAACAAACTATCTGTCATAAGTTTTCACATCAGAGTCAAATTCGCTCTTGGCCCAGTTGGTATGGAAACAACTTGGGTCAGGGCCTACTTGGCTTGGGCCAATTGGTATGGGGCTGACTTAGTTTGGGAGATGACTTGGCTCTGCCTAACTTGGCTTGGAGCCAATTAGTTGGTAGAGGTCCAGATGGTTTGGGGCCGACTTGGCCGCTTGGTGCATATTGTACTGTACATACATTTAACTTAAAATCTCTAGCCCTAATACATGTAATTTTTTGTGCGTAGTATATCGTATCATTGAGTAGAAATGCCTTTTAATAAAATGACTATGTTGGAGACTATGTTGCTACAGTAATATATTTTTTTGGTGACATATTATTTCCTTACAAAAACATTTTTCCTTACAAATATATAGTTCCATTGCAACTATACTTTTCTTTAAAAATATACTGCATTTTGGTGCAAATATAATTGTCCTTGGAAATATATTCCTTTTGGGAATATAATTATTCTTCCATACTTAATGGAAACATAATTTCATTGTATAATTATACATATTTTATCGGAAAATATTTTTGCAAAGATATTTTTGTTGCTAACTGATTTTTCAATTGGATATTATAGATTTGTTCCATAAAATATTCACTTTTCTCGTGCCATATGTACAGTAATGTGAGTTGTACAACAAGAAAGTCATAAATTATTCTGCAGTGGATTATTGTTTTTGAAATTTTAACATTAAATATCTCAAGCTATGTCAATGGGAGTTGGATGAATTAGATTCATTTTTTATTCCTTGCTAAAAGCAGGCAAGGAATCTATGCGATGGTGATGTCGTGTGTGCGTGTGTGAGTGTATGTGTATGTGTGTGACGTCCGCTTGTAAACACGATATCTTGAGAGAGGTAACTCTGAGAGATCTCAAACTTGGCATGTAGATTGCCCACATTGAGTCGAAGATCCCTGTTGTTTTTGGTGGAGGTCAAAGGTCATTTGGGGTCACCAGGGGTGAAATGGTAAATACCTTGGAAATTGCTTGTAAACACAATATCTCCAGAAAGAAAAATGTGAGTGATCTCATACTTACCATGCGGATTGCCCAAATTAAGTAGATGATCCGTGTTGTTTTTGATGGAGGTCAAAGGTCATTTGGGGTCACCAGAGGTAAAAAGGTCAAAACCTTGTAAACGCTGTATCTCAATTAGGGTAACAGTGTGGGCTCTTATACATAGCATGTGGATTGTCCATGTTAAGTAGATAATCCCTATTGTTTTTGGTGGAGGTCAAAGGTCATGTGGGTTCACCAGAGTTTAAAACATCAAAACTTTGTAAACAGTATATCTCAAGAAGGCCCAGGTAACTGTGAGGGATCTCATACTTAGCATGTGGATTGTCCATATTGAGTAGATGATCCCTATTGTTTTTACTGGAGGTCAAAGGTCATTTGGGGTCATCAGAGGTTAAACTTTGAACATACTTTATCTCAAAAGAGTAACTGTTAGGGTTAATATTCATTAGTTTATTGGGGTAAGAGTTATGAATACTGTAGCATGGGTAGTGTAAGATGCATAGGTAAGCTTTTGGAATCCACTTCATTATGTAAATGATCAAGTTGGGTAATTTCAAAATATGTTCAAGACATGCACTGTATTAAGAATGTCTAAAATGCATAAAAGTGCATTTGGTACAGTATTTATGTTGATTTTAGTTTGAAGTTTTGCCCTTTAACATTTAGTGCCAGTATTAATATGCATAAGAGTAAGTGGGTAGAACAAAATCTGAAAAAGTTAAAAAGGAAAAACCTATTCATCAGGCTGACATGTTAGTTAATTTATCTTTGCCATAGATATGTTGATTTTGCCATAAGTATCTCGGTCTATAGATTTTCATGAAATATATTTCCTACTCTTAAGTGGAAGTTTCTAGCAGTGTCTGGAACATGTGAGTTAAACAAAGGCTGTATGAGGGTTACTTGGGACAGTCTGAACATATTGGATAAAGCTTCCATGCCCACAAAGCAGAGGAATTGTTCAGTGGGGAACTTCATAAGTGTAAACTTTGAACAGATCAAGTGCTCTGTGTGATGCCCAAAATTTCTTTTAGAGCATACAAACATTGTTTCTTCCATAAACCTAAAAAAAAATGAAGATAAAATTAAATTTAGTGTCAAAGATTGTTAAAAGTTACAGACCAACCTTGTGCCACTGTCCTCATAAGGACATGAGAACTAGATAATTAAATACACCACAGGTAATTAGTTTTATAAAAAGAACTAAATAACTGATCATTTGGATCAAATACCCTCGAGCATGCTTGAACTGAGATTGTCTAATTGAATGAATTAAATTGTAACTGACCCACCAGAGTCTGTGAAAATGGCTGGTCGCTGCTATCTTAGGCACCGTGTCAAAAGTTGGTCGCACTGCGGCCTTAAGGCCGCCGGCAAGGCGGCCGGAGCGGCCGGACGTTGCTATGATAAGCATCGGCACAATGGATGTGTGGCTCCAGCCACACTACACTAATGAGCAACAGTAGTGGACAATAGCTATTGTGCAAAATCTTTCAAGCTTGAGCTCATTTCCATTGCAGCGGCTGCCGTAGCGGCCGTTCGTGCTTGATCGAAAGAGTGTGGCCGTTAATAAAATACTACGTGCAAAAGTGCCAAACATTATAGAAAAAATATTTGTTGCCCCTTCAGTTTTAACTCTGTGGGAATTAATAGTTTTGCCGCTCAGTACTTTTTACATGCACTTGCACAGAATTCAAAAGACGGCTTACTCACAACGTACAACATGCTCGAGCTGCAGCCAAGGAAAGGATACGTTTTTTTCTCCCGGGCTGTGCTCATACTACCTACGTATATAAGCATGCCGAGCAGCAAGTGTAAAGACAAATTATGAATGCTGATACCATCATGCTCCTCTGAGATGGGAGACCATGTTGCTAAATCTCACCGCTCGATTAAGGTTAAAAAAAAATTATGAAGACAAAAACAACTTCACTAACACGTGAAAATTTGTTCAAACGTATTTTACTTAAATTATCGAACATCGAAGGTAAAGTTCTGTACTCAGAAAGCCCGTAGGGTGGACAAACTTTTTTCTTCTAGCTTTATTGCTTCGGAAAAAATTAACGCCACAGCACCTGACAGGGGGTCTTCACATAGCCGCTACGAGTTTACTATATACTGTAAATGTACTGTTTTAGATCACAAAAAGGAAAACTTTGCAGATATTTGTCCCGAGACTCTGCTTCCATTGAACTTATCAACTACTGCTTTCGGTACGTAACAGATGTCTAGCATACAGCAGGGCTTATCGCAACAGAAGAGTTGCCGCAATCCCAAGAGGGAAGACTCTTCGTTGTAACTTTTGAAAAGAAAGCCCTTTTTGACAACAAACACCGAAAACATTCATTTCGCAAGTGTAAAAGACTCTCAAATCAAAATCTAGAACCTACCCAAAAGATTTTTATCTCCGAGTTTTCCAAACGAGTCATTTTTCTCCAGTAGCATTGTCACTGCCTAACGTGCTTTTTGTATGTAAAGACTATTGGTCAGAACTTTTCAAACAAAAGCCCCTTTTGACAAAAAATACCAGAAACATTCCTTTCGCAAGTGTAAAAGACTCTCAAAAGAAAATCTGAAACATACCCAAAAGATTTTTATCTCCGAGTTTTCCGAACGGGTCATTTTTCTCCAGCAGGATTGTAACTGCCTAACGTGCTTTTTGTACATATAGGACTACAGTAGAAACCTAACCTTTACCTGTATCTGAAGTTCAGAAAGACTAGTACCAACCAACGATACTGGTCAGTAATGGTGCCAGAATGTCAAAATTATGGGGGAAGGGGAGAGGACTAAGAGTTAAGGGTAGTGTTGCATGGGGGCAAAAATATTTGGGTGCTGCATGAAACTGAGCACAAAGCATGCATACACCTGTGGGTGGGGGTCCAGGGACAAATCCCCCAGAAGCTCTGAGGAAGTTTACCCACCTCTGCCTGAATGAGTGGATGAAAAATTAACCTGACTTGATCTTGGAGAGGAGGCAGGGACAGTTCTGAGGGAATTCCCCCTCCCCCCTCCCCTCCCCCACCCGGGCTGCAGCTCTGTCATGATAATGGGCCCTGTTTTTTTTTTTTTTTTGGGGGGGGACAGTGGTCATCATGTAACACAGCTGTGTGTAAGGGGATGTAAAGTGCATTATCCCCCTCCCCCCCCCTACACACACACAAATGCACCTATTGTTTTCATGTAGTCGAAAATAAACTGAGACTATGCTTGGACAGCATCTTAGAGGACTGAATTATCATCACCATGAGATGACATTATGTCAGGGTTACCAAGGTATGCTTTTCCCCAAGGTTCAATGTTCCTTAATCTAACTGGGAAAATCAGCACCTCTGGGAACAATGAACTCTGAGAATACCGAACTTTGTAATTATTGCCAAATAACGTTGCAGACATTAAACTCTGGGGAACACAAGGTAGATTCATAGACATTCAAACCTCCGGACTGTTCAAACCGGAACAATTCCAAAACTAAGTTGATTGCTTTACTCCCGGATACATTTTTTAACAACCCCAGGATTTTTACAACAATGAAAAGATGTCCTTATTCAAGTTATTGTCATAGGTTCCAAGGCCAATTCATATTTAAATTTGAAGGGAAGGGGAAAGTATGAGACAGACAGTAACACAGTTTTTAGACCCCAGTGCATGACCAACAGCTGTACTGAGTCCGTTTTGACTGGAGCTTGAGATTTGTTCATCAGCACGTAACAGTAATATATATGGGAAGAAACTTTTTCATTAATCCATAATTTTTTTTTACAAGGAAAACATCATTCTGTCATAATTGTTTAGTCTTGATACAAACATGTGTGCAGGTGGTTCATGATATGAAGAGAAAGGTGATGTAAGCAAGTCATAATCCCCTGACCCCCACCCCCACCCAAATTAAATACATTGATTATAGTGTACATTATGACCTGCCCCTGCACTGAATCTCCTTAAAGTTTGTGATCATCTCAACATCTGCAGCTTGAAGAGGTCTTCATCATCACATACGTAATGGTAATCAGGTACTGTATATGGGAAGAAACAAGCATTCTGCAACTATAGGTGACTGCCCTATATTCCAACACCCCTGTATTCCATCACCCTAATGTTCCAACAATTTCTGTATGCATCTACGACTTAGTTGTTGAAATATAGGGGTGTGGGAACAAAGCCTGTTTTGGAATGTAATGGATTTGTCAGAACATAGGGCCGGGTGTTGGAATTGAGGGGTGTCAGAAAGTAGGGCTGATGCATTGAACTGTGGGTCAGAATGTGAGCTTAAATGAAAGAAGGCAAATGCCAGATGAAAAGGGTGTGCACATCAAATCTGCCACAAGGTATCTTTAATTTCATGATGAAGCATATGCTATTTTAGAGATCTTCAGAATTGACCACAAACCCTTCACTGGTACCAGCTAAAAATATTTCTGATTTTGGCTGGCCTATCCCTGCATTGCATTATTGCTTTGGGAAATCAACAAAAAATAATTGCTCTGTACATGGGGCATAATTAATTCAGCACAAGGTCTAGGCTGCATACATGTTCCATTTGTTTTTTTTTTTTTTTTTTTTTTTGGGGGGGGGGGAGGGGGGTTCACATGTAGAACTAGTTTTCATTTAGTCACATAGCAGACAATTATTCCAAAAATAAAGGTGATGGGATATGCTGACTATTTCAGTTCTTTTGAAATTTTGTGCTGGGCTTGGGTAAATTTAGAATTGACCTAGATTGCAGAACCATGCAGGGAGCAGGTCCCATCCTGGTCTTTCGGAAATTATTTTCCATGGAGTTTTACGGCCCTTTTCCCAAGCAATTGGTTCAAGTCGATGTGACCACCTGACACCCAGTCACAGATTTTTTTCCAGTTGTGGCTCACTGGATTGTTTTCCCTACTTCATTGCTTACGCTGGGCACCAAGCACAGTGGCAGTAGGCATAGTGTCATTTCTAAGTCTTCAGTTTGTTTGGTAGGCCTAGTTAAATAGGTTTATTGACATACCAACACTGATGTGTTACATTGTGTCACAAACATGCAACTCGTCCAGGGCTTATAACTCCCAACCTCCGAAAGCCTGATGCTCGAACCATTTGACAATGCAGGAGCTTCTAGTGGCTTTTCTTTTTACAACTTAAGACTTTAATACCAAGCTTCCAGTGCTCCAAATTCCAAGGATTGGGAGGGGATAGCTTGGATGAAGGCCTTAATAACCTGCTTAGTCTAGGCTAAGCCTAGCCTAGGCCCTCGGCCTAAATGAAACCGTAAGTTAAGGGACATGCCGTCAAGCCTGTATAGGGTATGCCTAAGTTGGTTCTTAAACTCACAGGGTGCCGACGATCCATAAATTAATTTTGAAAATAGCAATACTGAAAACCTACAACGAGAAAAATAACGTTAGGCCTAGGCTGTAGGTGTAGCCTTAGCACTGACGTAACGTTACACAGCCTATACAATGGCATCGTTAGTTAGAGATGAAGTTCGTAGGCAAACCAATGTGAAAGTCAGTTGTGAACTAAGGTGAAAATCAGTCGCAGTGGTGCATACTACTGCGGTTCGACTTGCGTATTTTACTATTGCAAGCCCAAATAAAATTTCTCCGCGCAATTTTCACCTCAGTACGTTTGCAACGAACTTAGAGAAACTCAAATGATTATGTTTTCAAAGTAACGATAATCACATGAGCCCTGCCATTTCTAAGTAACGTACGAAAATGTGGAATCATGAGTCGTTCACTTGTAAGGAAGGGATGAGTATTCAAGTGTGCATATGTGCTGACTGTTGATATTGGCCTAGACGAGACACTGATCGACTCATGGGACCGTCGGTTTCATCCACGATCTTACACACATGTATACATGTACGTAAGTACTGGAGATATGTGGGGCCGTTTAGTTATGTTATAAATAAGCCCACGAACGATTGAAAAATTGTAACGAGAATGGAGGTGAAAACAATGCGCTAATTTTGTAGTGATTTGTGTAGACTTTTTATTTCAAACCTGTGGATATTGATGTTTGCCTTTTGAGGGTTTTAACTCTAATTTCTATCAAGCAAATGGTTACTACAGTACACAATTTTTTTTGATGTTACACGGCAGCCAACAGAGGCGGCGGCGGCCTCCCGGCCACATCTCTGTATTTGAAATCAACGATGCATATTGTGACCGCATATATGGTACCAGCTGGCTGCACAACCTAGTGTTGCTAAGGTTTGTCTATTGTTGTGACTGCTTCCCAGCGGCTGCGGTGGCCTTGCCGGCAGCAGGGAGGGCAAGTTTTGACAAGGTGCCTTACCTAATTTATCACATTTGACTGCCACAGTGTCTTGAGGGGTTCTCTCATTAAATCCATACAGCTCAATGAATTTAACCATTTCCTAGCTGTCTGGGGATAGTGTCTGACACTTATTTAGCCCTCTCAGTAAGGCTTGTTTTTCAGCAGGTACTGTAGTTCAGGTAATCAAAACAAGCATAATAGTATCTACTGCCCTTACAAAAAAAGATGAGGCAATCAGTTCCAAATTTGCAGGTTTTCACATGTTTTTTCCTGGGGTTAACACAGGTTTTTGCATGAAAGCCTGTGTTTTCCCTTGACATTGACCCATGTTGGTCATTTGCCACAGGTTTGACACAGGTTTAATGTGTAAAACGTGTGGTGTCGAAAACAAAGGTTAACAAAGAATTCTTCAACAAAACCTGTGAATTGATATCAAAGGAAAGGAAAGGTATGCCAAACCTGTGTCAAACCTGTGAGTAGGTTCCAAAAAGGCAAGTTTGTCACCCAAGAACATGTGTGATTTCCTTTGTTTTTCCACACGTGATCATATATGGTGCAGACACAGGTTGACGCCTCTTTTTTTGTAAGGGTGTGTATCAAACAAAGGACACTTGACTTGTACTCTGTTATGTGGTGTTCCTGCAAGCAGACAATTTAAGGCAAATTACAAATCTTGTTTATTTCTGGATTAATGTCCCATTTTTTGTTAATTTTCAAGGACATCATAGTCATTAGGAAGGGCATTACACCAAAAAAACAAATACAAAAGGGCCACCACTAATCGCCAAGGTTACACCTTTCTGTTGAGATGTCTCTACTGTATGTTCCAATTTATGGATGACTGTTAGGATTTAGGGCTTGTTCTAACACTAACCTCAATGCAGTCAACTTTTTGGATCATAAAGACATCATTATATAGCCATCCTCAGTACCCGAAATTTTGTTTTAAAGGAGCGTGTTTTAAAAATATCTCATTATCAAGTTAATATACAATAATTAACGAGAATCAAAACTGTGTGGGAGATTTCTCTTGTTTGTGGAGGTCAAAGGTTGGGGTCACAAAAGGGCAAAACCTTGTAGATACGACATTTTTATGTGGTTATTGAACTGAGGAGGGATCTCATACTCAGTTTGTGAATTGCTCATGTTCAGCATGTTGATCGTCTTTTTAGGTAGTTGCTCCGTATTGTTTTAAGTGAGGGTGTATTTCATTCATACATGATACAGTCACAAAACAAAACACTTCCTTCAAAACTGTACTTCCTACCTAAACCACAAATTAAGTAAGTTATTTCATTTATTTGTCTGTACATACAAACATACATGATTTACAAAGAAACAATACATGCTGTAGTATAAACAGGACACTAGAAAAAACCAAAGGTGTCTATCATAGCTAGTGATCTGATGAACAAAAAAAGATCATGTATGTTTAGCACCCCATTCCCACCCGCTATCCAACCCCTGAAAAGAAAGAAAACAAAGAACAAAGAACACACATGCAATATCAGTACAAGTATAAAATGCATCATCTTAAGCAGAGTTATTTTCAATTAAGAAGGCTTTGAGTTTCTTTTTAAAAGTAACGTATGATGTAGAGGTCCTAACCTCATTAGGAAGAACATTCCACATTTTAGAGCAGTTATTATTTAAGAGGAGAACGTTTAGAATTGTGCTTGGTCATTGAGAATAGTGCATTACTTCTTGTGCGTTTCATAGGGTATGAGAGCATTCAAGGGTTAACAATATTATAGAAGACATGAGGAAGTGTGTTATTTACATATTTATAAGTAAAGGTACCCATTTTAAAAAAAACATGAATATATCTCTTACTTTAAGGACCCGTAGTTTGTGGTGCAAATCCTTGGTAGAATGATGCCGATGTGAAAAAGTAGTAGTTTTTAAAATTTTATTTTGAAGAACTTGTAAAGGTTTTAAGTTGGAGGCTTTAGCCACACCGTAAATTTCCATTCCATAAGATATCTTGGTGTATACAAGAGAGTATTACAGCTGGATAGCAATGCTTAGTGGGATTGAATTTCTTAGCTCATAAAAAATGCCAGTGTATTTGACGAGACTATTACAAAGTTGATCAATGTGAGTTTTAAAAGAAAGCTTATCGTTGATTACTAGGCCAAGGTATTTAGAATAGGCTGTTCTGCAAATTTTAGTGTCGTCTAATACAAAATGATCAGGACAAAAATGAGCACTATGTTCCCGACAATGAAAAATGGAAAAATTGGTTTTCCCTAGGTGCAAGGTAAGTTTTTAAGAGTCAAACCAAGTTTTGAGTTTAGTCAGAACGTTTTGAGCTTTTGAAACAAGTTGAATATAATCATCCTCGTGAACAAAAAGAAATGTCATCAGCGAACAGTCTCAAAGATTCACTTGGAACAACATTGTGTATGTTATTGACATAAATTAAAAATAGCAAGGATCCGAGAACAGACCCCTGGGGGACACCAACATTAACATCTGCAAAATTTTATAGAACACCATTTACATACTGTACATACATTGCTTCCTGTATTATTTTCCAATTATGGTACCAATTTTCCAATTATGGTACCAATCAAATCATAGTACATGCCACTGCCATGCAAAAGACGTGCTTGTTACATTTATTGTTACCACTTGGCTAACCCCTTTAGCAGGTATCAAAAATGATGGGAGCAATCAAGTTCAATGCCCAGTCATTGCAACTTGCAAAACCAAAAACAAATGCCCTAGCTCTCTCTGTTTTGTTGGCTGAAGTCAAGGTTTCTCAGGAATTTTCACCTACTATTACAAACCTACAAAACATTTGAGCCAACTCTGTCATAACTATGCTGTCATAACTACTCAGTCCTATGCAAAAAAGAGTAATGATTATCGTTGCACCCTCAGGGTCTCATACACATTTCATTCAACTTACTGTACACCCATCTTGTGGTTATTGTGCAAATTTTTGTGAAAGAAACCAATTCTCTCAAAAATTCCCACTTTGGAGAAAGTGTGTGATGCAGGTTTGGTGGGAGTTTTACAGGGGCCTGCTTCCTTTGGCATATCAGTTAACAGCATGGGTGTCATTTATGAGGAGCATGGTATGTGACCACTGACTTCCTAAAGATGGACAGGGCATGCTGCACTATAGATATTGTCGCTACCATGCACGTGAGTTCAGGTGTAGCGAGATGGCCATCTGTAACGGTTTTGTGTGAAAGTTTGGATTTACTCAAGTAAATCAACAGATTTTTGCAAGAAAGTTGAATTATTTTCAAAATAATACTAGGTAAGGCCAGAATCACTACCTGTATTGCAGAAATATGATATTATTTCTCATTCAGATTAAACTTTTGTTTAAAATATTACACAGCTGTCATCAAATCATTCAAATAACAGCTCCACAGCAGCCATCTTGTTGCACCTTTTTTGTTGCAGTCAGTGGCAACAATCAATGCTCTGTCCATGTATATAGGAAGTCCATGCATAAGACTATTGAGCTATGCTGCATCAGAAATGAAGGATAAGAGTTAAGAGGGGAGTGGGACACCCCTCCTTAATTCTCTTCCCCATGGTAACGAACTACCAACAGTTAGGTCAGAGGTGGACCTACATCCAGCTTTTCTAAACTATTTGGAGCTAGAAGCTATTGTAGTCTTGAGGTATTATTCCAAAATTCCTGTAAAAGTTTCATCTAGTTGTTGCAGGTCCAGGGACCTGCTGCAGTGGAAATACTGCTTGTGTTGGCTGTTGCTAATCAGGCAATATTGTGGTATCGTATGCCCTTTCTTCTAGGAAGAGTTTATTGTTACTATATCAGTTAGTTAGATGAGGTTTTATAGCTCAGTTTCTCACTGAGCCAGCCAAATTCTTTGGTCTAACCCTGCCAAGTCATGAACTCCTGCAGGCCTGCAGGAGGTTGAAGCTGTATCAAAATAGCAAAGCTCCAGGTGTTATACTGTAAACATAACAAAAGCAGATCATCCTAATCCTTCTATTGTAATTTTGGTAGCAACAAGGCATGACTTAAGCAACCACAGCCTAGCTGAGGCAGCTGTAGTCTACAGATTTGACATGGTGCTTTAAATCTTTGCATGTGATATGTGTCTATGGGTACCATTGCCCCTCCCCAAAATGAACAGTCAACCTCATAACCATATTGCCTATAAGTCCATACCTATTTTGCCAAATTTAGATATATGTCCAGATCACTGTATATGTTTTGTGATATGATGCAGTACATGTACCTTTCAGTGAGGTGCCCCTCATTCTATCAAACTTAAAAAATGGGGTTAAGCAATAAAAAGATGGCCTATTAAGTCATTGTGTTACTCAAGAAGCCAGGGTGACTGGATTGTGTTTATTGCTTAACTTACTCAGACTGGGCTGCTTCCACACAATGCATTTATGTGTATCAATTGTAACATACTGTCTTTGATCTCCTGGAAGGTGGGTCATTATCCCTTAAAGGGAAATGTTATGTTAAAACTGCTTCAAAAAAGAGTACAAAGAAAATGGCTAAGCATACACTATCCAACAATTCAGTCTTAATCATAAACCCCAGAAATAGCTACGTGTCTTTAAAATACTATGCGCAGAAAGAGCCATGGATGTTGCATCATTTGAGATGTTGAAAGTTTGAGTGAACAAATTATTCTTGAGCAAAAACAAACTACCATACTGTCTTATCTTTGATAATCTATCAACCTTTGGCAATAAATATTAGTTTTAAAAGGATGAATTTTTCTTGCAAAACAAATGCAGTATTTCCCTTTAATTATGGGCTTCAAATTTTTATGTGCAACGATTCATCCCTACTTTAAGTCAACATGGTTCCCAGAGTCATAAAAAACCTGGATAAATCATGAAAATTTTGAAAATTATTTCCAGGCCTGAAAAAGTCTTAAAATCAGGGACATTGTGTGAAGTAATGAAAAAGACAAGAGAGTACATGAAAAAGTCAGGGAAAAGGTTCCAAAAAGTGGCATTGTTCCATTCTCAATTGTCACTTGAAATTTCTAACCATGTTTTCATGTGTAATATCATAATTTAATATTTTTTTTCAACCCAAATTTTTTGTAATATTAAGTTGAATGTCAACGAGAAAGTCATAGAAATCCTTACGTGAGAAAACTTTCCAGGGCAAGTAAAGAATGAGGGGGACAGCCTTTTGGGTCCCATCCCATCACACTGATAACTTGCCAAAGGATTACCATAGGTAAGTAGGGTTACACAATGTAAATAGGAGGTAGGTATCAGGGTTACTAGATCCCCAAACCACGAAGTTTTGGTGAGTTTGTCCACGTAGATCCTTGAAAATTCAAGAAAATTGATTACCCAGAAAGTCCATGCAGCAACTTTGTTTTTCCTCCTGTCATCAGAGATCACTACAAAAGAGAAGGACTTGCACCGTATTTAAAACCTCGTTGACACTATATAAGGCATATGTCATTAAGCCTCATCTAACTTACTAATAGAGTACTGAAAATCATTATCTGTGCAGTATGTATGACTGCATTGAGAAACCAAAAAATATTTTTGTCGATGCCATTTTATCTATCTCATGTCACATATGAATTAAGTGAACAGAACTTAGTGGAAGTCATAAACACTTTTCCAAACGTAAATGTCAAAGGAATGTAGGATAGAATTTATGTTCAGTTGTTCTTGTCATTAGCATTTTCCATGGCTAAAAACAACACATGACCAGTATTCTATCCCACAATGCTTTGTAATGCTATCTGGAAAAGGGTCCATGGTCAGGTAAAGTCTACACAAATGTTTTACATTCCTCTCAAATGTACTGCTTTCCAACTTGATGCTGAAAATTCGTACATCCATTTTGATTTGAATGTATCAACCTTTTTTATTTAAATTTGAAATCTACTGTGATGCTTCATCAGATGTTGTTTGTTTTTTTCTTCATTTCAGGTCCAAATATGGTTGTTAACCTGACAAGGGCAGCTTCAAATAGCACCACTGTCACAGCTCAATGGGACAGACCATCAGGGGAAGTAAGTGGTTACAGAGTACAATGTTCTGAAGGGACTGCAGATAAATCAGAAATTAAAGATGTGGATGACACTGAAGCCTCTTGCACTGGTGATGATATAGCAGGGGTGGAGGTCAATGTGACAGTAATAGCATTCAGTGATGACAAGGAATCAGTGCCTGACACTGTGTCCATTCGTGCTAATCCAAATCCTGTTGAAAACCTTACAGAAAGTGGTGCAGACACATCTAGTGTCACTGCAAACTGGATGGAACCAAGTGGTCTTGTAGATGGTTATAATTTCACCTGTTCTGAAGGCTCAGAGTCAGCTGTTACTGAAATGGATGGTGATCAGTATGAAGCTAGTTGCAATGATATAGATGCAGGTGACAATATCACAGTCTATGTGTCCAGTGTTTCTGACAATGTTGAAAGTATTGTTAGAAGTATCCTTATAACTGCTTATCCCAATGGGGTCATGTTGACCGAGAGTGGTGCCACAACTGAAAATGTAACTGTTACCTGGACAGCACCAATTGGTTTCTTCAATTCCTATGAAGGAGATTGCTCTGAGGGATCTTTAAGTGAAAACCTTACTTCAAGCAGCACCACTGCTACCTGTACAGGAGTCACTGCTGGAAATGTAGTGACAGTGACAGTGGTAACCGTAAGTGGGGATAAGAAAAGCAGTAATTATACAAATGTCACTGCATTACCTAATGCTGTTTTAAATTTGACACAAAAGGATGCCACCAATAGTAGTGTGACTGTTAGCTGGTTAGACCCAGGTGATATTATTGATTCATATAGTGTTGAATGTTCTAATGGAACTTCTGATGGAAAGCTCCCCAATACCAGCACAGAAGCAACCTGCACTGGTGTAACTGCTGGGGTTCTGGTTACTGTGACAGTGTACACTGTCAGTGGGGAAAAGAGAAATAGTGCCAATACAAATGTCAGAGCACTGCCATACAGAGTGAAGAATCTGATTGAAGTAGATGCTACTACAGATACAATTAGTGCATCCTGGCAGTTTCCTGGAGGGGTTGTCTCAAAATATGAAATATTTTGCTTCAATGGAACTGCAAAGCCTTCTGAAGTCTATGAAAATAGCAGTGATGTATATGTTAGTACATGTCAAGATCTTCCAACACCAGGTAAAGTGTAACTAAGTTTTAATTATAAACAGAAAATTAAATTGTTGCATCTTATCTGTAAAAGAATGTCAGTTATGTAGAATAATTAACTTAAGCCCACCAGGGTTGTAGCTAGCCAAATTGGAATGCTGGGTAATTGTCTGATCTGGTGAACAGGCTTCACCTACCCCCCTATCCCATCTGATCCATATTTCAGCCATTTTTGTTTCAATTTTACCTCATTTCAATTTATGAAGTAAACTTTTGGTTACTCTTTGGTCTCATTAGGTAGATTTGTAGTGACTGGGAGTATGTTTGTCTGGAATGCTGGGTGGGGATATTTATTGCCAGGTACAGTACAGCTGCCCAGCAGCACCCATTGTAGCTACAACCCTGAAGCCTACATGCACAGTTTTGCCGCATTGCAGATGAGCTCAACAAGTAGCATGGAAAAAGAACAAATCACGTGAACTATGGCCAACAAGTACACAGATAAATTAAAAACCAGTCTCTCTGTGGCATACACTATTTACAACACTTGGCAAGCATTAAAAGGCAACTTTACAATAGACCTTATTCATTTACTCCATGGGATGTCAAATTGGAGACAGACCAATACTGTAGATCTCCTAGCATGCATAACATAGACTTCTTTTGCAGAGAAATGCTCACAAGTTTTTGATAGGTAGGCCTACAGAAAACAGCCAACTACACATGTCAGTGGAACTTCTATTTGCATGCCTCCATTGGAGGTGAATGTTCTGCTGTTTATCCTTTGCATAAAGTGTCTAGATGTCTGGAAGATTATTTCCAGTAATTATGCAATTCATGTAGACATGCATGTTACATTTACATAGTAATAAACTTAAACGGTCAGTTAAGAGTGAGTACACCCACCCTACCAAAATTAAGTGTAAGTCTAGGTATGTAGCTGCTGTAACACCAAGTATAATGAGACCTTTAAAAAGGTGTAAAATAGATCTTACACTGTTCTTCTAATTTTTATCTCCACCATAATAAGTACAAAAAAATCAATTTGACACCAGTTTGGAAAATTTTTAAAAATACCCATAACATTTGGAAAGAATTTTTTGTCATTTCCTTGGAGAATTTACACAGTTTACACCTTCAGTTGCATGTATATCTCCTTTACTACAGTACAATTACAAACCAGTGTTCACATAACTCTGTGGAATTGCAGGATTCGCACAGCCATTCTCAAATCCCCCTAAAATAAAATGCAAGGGGAGAAGTCCCCCTCTTTTTTTTTTTTAACCAAAAAAAAAAAAACTCAAAGGGCAAAAATAGTCATCCTAAACTTCTTTTTATATCTCTTTCAAGTATCTATTGTGTCATTTTAGGATGTAAAGATGGCTTATTTAAGGCAGACCAATGAGTTGCGCTCCTAAATTTTGTAATTTGGTTTTTGTCTAAGAAAAATAATGTCACATGACTTTCTAGAGCCAATTGTGAAAAAATGTCAGATTTCTATACTAATCCGAATTGGGGTGACTGCATTTCTCTTTTAAGTATAGGCCATTTTAATTCACCTCACAGACACATATTTACCCCTTGCTACATCTACTTTGCATTATTCCCGCTTCGCGGGCTGCCCGGGATAGTTTTAGCACCACGCCCCTACATCTTGGAATAACTATCGTCCTCTTTTGCCTTCCGTGCAATTCTGTTAAGCTCGGGAGGCTTTGGAGTCTTCGAAGTGCCCTCATTTTTAACTGAATTTGTCTGCTGCATGCTAATAAATGTAGAAGAAGGCATCACATTGTACAGATAACATGGTGCAATGGCAAGAGACACTTACTCATCACTAACTGAATTAAAGTGAGGAAGTTGCCGTGATGTATCACACCCCCTCCCCCCCCCAAAAAAAAAAAAAAGAGATGGGCTAGTTAGTTGGATGGAGTTTTAAAGGGGAAGTTTAAGCAAAAATTTAATTTTCGTATGTAAAACAGGAACCAAATCTTCACAGGGTGCTGAAAGTTCCATTTAAATCTGACACATACTTCTCAAGATATCAGTAAATGAAGTCAGTAGATTTGTGTTCCAAAGTGAGTTTTAGGGCAGCAGAGCTTATATCACTTCCTCACATTGACAAGAAATTCTTTGTTTCCCTTTGTTTTATTACACTCTTGTGTTGACCTTGAAGTTAATAGGAAAAGGACCTCCCTCCCGGGGATGCAAAATTTGTAAAGTTCTCATGCCACTTATGCACTAACATTTTAATCATATGGGATTGTTGAGGAGAAAATCGACACTAATGTTTTAAGAAAAACAAAAGACTATGCACTAATGTGGGGATATGATGTCATATGTGCTTGCTTCAAGTTCACTTTTTGTTGAAAATGTAAAAACTTTACATGCTCATATCTTGCGAACCACACATCGGATTTCAATGCAAATTTCACCAAAATGTTTAGAATAAGCCCTCCTTTAACATACCAAATCCTGTTACTGTATGACCTTAAAACCCTTCTTTTAAAGCGCAGTGTCCAGCCAATTCATTCAAGTCAAGTCGCTTAGGGCCTTTTCTCCAGTTGTGGCTCACTGGCTAGCTTGTTTTGTCTCCTTCGTCACTTATGCTAAGCACCAAGCACAATGGCAGCAGGTTCTGTTTTTTAAGGGGCCCTTAGATTGAATTCCTTGGTTCATACATGTCCAGTTTGAGCAGTAAATTTCTCCAGCTTTGTGATAGATAGAATTTATATTGAAACAAAAGTTTTACATTGCACTTCAAATACTGCATTGCCATCTGTTGTCTAAAATTAATCCCTAATCGTTATCATGATACAGTATGTGTTTCTATTCAGCTTAAGTGAGTAGCATGCAGCAAATTACTGCTACTGTAACTCTTTGGTTGTCCTGTTATACAGCAGGAGAAGTAAATTTCCCATTTGCACTTACAGTACTTATTGTAATGTCATCATTGAAAGGAATTAAATAGAAAAAATAGGAGGTTAAATAAAACAAAATTACCATAGAACAAGAGAATAAGAAGTTTTAAGGCAAATATGATCTCATGGTTCAAAACAATAGAAATGAATTACTGTACATCACATATGCATTTAGTGCAAGGGTTGATAAATAAACAGTTCAGCTTATAGAGTACATGCAATGAGCTGTCTATCATAAGTGTGTCCATCAAAAGTCTACATCTGCTGAGTGAACAGAATCTTTGTTTCAGTCTTTAAAGAAAAACATGTTAGAAGATATTTTCTCAAATGCAACAGCATCAAAATGCAAAAATGCACCCCCCACTTACACAGTGGGGGTGCCAGAATGTAAAAGTAGGGGGGGGGGGGAGAAATAAGGGCAAAGGATAATGTTGGGGGGGTAACAATTTTCGGGCGCAGTGCGAAACAGAGCACAAAGGACACTCTCCTGGGGTGGGTGTCCAGGTTTCAGCGTATACCAGGAGAAAAAATAAAGTTTCAGAAGAGGTACATAATTTAATTTTTTCATTTATTCCAATTCCTATGTGACCTTAATTTGGGAGGGGGGGGGGGAGGACAAAATCTGGAAGGCAAATGTCTTCTGATCTTCCCCCCTGTAGCCCCACCACTGCAGTTAGATTATTAAGTTGTTCTTTGATCTTCCATAGGTGACACATACACTATGCAGGTTACCTCTTTTAGTGACACTATACCAGGTGCTGCTGACACGGTTCAGATTACAGCTGTTCCAGATTCACCAGACTTACAAGGCCTTCCATCTACTGTTGAAATTGTGAGTGCAAATTGGAGTCATCCAGATGGAATAGTTGATACTTTCGAGGTTATGTGTGAGCCAGACAATATCTCAAGACCAGTGAACAGATCGATTGATGCTGGTGGCACCACACCATTTGTAGCAGAATGTCAAGTAGATGTACCTGGAGCACTCTACAATTTGTCTGTCATATCCGTCAGTGGGAACAAGACTAGCAGCATATCAGTAGAGCCACTCCGTGCATGTAAGTAAACCTGTCAGGCGTTAATGCATTGAGATCAGTGCAAATAGATAGTGTGTTGATCCAGGTATTGGGTCAGGGGTTATATTTTTATTACAAACGAATGTGTAAATCTGATTTAAAATGTATGGATCCCACATCTATGAATTGGTACTGACCATCTGAGAAAAGGGTTCGTTTTCATCGAATTGTAAGTATACAGTTCTAACAATGAAGAGCATTATTCCTTCCATGTTACTCTTCTTTAAAGAAGGTGTAGTCTATGGCAATTGGTCAGCATTGCTGCAACAGAAAGACATGCATTGATTCATCTTCAAGGAAAGGTCTTTGGATCATTTATGTCCATTCACAGCTCCAGTGACATTGTAAAAGAAGACGTTGGAACACCCATTGCAGTGTAATCTGGCTGCTGTGTTTGAAATTTTATGTCGTTATCACATAGCTTTGTACCAGATACCAACTAACACAATTCGTGTTCTCCACCTATTTCTTCATGGTGTTCTGTGCAAATAATATGTTCAATAATGTTCAGGGCCAGTTCAATTTATATTCCACAAAGTAAACCTCCTTCAACTGTTCATTGAGCCCTAGATGAAGCTGATTGCTAGTGGCAGTTAGAAGAATCAATAGTCACTAAACTAGAAATTGATATAGTGTGGTTGTGGTCTTGAAGATGCATACTCTTACTTCATTCTTATCAGCACCTTTTACACCTTGCTACCTTTCATTTACACCTGCAATTCCCACTTACCAACAACTAGACCCTATAGTGAACTAACAGCACTGTGGTAAAGAGCCCCCTCTGGAGCTAATTTACAAGTGACTGGGGATTACAAATGTAAACAAGAGGTAAGTATTGGAACTCCCAGATTTCCAATTTAAACTGCTTGATTTCCAAAACCAGGGAGTTGGGGAGTTTTCATGGCTCAGTGCATGAATTTGTAGATCTTTCTAATTGAAAATGTACTGTCTACCAGCTGTTAACATGATGCTTTCCAGTAAATTCAAGTTGTGGTTCTTGTCCTCTGGTACCCTTCTCTTTTTAGCCAATTATTTTGTTTTTCACTGATTTATTTTCAAGTTACAGCTGAAGTATCTAAGATAAATTTCATTAAGTTGTTAGACCTTTTGTAGTTCTGACAATGTGATGTTTAAAATTATACTCTCGATAGTCTGTCATCCTCCATCATGAGATACTTTATGGAAAGATTAATCTGGGACAAAATTGAATCTAAAAATAAAAAGACAAAAAGTGTTTTATGATTGAGTAAAAAATTGTGTATTTGGAAGATACTGATTTTCAAACAGATGTTAGATTTCTGTATGATGATGTTATTATTGCGGCACTTCATTTGATACTATGAGATAATTCTGTGTGAACTTCATACTATGAGATTAGTTAGGAAATGCCACAGCATATATCAGTTAGGTGAAAGGTCAAATATACCAATACAAAAGGTGAAAACAAAAACAGTAACATACAATTAGATCATATTTTCCTTTTTAGGAATGGTGCATACCTCCCTATAGTGTTAATGGATACATGTACGTTAATTGCTGTGCAGTTAAGTAGTTGCATAAACAAGGTAAATGGGACCTGCTTATAGACATATGCAGTCCAATAGAACGTTGAGTAAAAAGTTAAGGCAAAACTTTTCAAAAAAATACCCCCCCCCCCCACCACCAAAAAAAAAAAAAAAATAATAATAATTGCATAAGCATCAGGGCTTGAAAAATGTTTTGTTGCCTTGTTGCTCTGTTAGGCAAGCAATCTACTGAGATTTTTTTTTTATTGCCCAAAATAGTTTAATTGTTGCCCGAATAACGGAAGTAAAAGATCTAAAAGAAATATGCTTGTTTATTACAAATGGGTCTGTTACTCTCTGCAATGGCAATCACTGTAGCTTAGCTGTAAGAGTTCCTGAGAAGTCAGTCATCGCATTTGGAATCCAAATATAAATAGTGCTCACTGATCCAAATTGTCAAATGTGTGTGAGTGTTACCTGTTCAGGTGAACATACATATACTATACCAGCAGAAACATAATTGTTTAATTTCTTAGTTATGGGCGACTTTTAAACACAGTGATTTTTCTGTACAGTGTTTATGACAGTGGTTTATGGGGCCCAGTGGGGCATGTTCTACTGTGCACTTTACAAATTTGTGTTGCCCAAGTCATCAGACAGGATGCCTTTGGGCCCTTGGGCACCCTATTTTTCAAGCCCTGAACATATGTGGAAATTGGACAAAAGATTCTTTGTCAAATTTCCATTTTTGGTTTCGATGATAAGAGAAACCAATGCAATCATGATGGCGTGCGTGTGTGTTTGTGACACTTTGCTCATTAACACAATATCTCAAGGTAGGAATGTGTGACAGTTTTCAAACTTGGTACATAGATACCCCATATTGAGAGGAAGAACCCTATTGTTTTTGGTGGAGGTCAAAGGTCACCTGGGGTCATCAGGGGTCAAAGTCTGAAAACCTTGTTAATGCAATATCTCAAGATAGGAAGCTTGGATAGATTTCATATTTGGTATGTGGATGCGTTATAGTCAGTAAATGGTCCCTATTGTTTTTGGGGTAGTTCAAAGGTCATCTGGGGTCACCAGGGGTCAATGCCTGAAAATCTTGTTAACACGATATCTCAAGGTAGATAGCTTGAAAAGATTTCATATTTAGTATGTGGATGTGATATGGCCAGGAGATGGTCCCTATTGTTTTTGGTGGAGGTCAAAGGTCATCTGGGGTCCCCAGGGGTCGAAGTATGAAAACCTTGTTAAGGTAATATCTCAAGGTAGGAAACTTGGATAGATTTCATATTTGATATGTGGATGCCTTATAGTCAGTTAATTGTTCCTATTGTTTTTGGCAGAGGTCAAAGGTCATCTGGGGTTACCAGGGGTCAAAGTCTGAAAATCTTGTTAACACAATATCTCAAGATAGGAAACTTGGATAGATTTCATATGTGGTTTGTGGATGCGTTGTAGTCAGTAGATGGTTCATATTGTTTTTAGGGTAGGTCAAAGGTCATCTGGGGTCACCAGAGGTCAACGTCTGAAAATCTCCTTAACACGATATCTCAAGGTAGAAAGCTTGAATAGATGTCATATGAAGTATGTGGATGTGTTATGGTCAGGAGATGGTCCCTATTGTTATTGGTGGAGGTCAAAGGTCATCTGGGGTCCCCAGGGGTCAAAGTATGAAAACCTTGTTAATGCTTTATCTCAAGGTAGGAAACTTGGATAGATTTCATATTGGTATGTGGATGTGTCATAGTCAGTAAATGATCCCTATTGCTTTTGGTGGAGATCAAAGGTCATCTGGGGTCACCAGGGGTCAAAGTCTGAAAACCTTGTTTATGTGATATCTCAGGTTAAGTAGCTTTGATAGATTTCATATATGTTACGTGGATGGGTTATGGTCAGGAAATGGTGCGTAATGTTTTTGATGGAGGTCAAAGGTCATCTGGGGTCACTGCTGGTCCAAGTCTGAAAATCCTGCTTATGCAATTTCTCAAGATAGGAAACTTGGATAGATTTCATATTTGGGTATGTGGATGCATTGTGGTTAGACGATGGTCCCCATAGTTTTTGGCAGAGATGAAAGGTCATCTACGGTCTCCAGGGGTCAAAGCCTGGAAACCTTTTTAAATGTGATCTTTCAAGATAGCTGTTTGTCCATTTGTCTGCCTGTCTGTTTGTCATTCTAGCTATGTATGGCTTTTATGGAGGTCAAAAGGTCATCTGGAATGAGAAAATTATTTTTTGAACATGCTAGTATAACATTTGAATGAGAAGATAATGGTGCATGATGGCACTCTTTGAAAGGGAACATTTATGTATCATCAAAACCTCAATGCATTTTTGCATTCTGGTTGACTTATACATACATGTTATTTTAATGTCCCCTCATACATTTGGATTCATGTATGTATAGTACATAATTTGGTACACATTGAAGTACTTTCATGTCCTTTGTTTATTGAAACAATAAGTCTCATGTACACTCCTTTATAAACAGAGTGAAAAACATTTAGGCAAAATGATTTTTTCCTTCTATGTGCAATTTCCATTGAATGTACATGATTCTTTTCACATGATTTTTCCTGCTACCTGAAGATTAGACCAATTTGTATATGTTCATATATATATATATATATATATATAGATATATATAGAAAGTGGGAGGTCCCGAGTTTGAATCCCGGTGGAGTCTACATCGTTTTTTCACCTCAGCCAGATTTTCCAGCATTACCAATTTGATTTATATATATATATATATTTATATGTATACATATATATATATATAACCGTAATAGTAGAAAATAAATTTATAATGTCAACCAGGCAATGGTAAAGTGCTCAACCCTAAGAAGGGAGCTGTAATATTTAAAAGGTTGCAATAAGTTCTTACAACATAGCTTTACAGAACTGTTTCATAAGGGCCAATAAAGTAGGTCCTCACTCCTCAGAAGCCTGAAGTAAAATGATGTCAATAACGTTAACTACGTTAGCAACTCTAAATAAAAGAAACGAACTGATAAGCTCTTGTAGACACAGGAATAAACATCTACTGTGTAATTATTCTAATAGGTAATGTATCTTGGCTCGCTGTACACCCTTCTTGCCTGTTCACAACGAACAGGGAACGAACACGTGCTTTAAAACGGACACGCTATGTTGTAAGAACTTATTGCAACCTTTTCAGTATATATATATATATTTCACTAATTCAGCACTTAGGGGGAAAGTTGTTGTTGAAAAGTCGACCTTAAGGGGAAAAATTTTTTGGGGCGAAATATAAGTTTCGCCGTAACGTTTCTACACACTTTTTCTATAGGAATACGTAAACGGACAAGGGCGCCTGCCTAGATTTTCAAAGTAGATACAATTACTTCAAAGTTGTCAAATTTACGGACACCTAGCCGTTAACACGAACGGATGGCTGGCCATTGAAATAATGTTGTTTATATTTTTAGACGTTAGGGCGAAGACTTTTCCTTATGTATTTCATTGTTATTTTTTCGCCCTGTGTACGAGCAGATATAACAATTTCCCCCTAAGGTGGGAATTAGCGTTATATATATATATATATATATATCTACAATATATGAAATAGCTGCTGCATCAATCTATATTAGGACAATGTTTCTGTCGCATATGTTTTTTACATGAGCTCCACTATTACTGTACGTAGTCATTCTTGTTGTTTCTTTTGAGACTTTATTGCTAATTTCATCCATTTCAATGCCAGTGTCTTTTGAGCTGTTAGTTGTAGAAAATTATTCAGCTGATGCAGTAATGCTGAAGTGGTATATAAGTGGCAGATGCCAAGATGTTGGCTGTGAATTCATGGTGATATATGAGGCAGATGGCATCAATGATTTTGAAATTAAAGATGGAGGGAATACTACTACTGAGGAAATTATAGTCATAACTGACCTTATCCCTGGAGAATGCTACACTTTCACTGGTGTCGAAAGTTACGAGGCAGGAAACTTTTCCAGGTCAATCCAGCAATGTACATGTGAGTATTTCTTTGTCCTTTTACTTAATCCATTTAGTTGCATTTGTCACATATAAATACATGACACAGTAAGATAAGTAAAAAACCAACAAATAAGTACAGGGATAACATTAAAAAGTCTGATAGGCACACTTGTTTTTACTGTAACCCCTAATTAACATATACAACATACAAAACATAAAAGCATATAGAGAGAAAAAATATTGTAACAATCAAAAGTATAAAAATATAGAATTTAAAATAAAAATTAAAAAAAAAAAACCTAGATGTATAGCATTCATCAATAAAAGATAAAAGTGGAACCCTTTTTGGTTTCGATGAAAAGAGAAACCTATGCATTCATGATGGCGTGTGTGTATGTATAGGTGTATGTGTGGGTGGGTGTTTGTGTGTGTGTGTGTGTGTATGTGTGTTTGTGACACTTTGCTTGTTTACACGATATCTTGAGAAGGGAAGGTCTGACAGTTCTCAAACTTGGTACACAGATACCCCATACTGAGAGGTAGAACCCTATATATTTTGGTGGAGGTCAAAGGTCATCTGGGGTCACAGGGGTCAAAAACCAAAATTCTTGTTTACACAATATCTCAAGACAGGAAATTTGGATTAATTTCAAACTTAATATATTGATGCGTAATGATGTAAGGAAGAACCTTATTGATTATGGTGGAGGTCAAAGCTCATTTGGGGTCACATGGGGTCAAAACCTAAAATCCTTGTTTACACAATATCTCATGGTAGAAAACTTGGATTAATTTCAAACTTGATATATTGATGCGTTATGATGTAAGGAAGAACCCTTTTGATTTTGGTGGAGGTCAAAGGTTATTTGGGGTCACATGGGGTCAAAACCTGAAATCCTTGTTTACACGATATCTCATGGTAGAAAATTTGGATCAATTTCATACTTGATATGTTGATGCATTATGATGTAAGGAAGAACCCTATTGATTTTTGTGGAGGTCAAAGGTCATTTGTGGTCAGGTGGGGTCAAACCCGAAATCCTTGTTTACACGATATCTCATGGTAGAAAATTGGATTAATTGCAAACTTGATATATTGATGTGTTATGATGTAAGGAAGAACCCTATTGATTTTGGTGGAGGTCAAAGGTCATTTGCGGTCAGGTAGGGTCAAACCCCGAAATCCTTGTTTACACGATATCTCATGGTAGAAAACTTGGATTAATTTCAAACTTGATATGTTGATGCGTTATGATGTAATAAAGAACCCTATTGATTTTGGTGGAGGTCAAACGTCATTTGGGTTTACATGGGGTGAAAACCTGAAATCATTGTTTACATGATATCTCATGGTAGAAAACTTGGATCAATTGCAAACTTGATATATTGATGTGTTATGATGTAAGGAAGAACCCTATTGATTTTGGTGGAGGTCAAAGGTCATTTGCGGTCAGGTAGGGTCAAACCCCGAAATCCTTGTTTACACGATATCTCATGGTAGAAAACTTGGATTAATTTCAAACTTGATATGTTGATGTGTTAAGATGTAAGGAAGAATCCTATTGATTTTGGTGGAGGTCAAAGGTCATTTGGGTTTACATGGGGTCAAAACCTGAAATGCTTGTTTACATGATATCTCATGGTAGGAAACTTGGATCAATTTCATACTTGATATGTTGATACGTTATGATGTAAGGAAGAATCCTATTGATTTTGGTGGAGGTCAAAGGTCATTTGTGGTCAGGTGGGGTCAAACCTCGAAATCCTTGTTTACACGATATCTCATGGTAGAAAACTTGGATTAATTTCAAACTTGATATGTTGATGCGTTATGATGTAAGGAAGAACCCTATTGATTTTGGTGGAGGTCAAAGGTCATTTGGGGTCACATGGGGTCAAACCTGGAAATCCTTGTTTACATGATACATTATGGTAGGGAAAGGATTAATTTCAAACTTGATATGTTGAGGCATTATGAAGTAAGGAAGAACCTGATTTATTTTGGTGGAGGTCAAAGGTCATTTGCGGTCAGGTGGGGCAAACCCCGAAATCCTTGTTTACACGATATCTCATGGTAGAAAACTTGGATTAATTTCAAACTTGATATGTTGATGCGTTATGATGTAAGGAAGAACCCTATTGATTTTGGTGGAGGTCAAAGGTCATTTGCGGTCAGGTGGGGTTAAACCCCGAAATCCTTGTTTACACGATATCTCATGGTAGAAAACTTGGATTAATTTCAAACTTGATATGTTGATGCATAATGATGTAAGGAAGAACCTTATTTATTTTCGTGGAGGTCAAAGGTCATTTGGGGTCACATGGGGTCACACCCTGAAATCCTGGTTTACACTATATCTCAAGGTAGGAAGCTTTGATTGTTTTCAAACTTGATATGTTGATGTGTTATGATGGGAGGAAGAACCCTATTGATTTTGGTAGAGGTCAGAGGTCATTTGGGGTCATAGGGGTCAAACTCAGAAAAACTTGTCTAGGATAGCTCTAGGTTTGAAAGGTGGATGGATTTCAAAATTAGTTTGTAAATGAATTATGGTGAGAAGATGGTCTGTATAGGGTTTTTTTTTTTTTTGTGGAGGTGAAAGGACATCTGGGGTCATGATATGTCAAACTTTGGAAAAACTTGTCAAAATGGGATATCTCAAGGTAGGAAACTTGGATGGATTTCTTAATTAGTATGTGGATGTGTTATGGTGAGTTGAAAGTACTGTATCTGTTGTTTTTGGTCGAGGTCAATGGTCATCTGGTATCACCTGGCATCAAACTCTGAAAACCTTGTTTGCAGAATATCTTAAGGCACAGTATGAAATTTGGCTTTTTGAATAGAGAAATGTTTTGGTTAAAAGAAAAACCAGTCACTTACAGGTGGAGACAAAGGTTATTTTGGGTCACCAGTTGTTACAAGAAATGTAGCATTTTATTGAAAAGAGCATGTTTGTATCATCAAAACCTCAATGCATTTTTGCATTCTGGTTTTATTTTATTGCAGAAAAATATCTCTTCAGAAACACTTTGCTGGTTTTAAAACTGCTCAATGTTTTAATCCTAGCACTAGGTAGAGTGTTCCATAAAATACAGCTAATGTTCTGGAAAGTCTGAAAGGTTGTGTGACATGAAAATGACAAAGTTGGGCATTTGTTGTGAAAGTCATTAAAAACTCCTCGTTATTTTATCAATAGCCAACAACTTGCTTCAGAAACATTCAAAGGTTAAAGAGGTATTGTATCTAAAGAACTGTATGTTATGATACTGAATTCCAACTAATTTGTTCTTATTCTTAACTGCCAAGTAAAGTCAGGGTTTTTTTTTGACATGCCATACTACCTTTAAAGTGGTACATTCAAGTGATTAATAAAATTCACCAAATTTTCCAAAACCTTGAAATTTCCTTTTCTTTGATAAATGGCCAAACCTATGCAACTTCCATATTCTACATACAAATCATTGTTTTGTGAGTGAGAAATTCATGATTCAGTTCTGTCTTTAAAACTTGTGACCATACATTTTTTCCAAATTATAATAGCAGCCTTGTAAAAGGTGTGAGTTATAGCCCCTTCCCCAAACTTACCTTAAACTTTCCCCAAACTTCTACTGCAATTTGCATGGGGTTATTGTTTGTTTACAATTGTCTGCTCTTGTGTGTTTAATACTTGCTCTTCAGATGAAATTCCATGGTCAATTAACATTGTTGAGCTTTCTACTGCAGCAAAATATAAATGTAGATGTTAGCAAAGTGCATTGGAAAGTACAGCCCTCTTCTAGTAACCCTTCTGTGGAATGATTGAATGAGGATGAGTTGTTAAAGATAAGGAAGACCTTTTCACCCCTTTATGGGAAAGTGGTAAAGGTATGGTGGTTATACTGTAGCTTTAATGTATCAAAATAAAATGCTCAATCAACTACATGTGCACTGCCTGAAACACGCTGTCATGTGAAGGTAGGGTGCCAATGTTACAATTGTCTTAGGAACATTTGGGTTGGATTTCCAAAACAATGATTTATCTCCCACATAAAAGTACTGTATATCTTACCAAATAATCCTGTAATTCTTGTGCCAGGTTTTTATCCTGTTTAATTGTTTTTAAATGTTTCTCATATTTTGTCACATTTACCAGAAATTTGTTAAATTTTACAGAAAGGAATGTGCATGTTTTATAACAAGTTTTTGTCAGTTTTTCTAAAAGCTTTGTTTTGTTTTAAATTCTTTTGCTTTAAAACTGACCTTGGTCTTTTTTCTTTTACTTCCAGGCATGTCCAGGCATGTGCATCATACTATGACTGACCAAGTTACAAATTAATTTCATTATTCCTTTTCTCATTTTACAGGCATCTTATCTGTTTATATTTAACAAAATAAATAGTAATAATAACTCACTAATTTTAACATTCAATTTGTCTACAGTATCTTATGCTTTTGTGCATTTTACATTTTTCATATGGGATGTACAGTATAAAATTCAAAAGCATGTTTCCTTGTTTATTCTTTTTCATTTTGTCTATAGCATGTTTTTTACGAATATTTTTTATTGTACATTTTTACTCAGTCTTTATATCTCTTGTTTCTTGCCTTGCGAAAGTTTAGTTGTCGGAAGCTTCTGCATGGTTTATTTTAGAAGCTCTGTCAACTCTCATTCATTTTTGTTTCTTCCATCTAACAATGAAAATTAATCATGATCCTTTTCATGGTATTAAAACTTTTTCATTACAGGTCATAATTTTTTCTATCATTCCCCATTTTCTAACAGGTGGAGTGCCCCTCCTTTCAACAGCCTGCAAAATGTGTCAATAAAAACAGTAAAAAGATACGTTTTTATTGACTTCATTATAACCAATTTTTAATTATAAATCTTTAGTACCAGAAGCTGTTGGCAATTTAACTGTAGTAGATGTTACAAACACTACCGTAAAACTTCAGTGGACAGTGAAAGATGAGTGTCAAGATGGCGGCTGTGTTTGGAGTTCTTTTAAGTTGTTACGTGATAAAGACATTGATGAACAAAACATTGACCGGGACAGGTATTCAACTTTTTTCACATCCCTTATGCCTGGGCAGAGTTATACCTTTACTATCATTGTGCTCAGTGGAGATGAGGAAAGCTCTCCAACATATGTCATTGATCGTACAAGTGAGTTTAGATACTTTTCCAATTTTATTGTAAATACCGACTTGATACAATACATACAATAATCAGAAACCTTCTCTCCTCTTAAGGAAAAATGCTGTTAGTGTAATTTGGGTAGTAGACTATCATATTTACTTAACAGCTCTTGAGAATCATGTGTCAGTATTTCTCTCACTCAGGTATAAATTTTTAATACTAGGAGTCACTTCTTGAATAACCTGGAATATGCAATGTAGATGTCCTGAAATGTAAAAGATACTTGGAAAAGTAATGGGAAGAAATTTGTGATGGTTTACACATGTAACTGGTGTTTTGAAATAAATCTGGGGCGACCACTTTTGCCTTTTAATGTTGACAGAAAATAGTGTTCGACCGATCATCTGTTAGGTAATCGACATCGGGCCGATTATTACGTTATCGGTAAATAATCGGCATCGGTAAAATTCTGCCATCCAACCGATCACTACCACCGATTATTTGCAAACTGGAAAAAGTGCTAAGTTTACTTGAAACTTGCTCTTAATTTCATTAAAATTCCCCTAAATACTCAATCCTTTAACTTCCCGCCAAACGGGATGCATTGATAACCACAAACGTATACATTTTACCCCTGCCATGGGAATGATCGTTTGATGTTTTCCGCTATAACCCGGTAGTATTACTTGGAATTCGATTTACAAGTGCATTCAGGGTGTATTCTTGCTGTCTCGCAGAAAGCGCTGTGTGAGTTGCTGTACAAACTGTTCTGCACGAAACACATAGTACAGACTATCTAGCTGCAGTGTTTCGCCGTTTTTTCAAATCCCCAAGCTTTGCATACATATCTGTGCACGTTTTGTACACGTAGCACTTAGAATCTTGTGAAGTTCGGTGGTTATTACCTTGCATAAATTAAGTAATTCCCAGCATTCCTTCCGTAATGTTATTTACGGTAGGACTTCAGCAATGTTGTCATACGATGTCATTGCAAACGAAAACATCAATGCACATGGTCTCTTGCAGCAAACTTCTTGGCCCACGCATGCACTAGACTTGCGTGCGTGTCCGTTTTTACCGCCAAACAAGGCATCATATTTTTGCTCGGTGACATCATATGCAAAAGATCCATTGCAAAATTTAAATTGGCCCCTGCTTCGTGATTGGTTCAATTGCGTTGATTCTAGGCAGCCAATCAAAACACGCGCCTTCGCCTGTGTGATTTAGTGTGTGAAAATACTCGGTCTCGAGACAAATTTTCCCATTGAGTTTGTGTTACGACGATCGCGCTTGTAATGCCGGCTAGCGAAGCCGGGCGAGCCCCGTGCTAAATTCACTTAGAAACGGCATCACAAATCTCTGCGTACATGGATTTTTTCGGGGATCGGACTTACGTGCATTTCAGTTGCAGATTCTTTTTAAACAAGACGGAAGTTTTGGAAGAGAACTGCTAAAAATATACGGGGATATTTATATCGGAAAGGAACCATAAGATAGTTATACAGGTGCCCAGAACTGCTAAGATTATCATGATTGCTTTACATGGGGTTCGTTAAAGCGGAAGAGTAGCTACAGTACATTAACGCAACTACAACCCAGAAAAGTAAAAAAATGCAATGTTCCGACATGATTGGGGGATGAAAACTAGACAGAGCATGATGTTGGCCTTAGAACTAAATTATCAAAGGGCATGTGACATCGACTGCAAACAATTGTACAGAATTAAGGGTTGATTTGCATCTCCACTTTTGAAGTGAAAATATTTCGCCTACAAAAATGATATCCCGTTCGTGAAACGAACAGAAGTATTCCCAAAATTTTCCCTCCTGAACTGGTTATCGTTATACGATATGCACGAAGCAAGGGGCACGCACTAAAGTGACAAACATGTGACTTCCCTCTTTCTAATAATCGGTCATCGGTAATCGGCATCGGGCCGATTGTTAACTTAAATAATCGGTAATCGGGTATTACCGATTATAGCATAATCGGTCGAACACTAACAGAAAATAAACCTGTTCAATTCCGATTGTATTACATGCTTTTTAGTAATGAAAAGGCTAAATAAATGTTCTTTTTATTGAACTGCTTAGCAGAGTTCATTATAATGTATTTTTATTTTGATGTGTGAAAAATGAAATGGGCACATTAGTGACTGCAGTCAATGATTATGATAGTAATTTATAACAAAAATTCTCTTAACAATAGACCTTGAGGCTTTTATTAAACATACTTGCAATGTTGCTATTTTAGAGTTTCAATAAATAATTATGAAATCTCATAATAATTGTGAAATTTCAGAATTATCAAGTAAGCTTATAGCTGAAAGAACCACATTTATATTTGATATGTTTTGGAACTTACATTCTATGCAATCTGCTGAAATTTTCATTCATTTTCCATGTTGGGTTTCCCAGTTATGTTGCAATTGAAATTGACACATTTTCTATGACAGTGAACTTCAAGCAAGCAGGTGTGATGTCACGGATTCACATTGTTGGCAAATGTTATGTTTTTCTCTATATTTCTTTTTATTACTTTGACCTTTGATTGAAGGTGCACTAACCCAAAAGCCATATAAAGTATCTAAAATTCAATTGCTCAGGATAAAATTTTGGCATTAATACAGTATATCAGAGTTAAGTTGCATAAAAGTGGTTGTACTGTAAACTGTAACGTTGTGACTATTCACAGGAAAATTTTCGTGTAAATAAGAGTACCTGTAGTCACAATTCACACGAAGAAAATTTGAGCTGATTGGCAGCGCTAGCACTTGTATATGGCCATTGACGGCTCTGTATATGGCTCTGCATACATGTACAACTTGCGTATCTACCGTTTGTGCGTACGTATGTAATTGCAAGATAAAGGTATACGGTGTGATATCGATGCATATGTGGTTGAACGTGTACGTACGGTGTGTCATTGAATTTGAAGCAAAATGTTTCAAATCCTGGAAAAAATCGTGGAATTTGATTAGCCAAAGATAAACACGAAAGAGCTGATTGGCTATGGTGGCTTTTTAGTGTGCTTATAGGTGGTGGTGGTACATGAACTATTTCTCAGCACTAAAAAGTCAAAAGGGAGTAGTGCCCCTTGCCTCCAGAGCTGTTTCTCCTATAACATCATAATGTGTACTCAGCTAACATTATTGTGTAGAAAGGAAAAGTACTAAGTGTACCCCAAATAAAGATTCCCAAAATTCCCGAAAATTCTCCTATGATGCTGCCCTTAATTCATACGAAAATCTTCATATCGATAGTGCCTTCCACGTGCCATTGTTCGTACGAAAATTTTCCTGTGAATAGTGCTTCCACATGCCCGTATTCGTACAAAAATTTTCGTGTGAATAGGCCCCACCAAACTATAAAGGAAACAAACTGTTGGCCTGCAATGTGAATCTATGGCATCACACCTGCTTTCTTCATGATCATTTTATATGGAAAATTTGTCACATTCAATTGCCAATATCTTCAGAATGAAATAAGGGAAATGAATAAAAATTTTGCAAGATTGCTTTCAATGTGTTTTGCTTTTATGTTCTGGACTATTTATTTAAAGGGAAGCCACCAAGCTTTGTTTCTTTGCTTTATACATTGCAGAGCCAAATATTGTTGAAAATTTACGTCTTGTGGATTCTTCGACCGCATCAGTTAAGGTAGAATGGGACGAACCATTGGACAGTGTCTTTGATTCATATACCATTAGTTGCTCCACTGGCACACCCAATCCGATGATGATACCAAGGAATGGGACATTAGAGGCCTCCTGTGATGGTGTGACACCTGGTACAATAGAAACCACTGAAGTTACTGTTGTGAGTGGATCTAGGAGTAACAGTGATACTATAAGTAACAGAGTGAAGCCAAATACAGTGCAAGGTTTGGAAGGGAGCACTGTTAATACTACCAGTGTGTCTGTTACATGGAACCCACCAAGTGATCCTGATGAAGACAGTTACTACTACACAGTCAATTGTTCACAAGGTGATGCTGTACCAGATAATATTACAGATGGGGCAACTACTGAAGCAACATGCTCCCCTGTTACAGCAGGCAGTCTTGTTACAGTCATTGTAACAACCTTTAGTGGATCAGAAAGTAATACAGTTAGTACTATGGTCAGGGCACAGCCAAACAGTGTTGATGCACTTGAAGAAGAAAATGCAACTACTGACAGTGTCACAGCTTCATGGCAGAAACCTGGTGGGGTTGTATCAGAGTACCGCATAGAATGTTCTCATGGTAACCCTCAACAAGCTGCTATAACAGATGATGGAATTTCCATGAAGTACAATGCCATGTGTGTAAACATTCTTGTACCAGGTACAGTACTTCTGCTGAAACTTCTCTACATGTACAGTATAGTTTTGAGACAACATACCCTAACAATGCAGTTTATGAAATTTGTAGTTTGTATGGTTATATTATTTTGAACTGTTTCATTTAAAAGATGTGTAATACATAGGTGGGATATTTGTATCGTACGCCATGGTATGATAACATCTCTCCCCCCTATTGTTTTATGCTCCTTTAAATTAATATTTTCTATGGCATTTTTCTTCCAACCTAGCATTCTGTTCTCATGGATTATGGTATAGTGTTAAGTACGGCCCTGAATATGAAATTATTTCTGTCAGGGTAAATCTCAACCTCGTCTTGTTTCAAGACTCTGGTTAGTTTGCTTTCACCACACATCAACTTTGAAGCCCACTTACTGTAGCATTGAGCCCTCTACTTTGCTTATCTTTTGAACACTCCAAACCAGAGTGTTGTACAATATGGCAGGCAGAGTTCACTCAACCTTTTCTTTGTTTCTTATTAAATTTTCCCTCAGAAAATTGAGGGAGCCAATGACAGCAGTGAAATGTACACACACCTAATTACGTATAACGTATATACATATTCATTATGCTATATATAGCCACTGAGTGAGCAGCTAACGATCTCTCTATTCGTACACAGTGTACGCAGTACTGCACTGTCAGTATAATCTGGCCCAGTGCAATACTATGAGACCTGTACGCTGATATTTGTGCCTAGGAGGGCCACAGTCTCATAATATGAATGATGAACCGAACAAATTTGTAAGACTAAGATTACTTAGATTAACAAGAGGGCACACAGTAACCAACTGTGTTAAAACCTGAATATGATGAATCAGATGTAGCCTACCCTGCAGGTTCTCTAGCTCTGACCTGGGCTAGATGGGTAAATTGTGCTTGTAGTTTTTGTTTTTCGGCTTGCATGAGAGAGAACAGGAAAGATGAACTTCTTGTAAGATGAAAGCCATAGCTAGTAATGGTTTGACCTTTTTCAAATACAAAATTGGTGACTGTCAATTAGTAACGAAAATCATGAATAACCATTATTAAGTTGGTAGAGAGGTGGAGCTTAAATGTACAAGGTCACATGATCTCTACCGTAATGGACAAGACTCTGGTTTTGGATTGTTCAATAGGTAAGCATAACAGAGGGCACAATGCTAAGGAGGCTTTATATGGCTCTGTAGGCTCTGTAGGTTTTAAAGCCCATGTGTAGTGGACACAAGCTAACCAGACTCTTGAAATAAGACTAATCTCAACCCTACATAAAACCTTGTACAATCCATTGCAGCTCTGTATATTCTGTCATCTTATATTGTTCTGACACCCTTATGTTCCAAGACCCCTAAATAGGACATCATTATACTCCAACAAATCCATTACATTCCCGCACACATTTATATTTGGACAGCTATATGCTTCAACATGTACCTCATGATCCTAAAACTCAACTGTAGATGAATGTATTCGTTTCAGAATGTAAGGGTGTCAGAATTTATAAGGGTGTTAGAATTTACATAGTCCCTGACCTCTCTCTGTTGCTTTCCATAAATTTCAGCCCTGAGATTTTATGTCTAAGATTCTTAAAAATGAATAAGCCGTCAGATTTTAAGCACATTTCTTGGAGAAACTATGTTTTAACATGGAATATAGGGCAACATTCAGTTGCTTGCAGGATTCAATGAGTGGAAGGGGGGCTTGATTAGTATAGTGCCACATTAAATAGGCATTATGACTGCTCTATGCCTTACATCATGTTTTTTCCCCATATGATATTCAGGTACTGAATGTACAATGACAGTAACATCCATTAGTGATAATGTTCGTGGAGATGGCCATTCAGTCAGGATTACAGCTGTTCCTATTCCTCCTGAACTAATTGAGAGAGTGTCAACAGAAACAAGTATATCTGTGGAATGGCAGAAACCTAACAGTTTTGTAGACTACTACATTGTTGAGTGCTCAGATGGTATGGAATCATCATCTAATATCACAGTAGCAAATGGGACACTAACTGCATCATGTAAAGGGCTTGAAGATCCTGGTGACCGGTATGACATATCCGTGCAGTCACAGAGCAATGACAAGCTGAGTGCTGCAATGACAAAGAGTATAAATGCTTGTAAGTATTTTGCAGATTGTGTGGTTTAGCACATGCAGTACAGTTAAATTATATTAACTCTGAAACTAGTGCAGTTGCTTTGGAAAAGAAAGGTTTTTCAAAGGAGGAAAATGGATGTCTGCATAGTCAACTCATATCAAAGGTATAATCCAATATGACAGCAATAACTTGAGATGCTGATTGCATTTTCAATTTTGTCAGTAACCACGTGTTTGGTCTAAGGGTAGAGCGTCCGTAAGGCCTGGGTTCAATTCCCAGGTACTGTCATATTGATCAAAGACTCAAAAAATGGAACCTACTGCCATTGTGCATTGTGCTCTGCATAAGCAATGGAGTTGGGAAAGCAAGCCAGTGAGCCACAACTGGAAAAAAGGCAGTGGCTGGCTCCACTTGAACCAATAGGATGGAAACTGGGTCATAAAACTCCATCTAGCTAAGTAACTAAGCCTAGCATTAATGTTCCTGGTACACTGTACAGTTGTTTATTAGTGCAATCACATATGACAAATTCTTTTAATAGTGATACACATGTTCTTGTGAAGAGTGATTGGGTACTGTATTTGTACTCAGACTAGTCAATAAGTAACTAAAAAATTATGGAACAAGTCTTTTAACAAAAAATGGAGAATGTGTTGATGGTCCGCTCAGTTGAAAGTACAGTAGGTTCTTTTCTTCTCAGCAGTTGTAAAACATGTATCCCTCCTTTGGTATACACAAATCCGGACAGCAAGTGATGGTCTGATTTCAGTCGGCCATAACTGGGGTTCATCACCTTTAAATCTTTCGATTTCCTTGCTTACCTCTATCATGGATTGTTGTACACTACATTGTATCTTAATTCCTTGAATTTCGCTGAATATGAAGGTTTGAAACTCATGTAAATGATATATTAAGGCGATTCAAGTATGATGGACCCCACTAATGGCTGTGCACAGTCACTAAAAACGAGCGGTAATCGGATTCGTCTATACATGTACACTCAAACACCTGCAGCCAACAATTGTGGCAGAAATTACAGTAGCTATATTCATAAGCCCAAATCAAAACAACTTTCAGTTATTGATTGGTTTCCATAAAATGAATATTCATTAACACAACAAACTTTTAACCATAAAAATACTGTTCTGTGACTGTGATGCTTGTACACAGTAGCTCAATGGGTCTTTGTAATTACATGATTTTGAAGCAAGACAAGATCACACACCTAACTGAATCCCATTGGCCAATATTGTCTAAATTGTATGGTAGACTTGCTTAAATCAATTTTTTGTGGAATATTTATCACTTATATGTGTCGTAGTCAAACATGTGAACAGTGTATTGTGTGCAGTTTTTATGCAATGTGACAAAATGTTCTTGCCAATGTTTATAGATATATATAGATATAGTTGGTATTGCAAGTGCAGCAAAGATGTGTGCTTAAGTGTTGTACGTGTGTACAGGTCTGTGGAGCTGGTAAAGTAGGTTCACACTTGAAGGTCACTTAGAGCCATTCCCCTATAAACTTACTTTGAAGCAACAGCTTAATGTCACAGTTTTCCTCTTATTTCTCTCCAAAGTGTCTTTCTTCATTTTATAACTTTTATATTGCATATTCAATGTAAAGCAAGTACTTTAATACTTCTAGAAAATTTCACATCACATGACTCTCAACAGCCAATCATGAAACAGCTCAGTCTACCACACTTCTTCAAGTTGGGGTGACTGCTCTTGCCCTTTAATTTTCATGAGAGAAGAAAAAAAAAAAAATATAGCTTTCATTAAAAAGATAATTAAGAAAAGCTGGATCCAAGGGCACTTCCAAAAAGAGAAAAATTTAGCAAAATAAAAATAAGAGGAGATGTAACAGACAAAGACTATTACTCTGGACATATTTTAAGATTAATGGTTGTGCTGAAACATTTTCTATTATACTGCGGCAAGAATATGATACAAGCTGTTTCCTACCTTCAATCACTACGATACATAAATATTATAGAGTGTACATCAGAAAAATGATGATTCAAAAACTAATCATTTGTCTAAAGTGGCAGCAGACAGTCGGTAGCTTTTCTTCCACCCATTCTTAACCCTCATAAACTCCTTAAAGGGTGTCTGAGTATTGGAGAATGGCCATGGAGCATATCACAATCATTATAATAAGTGATTTTGTGCCTCTAGAAGACAAGGCTGAGCTTCATGTGGCTGTATTTAACATCATCACTACCAATTGAACTAATATTGCAGTGTTGGTGTCATTCTTTACTCAGGAGTGGTACATTGAGATAGCTCATTGAAGTCATCTATGGATATAATATACATTGTACAATTAAACATTTCATGCATGAGAAATTTATTATTCAAATGGGTTTTCATTAATTTGTGGCCAGACAATTTCTCAGATTATACACCAAACCATTACAAGCTACTAGAGGACAAACAAATTCAAAATGTGTAGCTATCAGTTTAGAAAATTGACTACTGTAGCTGACTTAAAGCACTGTCATATAGTACCCTTCAACATCCTAGTTGTGGTGTCAATATAAAAGAGGCTCGAGTTGATATCGATAATTTAATGAGAGTCTCAAAGGTTCACTACCACATAACAATGCTTCAAGTGAGCATAACAAGTCAAGTTTCAATTAGTCCAAAAGTCACAGAAAACATTAAAATTTTGAATTTTCTAGTGTCCTGACTTGTAACGGTTTTGTACATAATTTGAAAAAGTGTCTGGTCATGAATTTTTGAAAACTTACTTCAACCGTTAAGTACTCACTCATAAACAGTAATTTGTATGGAGGGTATGGGGATTGTCTAAGATTGACCATTTGTCACTGGTATGTGAAGAAAACTTAACAGGTTTGGAAAAATTTGTTGAATTCCATGAACCAACTCAATGAGCCACTTTAGTATCCATGTGAACTCAAACTACCACTGGTTCTTAATTTTAAGTTATTCATTACCCCAAACAGTTCCAGTTCTCCCAACCTTCTTACTTCTCCTTTCTCAACCTTATCCAGACACAATCCCAGTTAATTGCTTTGGGATATACCCTTGAAAGTACATAATCAAGGCCCAAATGTGCAAATCAGAACACTTGTTAGTACATGCTGTAAAACATGAGCTACTCTGCATTTTTTTAATTTCATATCACTCAAAAAGCAGTGTCAATTGAGATTTTCTGCAGACTTCTGATTAAATTTTAGTTTGGGATGACAAATAACTACCTTTAAAATTGAAACAAAAAATGGATTGCTTGATGGATTGATTGATTTATTTGGTACATATAAAAAACAAAACACAACCAAATATCAAAAACAGTATACCAAAAAGGAAGCTACATTACAGGCAAAAACAGAAATATAAGACATAAAATACGAGTGAAAGGAGTTACAAACAGAGTACCAGGGATAAACCAAAATGCCTTAAAAAGCTTAATTCCATTGGGGTCCCTAAGGACCAGACAAGAAACAATTGCACAAGGAAGTGGAAGAAAGCTGGAATAATTGACTGAATGAAAGACACTGGCTGACATTAGTAAAAGCAATGCTCCTTAGAGACATTGCTCTGCTAGAAGTGATTTGTTGGCAAGATGATTCTTGACGCATAATTTAAAACGGGAAAGATTTTTAATTTGCTTTAATGTGTTAGGAAGGGAGTTCCAAAGTTCAATACCTGTAAAGAAAAAGGTGTGATCAGAGGATCCTTTTATTCTAGTGACAAGGAAGTTAAATGGGCTACCCCTGGTACTGTGTTGATGGATATCCTTCAATCTAGTAAAGTTGAATTTAAGATACTCGGGACAGGTGTCATTAAAAATCTTAAAAACCAGATTAAGTTTTAGTTGGACAGAAAAAGGTTGAGGGGGGTTTATTTCAAAGATTGGCATGCAATTATTTGCTCTTTTGACCTTCTTTTTGTTACTTTTGTATTTTTTTCTGACATAGTACCTGACAGTGTCAGGTTGGTAAAGGGTCCATCTAGTGTTGATATTGTGAGTGCTACATGGGAAAGACCAGATGGAGTATTTGATGAGTTTACTGTTTGGTGTACACCGGCTGACATTGCTACACCAGAAGAAGAAGAAGTTTTATTTGATCCTGATGCAACATCATATGGAGCCGATTGCATTGTATCCATACCTGGCAATCTGTACAACATGACTGTGGTATCCAGTAGCGGCAATCAAAACAGCAGTTCTTCATCTCTGCCGCTTCGTGCATGTAAGTTTTCTTGATCCCCCATCTTTACCTCCTATTTACATATGTCACCCTTGCTTACCCGCTGTTATTCCCAACAAATGGATTTCGTCTGAAATGTCCTATTCCCAACCTGTGAATATTTTATGAAAGATAGGTTCATTTCAGTGATGTAAATACATGAATTCAAATTTCACTGTTGTAGGGATTATCCATAAATCATCTGATATTTCCTTGTTTTGTTACTATGGGAGAGGGGTGGGGTAAAATTGAAACCTTATGAATGGAATAGGACAGTCTGCTTGGCATCATTTAAGATGATGTAAACAGGGATAATGGCGGTATATGCTAAGAAGCTTTCACATAGTATATGCAGTAGTCCAGTAATCATACAATCTGTGATGCAGCTTTTGATTTTGGGGGGAAATTTTAAAAGGCATTAAAATTTCAAATTTGAAGATGAAGTAATCTCATTGACAACATTGGGAAAGAGAGTGAAAGGCAGTTAGGGAAGACAATTTAGTGTTAATGGCATTTTGTGCATTCAGTTATACCATTTTTGATAAGGATTTAAAAGGAAAAGCAAGGTGGAGGGGGATGATACTATAGTTGAAGAAAGTGCAGTTTAAGTTCTTTTTACTGTACACCTCGTTGACTACACAGTAACAAAATCTGAAAATTGAATTTGTTGGGGGCTTTTCTGTGGCTTCCAGACATATAGTATGGCACAAGGTCTTCATTTATGTGTCATGACGCATTCTCTCTGAAGAGCACTGGGTTTGCACTTTCGGCTTGTCTTCACAAGTGTCTAATCAAGCATATGATATCAGTTAGATGATCCTATTTAAGTAGCCCACCGTTCACTTGGCAATGAGTAAGCATCTATGCTGCATCAGTTTGTCAAAGAACAGCCCTTGTCTTGGTGAGAACAACATCTGATAAGAGATGAGCTGGTGTGACCAGGCCAACTGGATCAATATTGTTTACATCAAAAGACCGTCGCTTGGCGGTCATTACTAAAGAATTCTGTATGGGGTGTAACACAGCATGATGACAAAAGTAAAAGGGATTTCTTGATTCATTAGCACTGTACCAAAAAATGCAATCAATACCTAATTTCAAAACTGAATGTTGTAAATGAAATACTGAAAGCAATGTTAAAAGTGCATGTTGCCTAGATATTCTGCAAAAACAAGATATCATATGTTTTGAAGTGTTTTGGAGAAGTATGGAATATCTACACATCAGTTTCGTATGTTGCAACGTTCTCTGCATGATCCAACCTTGTCTATTGGTGGAATGTCCAGTAGCAAAGCAAGAGCGAGGGCCATTCCACTAGAATTTGATGGGAGATTTAATCTAGCCAAAACTACCACACAAAAAGATGTTTTACCTTGTTTCAAGTCATGCCTTTTTAAGGACTGTTATTCAGTGATGAAGTTCATCTCTAAAATCTATGCCTCATTGTAACACAACAACAAACCAGGGCTTTTGACTACATTGATCTCAAGTAGCTTAACAGGAAGTTCAGGATATATTATCAATTAGGTCAACTACTGTAGGGATGGCTAAAATTTTGGTATACTTTCTAGGGTCATAAATGGGGTTGGAAAAGAATGTTCAAAATGTTAAAATCATTCAAGTTTATGGTGCTAGGTTTTTGTGAAATCATAAGGTTTGTAAAAAGGGGAATGTGTGATGGAAGGAGTGGTAAAATGGTTACTATTCAATAGCTCAATAACAGCTCATCGGCAACTGTACATTTATCCTGCAGTTAGGAGTAAAATGACAACTTGTTGGTACTATATAGCCAATTTGTCTTGCACTCAAAACAGACCGCATGTTTGGTGTAACAGTAAGAGCATCCGCCTCTCACGTGGAAGTGCCGGGTTCTATTTCCAGGTCGAGTCATACCAAAGACTCTAAAATGGGACCTACTGCCATTGTGTGTGATGCTCAGCATAAGCAATGGAGTAGGAAAAACAAGCCAGAGCCACAACTGGGAAAAAGACCATGGCCGGCTCGACTTGAACCAATAGGTTGGAAACTGGAATGTAAAACTCCATTTAACTAACTGTACTCAGAACAGTTCATTGCAACTAAAGTATATTAGTTACACAGTGCATATAGAAAGCTGTTGGCAGCCAGTGACCTGCAAAAAGCCTGTCGGCACTGATAGAAGAAACCAGGCATGTAAAAGTTGAGGTCCAAATCAAACCAAATCTAAGGGAACATTGACACATTGAACCATTAATTATGTGGGTTGTGACTAGCAAATGGCGGGGCCATCAGATTGTAGAACCGGTGGTTGTATTACAAGAGGAATGTTATTACTAAATTAATACACCTGATTCAAAGGTTGGTAATATCAAAAAAAGCCTCAAAACTTTGCATAGATCACTCATCTGGGGTGTGGCATATTGCTAAATTACTGTACAGCACCGATGTACAAGGTGTGACCTTCTATTTAGATAGAGCCATGATTGTCTAAGATGTTATTTATTGCTTGGGTAGACCAGAATCTAAGTTTTGACATTTCTGTCTGGGTAGACCCATGCATGACAATACATCACACCCCCTACTCTATTCTTCAAGTCTTTACCATCATATTATGAAGTATTCAGCATCCATCCCTACCCCCCTCCTCCTCATCTACAAAATACTCCCATATGTGCTATTCTGATCACTTTCATCATATAATGGCAAATGAAATATTTGTGTCAAAGGTAAAAACATCAGAGAAGACTATAAAGATAACACCACGATGTGGATCTACAGGTTTGCTCTCACGTACCCTTCAACACTAGGTGTTACCTCATGTTTACAATAAGGCAAAACCGCAGGTTAATCCTGTGTTTTCCAGTCTGTGTTTTTATGTACCCTGTGTTTTGTTGATTGGATAATGCTAACTTAGTAAGGAGCTCAAGTATTTCAAATACCTTTACTGTAAAATGTTAGAAAATATCTGTCATCAGCCTCTAAACACCTGTGACCTTGCTTGATTAAAACAAATACGGGTGAATAACCCTGTGATTTGAGGTGGATCAAAATTTTAACATCGACCCAGAGTTAACGCAGGTTCCCACTTTACCAGAGAGCGGGGTAACACGGTGTTACCTTGAGCAGTCAAAACCACCCCTCATTATGTCCTGTTTACATATGTAATCCCTGCTTACCCATAGTAAGTCCCTGGCAAGCTTCTAATAGCATGTTGGCACCAGGTGACCTTTAATAGAGGTCTCTGACCTTAAGTATATAAAAAATATCAATACTAAAAATGATCAGAAATAGTGCAAAGCTAAAGCCTGGCAAAATTGAAGTTAATATTTGCATATACTGAAGTGTTTTCTGCATATAATGTGAGCATTTTTAGAGGAAAGGAGGGGTTTCACCCCTAAATCTCTATCACTGACGTCATTGCTTTTGTGTTCGCCACGCACAGGGGACCATCTGCTACACATGAACATCTGTTTCCCGAGTTGCCAATATTGGCAAGTATGATCACATGGAAAATATCTGTTGAGATCTCGTTGGAGTAGCCATGGGTTCTGAGGGTTATGCATTAGCACCTCATTGAATGCCCTCCAAAAATGTATTGGAGCAAAAGAATTCACTTTGAATGATGCTTAATGGAATGTTGCACTGGTTTCTATTTGACTGCAATCCTATTTTGCTATCTCCAGGCCCTACACCCCAGACAAAAATCTGCCCATGCTAGTATGGGATCCTGTCTATACAAAAACACTTTTTCCATAAACATTGGCGTACAGTAAAAATGTTTGGATTCTTGATGTGGAGGTGAAATAAGACATGAACACCTTCATAAGTTCATACATATTGGAAGTTGTTCAGTTTTTTTTTTGTTTTTTTGGGGGGGGGTAAAGGAGTCCACCTGACTGTCCACAAGTGTTATCCCAGAAGTGTAGGACATTCTTGATCAAATGTATGATCATTAGGTTTGTTGCCAGGCAAGGTACAGATGTGTGTGTGTGTGGGGGGGGGTGGTGCAAAACTTTTCCATCAGGCAAAACATTTCTCAGGGGGGTAAATGTGTTTAAGGGCAGAGTCATCTATGTAACTGGTGGTTATGCCAAGTCACTTATGTATTTCTTTTGCCCAGCTGCCTGAACTGGCTGGTTAGATAAAGAACTGTCCCCTAAATATATTTAGTGAATGGCAGGCTTCAAAGATTCTAGGGGGCAGAAACATTTTTAGGAAGGGGAGGGGATAATCCCATTCAATATGGTGAGGAAACAAAGAAAAAAGTCTTGTGATAAGGTTTTAAAAATTCATGTATTAGAAAAACTGAGCAATGCGTAATTTACCTGTGACTCTATTAGTACCCAGTGTATTTAGAGTCAATTATTACTTGAAGAATTAATTGCAGTAATGTTAAATAATTTTGCAAGTGTGAAAAGGGGCTAATTTTCCAATTGTTTTGTCACATTTGGGGTTTACAATTTCTTGGTGTCATAGTTGGACTTTATATTTATTTAATGTCTAATGGTGAACCTGTGGTTATTTTGCTTGTTGTACGTGAAATGAGGTTTGAAACAGTCTGAGTCTAAATCAGTCAAAAAAAAAAATAAAATGTGACCAACTCTTAAATTAAGGATGTATGAGTTCTTATTCTGAATCATCAGTTACATGTTCAACTACTGTTTTATATGTAACACATATTAAATAAATGATTTTAAAATGCAGCAGGTTGCAGGTTGATTAGACAGGGGCTGTGGGTGGGGGTAGTACCTGAGGGAGGTTGTGCAATGTGTCTTTTAATTTGAGAGAAAAGTGATGTAGGTGTACCTTACCTTTTGTAATCACTGTTTCAACCTTTTTATAAAAGTGAACTGGTTGGGGATTGAAATAAGTTCAAAAGGGATGACTTAGGAGCTCTCTTACCTCCTTCCCACCCAGTACATGGTATCTGCTACTGATGAAAATAGTTCCCCAGTTCAATTTGGGTCATTTCATAATGTATTGTGTATATTTCTGAACCACAACATGAATTGTAAAGTGTTATATTTTATCATTCACCTCATGATCTTACAGTTTCATCAGATTTTGTAATTTTTCTCTCCAATAATTAATTTTTGTCTTTTCTTCTATTCATCCAGATTTATTTTAAATCTTTGAGTCAAGAGGACACCCTCTATCCATACCATTCATTCCTAGATGATTCATCAGCTGCATCACTTTGAAGTTATGAATGCTGCACAGATTTATTTCTTGTTGATTATTGCTTTTCTTCATTGTTGCCGTCAGTTTCCCCTTGTATTGTTACCCCCTACTTTTTTTGTTTTGATGTACTGCATATGTACAGCTGCACAGATTTACTTTTTATTGATTATCACTACCATTTCTCTCTTATATTGTAACCCTTACCCTCATTCTGGTGCATATTGCATGAGCCCATTTTTGCATGTATTGTTATAACTTTATTTGCATGTTTTGCTTAAAAGACTAATTTTTAACCATTTATATTATTTTATTTACATTAACGAATTGTATTTGCTACTAACCCAGTTTCCTTCCAACCAACAGAATCACCATTCTCAAGCATGACATTACACATTACTCATAAATTTTTTCAACAGGTCATCCTTTTTAATATTCCTTCTTATTTTGCAGTTGCAAGTTTTACAATAGTTATTGTTTCTCATAATTTGTTTGTAAACTTTCCCAATGCCTTCAGTGCCAGAAGCAGTCAAGGAATTCACAGTTGAAGATGTTACTACTGACATGGTGGACCTGCAATGGGAAATGAAAGACCAGTGTTTGAATGTTGGCAGCTGTATCTGGACTTCTTTCAATGTGTCACGTGAACCAAACTTTGTTCAGCAAAGCATTGATGAGGATGAAAGGTCCACCAGTTTCACAAAACTCACACCTGGAGAAAAATACACTTTTAGTATCATTGTTCTCAGTGGAGAAGAGCAAAGTTCACCAGTGAATGTCTCTGAGCGAACAAGTGAGTCTTACTTTGATTTTCCAAATTGTATCATTGAAGAGTTCGTTTCTTTAAACTGGTCTCTCCACCAGCAAAGTTCCTTCTCTTTGTAGGTACTGCTCAGTGTACTGTAAAACAGGTTTATTTGGCTCACTAGTCCGCAGGTTCTATTTCCAGGTTGAGTCATACCAAAGATAGACTCTAAAAATGGAACCTACTGCCGTTGTGCCCGATGCTCCGCATAAATAAGCAACAGAGTAGGGAAAATAAGCCAGTGAGCCACAACTGGAAAACAAGGCCGTGGCCAGCTTGACTTGGAACCAATAGGTTGGAAACTGGACCGTAAATTTCTATCTAACTATCTAACAAATTGGCTCACTAGTCTGTTGATTTCTGCATTTTATATATTACTTGCTTTATCTTTCTCATTAGACACTATGATGGCAAGAGTGAGCTGACCATCTCAAAGGGTCTGTTGTGTGAATGGACTAAACAGTATTGTGGTTGTCACTTTGTTAGTCACCTCAGGTGTCTAGTAACAGATTTAGCGAGGACTGTGTTTAATGTTAAAAACAACTTTAACTTAGGAATGGGGCATTTACCTTTATTTGGAAGAATTAACGACATACAGACAAATCCAGACAGCAAGTGATGGTTTGAATTCAGTCGGCCATAACTGGGGTCTATCACCTCTTAATCTTTCAGTTTCCTTGCTAACCTGTATGATAAATGGTTGTACACTGAATTGTACCTTGAGTCCTTCAGTTTTACTGAATATGAGAGTTTAAAATTCATGTAGACAATAAATGTGCTGCTAGAATGCCCATAACTGAAATGCAGCATACTGGAAACTCAAAATCCTGTCGAGTGGCTGTCTCGGCAGGTATTTTACTTAGTTTATTTGGAATGTTTATTCTGAAAGGTTGTGCCAGGGTGCATATCTATTCCCTCTCACAATAGACTCAATTGATAGTTAGCAGGAAGTGACTCTAATACAAATTGTTGATAAGGAAGTTGTTGTCAGTGGGGATTAACAGGGAGCTTACTTGCCCTACAGTGTAGGTAGAGATCACAACCCTGGGAAAAGGTGGAGCTGCAGAGGTGCTGCATTTGGCTAATGGGTCCTCTAGCAACATGAACAAAAACAATTTAAGGCTGATGGACCCCACTAATGGTGGCCTACAGTTACTAAACACCAGCTCTGATTGGATTTGTCTATATTAGCTTATAGCTCTTTTTGGTTTCGATGAAAAGAGAAACCTATGCATTCATGATGGCGTGTGTGTGTATGTATGTGTGTATGTGCGTGTGTATGTGTGTGTATGTGTGTATGTGTGTGTGTATGTGTGTGTGTTTGTGACACTTTGCTTGTTTACACGATATCTTGAGAAGGGAAGATCTGACAGTTCTCAAACTTGGTACACTGATACCCCATACTGAGAGGAAGAATCCTATATATTTTAGTGGAGGTCAAAGGTCATCTGGGGTCACAGGGGGTCAAAAACCAAAATCCTTGTTTACACAATATCTCAAGACAGGAAACTTGGATTAATTTCAGACTTGATATGTTGATGCGTTATGATGTAAGGAAGAACTCTATTGATTTTGGTGGAGGCCAAAGGTCATTTGGGGTCACGTGGGGTCAAACCCCGAAATCCTTGTTTACACGATATCTCATGGTAGAAAACTTGGATTAATTTCAAACTTGATATGTTGATGCGTTAGCATGGGAGGAAGAACCCTATTGATTTTGGTGGAGGTCAAAGGTCATTTGGGGTCACGTGGGGTCAAACCCCGAAATCCTTGTTTACACGATATCTCATGGTAGAAAACTTGGATTAATTTCAAACTTGATATGTTGATGCGTTATGATGTAAGGAAGAACCCTATTGATTTTGGTGGAGGTCAAAGGTCATTTGGGGTCACATGGGGTCAAACCCCGAAATCCTTGTTTACATGATATCTCATGGTAGAAGACTTGAATCAATTTCATACCTGATATGTTGATGCGTTATGATGTAAGATAGAACCCGATGTATTTTCGTGGAAGTCAAAGGTCATTTGGGGTCACATGGGGTCAAAACCTGAAATCCTTGTTTACGTGATACATTATGGTAGGATACATGGATTTATTTCAATCTTGATAGACTGATGCGTTATGATGTAAGAAAGAACCCAATTTATTTTCGTGAAGGTCAAAGGTCATTTGGGGTCACATGGGGTCAAAACCTGAAATCCTTGTTTACATGATACATTATGGTAGGAAACTTGGATTCATTTCAATCTTGATAGGCTGATGCGTTATGATGTAAGAAAGAACCCGATTTATTTTCATGGAGGTCAAAGGTCATTTGGGGTCACACCCCGAAATACTGGTTTACACTATATCTCAAGGTAGGAAACTTCGATTCATTTCAAACTTGATATGTTGATGCGTTATGGTGTATGAAATAACCCAATAAATTTTGGTGGAGGTCAAAGGTCATTTGGGGTCACATGGGGTCAAACTCCGAACTTCTTGTTTACACTATATCTCAAGGTAGGAAGCTTGGATTGATTTCAAACTTGATATGTTGATGCGTTATGATGGGAGGAAGAACCCTATTGATTTTGGTAGAGGTCAAAGGTCATTTGGGGTCATAGGGGTCAAACTCAGAAAACCTTGTTTAGGATAGCTCAAGGTATGAAAGGTGGATGGATTTCAAAATTAGTATGTAAATGAATTATGGTGAGAAGATGGTCTGTATAAGGTTATTTTTTGTGGAGGTGAAAGGACATCTGGGGTCATGATCGGTCAAACTTTGAAAAACTTGTCAAAATGGGATATCTCAAGATAGGAAACTTGGATGGATTTCCCAATTAGTATGTGGATGTGTTATGGTGAGTTGAAAGTACTGTACCTGTTGTTTTTGGTGGAGGTCAATAGTCATCTGGTATCACCTGGCATCAAACCTTGTTTGCAGAATATCTTATGGCACAGTATGAAAGAAAAACCAGTCACTTACAGGTGGAGACAAAGGCTATTTTGGGTCACCAGTTGTTACAAGAAATGTAGCATTTCATTGAAAAGAGCATGTATGTATCATCGAAACCTCAATGCATTTTTGCATTCTGGTTCTTTTCCTGTTGAATTTTGTTTGATGAGATAAAACAACACATCAACATGAAAGTGTTATATAGTGTCAACTGGATGAGAAGATGAAGATTAAATACTTTTAAATTTGGTTTTATGTTTGGTTGTACTATTCAAATATGATGAAAGTTCTTCCCTTTAGTCCCCTCTTAAGACAGGGGGGAAATACCAGGGGCATATTCTACAATTCCCAACCCAAAGGGGATACCTTTGCTGTTGTAGGGCAAAAACATGATGTTTTAGGTAAAACTTGATTGGTCAATTTTAGAATTTTAGAAGCTGCTTTTAAAGATTGAATAAAAAAGATCATTGTGCTAGTATTCCTAAGTTGTGGTATTGTTAACTTCTTTTTTTTCCTTTTGCAGTTCCTGAGAGTGTTGACGAGTTCAACGTCTCTCTATACTCGACTGATTTTGTGGAGCTGTACTGGACGATAAAAGCAATGTGCTATAATAGCAGCTGTGTGTGGGACAGTTATAATTTAACATACACATCTGACAGAAATTCTGAAGAGCAGTCTATTCCACCCTTGGATCAAAACACTGAAACAGCCAATGTTACTGGTTTGATTCCTGGAGAAAATTATAACTTTTCTATCATAGGAGTCAGTGCGGAGAAGGGGAGCTCTCCAGTATCCTTTGTACAAAGAACAAGTGAGTAAAAAATATGGAAACACAGCAGCAATCTGGTGGGGGGGGGGAGGGGAGAACAATGGGACATGTCTCCAAATATTTGAGAAATTGTCTATTGACTTCAATTTTTTTTTAAAACAAGGTGTTGTTTGTTGTATTGTAAAACCTCAAAAATATTTGTTACAAATCTTGAGAAGTAAATCCGTATAGTCCTGCTTCATCTTCACATGATACAATATTTCTCGCCTAGTGAGGTATATAGTCAGTGCTGAAGTTAATTATCTCAATTTAAAATGAAATTTAGTGTCAGGATTAACCCGTTATGGTTAAAATTTCAATTGTTTTTACATGGTGACTGCCAATGAAACTCTTTCATCGTAAGGGGTGTGGTGTAGCTTCTCATGGACATTTTTAGAATGCATTGCTAATCCCAGTTGATCAAGGTATTGATATAAGAATTTTGAGAAGTTAGTTAGTTAGTTAGGTGAGATTTAATGGCACACCAACACAAATGTGTTATATAGTGTCAGTCCACTCGACAAAATGTTCAAAGTTAAAATTTATTTTCAAGAATGCATGGTTCAAGTGCAAGTTTGGTTTCCCTTTAGTCACCTCATATGATAGGCAGGGCAATTCTGCCTCTAAGATAACATATTTTATCTTGTTCTAAACACCTCCATGGAAGGGTAAATTCAACTAGTGAGCATTTAAATATTTTTTGTATTCATCATTTGCAGTACCTGAGACAGTTGACAAATTTGAAGTTGTGTCCTATGGGACTGAGACAGTGAATTTGAGATGGACAACAAAGGCGATGTGTGAGGGTAGCCAATGTGTGTGGGATCTTTACAGAATATCTTACGTATCATTTAGCGGTACTGTTGGAAAACCACTGGAGGAACCTATGAACAGTTCTTCCATTAAAATTACTGATCTAACTCCTGGAGAAAGTTATGACTTTTCAATCACTGTTTATAGCGGTGCGGAAGAAAGTGAAGATAAAATGGTTACACAACGGACATGTAAGTAGAGACAGCAGATGATGTAGTTTTCGCCAAAAACAAATTTATTCCTAAAACCTTGCATGTATTCCAATCCTTCTCCAAATCTTCATGATTCCAATATTACGAACATCCCTGTAGTGCTGAGTCATCATCATTTACATACACCCCTTGACCTATCACTAACACACACTATACTAAACGCATGCAGTCATAGCATCATCTACCCATTTGCTCAACTAAATACCCCCCTTTTGCCCCTCATCTTTATACTTAGAGAAAAGGACTTGACCTGTCTAGACAGTTTCACATTAATTTGATGATGTGAAATAACTGTTGATGTGAACAAAATAAATTATGTGACCTCCTATCACGCTCAAGTGGTAAATCCTGGCCTAGAAATAATTAAAGGTGAAATAACAATGGGCATGCAGTAAGACAGGATAATACATAACAGGAGGGTTAATGCAAGTGATGGGTGTAGCCTGAGAGCAACCAGAGATAGCATTAACCCTTGAGGGAGCACAGATCCAGAGATGTGAATAGCCACATTAAAATCATGCAACCCTGAGTAAAATGGAACAACCCGAGATGAGTTGATATCAGGATAACACACAGTCTCCTGACCATTACGGACAAAGACAAGTTCAGGATTATTTGGATTTCCAGGTATGATTCAAGTTAAGTGTTCTCACAAAACATCCAATAAACTTTTCAAAGTCATGTCAACTAAAAACTTTCTCGTTTGATACACGAGTGGATCAGAAAAAGCTAGAATTGTCATCATGTTTTCCATTAGAATATCAATAAAACCTGATGGGGGGAGGGGGGCTGTCAGTTTTCAAGATCAGCTTAAGGTCAAAATATAGTTTTATATGGATATTTATATGGAAGTTGTAGAATTCATATAGTTACCTTAGTTCATTGAAAGCTAGCAGCAGCTATTTTACAAATAAAACATTGCAGTCCATGTAATTTAATTTGTATGTTTTTGAGTGGCAAATAAGTAATGATGCGGATATTGTCAGTACTTATAGCATGAGATATGAGGTAACAAATGTTTCTAAGAAAACATGAAATATAACTAAGCATATGAGCCAGTGAGAATGACACTTACATTTTCATTTCTCTGGGGTGCAAGCAAAATTCCTGTGGTAGCAGTCAGTGACACAGCTGGAATGGGAGGGCTATTAGGCCACATCTCCCTGCTCACTGGTGCCAATGCAATTTTTTCTTCTCTTGAAATGTGTAAAATATTTTATCACAAATTTTACTCAAAGGTACCATATGGCACATGGAATGATCACAAACTTTTCATAGAAATATTAAAGGGGAATTTAGACCTTTCTCCCGGGTTGGTGATTCCACAAGATACTGCTGGCCCCCTCCTCAGCTTTTTCAAATTTCTTGTAGATACCCCTTGTCTGTTCATTATTTGTCTGTTTGTATTAATATGTTGAATACAAGAAGTCACAACATAAAGTTGTTGAAGTACACTTTCTTTGAGGCAGAATAATAGTAAATTTTCAGGATTTTCTGGGTGTATAGTTCACAAAATAAATGAGTCTGAAGTCCTGTTTTATATACCAGTCTTACTCCCTTGCAGTCCATTATTCAAACAACAATGGAGATTTAAGGCCAGTATATAGCTGCATAGTTTTCTGCATCTCAGCACCAACACAATCCTTTGCCCCTTGCTGTAATGCCTACTGTGACTTTATGAATAACCGTGATTTCACAACCATTCTGATAACTGTAAATACAATATTTTCAAGTTTCCATAATCAGTTCCTGAGCATTACTAATACTTTGTAGAATTCTAATCTGCAGTGCATGTTTTTTGAGTTAGAGTAAATTTCAGTTGTAGTTTTAGTTAAGAGGTAGTAAGCTCTCTTTCACATATTAAGTGTTTATGCGACAATTGTTCTAACTCTTTCTCTTATTTTCTCTTTTCTAGTGAGAGATTATTGTATCATCTGTGACTCACTCCCAGTTTTTGCACTCTTCATTAGCTAAATCTTCTTTCTAACAGGGCTCTATTATCAACTGTGAATTTACAGAATTAGTTTTACCCCCTTCAAAATTATTAATCTATTCTATGTTTTCTTTCTCTGTCTTTATCTGCAGCTTTTCATTTTCTCAAAAACCATTCTTTAATATATTTGTATATTTCATTTCTTCAATTTGATTTTGTTTTTTTTTTTTTTTATTTAGCATGTGTCATGTTACAGTCATCCTCAATACACATTTGCTGATGTCGCATTTAAAACATTTTGCTTTTTAAAATAATAAATGAAGTATCTTACAAAAGAAATGTTTGCAAAAATAAATGCTGTAATAGTGTAACTAATTCTATTCTCAGCTTTAACAGGTTGTGTTTCTTCCAAACTTTATTTCAATTGAGATATTTTTTACAGGATCTGCTTGTTTTTTATTTATTGTATTTATTTTTGTACATACATGTGTTCATATACATTTCAAACTATAAATCATTTTGACTGTATGTTCTGCATCTTTAATCAGACTAAATATAATATTAATCCATGTAAACGTTGTATTTTATGATGAACATTGCCCTCATAGTACCACAATTTGTCAACCCCATACTTTGCATCAGCTATCTTTATAATAATCATACAGTATACATGCATATCTTCCATTCCCCATACGATGTACAATCTCTCCATGGAGGATGAAGTTTCATTTTGAAGTAGAATCTTATCAACATTTTGGTTCAAAATAAACATAAATTTTACTTATGCGAGAAATGTGATGGTATGTGATTAGGGGTATCCCTAGTTTAAGTATGAAGTTAATTGTTTGCAGTTTTAAAAATTTCAGTTTTTCATATAATAAGATTTTGACATTGGAAATCTTTGCCTGTTTTAAAGATGGTTTAATTCAAAGTTTTTGTATAAACTTGAAGAAGAAGAGAGAAGTCCATTCTGAATTTGCTCTTGAAATGACAGGGCTTTCTCAAAATGATGTAAAAAAGAGTGAGGTCATGTAGAACATCATACCAAATTAATGTCTTTAACCAGCATGAAATTAGTAAAATGTGTCATATTTGTGATTTTCTTTGTTTCCTCATATCAACTATGATGGAGTAGGGAAAACCTGCCAGTGAGCCACAACTGGAAAAAAGGGACATGGCAGGCCCAAGTTGAACCGATTTGTTAGATATTGAGCAGTAAAACCTCATCTAACTAACAAATCTGTGTACTGTGATATTATCAGATCTGCGTGCAATGTACAATTTAGTGAAAATTGGTATTTTTCTGTCCCATTGTATCTGCCCTCAGTTGACCAACATCGTTGATGTTTGACTAGCTGTCAGATCAGTTGCTATAACTCGTTACGATATATTAAAGACAAGATGTCATAAAGTTGCACAAACCTCCAATGTATGCATTTTTTTTACAAGTCCATCGAAGTTTGAATGGATTTTTGAATTTCTCTTTGATTCTTCTTTACAGCACCAGAGGCAGTAGAGACTTTTAAAGTCGTTGATTATACGGACAATGCGGTCAATCTTTCATGGACAATGACACAAAAATGCGAAGGAGGTGATTGCGAATGGACCTCGTATGAAATCCATTATAACTCAACTGTTAAAGATGATATTTCAGATCAAGAGAGGACTGCAACTATAGACTTTTTAACTCCTGGTGAAGAGTACACTTTTCATATTGTCGTGATCAGCGATAAAGAATCCAGCACCTTCACGAACACGACTCAAAGATTGAGTAAGTTGTACTGTACGATACATGTGCATGATACATTAAACTTGTGCATCCTTATAGGAAAGTGTTGTAAATGAGGGTAAGGCACACCAACTCAAATGTATTATGTAGGATCAGCTAGATAAAAAGAGTCAAGTTGAAATATGGTTTACATAGGTTAGTGTCTCAAGGAGGGAAATAATAATTATAACAAGAAGGATAGAAGGTGTCCAGACTATGTGTTTCTTTTTCCAAATTTTAAGCCAGATGAAATCATGAGATGGATAAGGCCTTTGAAGTTTACAAACCATGACTAATTTAAAGTAGTCCCCTGTAATCCTCTGCTTTCTCCCATCAGTTAGCAGGAAGATTGTTTGCTTCAGCTAGCACAACAATTGATTTCATCATCTTTGCTTTTGCTTGGGTGACTTCCAGCTACATGTTATAAGAGATACTAATCTAGGGTTCCCGTCCAAATGCTTGATTTGCCGGGTATGTGGTTAGCAGAGCACAACTGTTGTCTTAATAACAGAGATGGAAATAAGATGTTTAATGTTTATACAGATACATTAAGATGGCATGATGTGATGTTGACAGCTTGATGGTTATAATCTGACTGACTAACCTTTCTATGTGCAGCCAGCCTAAATTTCCTGTCTAGAACAAAGACCTTTCACTAATAAAATCACCATCCTGCCAAGTCTTCTTGACTAAACAAAGGGCTATTTAACCCCTCTTACCTTGACCAATGGTTACTGTACAAGGGGAATTTAAGAACCCCTAAGATATAAAGATGATACATAGTGGAAGATCAAACAGACACTGATGAAAAGAGATAATAAAGAACCTTTAAGAGATGACATAGATAAAAATGAAACAAATTAAGAGATGAGTATCTGGGAGACACCTGTGACAAAACTCCATGTACACAGAGCACTTGTGATATAGGCAACAGATAAGTAAACCGCTAAAACTTTCTTGTACATGCTTGTTTAGTATTTTGAAAACCTGCATACACCTTCATACCCACTGAAGCACCCTATCCATCAACAAATTCCATATTCATTCACTGGAATGAATTGAGCAACCTTTTCATGACATAAAATAAACTATTGAACTTTGTTTACAACAGTATGCTAATGACTGTAACTGTTGCATCAGTGTAAACAACTTTCACTTACTCCAGCAGCAAAGATCAAATGTTCTTATTGGTGTTACAATATTACGCATGTGGTGTTTTAATGTTATCAGATATGTCGAACGCTACAGTAAAGTTTTGCAAGTTGCAAATTTGATGATTGTAGTCTTAAATTTTTTTACCTTTTCAGAGGCTTTCAAAATTATTTTAATAGTTTTGCAAGATTTGGAATAGAAAGTTATGGTAGTAAATTATAAAGATTTTAGGTCCTGTCTATGCCAAAAGAACAAAGTCAGTTTTGGCCAGCACTGTGACCTGTCATAGACTTGCAACCCTCAAATGGCTGGAGAAAGGGCTGTGTGTAGGGAGTTATGGAAGAACAGCTATACATGTGCCCTTATACTCAGTATTAGAAAATCAGCTGCATATATCTCTTTGTGGGATTAAAATATTTGCACAAATATGACAGCGTTTATCTTTCATATGAATGATGGGTCTCGCATGAAATTAATAACTCTTTTGACTTTTATATTTATTAGAGCCTGATAATGTTGGAGAATTGAGTGTGCCTGAGAACAGCAGTCACCAGATCACTGTTGAATGGGATAAACCTGGTGGACTTGTAACAAGTTATAACACAACCATAGTTGGGCCTGATAATTATTTTGAATACCAGAATGTAACAACTCTTTATGTAACTTACACCGGATTAACACCTGGGGAATATTATGATGTGACAGTGTGCACAGTCAGTTTTGAAGAGTCTTGCATACAAGAAAGTGTTGAACGTAATATCAGGACTGTTCCTGTTGGTAAGTGTGCCTAGTTCCAATTATTCTTATATTCTGTAAACTAACCTTTCTTCCTCTATATTTGTCACATATTTCAAATGAAATCATGTATTATTATTATTATTATTATTATTATTATTATTAATAATAATAATAATAATGATAATGATAATGATAATGATAATGATAATGATAATGATAATGATAATGATAATGATAATGATAATAATAATGATAATAATAATAATTAATAATAATAATAATAATAATAGAGCGCACATATCTGTAGTGATCAAGGTGCTGTACATAAATCTTTCACAATCTGTCCACTCCAAAAACTCCATAGAAACCTGGCTGCCGTTTCGGCGCTCACAGTTTTAACACTCTACATGTACTACTATCCTGCTCCCATCTCTTATGCTGAGTGCCAAGGAAGAAGGCAATAGGTCCCATATTTAAATATTTAAATGAAAATAAAATTAAAATATGCTGGAGTAGAATGAAAAATTTCCAAGCAAATCTGTCGAATTATTAACATTTTGGACAAAAATAAAATCTAATAGGTACTCTGTGTTTTGAAGTTAACAAGAAAAAGTGTTTAAAATTGCAAACAAGCATAATATTTCTTGATATTGTTATCAGTTAGATAAACCCCTAGTCTTTGTTTACACTGTGAACACTTGATAGATATCTCAAGGTCAGTTCATTTTACGCAGTTGTCTTGATGCTATTGGCCAAGTCATGAAGCCCAGTTTTAAGGGGCAGAATTTCCCAATGTTTATCAATACACATGGCCAAAAGAGGGAGTGCTCTGGTTGGATCTGCTAACGGTTATGCTGCTCTGTATTGTTTGAATTGGATCATGCATCTTACAAGATTAATTTAAAGGTTCACATTAGTTGATATCAATAACTTATTATTAGCATTATTAGTGAAGTTTTACATCCAATAGTTATGCAAAAAATAAAATTATACAAGTAGTAGAATTTTACACAAATGTCTGGTCACCAGTGGTGTTGCGGCCAGAATATCAAAATTAGGGGGACAAACTAGGAACCAACGAAAAAATTTGGGGGTGGAAACAAAAATTTTTGGGTGCAGAGCAAAACCAATCTCCGGCCAGGTGGTAATGCTACAGCGGTGGTTCAGGGACAAGTCCCAGATATTGTAAAGGTTTTAGCATATCTCCGGGTCAAAATAAGTTTCTGGAGAGGTATTGACCCAACTACAATTGACCTTCCATAGCACTGTCACTGCTTGTCACAAATTTTTATTAAGTTTGACCATTTATCATTGCTGTGTAAAGAAAACTTTACAGGTTTTGAAAAGATTTGATGAATTTCACAAACAATTAACTAAATGTGCTGTTTTAACAACAATTAGGAAAATTTGTGTCCACTTCTTCTTTCTACCATGTAACACTTTAGAAATGTAAGGGATAATCCGCTTTGGGGAAAACTTTGAACTGAATAAATTTGTAACTGGTATTATGGCATTTGTTTGTTCATTCAAACTTCCCACAGAATAAACATGTTCAATCTTTGTCTATAGCAGGTGTACATCAATAGACCAGTTAGGATATTTAGCACTTCCTGCTAGGTCACAAGGTCAAATGTACCTTGACAACCACTTTGCCTGTGCACATAGTCACACTAGTCTTGCTCAGCTAAATGTATTGTACCTGCCATTACATTGGCTGCATTGGTATTTGTAATAAGAACAGTGCTCAGATTTGAAATGGTACATAAGTGGACACAACTGCTGAGAAGATAGAGGTATATAGCTTTACGTGTAACCTATCCCAAGATGCCATGCCTGTGAACATTCCCCATATTTTCTTTTTGTGCTGAATTTTCTTTTTCACTTTTAATTTTATATAGCACCATCTGCACCAGTCAATGTCTCATTGACAGAGCAAAGTATTACATCAGTGCAACTTACATTTCTGCCGCCAAATGAGCCAAATGGTATCATATCGAAGTACCTCATTTCCTATACTGGTAGGAAGGTAAGTATTTGTATCCTTTTGTGACATCACCTTGGAAACTATGGGAGAAAGTGGTGGTTTCAATACAGTAACATTTGCATTTAAACATTTTAGAACTTGATCTGTTGAAATATCCAAGTCTGTTCAGTTTTTCATTTCAATTCAAATTTATTTTGTGTATGATTTTCCAAAAACAAACAAAACAAAACATCTTGAAAACAAATATATATAAAAGCATAAACATTTGAAGGACAAAAGAAAGCAACTGGCCTGCTATCTGAGCTAGTGACCAAGCTTAAGAAGAAAATTAAGAATTGACTCTTTCTGGCTTGCAAAGAGAAAGTGCAGGTCAGTGAATATACCATATTGGCATTAGGGAAGTGTACCGAAGGAGAACTAATGCTCTCTGGACTCTTTGAAGCAATGTTGGTTTCTAATGATAATCCAATCGCTTCATATTTCTTCTGACAAGTCTTAAGATCAACTAGAATCAGTGAAGCATTTTCAGATTGACAATGAAAAGATACCCACTTACATTTAATTGTTCACTCTTTGTTGCCAGCTGTGTTGCAAAGATGTGAGATTTTTTACTCTCCATCATTTTTGTCACACCTTTCCATCGTTTCAGTCTGAGATTTGTTTACGGCTAAGCTTAAGATATGTCTTTATAAAGATGGGAAAATTTGTTTAATCTAAGAGAAATTTATGCACTTTAAGAAAGTTTCTGTAGCATTCAAATAGTGAGGACACAGATGAAGTTTATATCATTTCAATGTTTGCCATCTGTTACTTTACTGAAAACATTGATTGGAGCTTGGGTTTTTTGGGGAGAAAAATACTTCCCTCTATGGAAGAATTCCCTTAAGCACAGAACCGTAAACAAAAACCTTTGTATCTGGAATAGTCTGCAAAGAAATACCTCCATATGATCGTTATGAAAGAGGTTGAATCAACAGTTTAGGTGGCCAGATGGCTGTCTCATTACTTATATACAGGCATCTAAATAAAAAAGGTTCAAATATGGTTTAAAAACAGTTTAATCTGTTTCAAGTCCTCCCCTTAAATTTCCTTTTATGGGAGGCAGGGAATACTTTGGGCATATTCTATTACTCTCAACCTGGGAGGTGCGTCAACAGAATTATCAAAAGTAACAAAGAGAAATCCCAATGAAGTAGTGGGGCCTTGAAGGCATTTAATCACCTCCAGATTCAATTTCTGAAAAACAGGTTGATTGTAACTCCTTCTTACAACACCTCGCAGCTAGTGATGAGTATATAAACTCATCATGAATGGAAGATATTATTTCTTTATTCATTTGAATGTTCTAATCACTTTCTGTATTTTCCAATTATTTATAGTCTGGGGATGATACAGAACACACAGACAGAAAAGATATTGAAGCAAATCAGCCAGATGATAAACTTTATACAGAAACATTTGAGGGCCTTCGGGCGGGATTTACCTATGTGTTCAGTGTAAGTTGCAAAAAGAGTGCTTATTTCTACAAAATTTTTAGTGATAGAGTGTGTGTACTAGAATAATTGTCTACATTGCTTTCAATATTTCAGTGCTGAGGGAACCAAAGTGTTTAATTATGAAATTTTTATGACAGAGTGAGTACATCAAACCAATAATCTCAACACGCTCTCAGTATTCCAGTGCTTGGTCTCTGGCAGGAGGAGGAGATTAAGATACTATTTATTTGTATGCTCTGTGATTTCCTTCTCACAATTAGTGCTCTCTCTAATGCAGGGATTTTCAGCCTGGGATGCTTGCCCCACTGTCTTGCCATTTTGCAGTTTTTGGTGGGACCTGAACTTGTTCCAAGTCCCAAGAAAAGATAAAGGCTCTTGTTTATTTCCTGTAATATAAAGTAAATCACCTCTTTGTAAAATAAGTTGTATATGCTTAAAGTCAAGGTTATAAATATTACCATGCTGCACCATTCAAGTGTAGGGTTCCATATTTTGTCCCCACCATTCAAGATTCATGATTGGCTATGCTTAATTAATAATAATGTAACACTATGCATTCTTATAATGATTCACTACGCTTAATTAATAATAGTGTGACACTATACATTCTTACATGGCATTTTTGGTCTACAGCTAAAAATGGTGGAACTCCCCTGCTCTTGTGAAAGGACCATTTGATTCAGTTCATAGCTCTCATTAGTATGAGTAGACAGACTGCATGTTCAAGTGTGACCTCTCAATCAAAGTTTGTTACTTAAAGAAGATTAAATGATTTTCAAGTACAAATCGATTGAAGGACTGGGTGGAGCATTATCTTACATCTCCCTGCTTCAAATACTACACAATGGAGTTTTCAAACAATCCAGTGACCCTCATATTGAAAGTGGTTGTGTTCTGTCTCTAGCATCAGTATTTCTGTGGTAAAAACCAGATATACCATATATCATGAAGTTATTCACTGCAATTGCCCCCGTGTTCTTCTTGTTTATTTTATGCAATGTTTGAAACACATGACCAAATTAAGTTGCTGCTTTAATTGGGAGGAGGGAAAGGGAAGTCAGACACATGTGTATATAAACAAGGGTGACATCTAACCATGTTATCCTCTTTTTCCATCGCTCCTCCCTACCTCCTATTGACCTATATTGTTATTGCCCGCAATAACCGTCTGGCAAAAACCTAATAACACCGTGGTAACCCCTACCTAATGAGGGCACGCTATACCCTAGCTACTTCCTTCTTCGTTTTTGCCTTATCATGTTTACACATGTGGTAACAGTTGAATTTGTCTGACCAGTATACTGGCGTATTAGATTCGTGCTGGGCGCTCGAATAAAGATTTGTCTTCCTCAAGTAGCTCATACGAGAAAGGAGGAAGGGGGAAATAGTACTCTGGGTGGTGAGAGATTTAATTTTCTTTAAAAATTGCATGTACTGTAATGGGGAAAAAAGAAAGAATGTTTTCCATCTTATTTTTCGTGTTAGGGGTTGGGGGTAACATATTTCACGATATACCCAACGGTTACCCACAAAATTCTCCCTTTTTGGTTTCGATGAAAAGAGAAACCTGTGCATTCAAGATGGCGTGTGTGTGTATGTATGTGTGTATGTGCGTGTGTATGTGTGTGTGAGTGTATGTGTGTGTGTTTGTGACACTTTGCTTGTTTTCACGATATCTTGAGAAGGGAAAGTCTGACAGTTCTCAAACTTGGTACACAGATACCCCTTCCTGAGAGGAAGAACCCTATTTATTTTGGTTGAGGTCAAAGGTCATTTGGGGTCACAGGGGGTCAAAACCCAAAATCTTTGTTTACACAATATATCAAGATAGAAAACTTGGATTAAGTTCAAACTTGATATGTAGATGCGTTATGATGTAAGGAAGAACCCTATTGATTTTGGTGGAGGTCAAAGGTCATTTGGGGTCACATGGGGTCAAACCCAGAAATCCTTATTTACATGATACATCATGGTAGGAAAGTTGGATTCATTTCAATCTTGACAGGTTGATGCGTTATGATGTAAGAAAGAACCGGATTAGTTTTGGTGGAGGTCAAAGGTCATTTGAGGTCACATGGGGTCCAAAACCTGAAATCCTTGTTTACATGTTACTGTACATCATGGTAGGAAAGTTGGATTCATTTCAGACTTGATATGTTGATGTATTATGATGTAAAGAAGAATCCTATTTTATTTTGGTGGAGGTCAAAGGTCATTTGGGGTCAGAAGGGGACAAATCCTGAAAAACTTTTTAACACAATATCCTAAGGTAGGAAGCTTGGGTTGATTTCAAACTTGATATGTTGATGCGTTATGCTGTAAGGAAGAACCCTTTTGATTTTGGTAGAGGTCAAAGGTCATTTGGGGTCATAGGGGGTCAAACTCAGAAAACCTTGTTTACACTATATCTCAAGGTAGGAAACTTGGATTCATTTCAAACTTGATATGTTGATGTGTATGATGTCAGCAGCTTGTTTGCGGAATATCTTAAGGCACAGTATGAAATTTGTAGAAATGTTTTGGTTAAAAGAAAAACCAGTTACTAACAGGTGGAGTTAAAGATCACTTCGGGTCACCAGTTGTTACAAGAAATGTAGCATTTCATTGAAAAGAGCATGTATGTATCATTGAAACCTCAATGCATTTTTGCATTCTGGTTTTCGCATAAATAAACATTGAATGATGATTCAAACCATAATCTGGTTAAAGACGAAATGATATATAAGCATTAGGGATAGTGAACGTGACAATTTACGTAAAGATTTCTGGAAAATGAAACGGTTAACCATTTTTGTACAAAGAAAGTTCATTATAAATAGAGAGATCTTCTATTTGCACGATTAACCTTCGACAGTCATTGAAATAGTGTTTAGGTCAATGGTTAATCATGGTGAGGTCAACGGTAAACCGTGGCGCTAATTAAATATTCCTAGTATTAGGGAGCAGTGACGAGTTCTACATCGGGATAACGAATAAATTAAGCCTTTTAAAGCCTACTTTCGGAGCTTTCTCTAGCAGTTCGGTTTCAAAAAATTAAAATGCCGTGTTTGTCCTGTATTTTATCTGGAATATCTGTTCTCCCCCTACCCAGAAGGTTGTTTTGATCTTTCCCCCTCCCCGAGAAATATTTCTCGCTTGAAAGCGAACCCTCCCCCCTTCGGTACCCTGCGACAACAGGTCTTCTGAATAAGTTAATGACAAAATAAATGACGTTAAACCACCCATGGGTATTCTATTTTGATCACTTCCCTGTCCTAATTAGAAAAACCGAATATGGACAGAAGTCCGTAATGCGTAATAAGTTGCATAATTTCCCTGTGAAATATTTAAAAGCCACTTTTATTATCTTGTCATGCAGGAATTGTTCCTCATAATGCTAACACCATGACATTTGTCATCCAATGCCTCCTTTCAAAGTACACAACTTTTATTCACCAACTGTCATTACATTGCCCATGACAGAAAACTTCTTCATATACATTTGTACAGGCTTCCGACAACCCTCGACAAAAATGATGGGACAAAACAAGCAATGAACTGAACACCATCCCCCCACTCCCCCATTCAATGTTGCGACAGCCCAAGGTCTCCTAGAACTTCAGCATTGATACGGGGACTGGGGTTTGTCCCATGTATTTTTGTCGAGGATTGTAGACTTCCAGTTTATGACTTTAGGAGTACACTCATTGAACCCCCAAACAATAGCACAATTTATGAGAGAGCACATGACTATGTCATATTATTGAAATGACATTTTCATCTATAACTGTAGGCAGTCCTCTTTTTGGTGGACAATGGTTTTAGAAGCTGAGAACTGTGAAGTTGAGTAAACAGAGCGCTCCCCAAGGTACAGAATAATGCACTCTTAAGTGTTAATGCTATTACTGTGTGCACTTAAGTTTGGGACCTGATTAACATTTTATGCTCTTAATTTGTCAACAGGTAACAGCAGAAAATGAAGCAGGGCCAGGGGCCCCAGCAAAGGATGAAATTACCCTCAATCAAATGAGTAAGTTTTTAAATTATCCTGAACTGATGTTCTTTTTTTATTCCTTGCTGAAGGGCAGGGAATCAAGGCATTGCATGGGTGATGTTGTGTATGCATATTTGTGTGTATGTGGGTGTGTGTGTACAGGGTTGTAGTTAGTGGAAATGGAGTGCCGGCCAATACTAATGGCAAATCTTAGCACGCCCTGTGTGTGTATGTGCTTTTGTGACACCTCTTGTAATCACGGTATCTTGAGTTAGCCCACAGGGGGACACTTGCTGTATTAGCAGAAGTTTAACTTATAAAATCCTTTAGTTACTGTTATATTTTAGTTGTGTGTGGAATGAAGGTCACAAAAAATTCTTACCCACAAGTGCATACTTCCAAACTTTTACCTTTTACCAAATTTTGTTGGGCTATGAAAGCTACTCACAATAGAGATTGTTCTTGACTCCTAACTTCATGAGAAAGGGTTGTTACAGAGTGTGAGTTGGTTAGTTAGTTATATATAGTTTTATGGCCCATATTTCAACCTATTGGTTCAAGTCGAGCCGGCCACAGCCTTTTTTCCAGTTGGGGCTCACTGGCTTGTTTTCCCTACTCCAGTGCTTATGCGGAGCATCATGCACAATGGCAATAGGTTCCATTTTTAGAGTCTTTGGTGTGACTCGACCTGGAAATAGAATCCGTGCCTTCTGTGTGAGAGGCGGATTTTCTTACCATTAGACCAAAGACATGGTCACGGAGGGCGAAGTTGTACCTGTGAGTGTATAGACGAATACAAACAGTCAAGTGATGGGCTCATTTAGTTGGGCTTATCATGGTGTTCATCAGCTGTATTCTTTCAAATTCTTTGCTTCACTGTACCATGGATGATTGTAAATTAAAATTTTACTTGATTTCATCACTGAATATGAAGGTTTAGAGTTGTACATAGGCAATAAAAATGAGACAATTTAAGACTGAAGGACCCAACTAATGGCTGCCTTCACTATTCTGTCTGTTGTTCAGAATATTATAACCATGTGGAATGCAAAATTCAAATTGTGACAAAGATGCATTCTATGGTCTCACAATTTTACATTGAAAATCAAATATTTTATTGACATAAGTCCTTGCACACTATGCACTAACTCTAAGTTTTTTAAGTTCTTATGCCACTTATGTAATTACATTCTGATAATATGGGGCTGTTAGAGAGAAAATTGGTTGTAAAGTGTAAAGAAAAACCAAAGAATGTCCATTAGTATGAGGGTATGATGTCATATGTGCTTCACTTTTAGTTGAGAATGTGACAACTTGCTCATATCTTAAGAACCTCACATTGGATTTTAATTCTAATATCGCCAAAATGCTTAAGAGATCCTCTAACATATCAAAACTCTATGTGACCTTAAACCCTCTTTTACTGCTGTGTTTGTCTAAAATTATTCCAATTAACATAAGAAATTAGGAAAATATTGGTACTGGTACATATAGTTTAATCACACAATTTGAAAAATTCTTTCTACTTATTTTCAGAACCTGATGAAAGCCCACTCTCTCCGAATGAAGTAGCTGTTCCAGTTAGCACAAACATTAATTCATTCATAGTGTACTTTTCAGAGTTAACATTTTCGCATTGCAATGGTGAACTTACAATCTTATATGTTATTGTTGTGGAGGTTGGTGGTAAGTTTGATACACAGCACTTACAAATATTTTCAGCATTGATTTGTCTGGAAAGTTTTCTGCAGTGACATGTGCTAGAATTGTGAGATTGTGGGATTATGGAGACTGTTAAATTCTTTTACTTTATGTAGGGGATGGTGTTGAAAATTTTCTCGTTTTTGAAGAATGCTAAAGGGTCCCTCTTAATGACCAATATGAAGGTGGTTATGGCACGCACTTTACACCAATTTATGTCGGTGTGCCCAAATGATTTGATGGTGTCCACTTATAAGGCCTTAAACGTTATACAGTTGTGTTGTCTCGGATTTCGAGCTATATAATCTACGTCCTCGTGTCAATATTTATTTGATCTCATGTAATATTTGGCCACACATGACTGAATATAGGGTGACCAAATATTTTGCGGTGTCAACTTGAATATAGACTGCCAAAATATTTGGCAGAGTCAACTTGAATATAGACTGTCAAAATATTTGTTATGGCTTTATATTGGACAGCGTCAATACATTAGATGGCGTTACAAAATATTGAGCCGTTTTAGTGCGAATACGGCGGCGGTAAAATGTATGGTGGCACGAATTATATGGTGTTACAAAATATTTGGCCGTGTTAGTGTGAATACAGCGGTAAAATGTATAGTGGCTCGAATAATATGTAGTTAACATAACATATCAAAACAGGTTGAAGGGCAAAGGAGGGCTGTACAGGCCCCATGAGATGCCCTGTAATGCCCTGTAAAATTAAAAGGAATACGGACCAAAGGTTATGCTGGCCTGAGTTGGTATAAATACATGACTGAGTCCTAGGTTAGGCTGGCTAACTAATTACATGTACAAAGCTAGCACATGGAGATCATATCGTAACCTATCGCCCATAATCATGATTGAAATAGAGTTGACAGCAGTGGCGGCACCAAGGGGGGGGGGTGCGGGGGCGTCCCCCGGTCAGAACCCTCGTCAGCTTCGGAATAATAGTGGCCTACCAAGATTTCGCGCTTTTTTGCCCCCCCCCCCACATTTTCTTTTGTCCTCCATTTGCCCCTCCCCCCACTTTTTTGATCCTGGTGCCCCCACTGGCTGACAGACACCGTAACAGCAGTGGTAACTGGGCTCTATTTCATAAAACTTAAGAATATTCCTATCTTGTACTTAGGAACGACAATCATTCCTACAGTAAATCAAGAATTGTTCCTAACTTAAGGTACATTCCTAACTTTCTATTTCATAAAACAAGTTATAGGAAGAATTCATCCCTATCCTCATGTTGAAATCATTCCTAACTTAAGGCATGATCTTGATTAGACCTAAAAAATTTCCTAAGTGTCACATGGTGACTTGGCGGGAAATTTTAGGTCAAAACACCACTAGGCTAATCAATTTAGCATGTGTATGATTTAAAGATGTATGCAAGAAAGCTTGTCCTAAATATGGTTTTGTTCATGATCATTTAAGCTCTTTGAAAGGGGAAAACGTGGTCTGTGGCCTGGATTCCATGCCGACTCACGAAACATTGTACCGTACTGATCTACAAAATAGCCTAAAGCCTACTCAACTTCCTGACTGGACTGACTCTATTTTGGAATAAAATTAAGGGTTAGGCTAGCAAGGGTGTAGATCCGCAGTCCAAAATGGACTTTTCCAACACCCGTGAGGTTTAGGATTCAGAATAGACACAAAGACAGCAATAATAGCTTTTTGCGCTGCCCAAATGTGTAGGGAATTTTGGGGATCTTGTTGATTTTCCATAAAAATTTCCTCAGTGTGGGTTGGGATTGTAGAATATGCCCACGGTATTTCCCACCTGTCGTACTTAAGAGGCGACTAAGGGGAGAGAAAAATTGCACTTGAACAGTAGGCCTTCTTGAAAATAGCCCGAATTTAAACTTTGAACTTTTTATCGAGTTAACTGACACTATATAGACACATTCATGTTGGTGTTTCGTTTTATCACATCTAACGAAGTATAACTAACACAATAAAAATTTTACGACTATGACGCTTTTCCCCCTTTTGGGTATGATTTATTTTAAAGATTGGGGCACTCTTGGGAATTTCCTGAAGCATCATGGCATTTCTGACGATCCAATTTTTCCCCAAATTCCTGCTCGATTGTTTCTTTTTTTTCCAAATTCCCTGTCTTAATTTTAGATTTTGCGAAAATTTGGGGGGGGGGGCAGTCTGCCTCGCAGCCCTTCCCACCTCATACAACTATAATCTCTGCCCGACTCAGGCACCAAAGTCTGCCCGAGTGAACACTTCGTCAGTGGGGGAATGCAAGTCCCCGTCCCTAACGGCTAAAGTTGAGCCCAATCCCCCACTTAGTGTCTGTGGGGTACTGTAAATGAGCCAAGAGCGTGATGAACAACTGTTAGGAATGGGGTGAAAAGGGCCGCCGGCACTGTCCAATATCCAGAGGAAAGGCTTGCTGTGGTTGACAAATAATTGTGCATAGCTATGTAAACTCATAGTTTTTTGGCAATTTTTTAGCTGGAGAACAATAGCTGCTTCTTCATATCCAATAATCCACCCTCCTCGGCGTGGTGTTAGTGCCAAAAGTGGACAGTTTCGTGAGCCCCCCTTTCATAAAACTGCATCTGCACCCAACCTCACTGCACCCCCACAAATGATTAAACAGTCCTATCCTTCAACAATTATACTCACTTTAGTTCACACAACATCCACAATATGCAGACATTACCTCCTCGCTGCTGAATTTTCCAGTAGATGCACAGTCAATTACATTCCTCTTCTGAGCTCATAACAAACACAAAATATGTGTCATTGTGTGGCCAAATTTACCGGGATATCGTCTGCGTCAATGATTGGGCGAACGGAAAACACGTTCGGGAACTAAATATTTTTTCAGTCCATATATTTTTTCACCACTGTATTCGCTTTTACGCCGCCAAATACTTTTGCACACCATATTCGCGTTCACAAGACAACATATTTTGGCACTCTGTATTCGTGTTGATTCGGCCAAATAGAAAGTACAGTAGACAGCCTTACCAAATATTTTGGCAGTCTATATTAAAGTTGACTCTGCCAAATGCTTTGATCACTCTGTATTCGATTAGGCCTTATTGACACCACGACTTAAATTATTACTCGAAATGCGTGTCAACACAACGGTATTCGTTTTTACGGCCTTAAAAGTGGACACCATCAAACCATTCGGGTACACCGACATAAATTGGTGTAAAGTGCGTGCCATACGTGGTCACCTGTAAAAATAGAGAGAGTGCAAGATGTGATTGTGTGCTGTTATTGGAGAGAAGGGCCTGGGGGGAGGGTTGTAAAATTTTGCCTTTTGGAGGGGTCCAAGATATAAAATCATGCTATGTTTGGAAATTTTTGAAGCATTTTTAACTTGCATTTTGGTCAATATGGGTACACATGCCTGTTGCTTAACCCTGCTCAGTAAGACTGCTTTAGAGTGATCCCCCTTCCATTGCCCCATTGCTTATGCAACTTGCTTTGCAAATATAACTATGGGGTATGGAAATATGTTTGCTTTAAGACTCTCTTTGCATGGATCTCAGCCATGACAAATGCAAACTCTTAATGTTGAAATATTGCCTAACTATTCTTGTAGATAAATCATATTCACCATGTGATGTGAGATTTGTCAGCCATTATAGGGAGCCACTAGAGTAATCTTCCCATGTCTCTTGTCTACTTGTACCACTGATAGTGTCATCAATTCTAAACCTGCATTGAGTCTTTTTAATGTTAGACATTTGAAAGGTATACAGCCATCCATTGGGTAGATAACCTCAACCACCCTCCTCCACCCAAAAAAAGGGGAAAAAAGAATACACAGAAGAATTACCTAAGCTGCTGGCCCTTAATAATGGTCAATTTTAATTAGGCATCACTTAGGTTTTGATTTGTCTGGCCTAAAAATTGTATGAAGTTTTCCTGAAAAATGGAGAATGTTCATGTACCATATACTCTTCTGGTTGGCAATGCTAAGGATCCCAAGAGGGCACACTGCATGGTCAAATAGTTAGGGCCCTTATTCCCATCAATTTTTTTCAAGGGACCCAAATTTCATGATTTAGCATTCTTCTTCATTAACCCAATCAATAGCTTGAAGAAGGGAGGAATACAACATTTGATAAAATATACTCATTGCCTTCATGGAGAGTCTGAGTTAGAGTAGTGAAAGAAAGCAAAAATCAGATGAAAATGTAATATATCTTTCATTCTCACTCAAGACCTCATATTATACCCTCTGTTACGAAGCCTTTTGGCGTTCTGGTATTTTGCTTTTTCAGGCTTCCTCCAGCACTTTCTGTTTATATACCTGTCTGTATTTTTATGTTTGTGGAAAATATGAAATGAGTTTTCAAGCTAGTTAAATTGATTTTTTCTGTTATTTACACCTTACCCCATTCTCTACAAAAAACTTTTGCTCAAATACATGTTTAAGTAAATTTATTTTAGAGGGCCCAACCTTCCCTAGGTGGAGGCACCACTGCTCAGCACATCATCACATTAAAAACAAATCAGGGTAGTAGCATTGTAAGCCAGTCACAAACTTTCAGTTTAAGCATGGCAGTGTGCATCCAGTTAGCTGTAATTCGTCTCAATCATCCTAAGTTTGTTAACCGAAAATTAGAATAATTGCAGATGTGTTTGCTGTCTAGGTTCATGTGTTACAGTCATTTTGAAAGACTCAGTTATAAGGACACAATTAGGCTGTGCAACCCCTACAACCCCCAGATGGGACTCAGGACCTATCTATCCATGGGGCCATAACGCCAGTTGCTATGCTGTTTCACAGTTTATTGTAGACACATTTTGCCAATAAGCTAACATTTCCTGTTTGCTCTCTCCTCTGCTTTCAAGCACAATTGATTGTTTATTGAAGCAAGCACACAATCTTTTGTGTGACTGGAACAATGGTAACACAAACAAAGGAAAAGAAACTCCGTCTGGCAATTTTGCATGCTCTAAAAAGCAAGAATAAACATGAATTGGTTTGAGAAAACAGCCAATCAGTGGTATTTGAGAGCCAAGTCAGCATCCAAGGATTTGCAGCATAACTTTTTATTGTGCAATGCAATTTTGGTTCGGAACCTACCATTGGGAATGGAGGGGTTAGGGGAACAAGACTTGCAGCTAGGTCTGAAGTTTGAACGGGTCTTATACCTGTGTAGCAGGCTGTACGGCATATTCCTTGTTAAGTAACATCCATAATCCCTGCCAAAATGAACACCAAACAAATTCTTTTAGAAATATGTGGCCTTGAGACTGGTTGAATGTTAGTGAATATTCACAAAAAGACAACATTTGGTCTTGTTGAAATCATGCAGTAACCAATGTTGTAAAACAAGACTCATAAATTTTTGCGCAATATACTATTTGGATGGAAGTTAATAAATTGCAACATTCAATACCTCAGCTCTGGCAAGAGCTTTGTCAATGAAAGTTGGATGAATAAGACTCATTTTGCAACCTATGAAATGTATATATTTTAAAATTCTAGACTAGAGGTGCACTTAGTTTATAGAAATGATTTCATTGAAGCCTCAATGACTTTTGGCATGAATTGAGATATTGTCACTCTAGCTGGCTGCTAGCTGTTGCTAAAATCCTTTTCAGCATGGCAATGTTTGGTATGGTTTACATTTTGATCATAATATCTTGTAGAGCATACTTTTTAATAATTATTTATTCAGTCAGAATTTTAACTTGATAATCTGATAGGTCAATAACTTGGTTATTTTCTCTCTGAGAAGTTGCTAAAAAGTTATGCAAAAGAAAAGTTTCATTTCAGCCCATTTTTTGTACTCCTTTTTTTCCCACCATGCAATTGTGTGTATTTAGTCTGCTAATTTGTCTTTGGCTTTAAGCCTCTGCTAAATCAAGCATAAGGTAACTGTTTAGATCAGTGGTTCTCAAAGTGGTTCCCATCGCCCACTGGGGGGGCGTTGAAAAGTTTCAAGGGGGCGCTGAGGAGTTTGCAAGCAATAGGGGGGCGTTGGCATTGACTAGGGGGTCCCTGGAGGTTCTCATATATTCGTGCAATAAAGGAACCTATGAGGTTGCAGAGTGGTTAACACAGACTGTCTTCTACGAAAGGTTTAGCAACTACTGACAAATATTTACCCAATATAAAACTTATTTGGGTCATTTTGGTGCTGGAAGTTGAAAGTCGAAAGCTCAAAGTCAAAGACTTATATAGATATGATGGCATGTTGGTGGGAGGGGGGGGGCGTTGGAACGGTCATGGATGCCTTATGGGGGGGGGGGGTATTTTGAAAAAGTTTGAGAACCACTGGTTTAGACGATCCTGTCTGGTCTGACCAAGATGCTTGCCTAGCCATTGTCTTGAAATGGAGAAGTTCATTTACAGTTGATGTAGTTCTAAACAGGATGCTACATTTGCTCTGAACCTTCCTCAAAAGTTGCGCTTTTCACCAACAGGTTTCAATGACAAAGTAAGAGATAGGAGGTCGATGTTGATGTTAGGAAATTTAGGTAGGAAAGTAGTAGTGGCACAACTAGTTTTGGTGGAACTGGTTAGAAACAGAGGAACAGTTTCTTTTTTTTTTCTGTAAGACTGATCTTCCTCTAGCTGGATAGTAGTAGTTACAACATTCTTTAACAAGATTGTATTTTTAGTTTAACAGTATCTTTTTCTATTTTTTGTTTTAACATTTGATAACCATTTCAATTTTGTAGCCTATAAATGTACAGAAACAGGATATTTTAAATCTCTGCTATAAATATTTGAATAAACACAGTGCACTACAATAGCTTAACCAACCTGTAACACACTGTATGTGATATGGGATGTTTGTTTCACATTTCATTCTTTTGCATGATACTTTACCTGATCACCAAATGGATGTTTGCTTTTTTCTATGGTATCATGAAAATTTTAAACACATCATTCCACTGCTTCATGATTAACATTGATGATCATACATAAAAGTACTGAGGTTCTGCCACATAGCAGCTCTAGTTTTTCATTTTTGTTTTTTGTCAAATTTTAGGCTATACACCTTAAATCTGACATTTTCACTTGATGTCATCTCTATCTTATATTACTCATATATTCCAGTTTGTTGTAAGTTACTGAATGTATTTTCTCTTGTTCTTTTTTGTTCGTCCTCATCAGGTGATGAAGAACTTGGTGATTCACTAAGGTCGTACAGTGAAGCACAAAACCAAAAACGTTTGTCAGCCTATGTAGCCATTGTAATGGAGTACCCTTTTGAACCAAGTTGTTAGTATCTTCTTTTCATTTTCTTTATTTAACACTTTTGACAAAAGAAAACAGATATTCTTGCACTATTTTGGAATTTATGTACATGTTTAAGTGCATTTAATCTGAGGAATTCCAGTAATAAGAGTTATAGTAGTTTGCATCCTGTTCCACCTTTGACTCACTGCTCGATAGCAGGCAGGATGTAGGACTGTAGTTAACACATGAAGGTGCAAGTTTCCCTTGGACTTCACAGGCCATGAGGTGGTATAAGGATTTAGCTCTAAAAGGTACCAGGGAAGTGGGACACAAAGCACCAAAGGGGGCCCCAAGGCCCATCTTAGAGCCCCTGGTAAGGCCCAGGGGCAATGCCCCAATGGGGTTCAAGGGAAAATCCCAGGAAGCTTGGGCCCATAGTCCACTGTATTGCCTCTAATGAGGTTAACGGGAAATAACCCAGTGGAGGTGCAGGGGGGTCCTTAGAAGCTCTGGCATTCCAGAAAATAATGGAAATTTAAATAAAGCATTTAAATAGAAATAGATGCTGTCAAAAAAATATGCTAAATGTGCATATGTGCATTTAACATTCAAAGTGCTGAAGTCCTTAAGTTCGTGAAACTTTAAAGCCCCTCCATCCTTTCTGAAAGGTTTAATAATAATTATGTGCTATCATGTTTGATGGTTTGATTAAGAGTGGTGAAAGGTTTGAATCAAGCTTGTTTAGGCTCACTCTTAAAATTGTTGAAAGAACCACTTCCAGTACATTCTTCTACCCCCTGGACAGGTCACAGAAAGAGCCCCTTTCACCAAATGCCTTTGTCCCAGTTCTTGGTGAAACAAACATGAATAGCTTCAAACCTTATAAACTACCCACTTTTCTTTTGATATAATAATGTACCAAATTATGAGGGCCCTGCATGCATGGCCACTGAAACATCACATTTGCTTATAGCAAATCAGGGAGATGTGCTCAAGGAAGGAAGAAGACGAATCACCTTACCAAAATATGGGGCTTTTGTGTTTTTAAAAGTAAACAAAGAACAAAGAGGGTGTAACTTCATTGTTTTTTACACCATTGGAGAAAACTAGGTATCAGATGAAAGAGAAGACTACGTTGAACATTAAAAAAAAGTACAAAATTATGGTACCTAGAGTATTGAAATAGAAAAGAAAAAGCATATTTTGCATCTAATTTGCATTTTTGATTCCTTGCCGAAGGCAGGCAAGGAATCTATGCGATGGTGATGCCGTGTGTATGGGTGTGTGTGTGTGTGTGTATGTGACACTTTGGCTTGTAAACACGATATCTCAAGAAGGGTAAGTGTGACTAACCTCATATTTGGTGTGTAAGTTGGTCATATTGAGAAGATGATTCCTATTGTTTTTGGTGGAGATCAAAGGTCATTTGGGGTCACGAGAGGTCAAAAGGTCAAAACTTTGTAAACACGATATCTCGAGAACGGTACATATGACTATGCTCATATTTGGTGTGTGGATTGGTCATATTGAGTAGATGATCCCAATCGATTTTCGTGGAGGTCAAAGGTCATTTGCGGTCACGAGAGGTCAATAGGTAAATTCCTTAGAAATTGCTTGTAAACACGGTATCTCAAGAAGGGTAAGTGTGACAAATCTCATATTTCGTGTGTGCATTGGCCATATTGAGTAGATGATCCCTATTGTTTTTGGTGAAGATCAAAGGTCATTTGGGGTCACGAGAGGTCAAAAGGTCAAAACTTCGTAAACACGATATCTCGAGAACGGTACATGTGACTGTGCTCATATTTGGTATGTGGGTTGGTCATATTGAGTATATGATTTCTATCGATTTTCATGGAGGTCAAAGGTCATTTGGGGTCTCGAGAGGTCAATAGGTAAATTCCTTAGAAATTGCTTGTAAACACGGTATCTCAAGAAGGGTAAGTGTGACAAATCTCATATTTGGTGTGTGCATTGGCCATATTGAGTAGATGATCCCTATTGTTTTTGGTGAAGATCAAAGGTCATTTGGGGTCACGAGAGGTCAAAAGGTCAAAACTTCGTAAACACGATATCTCGAGAACGGTACATGTGACTGTGCTCATATTTGATATGTGGGTTGGTCATATTGAGTATATGATTTCTATCGATTTTCGTGGAGGTCAAAGGTCATTTGGGGTCTCGAGAGGTCAATAGGTAAATTCCTTAGAAATTGCTTGTAAACACGGTATCTCAAGAAGGGTAAGTGTGACAAATCTCATATTTGGTGTGTGCATTGGCCATATTGAGTAGATGATCCCTATTGTTTTTGGTGAAGATCAAAGGTCATTTGGGGTCACGAGAGGTCAAAAGGTCAAAACTTCGTAAACACGATATCTCGAGAACGGTACATGTGACTGTGCTCATATTTGGTATGTGGGTTGGTCATATTGAGTATATGATTTCTATCGATTTTCGTGGAGGTCAAAGGTCATTTGGGGTCTCGAGAGGTCAATAGGTAAATTCCTTAGAAGTTGCTTGTAAACACGGTATCTCAAGAAGGGTAAGTGTGACTAATCTCATATTTGGTGTGTGCATTGGCCATATTGAGTAGATGATCCCTATCGATTTTCGTGGAGGTCAAAGGTCATTTCCGGTCACCAGAGGTCAAAAGGTCAAAACTTCGTAAACATGATATCTTGAGAACGGTACATGTGACTAATCTCATATTTGGTGTGTGGGTTGGTCATATTGAGTAGATGGTCCCTATTGTTTTTGTTGAAGATCAAAGGTCATTTGGGGTCACAAGAGGTCAAAAGGTCAAAACTTCGTAAACACGATAACTCGAGAACGGTACATGTGACTATGCTCATATTTGGTGTGTGGGTTGGTCATATTGAGTAGATGATCCCTATCGATTTTCGTGGAGGTCAAAGGTCATTTGGGGTTACGAGAGGTCTATAGGTAAATTCCTTAGAAATTGCTTGTAAACACGGTATCTCAAGAAGGGTAATTGTGACTAGTCTCATATTTGGTGTGTGCATTGGCCATATTGAGTAGATGATCCCTATCGATTTTCGTGGAGGTCAAAGGTCATTTGGGGTCACGAGAGGTCAAAAGGTCAAAATTTCATAAACACGGTATCCCAAGAACGGTACATGTGCCTGTGCTCACATTTAGTGTGTGGATTGATCATATTTATTAGATGATCCCTATTGATTTTCCCAAAGGTCAAAGTTCATTTGGAGTCAGCATGTTCAAAGCCTGACAAGCTTTCCTGCACAGTCTTTCAAGAAAGGTCACTTGTAGGGTCCTGTAACTTGTCATGTAGATGGCACATAGTGAATACATGATCCCAGAAGTTTTTGGTGGAGGTCAAATGTCATTTGGGTTCATGACGGGCAAGGGGGATCTCAATGTAGGAAGATTGGATGCCTTGCATGTGTACTTTGTGCGCACATTATGGAGCCCTGTTAATTGAAAAACATTGCAAAGCAATGTCAATGTGAAAAAAGGCCTTACATTTCAGCAGCAAGGAATCACTAAGCCTTTTGGCTTTCTGGTTTACATAGCTCAAAGTATGTAAATAAATTATCCATTCAAGTCCATTTGCTCTTCATATTAATGTATAGGTTCTCATAGATAAAAATATTAAGTAATAAATCCTTGAAAATATTTCTCTTGTCTAACACTGCAAGGCAGCTCAGGGGCTGCTCAGTAGAAAAGGTTTGTCAGGGATAACTTATGAACATACTCAAATTGAAATTTGTTTAGAATTCTACAATGAATTCAAGTGTAGACAAATGATAAGACAGGTATTAATGAAGAAGGCTTATAACTTTGTACATTTACTGGAGGACTGCATTGCTACTAAAGTTTAACAATATGTTGCAAAAAGAACATTTCTTTTTTGTTTTATAAACAGTAGCTTCCAAAATAGTGCTTCATCCTGGCAAATGTTATAAACATTTGGATCAGATAACCTACAAATGCTGCCAAAACAAATGAAACAAAACCCCTCCATAGCAGATGTTACATTGCCTTTTATTGATCTCACATGGTAGCAGCTCTCCCCCTTTCCCCCACTTCAATGTTGGTTGGGAAAAAACTGACCAGTTCTGAGTAAAACAACATTGAAATGGAGGAAAGGGGTTTGTTTCATTTACTTTTGGCGGTTATTGTAGATTGCCATTGCAAGAGAACATGCTTGGCTTCAAAGTGTTTGTATCATGGTGTTTCTCCTTCTCTAATCAGCTCTGTAAATATATCTAGTGAAAACAAATTGTTTGTGTCTGCCTTTTGTCATCTGGGTACATCTATGAACATAAATGTACATTAATTAATTATTTGTTCCCATTGAAATTTAGATTCATCATGTGAAAGCAGAAGAAAGAAAAGACAAACTCCATCTCCTGTTCAAATCGAAATTGGTGATGGGACTTGCAGTGAGGATGAGAAATATTGCAATGGTCCATTACATGGAAACAGAGAATACAAGTAAGTCAAGCCAATGTTACTAAAATCATTAAAGGTCAGAAGCAGTCCACCCAAACTTATTCTGAAACAACAGCTAAATGTCACAATTCTTATTTCTCTTCAAAGTATCTTCCATCATATTTTGCAACTTCAATATTGCATATTCAAAGTATGCAAAGCATTTATTTCTAGTAAATTTCACATTTGAAGAGAAAAATTGTTGTCATATGACTCTCAAGAGCCAATCATGAAACAGGACAGTTTACTACACTGCTTCAAGTTGGGGTGACTTCTCTACTTGCCCTTCAAGTGTGTTCCAAAGTGTGCGGTATTGTGCACATTAAGCTCCCACTTTAGATGAATTTTTAAACCAGGTGTAGGAATGGGAAAGACGCAACAAAGATTCAAATTGAATTGTTTCCTACTTAGGGACGCCACTGAAACTGTCTTATGCGTTTCGATGCATTTCCGATGCATACCAACGCAAACACAAAGGGTCCCGTCGGCGATGCGTTGGCGTCGCAAATGCATCCAGATTAGGCACTCTACACAGCCTCTGCACTGTATTCAGAGAAACGGGGAGCATTGTGTACGTAATCACTGCGAAGTGATGCATCGGCATTAAAGGATTATAGGCTAATCAGCTTACCACGAACAATAGCCCTTGTACCAGTAGGAAAGGCTTTTTGAAGTATCGAGGATAGCACTCAAATTCTATCGCAAAAATGGTCAAGTGTGATCTGATCAACTTTGGAAAAAAGCTTGAGGCTTAATTTGACTCGAATTTTCAAACCATCGTAGAAACTCAAGGCACCGCAAATGACACATTATAGATAGGCATAATGTTAGGCTTAACTAGCGATAGTTTAGGCCTTCGGAATGTTAGCCTATATAATAAAGTACTTCGCGTTTAACTCCTGTAGAATTCCGAATAATGCAAATTCCAAGTTTTTTTTTAATCAATTGTGCTGCTTTCCCTGGCCGTCCGCAATTTCACACGCTATCGAAAACCGTACAAAAATTCCAACGCTAAATTGTGATGGAAATGCGCACAATTTTTCGCACAGTTTGCGTTCAGTTTTTACCGTGCCGAAGCGTGATGTACAACCGTAGACAAATGGCTCTTAAAAATAAAAAAGTCGGAAAATAAATGGTCGAGTTTCACCTAAAAATGTTTTGTGTGGTGTGCTGTCTATTTCTCTTTCCATTTCTACATTACCGACGAATGTCTTTAGGCTAAGGGATAAAATATAAAAGAACTTATGCAATACATAAACTGATCGTAACCAGGGATTTTGGAATACCAATGATTGCCATAGGCCCATATAGGCCTAACTTCAGTAACAGTCTGAAAATTCGCTGAAAAAGATCAGACCGTCTCTGGTCGAATATTATGACACCCCCCCGCCCCCCCCCCCACCCAATTCACAAATTCCAAAGCATGTTATAGTCACAGCTCGGAATGTTTTAGGAGCACAGGTGGTTAAACTGTTTGTACAGTGTCATGTCAAGAAAAATGTAAACTGCATGGCAAATCCATCCCACGCAACTTCGCTTTGAAACGAAAATAATGGAGCCGCGAAGCTCCAAAGACTCGTGGCCTTTTGTGGACAAACTTTCCAGCCTATCCTACGTTTTTAAGCGGATATCTTTTTGGTTTTTGGTTTCGATGATTAGAGAAACATGAATCATGATGGCGTGTGTATGTATGTGTGTGTGTGTGTATGTGTGGGTGCGTGTGTGTGTGTGTTTGTGACACTTTGCTTGTTAGCACGATATCTCAAGATAGGAATGTCTGACAATTTTCAAACTTGATACATGGATGCCCCATATTGAGATGAAGAACCCTATTGTTTTTGGCAGAGTTCAAAGGTCATCTGGGGTCAGAAGGGGTCAATTTCTGAAAACTTTGTTAGCACGATATTTCAAGATGGGGAACTGGTATAGATTTCATTTTTGGTATGTGGATGCATTATGGTCAGAAGATGGTCCCTATCGTTTTTGACGGAGGTCAAAGGTCATCTGGGGTCACCAGGGGTCAAAGTCTGAAAATCTTCTTAGCACAATATCTCAAGATAGGAAACTTTGATAGATTTCATATATGGTATGTGGATGTGTTATGGTCAGAAGATGGTTCATATTGTTTTCGGTGGAGGTCAAAGGTCATCTGGGGTCACCAGGGGTCATAGTCCGAAAATCTTGTCAACGCAATATCTGAAGGGAGGAAACTTGGATGGATTTCATATTTGGTATGTGGATGCGTTTTGGTCAGAAGATGGTCCCTATTGTTTTTGGTGGAGGTCAAAGGTCCCCAGGGGTCAGCAGGGGTCAATTTCTGAAAACTTTGTTAGCACGATATTTCAAGATAGGGAACTTGGATAGTTTTCATATTTGGTATGTGGATGTGTTATGGTCAGAAGATTGTTCATATTGTTTTCAGTGGAGGTCAAAGGTCATCTGGGGTCACCGGCGGTCATAGTTCGAAAAACTTGTCAACACAATATCTCAAGGGAGAAAAATTGGATAGATTTTATATTTGGTTTGTGGATGCGTGTTGGTCAGAAGATGGTCCCTATTGTTTTTGGTGGAGGTCAAAGGTCATCTGGGGTCACAAGGGGTCAAAGTCTGAAAATCTTATTAGCACGATATTTCAAGATAGGGAACTTGGATAGATTTCATATTTGGTATGTGGATGTGTTATTGTCAGAAGATTGTTCATATTGTTTTCGGTGGAGGTCAAAGGTCATCTGGGGTAACCGGGGGTCATAGTCCGAAAAAATTGTCAGCACAATATCTCAAGGGAGAAAAATTGGATAGATTTCATATTTGGTTTGTGGATTCGTTTTGGTCAAAAGATGGTCCCTATTGTTTTTGGTGGAGATCAAAGGTCATCTGGGGTCACCAGGGGTCAAAGTCTGAAAATCTTATTAGCACGATATTTCAAGATAGGGAACTTGGATAGTTTTCATATTTGGTATGTGGATGTGTTATGGTCAGAAGATTGTTCATATTGTTTTCGGTGGAGGTCAAAGGTCATCTGGGGTCACCAGGGGTCAAAGTCTGAAAATCTTATTAGCACGATATTTCAAGATAGGGAACTTGGATAGATTTCATATTTAGTATGTGGATGTGTTATTGTCAGAAGATTGTTCATATTGTTTTCGGTGGAGGTCAAAGGTCATCTGGGGTCAGTGGGGGTCATAGTCCGAAAAAATTGTCAACACAATATCTCAAGGGAGAAAAATTGGATAGATTTCATATTTGGTTTGTGGATGCATTTTGGTCAGAAGATGGTCCCTATTGTTTTTGGTGGAGGTCAAAGGTCATCTGGGGTCACCAGGGGTCAAAGTCTGAAAATCTTATTAGCACGATATTTCAAGATAGGGAACTTGGATAGATTTCATATTTGGTATGTGGATGTGTTATGGTCAGAAGATTGTTCATATTGTTTTCGGTGGAGGTCAAAGGTCGTCTGGGGTCACTGGGGGTCAAAGTCCGAAAATCTTGTCAACACAATATCTGAAGGGAGGAAACTTGGATAGATTTCATATTTAGTTTGTGGATGCGTTTTGGTCAGAAGATGGTCCCTATTGTTTTTGGTGGAGGTCAAAGATCATCTGAGGTCACCAGGGGTCAAAGTGTGAAAATTTTATTAGCACGATATTTCAAGATAGGGAAGATGGATAGATTTCATATTTGGTATGTGGATATGTTATGGTCAGAAGGTGGTTCCTTTTGATTTCGGTGGAGGTCAAAGGTCATCTGCGGTCACCAGGTCAAAGTCTGAAAATCTTGTCAACACAATATCTCAAGGTAGGAAACTTGGATAGATTTTATATTTGGTTTGGTGATGCATTATAGTCAGAGGATGGTCCCTATTGGTTTTGGTGAAGGTCAAAGGTCATCTGGGGTCACCGGGGTCAAAGTGTGAAAATCTTGTTAGCACGATATTTCAAGATAGGGAACTTGGATAGATTTCATATTTGATATGTGGATGTGTTATTGTCAGAAGATTGTTCATATTGTTTTTGGTGGCAGTCAAAGGTCATCTGGGGTCACTGGGGGTCAAAGTTTGAAAATCTTGTCAACACAACATCTCAAGGGAGGAAACTTGAATAGATGTCATATTTGGTTTGTGGATGCATTATAGTCAGAGGATGGTCCCTATTGGTTTTGGTAAAGGTCAAAGGTCATCTGGGGTCACGGGGGGACAACAATATCACAAGGTAGGGAACTTGGATAGATTTCGTATTTGGAATGTGAATGGGTTAAAGTTAGGAGATGGTCCTTACAGAGATGCCAAGTATTTTGATTTAGGTGGAATAATTACCATTTTCACCCTCAATTCCGCAATTACAAATATCCTCCAAAAATTGCTCTTTTCACGTGTTAAGGATCTGTGTTGAAATCTCAAAGTGTCTAGCTCCCTAAACTGAAAAGTTTAGGCCAAAATTGTATGGTTCGATTGAGCAAGTGGGCTAGTACTTTCTGCCTAGGCTTAACGTAGGCTTAAGTTAGGCCTAGCCGATGCTACATCTTTCACAAAGCAGAAGCGAGTACTGAAGAGGATCAACAAAAATCCACTTCGCCAAGAACATCAGAAATATTTAAAAGGCATTGGTAAAAAACCCTTATACAACAATATGCAGGACTTTTGTGAGCTTTAGGTGTGAAGTTTTTCCCTGCAATGTAATTTTCTTCATCATGTCTGTCTTGCACTTTTGCCATTGCCTAATGTATAGCATGTATGTACATTTTGAACCTATTCTACACATGTATGTTTCTGTGTAATATCCTTAGGCTAGCCTAGTGGGAAATTTAGCTTTCCTACCAATATTTTATTTGTTCTAGAACATGATATAAAGCATGCAGCAGCATTTTTTGGTAGCAGGGTGGTATCTGCAGTGGGGGAAAACTTACGAAATTCTCCCATATATATAAGTGTTATGAGAAGGTGTTCAAAAGTCCTCCCATATATATTAGTGTTACGAAATGTCATTGCAAAATAATGTCTCGACTCTGCAGTATTTATGGGGTTGGTTCAAACCTCTGCACTGAAATCTAACCCTCATCAAAGTCTTAAAAGTATTATTAAACCTTTCAGCTGGAAAGGATGGGGAGAGGGTCTTTAGTTTGCAGTGTTGTGAACTCTCAAGACTTTTTGCAGGTAATTATACAAAACCATCAAAACCATCATTATGTCATTTCTTAATTGTACCATGGTGTTTTAGGGTTGCCCTAGCATGAGAGGGGTCCACTTTTAAAGAAGGTTTGCATGATTCCTATTTTTCCTTTCTTGAAGTCAGCTTGAAGCCTTTTGAAATTGCAATGTGTAGAGGTTAAAGGTTTTGTAGGGTCACTGGTGGTCAAAATGTGAATGACAACCTTGTTTAATAGGTGTTAACACATCTTAAAGTGGGAGACTTATAAAAATTTCATGTGTGGTTTGTGAATGCTTATGGTAAGAAGATGATCCCTATTTTTGGTCCACATGACAAAGGTCATGTGGGAAAACAAAATTATTTTTTGAACATGTTAGTATAACATTTGAATGAGAAGATAATGGTACATGATGGGATTATTTGAAACGGAACATTTGTGTATCATCGAAACCTCAATGCAGTTTTGCATTCTGGTTTCTTTCAAGTACCAAGCGTATGTTCCAGGGTCCTGTCGATATACTCAACGAACCTGAACTGTAAACCTATCCAATTATCCCCGTCCATCAAATATAAAAACCTGGACAATTTATTTTCCGAACTATACAACTCGTTGATCGACATGATCAAACTCCAAAACTGCAGATTTCAGTTACACTCACAATTGGGTGGGGCAACAAACTACTGTAGCAGTTGGGATTTATAAGGTTGAATGCATTGCAATACAGTTGTGGGAGGGGCTAGAGGTGAGAAGCTTGGGAGAACTGGAACTGTTTGGAGTGCTGAATAACTGCCTTTAAATTTTTTTTTTTGGGGGGGGTAGAAAACTCTTATAAAATTTTTAGTCCTAATGTCAGACATTTTGCAAATACTTCATTTAAAATTCAAAACGGAGTCTTACCATTTCTGCAGAGCACAAGACAAACTTTTTGTGTTCAAAGGTGAAAAAACACTGATAATAATCCAGTTAGATTCCACAGCGGCGTACTTTGTTGCGATCCATGACTTAATTTTGCTGTACTCCTAGCCTATGGGCCTAAAACTCATTCGCAATATATCCCCTACATTTCAATTTCGGCCTGTGACCCAGACCATTCTCCTTCCCACAAAAAGGACATGCGTTCAGCTTTTCCCGAAAATAGTTGCAATATAAAGAATGAACTATCCTGCCAATGCAGAGATGTGACCATTGAGCTGGTCACACAATTTGACCTTGTTCATGTCGTTTAGCAGAGCTTTCTATGGTTTGAGACATTGTGCACTAACTGACTGTGAAATGCATGTTTTGACACGTTTTATTTTCCCCCAGCCTTGCAAAGAGCGAAGTACAATGCTGTGTGGAGATACATGTATGTATGCAGGCTAACATTAGTGGGCCGTCGGGTGTGTGCAGTATAGTGCATACAATAATTACTATTTTTCAACGAAGTATGCAAATGAGTTGGCTGGGGGTCATGCGCATGCTATATGCTACGTTTGCCGGCCCGTCTAGAAAATTCTCACAAAAGCATCAAAATGCTGTATGTGCAACGCATGTTATAAAACGGGAAATGACCTCGTGCATAAGAACTGTGATCGTTGTTGATTTCGTGAATATTGACAAATAATTTAAGACACTAGGATTGTATGAAATACTATGATTCGTCTACCAACACTTAAATTGTTTGGGGAAAATAAGGATCTAAGCAAAATTTCTATATCTTGTGAGCACCAAAATAACGCCGTTTACTCACGTTGATGGAGAAATTTAGTTTCTGACAGGAATTTGAAGGGTGTCCCAACCTCAATGGCAGGGTTTATGAATGAACCTACATTGTACTCCGCCTCCGGAAGGCGACTTCCTTATAAGGCCACGATAGCATTGGTGTCGGCAAATTAGCATGCATGACATGACATGATTTAATGAGCTAAAAAATTAGTTTTTAGTAATACAGTTATGTCTACATAATGTATGCACATATTTTAATATCAACCACAAAAATATTGTCTCAAATCAATCGCTCAAACTTCGTATTTTGGGGAGAACATTTTTTTCTGAAGCAAAATTCACTCCATCAGATTTAAGATCGTACACATTCCTTCGAAGGTGTATTTTACGCCGTGTGCATGAAAAAAATCTTCTTTCCACTTTCTTCTATCCTGTTACTTACTTGAACACTAAAATGATTCCTACCTTCATATTGCCCGTAATTTTTTATAACTATTTAAACTATTTGCAAAATTTTTACGCCCAAGGTTTCCTAAATATATGGCAAACACAGAGCAAAATATGTTTCCATATTTTCTGTATCCGCCATGTACTTAAAAGTGGAGTGTGCCAGAGTGACGTCACTACTCCAGTGCACACATCGAACACAAAGCACCCATGCAACGAACGAACGAACGTTTGCAGGTCTGCGGTCACTGCCGTATATTACCGTACATTTTTAACAGTACTGTACGGGTCAAATCTAGGCCAGGAAATGCATTAGAAAATTTTTTACTGTCATTATTACGAACGGACAGATAGTTGATTTTTTCATAAACGTATCAAGAAAGCAACGGTACAGAAGTTACAGTGACAAACCGTGAGTTATTTTTTGGTTCCGATGCACACATTGCACACTGGACAAAAGCCACAGAGGCTAATCTCAACGGCTCTAAATTGTGATCAAGTTATAACATTCCAATCTGATTTTTAAAGTCACGATGTTAGAAACAAACGGCACATTGTAGATATAGAAAAACGTGACGTTTTGTTGTCAAATCAACCCGATTAGAGATAAGAGGCCAATGGGTCGAGTCATGAATATAGTATGTGCATACCATGCACTTATTTTGTAATATGTTGCAAGGTGTACGGTCGAGTACCCGGGTACCCAACGGGTTATACAGTTCGTGGACCCGGGTACGAAATTCCTACATGGTGCAATGTGGTCATTACTAACGTTAGCTTAATGTCAGTTTCACAAAGAGTCATACCTACAATATATATCTTAGACTTCCCTGAAATTGGGAACTTGTTTCAAGTGAGTTTTAGGCCGGGAATGGCTTACAGATAGAGGAGGCAAAAACACGTGTAATAGTTTCCTTTATAATTTCAGCTGGATACGGAACATCGGTAAACACCGGCAAGTGCACTTGGCCAGATCATGTTGATTTGATCGGTTTAGACTTAGTGGAAAAGATAATAACTTAATTTCACCCCCTATACTAAGAATGGATGAGTCAAAGGTAACAGGAGGAAGCCCATTTCAGACTGAAATTTTTGAAGAATAATCACTTTAATTGGCCAACAAGTTTACAGAGAGTAACTTCTAATTTGTACTCTCCTAACAAAATTTGCGCTATTGCAGTTATTTGCAGTTGTTTGAGGTGTTTTATTGTCTCAGTATTTGCACCCATATTTCAATATGTGTATTTCATTGCTACCACATGTTTAATCATAATTTATATAAGCTGTACTTTGTGAAATATTGTGTACAAACAGCTCCAAGTATGCAACGAACTATCAGCGGTTCCCCTGGTTCTTTGCTAGAGAGTCAGGGAACTTTTCCGATCGTTATTTAGTGCTCTGAAAAGCGATCTTCGTGCTTGTTTTGATGATGAATGAATTCTAATACCCGCGCTGCAATGCGTCGGCATTTGCTTTGTGTTCAATTGGATTAATGTGTACAGCACGGCAACAAAAGGGCGGCAGAGCAGCGCGCTGGAATTAAGGAATGGCTATTGTTCGAGGTTGTGGAACTGCCAGCAGCGGTGAACAATGGGTGTTGCAAAACCCCTAGATTAAGATGCATTCCAACGGGATGCATCAAAACGCATAAGAGAATTTCAGTGGCATCCCTTACCAGTAGTCAAATAATTGTGTTTGAGGGTTGCAAGTGTACGAAGGCCATGCTATGAAAATGCCCATAAGCCTACAACCCCAAGTAGTTCAGCATAGCCTAGGGGAAGTCACATAAAGTGATGGTCAGTGACTTTCACAGTCTATTTCGCTCCTCCCTACCTCCTATTGACCTATGTATATCCTTATTGCCTGCAATATCCGTCTGGCAGAAACCTAATAACACCGTGGTAACCCCTACCTAATGAGGGCCCGCTATACCCTAGCTACTTCCTTCTTCGTTTTTGCCTTATCGTGTTTACACGTGTGGGAAAATCGTCTGGTAAAATTCCGCTGTTTTTTACGTACAATCTTTGTGATTCTGACCAATCCTTTTTGTCTACGCCGTGGACTGCTCCTTGACGCCTTCTACCGAAACCATGAGTATCCTCTTTCTTTCAGGCCTTTTTTGGGGGGTTTTTTGCTCTTAGCTTAAGTATCGAGGATTTTCGCCTTGCGCGATCCCCTTGTCTATGTAACTTTGTACAGGGAGCGGTCTCGTGCCGCCATTTTGTTCCCGGTGCGGGCTCCGGGAATTGCGGTCCGTGGTAGACCTTCCCCCTTCCCCCTCTTCTCCTCCCGTCCGTGTAGGTTGTGGTACCCGTTTCGGGGGTTTTCGTCGGCGGGCCGGCTTCCTTTATATCTTTTTTTTAGGTCCTTAGCCGGTTCCCGCCCTCTCGTCTCCTTACATGCATGTTTTGGGAATCATTGTTTATCGATCTCAATCCATTTTGCTTGTTTACGTTACCTTACAGGATTTACAGTTTGTATGCATGTGGTAGGATTTTTTATGTGTTCCCTTTCATGTTTAATATAAGGTTTTCTTGCTGCATTTAATTTGTTTTTGGTTGTTGTGTAAGCATAGGCCTTGTTGTTTGCATCGTCTTTTGACGTCATAGCTTAGGCCTCGCTAAATTCACCTCACTCTCGTTGCATGCTTTCATCTTATCTTCACATCTCAGTAATCCTTATCGACTAAATCTGTTATTGTTGCATTCTGCTGGCCTCCTCGGCCGGCGAGTAAGTCTCTTTTGTTTGAATGCTTTCCCCGGAAGGGGTTTTGTTTTCCTTATCGCTTTGTGCACAGCGTCTAATTCCTCCAAATGTAGGAAATGCAAGAAATTCCAGTCGTTCCTGGACTGGGGCTTCCACGATCTTTGTGCAGCCTGCAGACCATGCTCCCGGATTTCCACCTGCCATGTGTGCCGCAACTGGTCTTTCCAAGATTGGAATTCCCTGGAACAACGGGTTGAGGAAAAGGAGTTGGCAAGACAAAGGAAAGCCGCTCGTAAGAGTGAAGCCGAGGCTTCCAAGGCAAAGGAAGGCAGTCATCCGACTCCAAGGAAGGATATTCCTCAATCCAAGGATAAGTCCGCAAAGGGGCCTGCTGCAGCAGCTTCCCCGAGGACTCCAAGCACTGGGCGGTCAGGCTTGCCCAGTCTCCAAAGGAAAACCAAGGAAACCGACACCCCGGCATCTCAGCCTCAGGCGAACCAGGCCAACCGGGAAAGTCAAGGAAAAACCGGGGTCCAAGGACAACGTCGAGGCACTAATGTTCCGGCATCCTCTCAGGAATGCTCGCCTACCGATCCAGGAAATTCCTCACCTCTAGTCACCCAGGGCCTCGGCCCCGCCGTGCCTTCTACCAGCAACCCTGGTGGCAGCCAGTCCATCCAGGGCGGCCAGGAGATTCAGGCCTCTTCTGATTCACTTTCCAAGGACCATCCATCCCAGGGTTCCTCCGCTACCGGTGCCATGGACCTGTCCTTTTCCTCGGGTCTACACTCTGTTGCAACCAGGGATTTTCAGGGCTTTCCGAGCAGAGGCCGCCAGAGACACAGGTCTAAGTCAAAGAAGAAGAGGAGACGCCATTCTTCGTCCTCATCCTCTTCCTCAAGGGAACGCCGGCACCGTAGAAGACGCCGTGATCCGGAGGCCCCCTTCCCAACCGAGGCCCTTTCCCAACTGGTATCGCTGCTCACTCAGTCCGTGAACCGCATTTCAGCCGTTTCCCAACCAGCCCAGGCTCCGGCTCCTTCTCAACCATCTCCGGATCCACCTGCCAGCCCCCACCCAGCTCCAGGTTTCGGACCAGGCCCAGCAACAAGCAACTACCCAAGATCCCCAGTCGGACTTTCTGCACTCCCCGGACGACCAGGGGCAGTTGATTGAGCACTTCGACGAAGTTCTGGACAGCTCTGAGGAAGACGTCCCCCTGACTGGAACGTCCTTTTCCAGGGAAGCTTTCGAGAAGGCCGTAGAAGTCCTTTGGAGACAGTTGGGTTTCGACGATCCCTCGCCTCAAGAATCCTCTTCTGCCAGAAAGTCGAGACTTTCCTTGAACAAGTCGCCGGCACCGGAGAGACCTGCTATGCCTGTGGATGCGGAGTGCTTTGACCGCTTTGACGCTCAAGCTAATGCTTGGTCTGGCGTGCTTTTCCCAAGAAGCAGACCTCAGAGTTAAATATCAGACTGGAAGTCCTTTTTTGCTTCCCCGTCTATTCCGGATTCCTGCCTCGACAAGCTGAAGACTGCTGGTGCAGTGGACCGTAATGGGTCGTTCCGCTCCTCTTCTACTAAGAAAGCCTTTTCGTCCCTCCAGGGCATCGACCTGGCAGCCCGGACCGGCATGAAGTTTACTTCTTAGCTCTTGCTCATTGCAGAAGTTCTCTCCAAGTCTTTCAGACAGTCAGGCACGGAAGAAGTCTCCAGGAAAGACACCGGCGCTTTGGTCAACATCCTGGGCCCAGTGACCAGACTTGCTTACGACCAGTTTTCTAGGGTGGCAGTGAGAGCCACCAAGGAGAGAAGGGAACTTGTCCTAGACAATATTCAGTGGCCGTCTGCGGACATCAAGCGCCGATTCATGGAACTACCCCTCTCAGGCCCGGACCTCTTCGGAGGGAAGTTCGATGAGCAGCTCCTCACCAAGATCAAGCGGCGAAAGGACATCAATAAGGCAGAATTTACCTTCTCCAAGCCTTCCACTTCAAGGTCCAGAAGATCCCCTGGCAGAGCTTCATCCCATCAAGCTCCTAGATCTTCAAGCTTCCCTGACCGACGCCCCTTCTCGGCTGCTCGCCAGCAATGTGGGAAGCCTCGTTCCCAGCCCTCCGGACGGAACTACTCTGTTCCGTCAACTTTGTCTCTACCTAGCCGTCGCCATACGAGGGGAACCTTCCGTACTGGTTCCCGGGGATCAGGACGATTCCAAGCTAAGCCCTAGGGATGCCCACCCTACCCCTTGTCCCTTGGCGGTAGGGGGGAGACTAATGAGATATGCTCACATGTGGGAGACTCTCTCACCAGACCCTTGGGTTCGGCGAGTAGTGAACGAAGGATACAAACTAGAATTTTCCAGCCCCCCTCCTCAAGGGGGATGCTTCTGAACAACACCTGTCCCGAAATCCCGAGATCAACGACTTGCTCTAGAAAAGGAAATTCGGATCTTCTGGAGAAGGAAGCAATTTATGCCGCCACAGACCGTGCACGGAACCTTTACCGGTCCTGCTTTTTCCTGACGCCAAAGAAGCCGGACACATGGCGCCCTATCATCAGTCTCAAGCCTCTGAACAAAGCCTACATTCGTCCCAGAAGTTTCAGGATGGAGACTCTTGCCGTCATTCTCCCGTCACTCCTACAGGGATCTTGGGCAACATCCCTGGACCTCAAAGACGCCCATCTGCATGTCCCGACGCACCTAACCCACCACAAGTTCCTGGCATTTCGTTACAAGGGTGTTGACTACTGTTTTTGGCCCTGCCTTTCGGTCTCTCAACCGCTCCCAGAGTTTTCACAAGGGTAACAAGGACCGTCCTGGCTTTCCTCCAAAGAAGGGGCATCCTAGTGTTCGCTTATCTAGACAACTGGCTCCTCGTCACCTGATCCGCCCAAGAAGCTCAGGAGATCACGTCCTTCACCATGAACACCCTCGAGGGACTCGGCTGGGTGATCAACATAGAGAAATCCTCCTTAGTTCCGAGCCAGGTAGTCACCTACCTGGGAGCAGTGATAGACTTCCAATCCGGTCTAGCAACTCCGTCGCCAGAACGAGTACTCTCCCTTCTGGAGATGGCCAGTCATCTCAGCTCACACGACAAAGCTCCAGCCAGACTCTGGCTTCGTCTGCTGGGCCTCATGGCCAGCATGGTCGACGTCATACCGTATTGCCGCCTCTTCATGAGACCAATCCAGATTCACCTGCTCAAACACTTCTCTCCATCGACCAGCTCTCTGGCCAAGAAGGTTCCGGTTTCGACGGACGTCCGGCAGCACCTCTCCTGGTGGACGCTTCAACGCAATATCACTTCAGGGAGACCATTCAGGGAGTCCAGGCCCAAGGCAACGATCCTGACGGACGCCTCCCTGTTGGGATGGGGAGCAGTTTGTGAATCACACACCCTGTCAGATCTCTGGAGTCTGGAAGAGTCTCAGTCTCACATCAACCTCCTGGAGCTGAAGGCTGTTCTACTGGCCCTTTCTCAGTGGGGCCCCTCTCTCAGGTCTCACCAGGTTACGGTTCTCTGCGACAACTCAACATCAGTCTGCTATATCAACCGCCAAGGACGGACGAAGTCACCCACTCTCTGCCAGCTGACATGGGATCTCCTCCACCTTTGCCGTGGTTCAACATCCTCCTCAGAGCCTCTCACCTAGCCCAAGAGAACAACGTGATGGGGGACGCCCTGTCCAGGGGAACCCTTCAGGAGTGGGTGTGGTCTATGTCTCAAGCATGGGCCAACCACGTCTTCCAGATCTTCGACAGACCGATGGTAGACCTCTTTGCCTCCCAGGCCAAGGCAAAACTTCAAACCTTTTGTTCGAGGTACTTTCACCCAGAAACTTGGAGGACCGACGCTCTGGCCTTTCCGTGGGACAACCTTTACGGGTATGCCTTCCCCCCGTGGTGCCTGATACAACGAGTCCTCCTCAAACTCCGGGACTCCAACGCAATAATCTTGCTAGTAGCCCCCTGCTGGCCCAACCAGCTGTGGTTTCCGCTTCTTCTGGAGATGTTGATAGACCAACCCTTCAGGTTCCCGCTCAGGAGCAGCCTCCTAACCCAGGCCAGAGAAAAAATCTGGCACCAGCGCCTCCAGCACCTCAAGCTGACAGCCTGGAAACTCTCATCGGACGTTTCACTAGTAAGGGCCTTTCACAGGAGGCTGCGGTCATCGCAGCAGGTTCCCGACAATCCTCAACCCTTTCCACTTACGACTCGAGACTTGTCAGGTTCAGGGAATGGATGTCGCACCGAGATTTCGATCCCCTGGAAGCTCCTGTAGAGGCAGTTGCAGATTTTCTCCACATGCTGTTCAAGGAAGGGAAACAAGTGAGCACTATCAGGAACTACCGTTCAGCGATCGCTTCCGTGCATAAGGGGTTCCAAGACGGCTCAACTGTTGGTTCCAATGAGGCCCTTTCTCACCTCTTAACGGGCATGTTCAACTAGAGGCCCCCTAGGAAACGCCTGGTTCCTTCATGGTCGATAAACGACGTCCTGCCAGTGCTAACTAAGCCACCTTATGAGCCTCTCCACAACACGACATTGGAACTACTGACCTACAAGACCCTCTTTCTCATTGCCGCAGCGTCGGCCAGAAGACGCAGCGAACTTGATGCCCTGACCACTCAAGAAAGGTTTATCCGCTTCAGCCAAGACAGCGTCTTCCTCCTACTGGATCCATCCTTCCTGACTAAGAATGAGACGGTTTCCTTCTCCCCAGCGGAGATCTACCTTCCAAACATCGCCTCGTCCTCCTCCGTGGCCGAGGATAGGAAAGTCTGCCCGGTCAGGGCCCTGAAATGGTATTTAGAGAGGACAAAGCCAATTAGGAAGTCGAAGAGCCTGTTTCTGATTCCCAGATCTCCTTACAACCCGGCTTCAAAAGACACCTTGTCAAGATGGTTAGTCAACCTGGTCCTGCCTCACTCCTCCTCGGAGGACAACGTGCATGCCCACCAACTTTGGGCCCATGCCTCATCGAGAGCTTGGTTTAGAGGGATTCCATTGGTCGACATCCTCCGGGCAGCAGCTTGGAAAACACCGTCTACCTTTGTCGCCTGCTACCTGACCAACGTGGTCTCTCAAGAAGGGGGCTTCGCTAGAGCTGTCCTAGGGGTTCCAGACCGTCGTCGTCCGAACCTCCCGCCTGCCGCTCGGTGCTAATCTGGATACATAGGTCAATAGGAGGTAGGGAGGAGCGAAAAAGACTCCCCAAAACTCCCTGGTTTGGGAGTCTATGAACTCCGATACCTACCTCCTATTTACCTCCCGCCTCCTGACCCCTAGGACTCCGACGGGTCTCACCTGCGGCCATCTCCAGCACCAATGACGCCGGTCCAAGACTTTGCCGGCCCCCGGTCGGCCTCCGAAGGTGAGACTGGGCCTTTCGGTCCTTTTTCTTTTTGTGTAGCTTAAGCTCTTTTAGGGGATAATTCATTTTTGTGTGTGTGTTTGTCTTTTTCCCATGGGGCTAGTTCCCACGGGTCGGCCAAAACGTAGAAGGAAGTAGCTAGGGTATAGCGCGCCCTCATTAGGTAGGGGTTACCACGGTGTTATTAGGTTTTTTGCCAGACGGTTATTGCAGGCAATAACGATATACATAGGTCAATAGGAGGTAGGTATCGGAGCTCATAGACTCCCAAACCAGGGAGTTTTGGGGATTCTGTGGTTTTAGTCCAGCCAGTTGTATTATCACAACCATGCTCAATCTGGACAAATGATCCTGGCAAGCAGGAGTGTATCCACTGGAACTATTTGTTAAGTACTGCAAATTAATATTCTCTGGATTGCTTATTGAGCTGATAGAGCTGGAGATTTATTGCCTTGTGTTTTGATACCAGTGATAAACTTGTGGTCAGTTTCTACAAAACTTTGGACTAAAAGGACACTCATGCCATGTAAATGTATCTTCTCATTCTATGAGATTACAAAAGAAAAGAGTAAAATTGTCAGGCTCATCCACTGAAATATAATGCTTCTTGAGTTTTAAAATGGAACAAGCCAGTGAGCCACAAATGGGTAAAGGCCATTGCCATCTTGACTTGAACCAATTGGTTGGAAACTAGGCTGTAAAACTCCACATAACTAGATGGAACCAATCATCTTAGAGGACCATAAATGAAATTTTTTCCTTAAATTAATCACAAGAATAAATGTCAAATTATGTTTATTTTTTACTAATTGTGCAATGCATGTAAATTCCATTGAAAAAGCTTATGTTTATAATAGAGAGAAAAAAAGAAATATCAATCAACTGTGATTTACAAGGAATGCATATCCTGCATGAAGGATGCTGAAGGATGTCCTTAGAATAAGAGTGATGTATTATTGAAACAAAAACATGTGTCTTTGAGAAATGCTCATGAATCAGGATAGGTTGCCTCAACTTATAACCCTCTGATTTTATCGAGCAGTACCTGTGGCCCTTTAACTAGGTACTTAAGTTTTTCTGTAAATGTTAATTTTACTTTTGTTGCGGTCCTATACCTCCATTAAGAACATGGCCTTGGGATTTCACAGACTCAGTAGGGTCAGTTTGTTATGTTACACCCATAGCCACAGTCTGACCTTTCATTAGCAACAGAGAAGAAGCAAAGGATACAACAATGAGAAGTCTGGCACAAAGTAAGCATGACAAGCCATGATAGACTTGCTACAAGTCAGCAATTCAAAGGAATTGCAGCTTGCCTAATGGAAATTAAAAATAAGGGAACTTTTCAGGTTAGGTTAGATAGGGTTTTACACCTCCACTTATAATCTTCTGGTTTAATTTAGTGAGAACATAAAAACGTGAGGCAAGTAGTTCCAAATTTGCAGATTTTCACAGGTTTTTTTCCATGGGTTATCACAGGTTTTAGCATGAAAACCTAGTTTTCCCTTGACATTGACGCAGGTTGATCATTTGGCAAAGGTTTAACACAGGTTTGCCATAGGGTTGACACAGGTTTTATGTGCAAAACGTGTGGTGATGAAAACTAGGGTTAACACAGAATTCTGTTAGTAGAAGGTTCCAAAAACTCAGGTTTTCTTCCCAAGAACACGTGTGATATCTTTTGTTTTTCCACGCGTGATCACACATGGTGCAGACACAGGTTGACGTACCTTTTTTTGTAAGAGCCTTTTTCCCAGTTGTGGGGTACTGGGTTGTTATCTCTGCTCTATTACTGATCAGTGAAAATGCTTTGTGTTTCGATCATAACTTTTGTGGCTGGCTAATATAAATCTTGTTTGTCCAAAAGTTTGGTTTATGAGTATGGAATATTTGTACCATACTTCTTTAAAAGCAAATTTTCACCTACTGTCTGTTTGATGCGCAGATTTTACTGAATATTAGCCAAATTTGATGAAAACTTGAATCTTTTTCTTTTCTTTATTTCTTCTCACTCCTCTCTTGCCTTTGTTACCAAAGAGTAAAATTCAGAGCATGCAATGATGCCAATTGTACAGACACTGTATACTCAGATCCCATTAAAACAGGTAGGTGGAAAAAATACAATATAATTTACAATATCAACAGCTAGGAAACTTTAAATCTGCTTCAATATGTATGAGAGTGTTCAGAAAGCCCTGGCATTTGGCCATTGTGCAGGGATTTTGGCTCAGAACATGTCTGTTATCAGTTTTTTTCATGCATGACATACCCATGATGTAAAGGTCTGATCACATATGTTATCTGTTCCTAAATTTCATGCATGACAGATCCATGATATAGAGGTCTGATCATTTGTGGTATCTGTTCCTTAATTTCATACATGAAAGATCCATGATGTGGAGGTCTGATTACGTGTGGTATCTGTTCTTTCATGCATGACTCACTCATGATGAAGAGGTCTGATCATGTGTTCTACCTGTTCCTTAATTTCATGCATGACTCACCCATGATGAAGAGGTCTGATCATGTGTGTTCTCCATTCCTTAATTTCATGCTTGACAGATCCATGATGTAGAGGTCTGAAGGTCAGTAAGTTGGTCAGTTGAGCTTGCTGTTCCTCTCCAAAATCAGAACTTCTGTTACATTAGTTAGATGGGGTTTTACTATACTCCAACCCCACTGTGATATACCAACAGCTGCATACTTTGTGGGTAGGCAGTATGTATCTTATGTATGTATCTTCCAGGTTCAAATGTGGTTCAAGTCCTCTCCTTTAGTAGATCTTATTACAAGTGTGGAATACCACTGGTATATTCAACATGAGTTGTACCTTCAAGAAGAGGGGCAAAAAAACTTTCGAACCCAAGAAATCTTTCTGATGTAACATTTGGCTTTGTGTAAGAGAGTCAAAGGGAAAATATTTGAAAACAAACCCAAAGACCTGAAGTAATGCCAAAGCAAACCCAGCGTAGTCTGGGTTTGTTTGTCGGCAGATATATGTTGACTTTGTGTGTAAAGTGCCATATTCTTTTGAAACCAATATCAAGCATAGTAACTGATAGGCAGGGATTGATTAGGGAAAAGATGCAAGGACGCAAGGTCTTAAATGTGATTTAAGACCAACTATGACGTCAACATAGAGGCTGAGCATCTCGAGGGGAGTGTTTATGTATGTAAAATATTTAATATAGCAATATCATTTTATCAGGATGGCCTCTTAGGACCTTCTTCGTCTAGGTTACCTATTAGAAATGCAGTAGTTTTGCATGGGAACAATATATTAGTGATACAGGGAGGCTCAGCCTAATGCATCCAGTGATAGCATAAACCTCTGAGTTTGCATCCATTGTTCTGCTCTCATGCACAGGTCCAGCATTCATTAACCTTGTCTATTCAAATACAACAAGATTTTGATTAAAAAGACTTCACAGATAAAAAATTTTGTTTGCAAGTAACAACATTACAACAGCACAACTCTCTGAGTAAAACAGAGTAATCTAGGATTAGGTGCATTTATCTATTACTGTCAATCTACATAGCACCTCCTTACCTCCTATTTACACTTTGTAATCCCCACTTACCTGCAGTAAGTCCCCAACGAGCTTTAATAGCACACTGGTTCTGGGTGACCTCCTATCATGGTGTAACGCACAGTCACCCGACAGTAATGGACCAATAGAAGTTGAGAATTTATCACAAAGTATAGAATGATTGTGTATTCAGCATCTCTCTTGTCAATATTTGCCAGCACATATAGCAGAGACAAGGTGCATTCATATAACAGTTTACTCAGAAGAACATGATGGTGGTTTAATTATTAATGATTTCGGGAGATTTCTTTGATAGGTGTGATCAAGGTTGTAAAATAATGCAGTCATATTTCATGATGCATTTGCTGTTTTGTTATTCCTTTTCTCTTTGCAGACCTTAACAATCTTTCATGGGTCTTACCACTGGTTTTCATCTTATTAATCCTAATATGTGCAGCTGCTTTGTTTATTGTCTGGAAAGAAAGACAGCAACCAGGGTAAGATATACACGAATCAGGACAGCAAGTGATGGTCTGATTTCAGTCTGCCATAACTGGGGTCCATCACCTTTAAATCTTTCGATTTCCTTGCTTACCTCTATCATGGATGGTTGTATACTAATTTGTATCTTAAATTCTTCTAGTGCACTAAATGTGAAGGTTTGAAATTCATGTAAACAATAAATGAAGACGGTTTTAGGCTGATGAACCCCACTAATGGCAGCCTACAGTCACTAAAAACAAGCACTAACCGGATTTGTCTATAGTTAAATACTTTTTAAAAAGAGAGTCATATCTTTCAAAAGGAAAATCAGAGTTTGACAGCAAATATTTATCTTTTGTTTCAACACCTCGTATTCCTTTTTTAAACCCTTTACTGTTGTGCTCCAATCGGCTCTGGAGTGGGCGAAAAGGCGGACGTAGCACGCCCCGCATCAGCTTCTGTAGGCTATTGACCCAGTGACCTTAAACTATTGTCTCTCTTGTTGTTGTGGCCGAGTTTTCGGGTAGCTACTCGCAGTTTAGAGGTCCGTGTGAAACAGTAAAGATGGGTGACAGCCGTGCTCTCCGTCTAGGTCAAAAAGGACCCAAACAACGGTAAAGGGTTAACTGATTTTTTACCAGAATAAACAGAGTAAAGGGATTGAAGAGGTCTTTCAAGTAAGGTGAAAACTCAGTTTTGTTTCAATCAGTGTTGAATGGGACTTTTTTAATTATTTGGGTGTTAAAAAAAAATCACACAGATGCAACACAGTTGACAACATCATCTATAGAGTGACACATCACAAATCAGGTCATGACCACAGATCATTTCTGATTAGTTGTAACTCATTTTATGATTATGGTTTCCTAAAGTTGTGGAACACTCGTAAAAAAAAACGTGATTGTCTCTTTTGGAAGAGAATCATGTTCCTTATTCTGAAAGTTAGTACGTACACCTTTCATTTATTTGCTGGTCTACCTTGTTGCATTGTCTGTCTGTCAGTCTGTCAGATGTTACAAACAAAAAGGGCAGTGTTTGGACCACCCTGTATAAAAGTTTCATGTGTAACTTCTTGAATTCATTCACAAGTGGAATCTATTGCTTAAAGGTAAAGAGCAGTCCCCCCAGACTTATTTTGAAGAAAAAGCTAAATAACACAATTTTCATCTTATTTCTCTTCAAAGTATCTTTCATTACATTTTTTTACTTTACTATTGCATACTCAAGGTAAACCAAGCAGTTATTTCTGGTAAATTTCACATTGGAAGAGAAAAGACATTGTCACATGACTCCCAACAGCCAATCATGAAACTGGACAGTCTACTACACTTCTTCAATTTGGGATGACTGCTCCTGCCCTTTAAGGTCCATTGATCTTTCATATTCATTAAAATGTTTTGATGTGTGTTTCATATTCTCTAGGAGCATGACCAAGTACATTAAACGACCAACAAAAGGAATCGATAACCGTGGATTTGAGCATGACAAACCCATGAGAAGACAAGGTGACAGAAGGTAATTTCAGTAGTTTTATTGTGATCTAACTCTGGTAGGAATGTATTCTCTTGATTTTCGTGTTGGCAAGAATATGACAGTTCAAATCAATAGAGACCTTGCTTACCTCCTACTAAGTTAGTGCAGGTAAGTGTTACATAATGTGAACAGGAGGTAAGTATCAGGACTCTTAGATTTCATAAGCCAGGAAGATTTGGGAATTTCATTTGATTAAAGGCCCAATTTTCTCATCCCAAACAGTACCAATTCTCCCAACCTTCTAAATTAAGCCCCTCCCACAATTGTCTGAAATTCACCCTCATTCAGACACAATCTCATTTTATTGCTTCAGGGTGAGTATAGAAAGCTCAAGGTGTAATATCAAAACACTCTCATAACAGTTCATGCTGTGAAATATAAGCTTTGGTACTCTGCATTGTTTGAATTAGCAGTCAATCAAAAAGCTGAGCCAATTGAGAGTTTCTGTTACCCTATACTAGAAGTGTAGTTTGGGGTGAGAGGGTTGTCCCTTTAAGCAGTTTTGTGATTTAGATTATTGTCTTTGATAGGCAAAGTTAAATAATGCTTGTCTTTTCTTGTTCCCCATCTTTCAAAAAGAAAGCAAAATTGCAACTGAAGTTTCTAAAAGTTTGTGGGTCTTTTGGAACATGAATCAAAATCACATCATTTTTCCAAAACTTTGAGTCCTTAAAAAGCAAGTCTATTTCAAGACGCTGGTCCTGTAAAATAATTCTGATTCTGATTTTTGTAACTCCTAAAAGCAGGGTAAAAGATAATACATTTGTCCAAAAACACAGTGTAAACAACTTCATACATTTTATTTCACTGTTCACATGTTTAACGCATGACCAAAGACTTTAAAAACAGAACCTTCTGCCGTTGTGCTTGGTGCTCAGCGTAAAGCAAATAGAGTAGAGAAAACAAGCCAGTTTAGTTACAACTGGAAAAATGATAGTGGCCAGACCACGGACTTCCTATACATGGACAGAGCATACTGCACAGTATATGGTCGCTACCGTACGTGTGAGAAAAAGCGCACCAAGCTGGCCGTCTGCTATGGTTTTGTGTGAAAGTGTGGACTTGCTCAAGTATGTTCCCATATTTTGCAAGAAAGTTGAATTATTTTTGAAATATGTCAAGGTAACGTAAAATCACTTCACGCATTGCAGGAATATGATATTGTTTCCCATTCAAGTTTAACTTTTGCTTAAAATATTACAGTCGTCATCAGAACAGACGATTTATATCTTCACGGCAGCCATCTTGGTGCGCCTTTTTTGTCCCAGTCGGTGACAACCATCAAAGGATAGAACGTATAGGTGATATGCTCTGTCCATGTATATAAGTCTGTGGTCCAGACCGACTTCAACCAGTTGGTGAAAACTGAATCCATAAAGCTCTATCTAACTAACTACATCATTCATATCAGGCTGGAAATCACTTCACATAATTTGTTGAGAAGCATATTCATACAATCAATGTATGATGATGTTTTTGGCAAAATGTATGTGTGGATTAAACTTAAGAAGAATTTTGTTCTTCAAAATTTTGAGATATGATATGGGGTTAGTTGTCTGGTTGTGTAATTTGAATTAACGGGAAAATGCTAAATGTAAGATTCTAGAAAAGGAGGATAGATGTAAAAGCTAGGGAAAAATTGCCATTTGATGTGGGAAAATTGCTCTGCGATGTGGATTATGGAAACTTGAATTTGAGCAAAACATTTCCTAATGCACTTCTTGTTGCTGTTTCCACAGTGCTAAAGTGCATGCACCCAACCATGACAGCAACTGCAGTTATTTTCTTTATGTAGTAATTCATTATGCTGACATCTTGCAAATAGGCATTTTGCTGTTTGAAACACTTTTCAAATTTGAACTTCTCAACAAATGTCAGTGTTCTTGAAACTTGCTTATGTAGAACCTACAGTACCCCTTTGTATTCATGTTTCATTGTTTTTATTTTAACAGACCAGTTAAACTTGTTGAATTTGGGAACTTTTTGGAAGATATGTCTCGGGACTCTGACTATCTATTCTCCGAAGAGTACAATGTAAGTTTAGTTTTTCTTTCATGGGACTCCTAAATTACACCTGTGAATAGATTAAATGTAGAAAAAGCAGCAATTATGCATTTTTGCCCAACATCCCTCTTAGACGGATAAAATTCAAAGCGTTCCCATCTTCAGATTTATAGGACAAAAACAGGCCTTGGGATCTTATTTTGCAAAAAGTGTTAGAACCCACAGATTTCTATTTACGCCTCTTTCAGGACTTAAACATAGCATATGCAAAGTAAATCAATGAGTTACTCTCCTACATTTCATGTTTTTGTGAGCAGAATATGTGTAATTTCAATTTGGGGCCAATGCACATGCACACATTCTCCAAATTATTGGAATAAACAAACCAATACCACACCTACAACACACAGAGTTTAGGAATGCATGAAAAGTTTGTGAAATCATTCTATTTTAATCCATCTTCAAGGAGTAATCTTAAATGTGGTTTTGTGTAGTGGACTGCATTTGAATTGCATTTTTGGTGTAAAAATTTGCATTTTGATCAGCCATTAAGTTGGTTGAGACCCTTTTTATCGGTCTGGTTGGCTAGTTTGAGAGGAAGTAGAATTAAATGGTTGTACCACAAAGTCTAATATACCTGACTATTTTGCTTTACTTGGACAGGATTTACGGCCAGTTGGGAAGAACCAATCAACTGATGCTGCACAGCTGGAAGTAAACAGAGTCAAAAATAGATTCTCAAATATCTTGCCATGTAAGTCTATACCCAGAACGCATTGCAAACTTTCTGTTATTTTCTTGATTGTCAACGATCAGAAACTTGTACCCACATTAGACGTGTCAATGTTTGTAATTTTAAAATGGTCAAGAGGAGGGCCTGTTAAGCCCCTTGTTTTTAGCCTTAGCCTCACTTCTTCAGCTCTCCCAATCTTTGGCTTTGCATTAAAAAGAATGACACCCCCCCCCCCTTCAAATAAAATTTCCAGGATCCACAATCTTGTTGTAAGTGTGGGTAAGAGGTAAGTGTGTTTGACATGATTATGAATGTGAGGCTATTTTTGAGTCTCACAGTTAGGAATTAATAAGTAGAATGGAAAAGAGAATAAAAGATTCGTTAGTCCACTTCTCTCGTTGTATTCCTCACTATACATTACAAATCAAGGTACAGAGTCTGGGTTACCTTACGGATGAGAAATAAAAGTTATACTTGAATTAAAATTTTTCACTGCAGCAGCACATAGCTAGCTGGCAGGGACAAGACTCCTTGGTCAGAGGAAGACTAGATTTCAACTCATCTACTCAACTAAAGATCACATGCTTCCTCTCTTGTCCAGGGAAAACCACGTGGCATTAACTTAAAGAATATAAAAGAATTAGAATGAAACAATGATCTCTGTGTGTCTATCACAACAAGCAGGGAGGTCTAAGAAGAAACTAAATACCACTGACAGATGTCCATGGGAATGACACATCGGAAATCCTCTTACTACATTTTTAACAGCCGAGTGAGGAAGTTGATGAGATATCTAAACAACCAGGCAATGACCGGCAGAAACTCCTCTTACAAGAAAGCTTCAGTCTTGCAGTGAGGAGGTGGGGAGTTAGAGTCCTGGCTGGGTCATATGGAAGGTGTAAAAGTTGGAACGTACTGCCACCATTCTAATTGGTGCTCAGTGTAAGCAGTGGAACATGGGCAACAAGCCAATTAGCCACAACTGGGAAAAAGGGGGTGGCAAACTCGATTGGTTTGAAACTGGGCTGTAAAACTTCCATTCAGCTTAACCTTAACCGACCTTGTCTGTATTTCTAAATAGATTCAGAACCAGAAAAGTGTTGAGCAAACTAACAAGAGCTTACCTTCTCATAACCTTTTACTTGTCTGAAGCCATTGTGTGTGATGCTCTGCATAAGTAATGGAGTAGGGAAAACAAGCCAGTGAGCCAGAACTGGAAAAAGGCCTCGGCTAACTCGACTTGAACCAATAGGTTGGAAACTGGGCTGTAAAATTCTGTCTAACTAACTAACTACTTGTCTGAAGCCATGCTGTTCCATCCAATGTTCTATCAGCATAATTAATAAATTTTATTTCACAATGTTCTTCTGAGCCCTAATATTAAAGTTCAGATGTGACGAAAAAAAAATATCATGTCTTTTGCCTTGAAAATGTTTGGTTTGTTTGTTTCCATTTAATAACAAAATGAAAAACAATGAATCACAAAGCATATATGAAATTAAGGAAGAAAAAAAGAAACGTGGTGCTATAACACTTACTGAAATTTAGCCTGAAGTGGAAAAGGACAAAAGGGGAGGGAAGAAGTTTGAAAAAATTTACATAAAATTATCAGTCATTCTATGCACATGAGAGGAACCTCCCCTTAGCTCATTTGAAAAATTTGAAGTACCCAAGCAGAGAAAAGATTAATCATGAGAACCATCACTGCTTTTGCGTTCAGTGCCATAAAAGAATACAATCACAATGCCTCTGTTGTGCTGGTCACTGGATATTTCCTTAGTAGCTGCATGGATCAATGCACACACACAATACTCCTTGAAATTTACTTAATCCATGTTTCCTGCAGTGTGCCTGCTATGACAGGTACCAAATTTGAAAAGTAGCTGTAAAAGGGGCTTTTCCAAGCGTGCAAGATTAGTGGAATCATCATCAAGTTTGTGACACTGTTTCATTATTTTTATTCAGATGATCATACCAGAGTAACATTGTCTCCTATTGATGATGAGGAAGGGACAGATTACATCAACGCTAATTACATGTTGGTGAGTCAAAGCTAGCAAAAGGATTTCTTCCTTCATAGGGGTTGAAAATGTACTCATGACTGGAACAAAAGGTCAGGGAGTTTGAACAAATACCTCAAATCAGAGAGTTTGAACAAAGTATGGATCACATGTGTAGCAATGTACCATACAATAGTAAACATACATAGCAAATGTTTCAGTAGTCCTGAGTGATTTTATGAGATAATCTTGCTGGGATTAGGTGTTGCATCAGGGGACAAAACAGAGAGTGTGGCTTGGATTGATGGAGAGTGTTGAATTTTAAAATGATAAAAATAATTAAAAAGCAGGAGTAGTGGACTAGCTTGTAACTTGGAACTAGGAGGTAGGATTTATGGATAACACTAGTCGTGATTAATTGTAATCATTTAGCAATTTAATTATGATGCAATCAACAGCTCTAGTTATTGATTAGGTGCTATTGTTATTGCAGACTGTCGATATACTAATAGTGATATATGTTTGTTACTTGTTTCAATAGGGTTACAGATCTCAGCGAGAATACATCGCCTGTCAGGGTCCACTTCAGAGTACTGAAGAAGATATGTGGAGGCTAGTATGGGAGCAAGGAGCCTCCATTATTGTCATGGTAACACAACTCATGGAAAATGGCAAGGTTAGTGTTGCAGCTGTTTACATAGCAAGAAAGGCTATTAAATGCAAGTTATGAATACTTGCTTTTAAAGTCACCTGATCTGAGCATTATGTGTGGACAGGATGCAGGGACATTACATCTGGTATGTAAGAAATATGCCCATAAAGGTTTGCTGCAAATAAATGCAGAAAAATTTGTTCGGTTTGTTCAATTAGCAACATGAATTTGGACCGAATGCAGAACTGAGTATTAATGATGTAAGATTCAGGAAACATGAAGAGCACCTGTAGCATGCCCTTTAAAATCTGTGTTTTCAGCCTTTCTTGGGCCTGAGTGTATTTAGAGGAAAAGTTGCAGATTCAGAGGAGAGCTCCAAATCTCACATGATTATGATATTCAAGAACTACAATTGTGGTAGGTAGAGCAAAGAAGCTCACATTATTCAGCCAATTCTTTTGTCTACCTGTATCTTGGATGTACTTTACTCTTAAAGGCCCAATTCTCTCACCCCAAACAGTACCAATTCTCCTTACCTTCTTACTTAAGCCCCTCCCACATTAGTCCGAACTTCATCCTCATTCAGACACAATCTCATTTTATTGCTTCACGGTGAGTATAGAAAAGCTCAATGTGTATAATCAAAACGCTCTCTGTACAGTTCATGCTGTGTTACATAGGCTTTGGTACTCTGCATTGTTTGGATTAGCTGTCAATCAAAGAGCTGAGCCAATTGAGAGTTTCAGTTAACCCTTAACCTTTGTTTGGGTCCTTTTGGACCCAGACGGAAAGCACGGCTGTCACCCATCTTTACTGTTTCACGCAGAGCTCAAAACTGAGAGTAGCTACCCGAAAATTCAGCCACAACAACAAGAGAGACAATAGTTTAAGGTCACACGGTCAATAGCCTACGGAAGCTGATGTGGGACATGCTACGTCCGCTTTTCCGCCCACTCCCAAGATGCCCAAATATGCCCCGATTGGAGCACAATGGTAAAGGGTTAATCTAAAGTACCTGCACCACGCAGCTGGCACACAGGCAGAGACAGCGGCATCGGCTTTGCCGTAAACACACTGCACAGGCTTATTTTAACCCTTTACCATTGTTTAGGTCCTTTTGGACCCAGACGTAGAGCCCAGCTGACACCCATCTTTCCTGTTTCACGTGGAGCTCGAAACTGTGAGTAGCTCCCGAAAATTCGGCCACAACAACGAGAGAGACAATAATTTAAGGTCACAGGGTCAATAGCTTATGGAAGCTGGTGCTACGCCCCCTTTTTTGCCCTCTCTTGAGGCACGCAAATATGCCCCGATTGGAGCACAACGGTAAAGAGTTAACCCCTACAAGAATTTAGTTTGAGGTGAGAGGATTGGCCCTTTAAACCCCACTGAAATATGAAGGTTAAGATGTGCATTTATGTAAGGCAAGGCTGGCAAGCTTCCCTTCCCTCTAATCCTGTAACCCACCAGTGCCAGGGTTGTGTTCATAGAGCAGCTGGGCAATTTTTCTTGTCCTTTGCAACTGGAACCCTACCTGTACTAGGGGTCATTTTAAGGTAATTATATTTGACAGCTGTAGCGAGTTTGTGTAAAATATCCTCTGCATCTGGTAGAATGAAACTGTAAACCTAAAATTCTGTTTTAAATTATTTTGTAGATTAAATGCCATCAGTACTGGCCTGATGAAGGAGAAGGGCCTGTTAGATACGGCGACATAGTTGTTAATCCAGGGGAAACTGAGAAGAAAGAGCTATGGACAATAAGAAAGTTTCAAATAACTAAGGTGAGATTTTTCTCATGCTCTTTGTCTATACATTAGTGGTCTCATAATTTTTTTTTTTTTTTGGGGGGGGGGAGGGCAGTCAAAGATGAGATTTGTCTGATATAGATTCATTTTTATTGGCTTACACATGTGCACATGTGTGAGGTTGTCAAATGGGGCAGATGGCATCAACTTTGTAACAGAAGTCTTCTTTTTCCTCATTTTTGGAGATTTGGAGCTGAAATTGTGTTGTATGATATCTTTGGAGGAGAGCATTCACACCTACCTACTTGCACTCTAATATAGGAAATTTAAGTTGTGTTTTTAAGCTGTTTTTTTTTAGGACTGAGTTCATTTTGCCTGCTGTGTGGTTCGTTGTTTATTTATTGCACTAATAGCAGTGTGCTTGGTTGTGCTGGTTCAGTCCTTATCTGCACATATGTGCAGGCTATTTAGCCTGGTTCTTTATGTTACAGCTGGTTGAATAAAGCATTCACAGTGCTGTCACTGTGTGCTTGTCTAGGTGGTCTCATAACCAGCTGTGGTCAGCTAGTGTGGAAAGAATAAGCTGTAACTAGGGAGTTACAACAGACCCTGTTGTAACACGCAGATTGTGGAGATCTGTTCAATTTATCATGAATTGGCCAAGCCAAGCAATACCAACATAACTGTTTGAGTTCAATAAGCACAGGACATTATGAACTTCTTGAGTCTCTGTGTTTTATTTTGTTCAGGTTAGAGCCATGCAGTGTTTACTTGTGGATTTGAAGGTGCAACTGAATGTGCTTTGCAATACCTGAGCAGTTTACAGGTTCACCATACATAAGTTATTAATTTTAATGTTTCTGCCTAATGTCTTTACAAATACACAGTCCAGGCTTCCATGATTTGAGAAGCTACACAGTGATATTTATGTCTACCATAAAACTATATTTATGTATTATGTCTACATGTAAAATCAAAAATACTTTGCCTTCACTATTCTTTAGTTCCGTGCATTTAATTTTGTAATGTAAAGAGGTTTAGGAAACAGATAACAAAAATTTGGTTGAACTTTTTTGAGTTCCTGTTTTTAACAGATAAAACAGGTTGTGTGAGCTTCACAACAGCATTGCTGTTCTAGTTTAGATTTGTCTTAAGTTGTCATCCTATTTGATGATGTGACAATTCCTTTAGATGTTATACGTCCAGGGATTTTGTGTCCTTGATATTATTATGCAATGAAGTGAATGTTGTCATGACAGGTTTAATATTCCCATGATCACCTCAGTGACCCCTCCTTACTTTAGGCTTTGCATCCAAGAATTTTGTGTCTCTAAATGTTAAAGTAATGACGTAGACAACAATGAAAAAGATGCAGAAGACACACTGGTGACTGTTAAAATTGATTGATCACTGAAGAATAAGATTGTATTCAGTTTCCACGCACAAGACATATTAAGACTAATACTCCGCTGTGTTTCAGCAATATTAACTTCCTTTTCCCATGTACTGAAAACAACTGGCTGTGGACAATGGTTTAATGGCTCAGTCATGCTACAATGAATTTGCATCAGATTCCAATTTGATTTTGGTGAGTTTTCACTAAAATGTCCTCCCTCTCTCGTTGGAAAGAGACAGAATTTGCCAATCAGTGTAAGTACATAATTTTCATGAGAGTTCTGTGAAAATGAAATGTAAACCAATTTGTTTGTGATGTCACACTGACACTGACAATAAAAGCTGTCTGTGGATGTGATGTCACAAAATAATTAGTATAAATTTAATTTCTGCAATGTGAATCAAATATTTACCCAAGTTGCTTAATTTTGGATTCTTTCCGACCAGAAATGAAGGGGATTTTAGTGCAAACACATAAAAATTCGCACTGAATCTGATCCAAGTTCATTGTGGTGTGGTTGCAACATAAGGCCTGCAAGAGTGAAAGTATACAACTGGAAAATTGATTCCAGTGTGACCTTCTTGCTGATATTTATGTTGTCATGGAGCTTTACAATGCCTATTTTCAAAACTCTTTGGAATGGTAAAATGCAAACTGGAATTTTTAAATTCCTTTTGATGCCACCTATCTCTTATCTCAGCTCTAATCCTCTTGTTTTACCAACACTAAAGACTTTATCAATCCAAACAGATAAATAGCAGTGATAATTCTATTTTATGTGATTGATCTGCATGAATTGATTTGCCTTTGAGATCAACAGACTTTTTTGATATTCATGCACTGAGTTTTGGTAATTGTTTTATTTTTCTTTTTTTTGGCAGGGTCCACACACAAGGAAGATAACTCATTTTAACTTTATAGCTTGGCCTGATCATGGTGTTCCTGAGAAACCAGATGACTTAATCAAGTTTGTCCGAACAGTTAGAGAATATAAACCAAATGATGGAAAGCCCACAATTGTACATTGCAGGTAAATTTGGATCACTTTTTCTCCCTTATCTTGGTAGAGCATCTGCCTCACACTAACACTGAGACCAAATTCATGGTCAAGTGGTTAGCACATTTGACACTTGCAGTCATGAGGTCTAGAGTTCAAGTCCTGGCAGGGTCATACTGAAGACTTCAAAAATGGAACCTTCTGCAATTGTGCTCGGTGATCAGCATTAATGGGGTAGAAAAAACAAGCTAGCGAGCCGCAACTGGCGAAAAAGTGGTGGTTGGCTCGACCTAAACCAATTGGTTTGAAACAAAAGTCACAAAACTTAATCTTTAATATAACTAACTCCTTTTTGCTAACTTTGTCGCCATTTTGGATTGTATTTGTTTGTTTTTGCCCCTGTCTTACAACATTAAGGAAAGGACGTTGCTAATGAATAACCATATATTTTTTTCTAGTAGTTTTTATTGGGTTGGATACATACATCATTTTTTGTACTTATTTGTCATTCAATAGTGCTAGTTGAAAGAGTAGAGGATTCATTATTTAGTTTAGGGGGAAATGCAGTTGAATTAGTGTAGTAGACTTCACTGTTTCTTGATTGGCTCTTGAGAGTCATGTGACAACATTTTTTTTCCCTCAATTGTGAAATTTACATGGAGTAACTGCTTGCATATGGTTCCCCTTGAATATGTAATATTGAAGTTGTAATATTGAAGTCCTAAAATAGTATAAAAGATACTCTAAAGAAAAATAAGAAAAAAAAAGTAGATTTATCTGCTGCTTCAATTTAAGTTTGAAAAACTGCTCTTGCCCTTAAAATCAATCAATTTTCTGATCTACATCACCCCTCAGGGAGTTTTGAGAATTCTGAGCCTATCATTATCAGTGGGAAAAGTTTTTCTGTGATAGATATATTTTGTTTCTTTTTCATAGTGCTGGTGTTGGGAGGACTGGTACATTCATCTCACTTGATCATCTGATGAGTGCGATGGAAGATAAAGACGAAGTGGATATTTTTGGTATGGTGCGAAGTATGAGAATGAACAGATGCATGATGGTCCAGACAGAGGTACGTATGTATGGTTAGCAAAGATAAACTTTTAGTGGCTCATTGAGTTGGTTTGTTAAATTCAACAAATTTTTCCCAACCTGGTTAAGTTGTCTTCACATACTGTTGACAAATGGTACAACGTAGACTATCCCAATATCAGTTGTGCAAATAAATCTGTTGTAAAAGAGTAATGAAATTTCAATTCAAACTTTGTGTCCAGATTTTTTTTTTTTCAAATTATGCACAAAAAGGTAGAAATGCCCAACGTTAACGCAACATTAATTCTAAACTCAACAAATTATGCCAACAAGTAGCATTGTCATGTGGTAATAGTACCCTCCAGTACCATTGTAAAGTTAGCTGTACCACCTTAAGGTGCCTCTTAAAAAATGATTTTTTTAAGATCTGCAATAAACCATTGTTGTCACGTAATACATAAATTCAGCGGCATTTTAAGCAAGGAAGCTCAGCAACCAGGCATAGGCGCACGAGGGTGGGGGGTGCAGGGGGGCACTTGCCCTCCCAATTAGGGCAAAAGCAGTTGATCTATTCGGGCAAAACATGGGCAAAACGTGATAAACGGTGACATTATTCGGGCAAAAAGTGATCTTGCCATCCCATAGAAAATTACCCCGGTACGCCTATCCAACCAGGGTTTTATTTCTGATGGGGTCAAAGTTATGTGGGCTTCTTTATCAATGAGTCTTCAATTTTCTTCCCAACTGAACTGAACTTTCAAAAGATACCAAATTTGGTCTAAATTGTTGAGTTGTTAGCCACCTGACTTGAAGTTGTAATTTTTAAGCCACAGGCTTCTTTCGTTAATGTATGTAGTCAGTTAGCTAGCATTATAAAACACTGCCCTTCAAGGCTTCTAAAATGATAAATTTGTTGAGGTTGAGTTGAGGTTTTGGGAATGTTCCTGATAAGGAGGGGGTGGAATGCTTTGCTAATAACTGTGGCAAGGCAGTAGGTCAGTTGCAAGCATTTTAAAGACAAAGAAGCCACGTTTTGAATATGGTGTAATGAGTATGATGTGTCGTTCATTTAATACTGTATTACAATCACTGAGCTGCAAAGAAGACACAAGTCTATATACTCTTTGGATCAAAGTTTGTTACAGACACTCAGGCACCTAGCCAGGATTGTGTCATGGGGGGAGGGGGGCACAACATGAGGGAGAAGTCTAACGATAGAGAGAAGAAAACGCTGTTTTAGTTGTTTATTGCATTGCAAGGTTGGGTCATGGGTGGTTCTGACCCCCAAACCCCCCTCCCATAGCTACACCACTTCAGACACTTAATCCTGCTTTTCTTTTAAAAATTCTTAACTCATTGCTTAGATCAATCAGCTGGAGCAATGTATTGTCGAAATGCCAATGAGAAGACACGTTCCTGACTTTGTCTTCATTAATTTTTCGTTGCCAGTTGCATGTAAATTTACACTTTGTTTACTACTGGTCACAATCAATGTAATTTCTCTTAATTTATCACAACATTTATTTCAGATATGTTTAAAAGTTATCCAAAAATGAGGGAAATGAATCGGCTGTAACAATACTATAGCAGAAAATGTTGTCACAAATGTGTATTAATACAAAGGACCTAATTTATTCAAAAATATTGATGACAATTGTTTAGCTAAAAGGTTTGTTTATACCTGAAAAAACTATCCATAATAAATGTAAGATAAAAAACCACAATTGTTCAGGGGGTAATTGGGTGTGAGTGGATTACTTTAAGAGGAAAGAGGGGGGGGGGGGTTGTTAGTTAGATGACATTTTCTGACTCAGTTTTGAACCAGTTGATTTAAGTTGATCCAGTCACACCTATTTGGCTTATTTGCCCTTCTCCATTTCTTGTGTAGAGCACCAAGCAAAATGGCAGTAAATTTAATTTTTAAATGTTTCAATATGACCTGACCAGGAGTCAAACTCTGAATCTGCAAGTTGGATGCACTAACCGCTTGACCATTCAGTCTGTCTGGAGGATTGGGGCACAGCTCCAACTAATTATATCCCCCAGCTCTATCCATAAGGAAGAACAAAGATGTTTCTAATTTGCTATGATACTTTATTTTACTATTTTCTTCCTTTCCAGTCACAATATATCTTTATACACCAGTGTGTCATGGCATTGATAGAAGGGTCCTCTGAAGATGATGCTGTGTATGAAAATGTTAACGGTGGTACTAAAGGCTACTTTAATGAGGCTCTGATATGAGAGTTGTGCATGTAGCTGTCAATTCATGAGTCACCTGCGTGAAGCATTTCAAAATGTGAGGAGATGCGATGATTACAACAGCTGAACGCCAAAAGCATGCTTTGATCAAGAATGGAAAGAATCAAGATGTGATGCTACCTTTCTTCATTCGATGTGAAAACTGAAAGAAGGGAGGTTATAATTTGAATGTATATTTGATACTAATTGAAAGAAATTATGGCTAATCCTTTTCTTGTTCTTCATGCTAAAGTTTAATTGAAATATCCCTCTATCCTTTGCAATATCTTCCAGAGATGGGATTGAGGACCAATGTGATCGTAGCAGTGTTAACTGCAAACTGGAGGAAGAGTTTGTAAATATGACCCATCCTTTGGTTGCTTTGCAAATAATTTAAAGACAAACTCTACCGTACAAAATGGAAATGTGGCAAAAAAAGTGGGTCCTTAGATGTAAAATTTTAAATTGTATATCTTGAAAAAGAAACCAAAATCTTTGTTAAAATAATATACTGCAGTAATATTACACTATTGGATAGACCATTTTCTACTAACATGATTTTTTTATAGCTTTCAATTATTTTTTATGTCATAGGCATGCATAATGAAATTGCTCAAAATAACCTGTACGAAGAAAGTTGACCCTTGTGTTTTTGTATAAATTAATTTTGCCATTGATGAAAGCTTGGTTTCATTCCTTCAGAAATCTCCTGCCAATTATGAATAATTAATTAAGATATGTTTTTATTGCTTTGCTTTTTGAATTTGAAGGTATTAAAACCAATCAATGATTAGGTTTTAAAAAGAGGACTATTGCACCATAAATGAGAGAGAATTAGTATCTGGTGACTGTTTTAAGTCAGTATAAGGAAATTTGTAATCTGTTTGGAGATGAACCAATTTGAATGTGTTTCGTGATTTATGCAATTTGTCATAAACAGCAAATCTAATACAGTACTATGATGTGATTTTAAAATGTGACATCTGCAGGAGAGATTATTCTTTCAATCACAAGTGTGCCTTGATCTAGGAGAAGTATAGTTATTGTTTCTTTTTCTTTTTTTTTCTTTTGTGTGCATATCTGTGTTATACAACTCTCAAAAACTTGAATGTAATCGGAATAAATGTTTTCTTTTTTTCATTTGAAAGCCCTATTAATTAGTGTTGTGTTGTGTTGTAACACTGTCTCAAAGGCGTATCTCTATCATTCTAACAAAGGCCTAGTGATGCTGTGAACAATATGCACGACACTTGCATATGAAATTTCAAAAATTATGTAAGATCTACTCAAAAACAAACATAGTATCACATGGTTTAAGAGCCATGCATTGAAACCTTAACACAGATGCAAATTACCACTGACCATATTGGGCACCCAAAATTGCCCTTTGATATCATGATAGAATGGTTTCATTCCAAGAACAGTTGTTGAAATTTAAAGCTGTTTTGTCAGTACTGAGTTAAGTGTGGTAACACATTTTATGACTGGTGATGTTAGGTGTAAACAGAAATATATCTTCAATTAGAGGTTTCTGTAGTGCACTTAGATGTATTTTATGTTATTTGGATTATTTTTCAAAGTGTTTTCTCTGGTGGTTAAATAAGCTACAAAAAGTGTCATTTTCAGGCTACAGGTTTGTTGTCAGGTAAGTTGGCAACTTGTTTCTGCTCAGCTGGACAAAAAACCCATCCTTGGCCTCAGGGTGGTCAAATTTAATATTTAATATGTGTTGATTTCATTTAAAGGGCTCATCCTCTCACCACAAACTACAACTCTAGTAGTAGTCTACAAAAATTGTGAATTGCTATAGCACTTTGATCTACATCAACTTCAAAAAAAGCAAATTTGCCAAGCTCATATTACACAGCATGTACTATACTGAGAGTGTTCTTATTACACATTGGGGTACTGAATAGTCAGGCCCAAAGCTGCAGCAAACTGAGATTGTGTGTGGATAAGGATGATTTTCAGACAATTGTGGGAGGGGCTTAATTAAGTTTGTAGGTTAGGAGAATTGTAACTGTTTGGGAAGAGAGGAGTAAGCCTTTAAAGTCATCTTGTTCTACTCCCCACCTTTGCAACAAATGCTCAGGTCTGGATTTGTAAGACCTTAGTTATATCCAAAAATACAAATCTTTTCAAAACAAAGCCCTTAACTTTGTGAATGTTGCAATTGCACAAAGGCATACAAAATGTTTCATATGTACCATGCATTTAAATGTAGCCAGGATGCAAGTATGTAGGACCTTGGTAAGATGGCACACATTAATGTTTGTAACCTGAAAAGAATCTTTGCTTTGAGTGCAGTGTATAAGGTAGGAAATGAAGGGGGAGTTTTAACCTGATAAAACCCCATTTGTAGAAAACGTGAGGTTCACAAAAGCAGCTTCTAATTTTGTGTAGTATGCAAAGCACATTACACCAGATTGTCAGGACAGACCATATCAAGATGGCTGTTGAAAGAGTCTTCTCAAATATTCCTCCCCCAGACTGACTTGTGATAATGCAGTCCACATGTAGAAGCAATGGAATAACATCTATACACGTCATTACTTGTACATGTTATCATTATCAAGAAAGCCAAAAGGGCTCGTAAGAGAATGTGATTTATTTTGTCCGCCAAAGAAAAACTGCTTTCAAAACTAGTGTTATTTGAAAGTGATACTAAATATTGTGCTTGAAATAAAATAACTAAAATGTTGTATTTTTAGTATTCATATCATTTATAGAGTAATGCTTTAGATTTGTAAAAAATGATTTCCATCATCAATGGTAGCTTTGTATTTTCTTTGAATACTGTATTTGTTCAAAGTGAATGGTGCATATTCCTACTCTCTTCCCACTGATGTTTAAAGTGTATATTTTTATGCATTTCCAGATTTATAGTACCTACTAGACAAAAATTCCACTATTTAATTATCACTCATGATGATAAAAGAAAAAAAAACATTTACTTTTTTTTGTAGTATATATATTTGCACTACAACTCAAATTATTCCAGTGACCTAAAAAGGACATATTTTTTAACTCGACTGTATAATCATTTTAGAAGATATATAAATGATGTATTATGGGATATTATAGTATTGGCAATAAGGTGCTACCTAGTATGTAGTCTTTGATTGTTGTGCATAACTTCTTAAGTACATGTATAGCATTCCTTTCCTTTTTCTGTACTCAGGATTTGCATACCAACCTGTGAAGTTATTTACATTTGATTTGTAAACTGGTCTACTATCAACAGTCAAAATTTGATATTATATGTGAGGAAACATTTGTTACCTTTACTAATGCCTCTCTTCAGAAAGGAATATTCCTTAAACTGAAATTAATATGGATCATGTGATGGTGAGATTTAAAATGAGCACTTTGCTCTGTGAAGCAAAATCACAGGCTGCTTAGATGACAGATATTTAAAAGAAACAAAGTCATGCTTTAATTTATAATTTACCTCTTCGAAGATGTGGCTTTTATGCTGATTGGTTCTTTCAATGGACATTCTGCTGTGCATGGTTGCTTTAATAACGGAGTCAAGGAAATAATTGGAGTGGCTTAATTATGCACTTATTCCACAAACTATGACTCTATCTTGCTTCAGGGATAACATGAACAATGTTACTCATACTAAGAAGAGAATCCTTGGTGTTGTGTGGTTCTAGTCATCTTGTAAAGAGCCACAACATATCTAGAAACAATTAGGAAATTTATGCATGAAGTGATTGAAGATTTAAAATCTCTTCTAGTTTCATGTGGGCAGAATTGATTGCTCAGATAATTTGGACATGCCAGATAGAATAGAAATGTATAGTACATGGAAGTGCTTAGTACATGGAAGTGCTTCAGTAAAGAATACATTTCTTCTTGTGATAAAACTGTACGTGTCATAGTGAAAAATACAAGGCAGTTTGTCCAACACTCTATTCAGACTGCATGTTTGGTCTAGTAGTAGAGCATCTACCTCTCATGTGGAAGACCCAGGTTCAATTCCCAGGTAGATTCATACCAAAGACTCTAAAATTGGAATCTATTGCTGTAGATTTTTCTAACAAGTCCAAGTAGTTCTGTACATGTATATGCTCAGAGTAAGTGTCCATTCCATCAAAATAATCACTCAGTACTATGGAAAGATGAATTAAACTTATATCATTGTCAAACACGGAAATGTTACCCTTGACCAAATTTTCCAAGATTGGTTTTCTCAAGTAGTAGCTTAGGGTTGGCACCAGAACGTGTTACAAGCGTGGCATAGCCGAGTTGCAATAACCATGGATTTTTCTCATCCCTTGTACATTATGCCCTCTCAATGTTTAGTTCGAAGCCTTTAGGCACCATGCAGAAAATACAAGCTACAGATCCCTCAGCCAAGCTGCAACAGCTGTAAGAAGCTTCAGTGCTATGTCCAGCACAATGGAAGACCAGCTTAATCCTTGTATCATGATGTACTTAATAACAACTAAGAATGATTGAGGCAGCTGCAGCATACAGTACTGACAAGATGTCTTTACGCATGCTGTGTATCTTCCAAAATCATTGATTTAAAAGAATGCATCATCATGCAACAGAAAATAAAGGTCTTACAAGTACCATGACTTGTCACTTAAGCTTATTAAAACAAAATTTGAATGAAGAAACAACAAAACATGCTCATTTTCAGTGCTTTTTGTTGTATTTTCTATAATAACTCATCTAAAGTACATGCAGTTCATAACATCACACAACAATAACAAGTGTTTAATGAGCAAGGTGTTAAATTGTTCTTAAAAGTGAACATCTGAAAGACTAGTGGCAACTCCTGTGAGAATATTCAATTTGATGGTTCTGTTTGATTTGAGAGCATAAATACATAAACTGTAGTAATTTTAAAATGTTTATAAAATAACTATTGATTCATCATGTCTAAAAATCATCACTCATCATCTTTTTTAAGACATTCTTGCTAAAACCTTTTACTACTGAATTTTTTCCTTCTCTGTCAATTACTCCTAAATTATAATTTTTGGCAGTTAAATTCTGTTATGTTACTATGCAATGATTAGCTGCTACTGTACATCTTGTAAGCTACGCAACAGCAGATATAAAAGCAGTATAGATTCAGGAATGATTCATGGAAGGTTCATTTTCCAATAAAGATAAAAAATTGCACAAACAATGATTCTCTCAAGGTTGATTTACAAGATTTGTCAAAAATTGTCATTAATTCTCATTGAGACATCTTACAGTTGTAATTTACTTATAGAAAGAGGAAGTGTTAAATTAGACAAATCCCAGGCAGCAAGTGATGGTCTTATTTTAGTCTGCCATAACTGGGGTCTATCACCTTAAATCATTTCTTGCTTACCTGTACCATGTGGTTGTACACTGAAACACCCCTGATTCTCTCAATTTCACTATATATGACGGTTTGAAGTTACATTAAGCTAATAAATGAAAACAATTTAAGGCTGTACTGGACCTTCCTTATGGCTGACGACAGTCACTCTATGCTATCGCTGCAGGGATTAGTCTATAGGAATCACTTAATCAGTCCAAATGTATGTTGTGTATTTTTTAAATTGTGCCAGATGTTTCATCACATACATCTTTGAAAACCATTCTCCAAGACATGTTCATAATTCTGCCAGTAAAGACAAGAACTGCTTCAACTGTATTTGAACATGTTTTTAGTTAGTTTGGTGAATACAAATATAAATTGACTGAACTGAAACTGAGGCAGTGATATGCTTAAAACACACCCACTACATGGTGGCTTTAACAAAACATGGCATTATGCCAGCTTTCAAGTGGCTTCTCCTTATCCAACATTTGTCTACTCGTTGATCTGAAATCATTCTTCTGCTTTTGCTTCAATTTATTTCTTGCATTCAGTGGTTTCTGCTTACATTCTCAAACTTTAAAACTAATGTAAAAAGGCCATTTAAAAAGTGAAGAAATTTCATTACAACACTGTCAACATTGGCAAAAATCAACAAACGGAAACCTTCAAGGGTTTTTACATTCTGCCCTACATTTGTAATAAAAAACCTATATTTTTCTTTCTTTTCTTCTCTTATCCTACTTCAAGACTTTTTTTCTCAAATTGGTTGGCTTAAAAGACCTGTGCAAGGTAAAATGTGTCCACTAGGTTGGCAGTGGCCAAAGCACGACAGCCAAACATTTTCCACACACATTTTTGTGGGTAACATCATTTACGTACCATGAAGTGCTTTAAAACACTAGCTTGAGTGAACCAGACAAACATTGTTCACTTACATAATAAGTAACATCATTTACAGGACCAGTGCTTAAGCACTAGACAACCAATGCATATAGAGACCAACTCACACTTTCTCCACAACTAATATAAATTAATATAAATAAATTACGATTGACATCATCAAGGTGGTTTTTATTCTAAATGGATGACAATTATATATAAATATCTTAAAACACAATTTATAAATATCAAGGTGTCACATTGTATGGTGCTTCAAGTAATTTTCAACTTACACAGAAAAAGTTGTGCAGCTTCAAGATTTCAGAACTATTGATGATGTATTCAGTTGTACTTATATTACTTTGTTATGAATATTCATTTTCCTTCACCCCATTACAAGAAAACAAGGGTCTTTAACACCCTACAAAAGTCATTCTATGTTGCAGAGTAACAATGCATGCTGGGAATGTTTGAATTTTTGCAGTGGAATGGCATAGGGTGTTTATAAAAGCATGGGTTCTGTGATGATCAACCGGGCAGAGACCGTTACTTTTGGACAAATGTATTAAACTTGAACTCAAAAAGTTTGAAAGAAGCAATGCTGTACAGCTAAAAAGCTCAATTGAAGGATGAGTTTACACCAATCTTGTCGTGGCAACATTCCCAGCATGCATTGTGACTCTACTGATATGGAAAAGACATATTGCTAATAGCAGAATGCTAACACAATCATGCCAAGCCAGAGAAGTTGGAAGGATACGTTTATAAAATGACCATTTTGTACGGCCAAGATAAAGAGACGACAACTTCTCGTTAGAATGCAATGTGAAAGCAACATTCAGCATTGCTATCACAGCCCAGATATATATTTTCCATGAGATGGCACTTACATCTAGTTTTAAGCATTGGTATGAATTGTCATGCATGTTAACATTCTGCTACTATATATGAACAAGGATTTTCTTAGTTCTGTTTAGTTTAAGAAAGTACAGTGCCCCTAAAGAAATGCTATCTTAGTTTCCTTGTGCATTTTAGAGCAAGCTTTAATGTTACTATGATATTTTTTTTTTAGATGTAAGAAAAGAAATATATTCCATTTCATACTAACTGTTTTAGATACAAGTTTAATATGCTCTTAAAGTTACATTCTGAAATTCCTGATTAATTTTTTATCAACTTATTTACAAATAAGAAATTAAAACAATGTTTATAATACATACTTATAAATGTTATTTTTTTGCAATGAATGTAGCGTTTTGAGCAATGAGCAAACAAAAGACATGATTCAATAATTTTTGTGACCTGAGTTTTTTTTTTTTTTTTGCCTTTTGTTTTGGTTCAATCTATTGGGACATATAGCTTTATGGGACTATTTTCCTTAGACAGAGTATTGTGGCCTTTGGCAACCCAGCATTAGTATGGACACAAACAGCATGAAGCAATTATCTGCCCAACATTCCACCTGACTATTAAGACAAAATACCCGCCTAAATTAGCCAGTTTCCTGACAGGGAGGGGGTGGAGCAGGGGTGCAAGTACTGTACAAAGAAAACCTTGAGTTGATTGTACAAGTGCCAGCAGTATGAACAAGAAAACAAATACATCATTTTTAAGCTCTGTGGAGTACAATTTCAAAGCAGAATATCTCCATAAAATATATTCACAAGAGTACAAGGTTACAACAAATGTCACTGGTAACTGCCATGAGGATGAGTAGGCCTACATTTAAAGGTTTCCTAACATCTTTTTTACCTACAAATGATTTCTACAACCTATGTGCATGCTCAATGTGCAGAGTTGCATGCACCTCAATAAGGTTCGTATTAAAAGGATTTGTAGTTGGGCAACTCACAGACACATTTGGGTAATTACTCTACAGTATTCATGATTTAGAGTTCCAATGCATGTTACATGCTTCAGCCAGCAACAGTAATGGGCCTACCTAACTCCCAGTCAGAGTTAAGACTGACAAAGCTTAATTACATGGATTTTGATACAATATCAAGATATTTGTCCATGTGCAACTTTCACTTGTACAGCTCATCTTAAAACTTGAATTCAGTGTGCAGTCTGTGCACCTGAAAGAACTGAATCTGGACAGAACAAAACAAGATTAAGTTCCTTCAATAAAGTTTGTCAATTCATTGGTCATTAAAATGCAAAATTGGGGAAGAATCTTGAGTTAATGAGCAGCATAACATACCTTACCCACATCATTAACACAAATATACAACCCTTTAAACTCAAGTTTGGAAAACCTCAAAATTTTTTTTAGGGAAATTTTCTTCTCCTTCTGAAAAATTAAACCATCAACATCACACATATTAAACTGAAACTTTACTAAAAGCTTAAGAGCAAATTTATCTTGAATCTTGCACACTTTGATGACCCACAAAAAGGTATAACACAAAGAGTTAAACTATTGTCACAAAAACTGTCAACTATAGAAGGTAATATTTCCTATAAATAAATATTTGGTAGACAAATATATGGAATGTACAGAAGTGCTGACATTAAGGTATTTTCATTAAGAGATACTTGTAGTACAATATAAAATGATACTATTTTACTGTGACAATTAGGACCAAATATTTTCTCTATTCTACCCAAAAACACTGAGCTGTTGCGACATCTACGCTCTACAAGACTTACCCATGATGGACTTCATGCACTTTTGCAAATACTGAAGGTTGTCAAATCCAGACTTGACATTTTAAAGTGACAGTTGGGAGTAAAATGTTCTCTCCATTTAAGCAAAAGAGTGCATTTGAAATAATATTTAGTTTAGTAAGATTCTCCTTGCCACTATCTTGACAACCCACAGTAAAATTGTACCATCTCCTCACACTCCCCCCCCCCACTTCCCTGAAAAAAGATACACTTTCATTACATGTAAGCTGCTCAGCTTCTGACTAATGATTCCTCATAAACACCTGGAGGTTACATGTGCAGTCTTACTTGCAAGCAATTCTCTAATAGCTAGGAAGGAGGGATGTAAATGTTCCAGGAGATATCTATAGTTAAGCATAAAAAAACACATACATGAAGTATATTAACTCTATACTTGAAGTTATTTCATGGGTGAAAAAACAAGTTAAAGAGGGTCTTACCTCTTTGGCCTGCTCTATAGCAATTTATTTCATGTGTGAAAAAAAACAAATTAATGAGGGTACATCCCCCTGTGGCGCGCTTTATAGCAAGTGGGAGAAAATGAAATCGATCATTCTCGCACTTCAATTTGTGTGTGTGTGTTTTTCCAACCCTGTCTTCTCCCTCCCCTGGTCTTCTACAAGACGTGACAGAAATTGTACACTGAATATCCCTTGTAAATGACTAAACCACCAATGTTATGTGTAACAATCATGCTATAACAATAAAAGACTTAATGGTTGTAAAGTTTTCATGCAGTAAACTGCCATATCTTTGTGCCCCCTCTGTATCAAGCATGGCCATATGGGATCCTTTCTTTCAAGGTTTTGGTCAGACTCCAGATCCTTTACCAGGGCATAATCTCTTCCTGACTGAGGCAACGTAGTCTATGTAGTCTGTGTTGCAGCAGGGTTTTGACCAATAAGGGGGGAGGGGGGCTGCAGCCTCCTAGCCCCTATGGCCATGTTATCAACTTACCAAGAATGCATCTTTACATAAATAAGCTATGTATACTCCTGACCATTATTAATAAAGGGTGTCTCGATGCATCTTGGGCCTAAGCCAGACTGGTGAGCTCAGAACACCCAAATAGGTTATATTAGCGAGCTTTTAATTAGGTATTACAACCCAGACATCAGCTACAATGCCAACATGCACCTCCTACGATGCCTCTGTCATTTCACAACTTGGTGTAGCGTTATTTTGCGTTGAATTCTAAAACAGTATAGACGTCACATCGTTGCAGATGAAGTTTATGTTGTGAAATCTAAAGCCAACTACTGGTGAAATTCTTGCATTAGAATTAATGTACACTCTTCACAAACAGGGGCAATCCAAGATTCCTAGGTTAGTTTGTTTAATGGAGCTTTAATGCTCAGTTTTAACCAATTGGTTTAACTTGGGCTGGCAACAGCAATTTTCTTCCCTGTTTGAGGTTCATTGACTTGTTTTCCATACTCCATTGAATTGCTTATGCTGAGCATCAAGCACAATGGCAGTAGCTTCCATTTTAAGGTCTGTGGTATGACCCAGTTTGGGTCTTACTCCAGATCTCCTGACCACAAGTCGGATGCTCTCACCACTTAGCCATGCATCCATTCTGTCTCTAAGATTCAGGGAGTCCAAATGACTCCTGTACACTGTGTGCTCTAGCTTAAACCTTGACCGTATCTGTTTCTAAAGTGCTACCTCCCACATTGTTTTTGTCTAAATACATGTGGTACATATACATACATACATACATACATACACACATACAGTATTTCAAAATTTCTTCTTCTCAATCACCCTTAATTTAGACAGACACAAAAGAATTAAATTTGACTGAATGTTTTTTTAGTTAAAGTTAGTGTAGCAAAATGTGATAATTATGTAGCAATTATGCTATGTATGCGACTGGTGTATTGATAACAATTAAGCAAGTTCTGCTTACTAATGTACTGCTGAATAACAAGCACAGATATATTTCACCCTTTGTCAGTGACAGCTCCTGACATGCATTTACAAAGTCCTTGGTTTCTTACAGGAAAGTACAATATAACTAAGAATTCAAAGTAATGGCCCCAGTTTTCTTAAATGTAATTGTTACATTTATGTAAAAACTTCATAACTGTCATAAAATTGGCACTTAAATACTAAAGATTTTGTGCATTGGATCATGGGTAAAAGGAATATGTTCAGTTCTATCATTATATGTCAGACTTGAGAAGTCTCAAAATGATTCCTAACCTTGTTTAGGCAAGACCTTTGAAATTTGAATGATAAGCAGTGCTCTCTGTCACCTCTCAAAGTCAACAATTCCCATTGCCAGAGGAGAGTGGTGCAAGGAAAGCAGGAACACTTGGCTCCCAGGGCAGTGTTTCATCAAGTTGAATGCAGGAGGGATTTGTCCCCCCTTCAAGATGAAAAAAAGGCAAATTCCCCTTTTCATTTCTATAAAATTATAAAAAAACCTCAGTATCTTGGTTCCTTATTCAAAGAGAGGACATGTTTGCAGCAATGTTTAAACTGACATTATAGCCTTAAAACCTTCAGATTGCACCTTCTAGAGAGCCACGAAGGAAGTCTTGTCCTCTGAACCCAACTGCAACTTTGGCCAAAGGCACCATCAATCTACACTTGTGCTTTGGCAGAAATAAATCCCCCTGCTTTTTTTTCATTTCTAGTTGAGCCCCTGCAGTGGGTGTAATAAAATTTTGGGACAACTTTTGCACATCTGTCTTCAGTGACAATAATCAGATTCATTGATTTAATAAACAAGAGAGGGTTCAATTTACAAATTTGAACCAGCTAGGAGATGAGAAAACCCATGAGACATCTCCTCCTTTCTGGCGTACTGATGAATTGCAAATTGGCATAGTAATGAATATGAAAATTTGACAATTTTGGCATAGTGACGAATGCATTTTTTGCCAAAACTGTTCACCATAGCATTAAAAATGGCAACAACTATCTAAAATATATTATTTTCGACAATTCCAAACATGAAAATGATGAACATGGCAAAAAATCTCCAAAATAGACCACATTATTTTGTCTGATACTACATGAAATACAAAATCCACACATTCATGAAATTCTTGATTTTGTGATTTGAAAGTACACCAGAACAGGGAGAATATAACTGACATTCCCCTTGGCATGTATGAGTGAATGAAAAAGAATAAAAAAAACTACAGATAATGGCTAAGAATACATGACCTTCATTGTCAAGGTGCAACATACTTTTCCAAATCCAACTATTCCTTTATGGTAAGACCTGTGAACGATACTCTTGTAATTTTTGAGAATGGACAGCTATCCGCAAGTCTTTCTTAGCCTGGTTGTTATGTTCTTTTTGATGGTATTGGTTGATTCTGTGAATCTGTGCATTCCTCATTTGCTGGTCTCTTGCAGCTTGTTGTTCTCGTTGCTCTGCTAGCGATGTGCTGTGTTGCTGAGCTCTATCTTGATGTCTTTGTTCTTTTATTTCCTGGAGGGATAAAATCAGATCGTGAATACACACTCAGCCTCAAGCTTTGACATGTCTGATAATAAATTCACAGTAAATTAGTACTTGAACATGTACTCAACTATCTGTAGTGTGCTCAGCAAACTCTTTTATTATAATACAGAAATCCATCATGCAGAGAAGTATTCACAATTTAATATGTGGAGAATCAAAACAAATTTATAGCTTAGATCCCAGATTCCCAAACACTGAGTTGCTACCACAAATTTGGTACAAGCATGTGCAGTAATTCAAAAAACTGCAGAAATGTCTGCAAGCCATCGTGAATTATTCAGGACATTTTATCACAGATTGGACAATCTCTTCATTAGCTGTCCAATTAACACATTGTACAATATATACATACATTGGGAAACCTGCCAAACATTGGACTCATTATGTCACCACTTGGTGAAATCAGACTGCAGATGTCTGGCAAATAGAAAACATTGCAACATTTTTGCACTTGAGCAAACCCTACTGCTGCTAACTGTGCACAAAATGGTGTGGGGCCAATGGAGGTACATGTGGTCTGTGCAATCATGAATTTGTACATGAATGTCTTCATGCAAATGTTTGAATGCTTGTTCAGAACTTGAAACTATGAAACATGCAGCTGAAAGTTTGAGTACATGTTAAATGTTGTTCAAATTTGTTGAGAAAGCAGTCAACAAGATCATATTTTCGTCCATTTACACCATCATACAAAATATATGATGACAATGATTTTTACCAAATTTATGTTAATAAGGGGGGGGTGTAGAATACACCCACATATCTCCTGCTTGTTGTAAGAGACAACCAAAGGCTAGGAATTGATTGCACCATACCTGAACTGTATGGAATCATATCTGAAACCATATTAGGCCTATAACTCTTTAACTTTCTATAAAGTTCATACTATACAACACATTTGTTAATATCGTGTCTCATTAAATCAGATCTAATTTCAGACCAAATGTATGATTGTGTGGATGGGGCTTTAGAAAATAAAAAGAAACATATATAGAGAGTAAGAGGAAATACCTGTCTTCTTTTCATGGTATTTTCAATCTCTCTTTCTCTCTGAGCCTGAATATCTAATCTTCTCTGCTGCCTCTGAGTCAACGCATCCATCCTATTCTGTTCTCGGCTCCTCGCTCTTTCCTCTCTGGTCTCCTCCTTGTTGCGGATGCTGGCACTGACAGCCCGTTTTGCCATTTGTGTTTGCTCAACTTGTTTTTCACTACTATGCTGTCTGTGTGCATCTCGCTGGATAACATCAGCTGTGAATTTCCTGTTAATAGTAAAAGATACATGAATTGAAAAAAATATGCAGAATTTTGGTTCATTTCAAAGGAAAAGAGAACCTGATAGTACAGCACATCTTATCAGCATATCATTCAACCTGCCTGTGTTTTTGTTTTATAATTGTGAATTTTGAACCTACATGTGGGTTAATCACTTTTAATTTGCAGAAATGGCCAACTGTTTGTTCATTTCTTATTTATTTTGAAAAATTCTTGTTCTGTGTATTGTGTAAATTAGTCAAACTCTTGCCCATGCAGGATCCTTGCAATTTGTACAGTAGTATGACTGGACAGCTACAACTTACAAACAGCATTTGGAACAAAGTTTAAGCAACAAACATTTAATAACATGTTAGGACCTGCATTTTAAAAACAGCAACTCTAAATTAGGCACAACATCAAACAGTATAACTGTATTGTACATACATTATGTGATAACACCCTTAAAACTTGACTACCACTGAGATATACAAAACTTGATCCCTAGATAAAAAGTCAGAATGATTTTAACTGATGTTCACACCAACAGGTTAAATTTTGACAAACATATAAAAATATGACTAAAATTGATATTGCCTTTTCAGCAGGTCTAATCTGTAGACCTGTGCAAACATCAAGTAAAATCATGAATTTTTGTTCAAAGGTAGGGTTTTGCACTGGTAAGTGGTAGACCATTTGAGTAAAGGTGATATCACATAATGACTGATGAGATGCTTGTAAACAAAACATACACATATGTCCAACACTTCACTAAAAAAAAATTATTTTCCCATTATTTAAGCTGAGACATTTTTTATTCATTAGGCCTAATAGTGTCACCGTTTTTAATTTGCATGCTGCACCAGCAGTCTGTATTACTCTACTGGATGGAAGTCATATAATTTAAAAACCAGAATGCAAAAATGCATTGAGGTTTCGATGATGCATATAGAACATGTTCTTTTCAAAAAATGCTGCATTTATTGTAACACATGGTGAACCAAAGTGACCTTTGACTCCACCAGTAAGTAACTGGTTTTCAAGGTTTGACCTTGGATAACCACAGGTGAACTTTGACCTTTACCAAAATTAATAGGATCCACCCTCCCGTCATAATTCATTAACAAACCAAGTTCGAAAAAATCCAAGCTTCCTACCATTAGATATCATGCAAACAAGGTTTTCGGGGTTTGAGCCTCATGTGACCCTGGATGACCTTTGTTCTCTAACAAAATCAATAGGGTTCTCCCTCACAATATGATGCATCAACAAACAAGTTTGAGATTAATCCAAGTTTTCTACCTAGAGATATCATACAAACAAGGTTTTCAGAGTTTGACCCCCTGTGACCCCAGATGACCTTTGACCCCTACCAAAATCAACAGGGTTCTTCCTTACATTATGATGCATCAACATCTCAAGGTTGAAATCAATCCAAGCTTCCTTCCTTGACATAACGAGTGAACAAGGTTTTGAGGGTTCCACCCCCTTTAACCCGAAATGACCTTTGACCTGTACTAAAATCAATAGAATTCTTCTTTACATCATAATGCATCAACATACCACATTTGAGATTAATCCAAGTTTCCTACCTTGAGATATCCTGTAAACAAGGTTTTCCAAGTTTGACCCCCTGTGACCCCAGATGGCCTTTGACCCCTACCAAAATCAGTAGGATTTTTACATACATCATAATGCATCAAAGTATTAAGTTTTGAAATTAATCCAAGTTTCCTACCTTGAGATATCCTGTAAACAAGGTTTTGGGGGATTGACCCGCTGTGACCCCAAATAACCTTTGAACTCTACCCAAAATCAATCGGGTTCTTCTTCCCATCATATTGCATCAACATATCAAGATTCAAATCAATCCAAGCTTCCTACCTTCAGATATCGTGTAAACAAGATTTTCGGGTTTGACCCTCTGTGACCCCAAATGACCTTTGACCTCTACCAAAATTAGTAGGGTTCATTTACTCATCTGCTGCATCAACATATTAAGTTTGAAATCAATCCAAGCTTCCTACCTTAAGATATTGTGTAAACAAGGTTTTCCGGATTGGACCCCCTGTGACCCCAAATGACCTTTGAACCTGACCAAAACCCATACCATTCTTCCTCTTGATATGGGGCATCTATGTACGAAGTTTGAAAACTTCCAGACATTTCTACATTCAGATACTGTGTTAATGAGTGAAATGTAAAGTGTTTCAAGTCCTTTGAACATTTCTACATTGAGATACTCTGTTAATTATTGAAATGTAAAGTGTTTCGAGTCCTTTGACACCTGTGACACCAAATGACCTTTAAACTCGTTGAAAACTGATACTGTTCTTTTTCTTGATATGGGACAACTATCTACCAAGTTTGAATACTTTCAAATATTCATACCTTCAGATACTGTGTTAATGAGTTAAATGTAAAGTGTTTCAAGTCCTATGGCATTTCTACATTGAGATACTGTGTTAATTAGTTGAATGTAAAGTATTTCAAGTCCTTTGATACCTGTGACACCAAATAACTTTTGAACTCGTTGAAAACTGATATTGTTCTTTTTCTTGATATGGGAACATCTATGTACCAAGTTTGAATACTTTCAAACATTCATACCTTCAGATACTGTGTTAATGAGTTAAATGTAAAGTGTTTCAAGTCCTTTGAACATTTCTACATTGAGATACTCTGTTAATTATTGAAATGTAAAGTGTTTCGAGTCCTTTGACACCTGTGACCCCAAATAACCTTCAAACTCAACGAAAACTTATACCGTTCTTTTTCTTGATGTGGGACATCTATGTACCAAATTTGAATACTTTCAAACATTCCTACCATGCCATATCCTATTGTAAAGTGTTTCGAGTCCTTTGACCCCTGTGACCCCAGATGACCTTTGAACTGCACCAAAAATGATAGGGTTCTTCCTCTTCATGTGGGGCATCTAAGTACCAAGTCTGAAAACTGTCAGATATTCCTACCTTGAGATATCGTGTTAACGAGTTAGTTGTGTTAAATGTAAAGTGTTTCGAGTTTTTGACCCCTGTGACCTCAAATGACCTTCAAACTTGACCAAAATCGATAGGGTTCTTCCTCTTGATATGGGCATCTATGTGCTAAGTTTGAAAACTCAACGACATTCCTATCTTGAGATATCATGTTAACAAGCAAAGTGTCACAAACACACACCCACACACACGCACACGCACACGCACACACACACACATACACACATACATACACACGCACGCCATCATGATTGCATTGGTTTCTCTTATCATCGAAACCAAAAATCAGTCCCTTGAAACTGGGCAACAAGTTTTGAACACCTGTTTCAATAACATACATGAAAACTGCAATAACAAGCTGACTGCAATGTTTCTACTATATATTCATCACCCTAACAAAGACTATAGTTTTGAGCTTTGTCCATATGTGCAGAATGCTCTCACTGCTGGATTCTGAAAACAAGGTCTAACTATTAAAGCCCACGTTTCAAGCCGACAAAATCTTTAATAACGATTCATGAAGATTTAGACAAGCACACAACATCTTCACTCAGGGCTGTATTTTACCGTACCCTAAACATTTCTTTCAATAGTCCCTTACTGTCTGCTCTTTTGAAGCAATTGATACACAACTCTGGATGAGAATGGCCATGATAATAATTTTCTTATTGGTAGATGGAGGAAAGACGTAAACCTTTCACTCGGATAATGTTTTGATTCCATATGACAAGCAATTGTAATGCAAAAGACTGCAGAAGCAGCACTGTAAACTTCACAAAATGATTTTGTACACAGGAGCGCCACAAATGGTTCAATTTAGCCAACAAATATGCACATGTGCACACATATATGTGCACACTCTTTTTTCTCAAATTCAATCAAAACTTGACACTTTTATAAAGCCAGGTTCTTGGTCATTTTGAGTACAAAATGCTAATTAGATAACATTGGATTTAAGATGTTAAATCCCGATTCACAAGTTGATTAGAAATAGGCAGCACGCCTGAGGGGAATTGAGTAAGTAAAGTAACAGTAAAATGTAAAATAATAGGAAAGAAGAATCACGCAAGTGAAGGACATAAAAAGAAACTTAAATAGTCCATTGAAGACTCTACAGCTACAGTACTGTAAAGTTACTAATGTACAACTGGTATACAGTAAGTAATACTGCACCAAACATAAATACTGTACGTTACTGGTCACTCAGATCTTCTTTCTTACAAAAGCAGTACACCACAACCATGTTATATAAACTGCTGTATTAAGTTAGTTACTGCAGATGGAGTTTTACAACCCAGTTTCCAACCTATTGGTTCAAGTCGAGCAGCCAAGGCCTTTTTTTCCAGTTGTGACTCACTGGCTTGTTTTCCCCACTTCACTGCTTATGCGCAGCATCACGCACAACAGCAGTAGGTTCCTTTTTTAGAGTCTCTGGTATGACTCAACCTGTGTAATTGCACTTGCACACCTCATAATTCAAAGCTTGATGAGTGCCAGGTACCAAGACAATTATTCTGCCTAAGCTTCCTGCCTAAATGGACCCTCCTTGTTTTCCTAGTTCCTTCACGCTTTAATACAAAAAAGTTCTGTATTCTTATTCTTTTTGTCTTTCTTTTACTTACTGTAACGGTCACTAGCTTCAATAAACATTTTACTGTTTTTCTAACGTCCTAGGCCTGTTTATATCTTCACATTTCACCATTGCATCTTGTTTTATGTACAGTATGCACCTATGTGGCTGAAAATACACTGAACAGAAACTGAACTGAACATAGAATGCTTGGTGGTCTGCCTAAAGATGCCATTTATAGACAGATCTGATCAGTGCTTGTTTTATTGTGACTGTAGGTAGCCATTAGTGGGTCCATCAGCCTTAAATTGCCTTCATTTATTGTCTCTACATAAATTTCAAACCCTCATATTCAGTGAAATTGAAGGAATCCAGGAACTTGTAATTTAGTGTACAACCACCATGCCTGGGACAGGTGAGCGATGAAATTGAAAGAGTAAAAGGTGATAGACCCCAGATAAGGCTGACCAAAACCAGACTATCACTTGCTGTCCAGATTCGTCTATAGTTAGAACCTAATTGGCAGTGTAATTATTTCAATACATCAAAGTACATGGCTAACAACACATATGCAGCTTCTCATAAGAAAGGGAGTACAGCTAGACTACATATCAATGGATTTTCATAATAAATGGCAGCGTTACACTGACAAAAGATTACAACAAAGAATCTTGAAACTATTTAACTACAGCATACTACAAAGAAAGAAAACAAATAAGACTTGGAAGTGAGTTGATGTCGTCCCTCAAAATTAATACCAGACTAATGCATGTCACAAAAGGAACTACAGTACAGACCCATTTCAGGTGTCATCATGTGTAATTATAGTGCATGTTTGAGGTACTGGAGGATTACAAGTGTGTCTGTCAAGAGGGGGAAGGGGGGGCTTGTCCTCATCCCCCTTTCCAGAAGGAGGGTGAAACCTCCTTTTCATTTCCACAAAGACAAAAATGTCAGTTTCTTGGTTCTTTGTTTTAGAAGAGAAGGGCATATCTTTGCAGCAATGTTAAAACTTACAAATATCCTTCAAAACCCTTCAGATTACAACTTATAGGGACCTTGAAGTAAGCTTTTGCACCCCTGAACCCACTTGTGACTCTGGCCAAGGGCAGCATCAATTTGGACTGCTACAGGTTTGGCAATAATAACTCCCACCCCAACCCCTTTTTGAGTTTCTGGTGGAATCCCTGAGCACTAGGCTGCTACTATACAGTATGCACGTACATGTACAGAAGATATGGATGAATACTGTACAGAAGTATACGACCAAATGTTTAATACTTTTTGATTAAAATTTACTGGACACTTTCTTTCATTCTTGGAAATCTTGCCCCATCCAAATGACTGTCCATGAAAAATTTCAATTGATACAACTTCCCCCAGAACCTTTTCATCTTTACTTGAGGGGAAGTTGTTGTCAGCTTCCCTTTACTTTCTGGGTTTTAATTCCTACATTGCTTTTCCCAGAATTCCCATGACCTAAGTTCTGATGTCTCGGATAAATTAAAGTTTCTAATATCAGCAAAATCTGAGGTGAAGAGAATAATAAATTTTTATAATACAAGTAAGAATGCTTTCTGATATTATAAGTTTGAATGGAACAAGTTTTTCAAAAAATTGACATGACTTCTCCAAGTTTTTCATGACCAGATGAACCCTGGGTAAAATTTATGGTAAGAACTGTCCAAGGCAAATTATCTAGGTTACGATTTGTCCATTTCATAATTATCCAAAATTCCCTGAGAAGAAGCCGCCAAATTGTTTTCACCCATACAACACCACACTTTAAAGTAGTTGTCAGTTAGTATAAAAGTCTTTTTGCAACTTCATTAGAAACATGATGAAGGTGAAATGGGTCTATTATTAAAAGGATGAGGAAGGCATGCATTATAGTACAGCAGTATCTTACCACACATGACAATCGATTGGACCAATTTTTACCCCAGCCACATCTGACTGGTATCTTACAGTCACAGACCTGGATCAGACAATGAGGATCGTAAAATTTAATTTATCATTCATGTTGTATAAAAAAAAAATAGTTCAAAGCAAAATTTATTTTTGACATTTTAAAGAGGAACGTATCTAAGCATTCTAGTGAATTTTTTTTTTTATTTTCAGTTCTCGAGATGTTAACGGTTAAATGTGGCAAATTTTCTACATAGAATGAACTTGGAGCAAGCAGGTGTGATGTCTTGGATTCACATTGTTGGCAAATGTTTTGTTTTTCTTCATACTTTTTTCCCAGTTTTATGAAACTAAACTTTGATCAATTGATACCAGATGCATCCTGAGAAATGAAAACCTTTATACATTTATGGGGCAAGATAGCACCCCTTATCAATTCAAGGCCAAACTAATAGGATGAAAAATAAAGAAAACAAAGCATTGGTCAACAATGTGAATTCATGATGTCATACCTGCTTGCTTCAAGTTCACTTTTTACAGAAAATGTGTCAACTTCAATTTCCAATATCTTGAGAACAGAACATACTGTAGGAAATGAATAAAACTTCCACAAGAATGCTTAGAAATTGTTCCTCTTTAACATATCAAACATAAATTTGGCTTTGGACTATTCTTTTAATGGAATTTACTTCTACCAAGCATCATTCAGGGTACCACCAGTGTGCCTTATTACAATGTATAATCATGTGTGCTGTACTGCACTATTTCAGTACATTTTTCTTTCATGGAATCCTACTGTACAAATCACTTCTACCATTTGACCATTTTGATGGTAATGTTTAACTGACTTGCCCCTAGGGAACTACTGTAGCTGTACAGCACTTAATTCTTTGAATACATTTTGTCTTGACTTTTCCACAGAGGGAACAACTTTTTTAACCTAACAAGTACCACAGAACATTCAAAATTAAGTTAGTTCAACATCTAACCTAAAGACCACCACTTTATTATTTTTTTTTTGGAGGGGGAAGGGGGAAGAAGGAGAGGTGAGGTGGGAGGGGAGGTCGGATGGAGGAGGTGGGAGGGGGAGGGGTACATACAGTGGGGAGGGGTGAGGGTTGCAGACCACTTTTTGTGTGCATTGTTTAATGCATTGTCTTCATTATCACTATCAAGAGTACAAAACTGAAGAAAGGAGGACAATATTATGGGACCCAGAATAAAACCCCTTAACTGGAAGTTTGGTCTCAACTTACTTGAAAAGTAATTTCATTTGTCTCATATATTTAAATCAAATTGATGAAAATGTGTAACAAGTTGAAGAAAACAAAACTTCAATCCCGAGGAGGGAAACACTGTCGGGTCTGGAGAGTATAGCACTAGGGTAATCATTTCTATCAAATTACTTAAATAGGGTAAATGCAGTTTTGAGAGGGAAATCATACTGCATATCCAGTACAATATTAGGTCCAATGGTATTGATTGTTAAAAATGGAATGAAAATCCACTAATTTATAATATGGAGGAAGATTAACATAGGTATTCACATGAAAGTAATACTGAATTTCTACAACTGACCTCCAAGATACAATTTACGGTGTAATCATGTTTTCAGCTAAAAATTTCCTTTTCCGAGAATTTGCATGATATCATTAATCCATACTTGGTTTTCTTCTTCTAAATTTACTTGCTCAAGATTTCCCTATGCTTTTTTTTTTTCTTTTTTGTGCATTACTTTTTCTGTATGACTGCATTCATAGTCCGTACAGGGGGATTCATATTTACCATATTTCACAGCCAAAGCAAGTTTTTGAAAAGAAAGAATACAAATTCATATCAAGTCAATGTGAGGAGGTGATGTCATTACTGCTTGCTTTAAATGCCATTTGGGTAAAAGATGGCAATAAATACCTCAAAACTAATACTGTACACGTACCAGTTAAAGGACAAGAGCACGTCCTAAACTTATTTTGAAGCAACTGCTAACTCTTACAATGTTCTTATTTCTCTTCAGAGTACAGGTATCTGTCATAATATTTTAGGACTTCCACATTGCACATTCGAAAAAATCCAAGGAGTGACACCATGATGACTCTAAAGAGCCAATCATGAAACATTAGAGTGTACTAAACTGTTCAAGTTGGGGTGACTGCTCTTCCCCTTTGACATCATATAGTCTTATGACTAAGTTTCTATTAAACCAATTGGTTCAAGTTGAGCCAGGCACAGTCATTTTTCCATTTGTGGGTCACTGGGTTGTTTTCCCTACACTAAAGCTGAGCACCAAGCACAAAGGCAGCAGGTTCCATTTTTAAAGTCTTCTGTATGGCCCAGCAAGGAGTTGAACTCCAGACCCCCTGACTGCAAGTTGGATGCTACAACTACTTCACCATGCAGTTGTTTAACATTACACCTGTATAAGTTTTTCTTTTACATCAACCACATATTTGGTCTTACACTCTTCTTCATATCACTCACCTGTTTCTCTCCTCCTTGGCCTCTCTCTGCCTTATTGAATCATATTCCTTCCCCTTCCATTGGGCCTCTCTTTTCATGTTCTCCAGCCGTCTTCGATCCATCATCACTTTCTGTTGACCCTCTCGTATCATATCCCTTGTCCCCATAACAGCAGTGAGAGGTCTTCCAGGACCTTGGGTAACTGGCACATGTGGAGGCTGTGGGTTCCTGAGTAGCCACTCCAACTGGGCCCTATCACTTTTAATAGAGCGGTCCACATTACTGAAGGCAACAGATCGATTTGGTGGTCCAACATGCTCATAGGCAAAGTATGCAGGTACAACACCCTCATGTCTGGATTTAAAATGAGCACTAGCTGGTCTCAGTGCTGTCGATGGCCTTGGAACAGTTGATGGTCTAGAAATGCTGGGTGCAGAAGTCTCCCTCTCTCCAGGGGGATCATACCAAAAATTTGGAGGCAGTGGTTGCCGATACTGCCACTCTCTCTGAGCATTGTCTTGTTTAACAATGTCACGGTCATCAAAGCTGGTCGTCTGACTCAGAGAACCAACATAATCTGTAGGTTCCACATACCTTGGTTGAACCTTAGCCTCAATGGGTGCACTGAGGGAAGTTTCTCGAAAGGGACCAATCTTTCCTTTTGATCTTGGCTGAGGAGTCTGCTTCCAATACCTCCACATTTGCTGCTCTTTTGGAGTCTTCTCTTTCTTTGGACGTTGCAACAAAAGAGAATCAGTCATGCTACCAGTGTCAACAAGAGATAAAGTATGTACCCCAGTATCAACCAGCTGGTCATCTTCACAACCCGAGTCCACTTTGGTATCATCTTCTGTTTCCTCTTTCTCCAAGGAAACCCCACTATCTTCCATAGAGTCCTCTCCTTTCTCACCAAAGGATACTCTCTTCTGCTTCTCGTCATCGCTCCTTCCAGAGTGAAACCGGAGTTTCAAGTAATCAGTACTCTGAGGGATGCTATTCTGGGCTAGCTGTCTCATGACTTTGTCGTGAAGCTCATCTTTGGTCATGTTGGTACCTGGGATGAGCATGTTTATGTCATCCCTGGTGACTGCACTCCTGTTCATCCTAGGAATGTGGTACACGACGAATTGATCATGATCACCAAGGTAAGGATGAATATCCCGGTGGTTTCCAAGGGATGACACTGTTTCATATTCTGCAGTAAAGGACTTCTTTCCTGTGTGGAATGATGATGGGCCAGCAGGATATCTGGGATCGTTGATGAGAAATTGGCGAGCAGTTAAGGGCATCTGAATTTCTAGTTTTATTCTCTCATAAAGATCACTAGGAATCCAGATTGCTCTCTGCTTGGGGACTTTTTCAGTTTTTCCATTGAAGAGGTTCACAATAAGATAGTCTGTGTCTGCAGCACCTGTAAAATAACAACAGATGTCACAAGACTGATATCGTTTCACTAAACACTCTTGATTAACAAAAATTGAATGCACATAAAATACATGAATGTTAAACCATTTTTGCCTTTGCAATATTTTTTTGTATAGTAATTCAGGAGAAGTGAGGATTTCATGGAGAAAAGAGTGGAAAAATACAACAAAGCATCACAAGAAAGGAGCCAGAATCAATTACAATCTCTCATTGAAGCGACATTAACAAAACAAAGCATAACTGTAAAGAAAGAAAATAACAAAAAAACATAAAGGAAAGATTTGAAATAAATTTTTTTTTTTTTGGGGGGGGGGCACTTACTGTACAAAAGAGGTATTAAAATGAGAACATTAAATGAAACAACAACAAAAGGATGACAACAAAATTTGAAGAAAAAGTAGCACCTAAAATTTCTAGGCCGCAGAAAAAATGGAAAAACAAAACCAAACAGAACATACCACATCATGAAAAATATCAAAACCTTGCACCTTACATAGAGTGATTATGTAAAGTATTCACTTACATCCAGATGAGCGACCTTCGATTCCTTCCAGTACAATTCCCGGTGCCATTCTGTAAGATTCCTTCTCCCAAGGTGATAGAACTTTATCCCCAGGGGTGATGGTGTGGCGCATGGCATCATTGTAGGCGATGATATCATACAAAGCCGTCTCCTGAAGAAGATGCTGCATCTTGGGTCCCTTGGGGTCTCGATCAAATGTTATGAGTAGGGTACGCTGGGGGTTAAGCTGAAATGAAAATGTTTCAGGAAAGGGGTGAACCAAATTTTCATTTTTACACATGAGAGAGGAACTACTGTAAATCCACACAATTTGGTGAAGTTTCCATTTCAAATTGGAAATGCATGGTATTTCTCAAGATATCAGGGAATGAAGTTACTAAATTTATGCTCCTTTGAAAGCTTGAGGGATGAGAGGCAATATCGTTCATGACATACCCATTTCTTAAAAGATTTGTAGTGAACCGCCCACCATTTTCTTAAAGAGGCTCATTGAATTGATATCGATAACTTAATGAGAGTCGCAAAGGGTCACTATCACATAACAATGCTTATTGTTAGCATAACAAGTCAAGTTTCAAGTCCAAAAGTCACAGAAAATGCTAAAATTTTGAATTTTCTTGTGTCCTGATTTGTAACAGTTTTGTACATAATTTGAAAAAGTGTCTGGTCACGAATTTTTGAAAATCGACTTCAACCATTAAGCACTCACTCATAAAACAGTTATTTGTGAGTAGGGTATAGGGATTGTCTAAGATAGACCATTTGTCACTGGTATGTGAAGAAAACTCAAAAGGTTTGGAAAATTTTGTTGAATTTCATGAACCAACTCAATGAGCCGCTTTAAGCCACTGCGGGTGTACACAACTTGTCTCCTCAGCTGTAAAGCTGATCTATTGTTTACAGATCATACAGCATTTAAACTGCCACTAACAAAGCTCCCACACAACTTGCCATGATATCAAGCGATGGTCATTTTTGGCCTGTTGAAGTTAATTGTGAGTAATGGCTGTTGATGGCTCAAGAGAACTGAAAATTTTGAAAATCTTTGTTTACATAATGTTTCCACATATTGACAAGAATTTTTACGTTTCTTTTTGCTTTTGCAGTCTGTTGTGTTGACCTTCACCTTTTTAGGTAGGACTTCCCAGTACTTTACAAAGTTTGTAAAGTTCTCACGCCACTTATGCAATCATATGCTGATAACATATGATTGTTGAAAACATTGGTAAAACTTCAAATAAAGAAGGGACTTTTCATTAATGAGAGGATATTGGGTCAAATGTGTTAGCTTTAATGGGAAATATTGTGTTTGTTTTACAAGGAAATTTCAACCTTTTAAAACTGGTATTTATTGGCAAGGAGTAATAAATAAATAAAAAGAAAGCCAAAAGGCTTAGTGATTCCTTGCCGCTGAAATGTCAGGCCTTTTTTCACATTGACATTGCTTTGAAATGTTTTTCAATTAACAGGGTTCCATAATGTGCCCACAAAGTACACATGCAAGGCATCCAATCGACCTACATTGCTCGTTGTGAACCCAAATGACATTTGACCTCCACCAAAAACTTCTGGGACCATGTATTCACTATGTGCGATCTACATGACAAGTTACAGGACCCTACAAGTGACCTTTCTTGAAAGACTGTGCAGGAAAGCTTTTCAGGCTTTGAACATGCTGACTCCAAATGAACTTTGACCTTTGGGAAAATCAATAGGGATCATCTACTAAATATAACCAATCCACACACCAAATAAGAGCACAGTCACATGTACCGTTCTCGAGATATCGTGTTTACGAAGTTTTGACCTTTTGACCTCTTGTGACCCCAAATGACCTTTGATCGTCACCAAAAACAATAGGGATCATCTAATCAATATGACCAACCCACACACCCCAAATGTGAGGTTAGTCACACTAACCCTTCTGGAGATATCGTGTTTACAAGCAATTTCTAAGGAATTTACCTATTGACCTCTTTTGACCCCAAATGACCTTTGACCTCCACCAAAAACAATACAAATCAACTTCTCAATATGACCAACTCACACACCAAATATGAGCATAGTCACATGTACCGTTCTTGATATATCGTGTTTACGAAGTTTTGACCTCTCGTGACCCCACATGACCTTTGATCTCCACCAAAAACAATACGGATCATCTACTCAATATGGCCAATGCACACACTAAATATGAGATTAGTCACACTTACTCTCCTTGAGATACTGTGTTTACAAACAATTTCTAAGAAATTTACCTATTGACCCCTCGTGACCCCAAATGACCTTTGACCTCTACGAAAATCGAAAGGGATCATCTACTCAATATGACCAACCCACACACCACATATCAAGATGGTCACATGTACCGTTCTGGAGATATCATGTCTACAAGGTTTTGACCTTTTGACCTCTTATGACCCCAAATGACCTTTGACCTCCACCAAAAACTATACGGATCATCTACTCAATACAGTATACACGCAAGTGTACAGTTAATGAAGTCACGTGACCAGTTCTCTAGCATTCCCGCCTTCTTAAAAGTCTGCGCAAATGAGATTTCGCGGAACTGTGACTGACAAGGGGTCTCCCCCGACATGTTGAATTATGTATAAGTAGGCGTAAAAATAGACACAACGACACGGTAAGTGGACATTTTGACCTTTCCTTCTCTTAGAAATCAAAGATTTTTTAGGTTTTTTCAAACATATACTGCAAAAATACGTCCTCAAAAAGAGGCAGTCGATTCTTATGTCTCAGATTAGGACCTCAAACTTTGCGAGTACCTGACTCATTGAGGGATGTAAAACGATATTTTTGTATCGACGTTTGAAGATTATAGCATAGGCTTTCTGTTGATACCAAAATTACATAGTTTAATTTACAAATTGTTTTGTAAACAACTGCTAAACCTGAAGGGGTATTTACGGTACAATATGTATGTAGTATGTACTATAGTACACATGGTATTGGTACACAGCTAACGTTAAATATCCTATAACGTTACTGTTAGTACTAACTACTATTCCAATACGGCTCACAAAACGTCGACCATAACAAAATAATTAACGACTATTTTACTGTGGGATTTACAGGACAGGTACCGATTGCATTTACAATCTTAAAAAAACTTCCAGTGTTGTTTGCAGATTTGCAGTCTTTAAAGTATGAAGCTTTAGTTTTCATGGCATATATTCAGTGACATTCAGTGCAATGCTGGCACTGTGGCCATGGGGGCTTGCATGTAACTTAGCCTAGTTGTAAAGTAAACCTTGGATAGTGGGACTGCAGGGGTGTATGAATCATGACCAAGACAGCCTGGATTAACCACATTCTAAATTTAGAGGCTTCAACTTCAGTCTGGACATATCCACGGATTATTATTCTTTCTTACCTGATAGTTTCAGTGTGCCGCAAACAGAAAAACTCACTCCTTTCCAACATTTTCCATAATAGACCTACAGTGTAGTGGTATACTGTACTGTAATTAAGTTCAAGTTATGTCTATTTCTATGAAGTCCCATGGGCTATAGAGCCAGCTTTGTAATTCTAATCCTTCATAAGCTTACATCATTCAAAAACCTTACCCCATCATCCATGGGCAATTATGTACTGCCACCTTAACTGTGACTTGCATTTTATACTGGTTAACTTTAATGAAGGAGTGGTTTCTGTGGACTCGGAGACAGGAATTAGTGTTCAAGGCTGTATGGCATGCCTAGCATATATCACTTTTTATTCAGTAACAAGTTCCCACTCCCTCAAACTCAATCTTACACTGGCTGACTTGAATTGCCCCAAAAGCTCACCTCAGTGTGATCCTAAACTGTATTACAGTAAGCCTACTACTGATTATTATGACATCCATGATATGTTCACTGGCAGCTAGTTTTGTCACACCCTAGTATACTCAACTTTGTTTTAAAATGGGTTCTCATCAATGTGGCACTCAATGAAGTGAAAACTGTTAATTCATTCCTAGATTTGTTACATTAATTTTATTTATTTTTGATCATTAAGGTGGTCACATAAAGGAGAATCATATTGGGCAACATTTAGGTAGTTTCCTGCACAAAAAACAGACTGTCAGTTGTTACATTGACTGTTTTGAGCTACTAGGCATATCAAACTGGATAGTAGAAATGATTGGACCATTCCGTCCAGGCTCTCCCAAGAGGACAGGATAGTGATGAATTACTATCGTAACAGTCCAGCCATCATCATGTAATTTTTAGGACCAGTATTCAATGTGAAAAGAAATTCACAAGGAATTGAAAGTAAGAAATCCCATTTGCCAAACCTGATCAGCTGGACATACTCATTCCCTTGCAACCTGATTGGTATTTGCCTTAAATTGCCTTCAGTATTTTTCAATTTTACCAAGAGTTAATGAGAAAAATCAAAAGCACTTGTTAAACATTGTACTGATGATCTTTCCTGCAAGGCCCTTCCTGTCTAAGCAGGCCCTTTTAGAAAGGTCCCTCATTCAGTTTCTTGCTCAAGTATGCTGACTGCATGAGTGTATATGATGCATAGAGTTTATTTTTAATTTTTTTCAAAGCATGAACATTGAATTGAAGTTGATACAGTTTCCTAGAATAAAGATTTTTAAACCAGCTTTTTAGTCAGCCCAACTCTTTTTAAAGTGAGGTGATTTTCAGTGTTTTAGTGCAAACAAGATGCAGTTTTGCTCTGTATGTACAGAGCTTATTTGTGTGTATACTATGATGACTATGACATATTGTATGTGTATACAGGTATATCACATTCAAACAAGTATATACCAGTGCAACACTACTGATTAGTTTAATTTGTAAATGGCATTAAAACAAACAATTTGTTGCAAAATGTCGAAGGAGCAAGTATCACACCACTTTCTCCGAAATGGGAACAATACTGGTGAGGATGAATTAGACTGCTGTTGTAACGTTATACATGTAGGACGACCATTAACGTTCATTTCGCGAAAGTAGGCCCACTATACTGTTTATATACTCTGGGCGCTACAATCGATTCGTCGTGGAATTTACCGAGTACCTGACTCATTGAGAATATCTTATAGTGCAAAAATGGTACCAATAGATAGAAAACAAAATTTTCTTTCTATTGAAGTAAAAACTGAGTAGTTTAAAACAACATAGAATAAATGCTGAACGATTTTGCAGAGCATTTGAAACCCATTTTACACGTTTCATAAAATGGACAAAAATCCTCACTTTTACCCGTAAGTTCACTCAGAACCAGGCACCGAAAGTATTTTTTACATCTTATTCATTGATTTTCACGGTTTTGACGATTTTTTGGCTCCTAGTTTCTGAGATAATTGACTTTAAAAGTCATGACTTTTAGCTAATTAGTATTCAAATCCTTATGACGTCACCAAACGTCATGCATAAAATGTAAGAGAAGGAAGCTCTTTTCGAGCAGTTGCAATTTGACTGAATATGACCAACTCACACACCAAATATGAGCATAGTCACATGTGCCGTTCTTGATATATCGTGTTTACGAAGTTTTGACCTTTTGACATCTCGTGACCCCAAATGACCTTTGATCTCCACCAAAAACAATAGGAATCATCTACTCAATATGGCCAATGCACACACCAAATATGAGATTAATCATACTTACTCTCCTTGAGATACTGTGTTTACAAGCAATTTCTAAGGAATTTTCCTATTGACCCCTCGTGACCCCAAATGACCTTTGATCGTCACCAAAAACAAAAGGGATCATCTACTCAATATGACCAACCCACACACCAAATATGAGGTTAGTCACACTTACCCTTCTTGAGATATCGTGTTTACAAGCCAAAGCATCACATACACACACACACACACACACAAACACGACATCACCATCGCATAGATTCCTTGCCTGCCTTCGGCAAGGAATCAAAAAGCAGAATGAAAAAATGCATTGAGGTTTCGATGATACAGACATGCTCTTTTTAATAAAATGCTACATTTCTTGTAACAACTGGTGACTCAAAGTGACCTTTGACTCCACCTGTAAGTAACTGGTTTTTCTTTAAACCAAAACATTTCTATATTCAAAGAGGCAAATGTCATACTGTGCCTTAAGATATTCTGCAAACAAGGTTTTCAGAGTTTGATACCAGGTGATACCAGATGACCATTAACCTCCAACATGCAAAATCAACTGGTACAGTACTTTCAACTCACCATAACACATCCACATACTAATTAGGAAATCCATCCCAGTTTCCTTCCTTAAGATATCCCATTTTGATAAGTTTTTCAAAGTTTGATTGATCATGACCCCAGATGTCCTTTCACCTCCACAAAAAAACCTTATACAGACCATCTTCTCACCATAATTCATCCACATACTAATTATGAAATTCATCCATGTTTCGTACCTTGGGCTATCATAAAAAAGCTTTTCTGAGTTTGACGCCCAAATGACCTTTGACCTCTAACAAAATAAGTAGAGTTCTTCCTTATATCATAATGCATCAACTTATCAAGTTTGAAATCAATCCAAGCTTTCTATCTTGAGATATTGTGTTAAAAAGGTTTTCAGGATTTGTCCCCTTCTGACCCCAAATGACCTTTGACCTCCACCAAAATAAATAGCATTCTTCTTTACATCATAATGCATCAACATATCAAGTTTGAAAAAAATAAAAGTTTCCTACCTTGATATATAGTGTGAACAACAATTTCAGGGTTTGACCCCATGTGACCCCAAATGAACTTTGACCTTCACAAAAATATATCTATTTTTTTCTTACATCATAATGCATCAACATATCAAGTTTGAAATTAATCCAAGTTTCCTATCTTGAGATATTGTGTAAACAAGGGTTTCAAGGTTTGACCCCACGTGACCCCAAATGACCTTTGACCTCCACTAAAATTAATAGGGTTCTTCCTTAGATCATAACGCATCAACATACAGTATCAAGTTTGAAATTAATCCAAGTTTTCTACCATGAGATATCGTGTAAACAAGGATTTCAGGGTTTGACCCCACGTGACCCCAAATGACCTTTGACCTCCACCAAATTCAATGGGGTTCTTCCTTACATCATAATGCATCAACATATCACGTTTGAAATTAATCCAAGTTTCCTGTCTTGAGATATTGTGTAAACAAGGATTTTGGTTTTTGACCCCCTGTGACCCCAGATGACCTTTGACCTCAACCAATATAAATAGGGTTCTTCCTCTCAGTATAGGGTATCTGTGTACCAAGTTTGAGAACTGTCAGATCTTCCCTTCTCAAGATATCGTGTAAACAAGCAAAGTGTCACAAACACACACACATACACACACACATACAGTACACACACACGCCATCATGAATGCATAGGTTTCTCTTTTCATCGAAACCAATAAGTCAGTATGGTAGCCTTCTTTCCAAGAAATGAGTTTCCCTAAGATAGAAATTCAGTCTTTTGTTGCTCAAATATGCAATATTTCCCTTTAAGTTCACATTTTGTTGAAAATGTGACAAAGTACCTGCCCATGTCTTGAGAGTAGTTTCAATGCAAATGTCATCATGATGCTTCAGATACATACAGTATAAGCCCCCAGAAATTCTCTTGTCCAAATGTACTTCAATATCAGTTCCAAATTGGAGGTGCACAGGTCATAAGCACATTTCGAAAGACTCAACTTAAGTAACAGACTGATTTTATTTAAATACCATTCGCAAAATAATTTGCATCATACAAAATGGAACGAATTGCATTGCTTACCGAAATAAAGTAAAACAGCAGTGTGTGTAGCCTGTGAGCTTTTTAAGTACGTATAAAACAGACCCTGAGAAACAAACGACCGGAACAAAATGTGTATGTAACAGAAAACCACAGTCAGTATCCACATACGCAATAAAGGAAATGAAAGTCTTCCACTGCAGTGCAGTACAGTATGCACATGATCCACCTAACTTGATCTCAATTCAGGGATTTTTACACACTTAACTTCCATTGACCGTATCACGAGTCGTGATTGGCCCATTGCTTTTTACATAGACTTGCTGTTGTATTTTGGTACATGCATATGCGGAGCAGGCTACATAGCTTCAGCTTGTATAATGCTGTATTGCAAGGAATATGTCTAATTGTTAAAACTAAAAGAATTTAGAATTCAGCATTTTTTATGTAGGAAGCGCAGAGTTTTAGGAGTAATGAGTTTCCATGTATCTTCAGCAAATATATATTACTTGCATTTTAGTGATAAGTTAGAACCTCACAATAAGGTCTGAGGGCACGGCAGCCATTCACGGAGGGCATGACGGCAACTTTGGTGGTGAATTTTAACCATTTTACCAGGGCATCATGGCAAAAAGGAAATGAACGACGGCAATGGCCGTCGTGACTGCCGTTAAAATTAGGGCCTGTAAATATATGTATCACTAACAGGTCAAAATTTGAATGGATCATGAACCCTTTTTTCTCACATGTCAAAACTTGATTTGACCATGAATCCTTCTTTTAAGATATCTTTCCTTTACCATATTTGAGACTTTGGAAAATTAAGGGAAATGATGATTCCTGGAGAAGAGGGAGAAATGTTTGATATACTGTAATACCTACCTCTTCTGTTAATGTACCAGGACAATAATAGCCATCCCTGTCTCTCTTAGCCAGTACTCTCATCCCTTGCATCAAACCCTTGTCAGTCACCAAAGGACTGGAATGAGTAACCAGTCTTTTCACTAATCGTGGAGGGCGGTAAGTTTCCCAAGCTGTTCCTGGGTACTGGACTATTTTCGATGGACTGGTAATAGCCACTGGATCAGTCTGTGCCTCCGATTCAAGAAGTGGATTGTAGTCCAGTGAAGTCCTCACACTGCAATATTTCAAACCCTGTTGCTCCTGTTCTCCAGATTTCTGAGTTGTATCTTGTTGTAGAATAAGTTTGGGTTCAGCTTCTAAGTCTGACAAGTTATTATTTTCTCCAATAGCAGAGGATATCATTTGAGTTGTATACACAGGATTGTTTATTCTCTTTCCTGCATGGTCAGCTCTGACAACAGATGTCACTTTTTCAATATTTCCCTCTTGTGTTAAGGATATTAAATGAAATGTACCAGATGTTTGAACAGCTAGACTCTCAAGAAAATCATGAGCTGGGGTATCTGCACTTGCCCCCACAAGGTAAATGCAATGGACTGGTCTTCCCTGACCTACGTTTGCAACTTTTTTAAGAATAATGTTTGGACTTTGGTCTGGGAGTCCATCTGTAATTAGGTACACACCTTCACAGATGGGATCAGCAAAAGCGACAACTAACGCATCTAACGTATTGGTACCTGTGCTAGATTCCAACTGACGAAGCCACTCTCCTGCTAACATTACAGTCTGTGGAGTACACTTGACCATCTTATCTGCCCATGGGGTCACTGTTGATGAAAACTCCACAATGTTAAACATTGTGTCTTTCTCTTTAAATGATCTTGTTAGCAATGCTTCAATGAGGTGTGCTTTAACTACAGGGAGAAATGAGTACATGCTACCTGAAGTGTCAACCAGGAATGTTACATTTTTCTCCTCGATGTTTCCAATCATGGTAGGGGTTCCTTTAGGAGGTTGAACAGGTATTGAAGCCATGGTTGATGAAATGTACAAATATTTTTAATAAAACCAACTTGAAAGCAGGGTTTTCTCAAGATTTTGTACTGGTGACTTCAGACTGAAAAAAAGAAAACAGAACGTTAAATAAAACTTACAAAATCTACCACTATTGATACAAAAATTTTGGGGTTACGGTACTGTATGTACAGTAGGCTACATTGTACTTGTAATGCTTTGAGGTTAGGTATAGATCGAGTTTTACAGACCAGTTACCAACCAACTGGTTCAAGTTGAGCCAGCCGCAGCCTTTTTCCCACTTGTGGCTCCCTGGCTTGTTTTCCCTACTCCATTGCTTATGCTGAACACCAAGGACAATGGCAGTAGGTTCTGTTTTTACAGCCTTTGGTGTGACGGTGCCAGTTGTTGAACTCCCCATCTCCTTACTACTTGTAAATTTCAGAATACAGTGAAAAACACATTGTCACATGATCAAGAGCCTTTAAAAAACTAGTCTAGACTACTATCCTTGTTCAAATTGGGGTGACTGCATTTGCCCTTTAAACAATGTAATACAAGTTTACAAATTGAACAAAGATGGAGACTCATGTTTTCAATTTAACAACAGACTGATTTGTAATGATCTCCATGAGCAACTTGATAGGCAAGCTAGGGGAAAAGTAAAGTCTCTTCGTATGAACTGATACAACAGTAGGTTTAGCCAAGGCTTATTCATACAAACAATGGTTGTGTGAATGACCACAATGCATCATTACACTCTGTGCACTTTTGTAGTGTTTTCATGCATGTGATACTTTGGAGAGTGTGGTTACACTACTGTATGCTACTGTACAGTACTGCACAAAACACATACTGTAGTTGTGTTGCAAAAATTTTCATATGAATAGGCCTCACCAAATTGTAATATGAGAGGGTTTCTCTCAAAGGTGGAAAGGAGGATAAGGTGGGTAGTCTGCCACCCCCCCCCCCTTTCATTTCCATAAAAATAATAAAATTACTGATACCTTGGTTACTTACTTGAAAAGAAGACATTTGCACAAATTTTGCAGCAATTTTTGAGCTAATATAAATACATGGCCTTTCACCTTCCAAATTGCTCAGCAGGGGATCTTGAAGCAAGCTAGTAAAAGCCACTAGACCTATAACATGTTCTTAAGCCTAGGAATGGATGTGCGTCAATTTGGACTTCAGGTTTAGCCACCTTTTGCGTGTTTCTGGTGGAATCCATGTACGGTAATGATACTGTATTAGTACCGTGCACTGTGCAGTAACACTAGCTAACAGGAAGAGAGCTTAGACCTACAGTAAACAAGGTCAAATGGTTTCTGACTCTGAGAGCAGTTGAATTGCAGTCAGAAGGTCTGGAGTTCAAGTCATAGCAGGGCCATACCAAAGACTTCAAAAATACTGTAGTAGCCTACTGCTTGGGCTGCTGCACTAAAAACATGAAATCCCCCAAAATATCAAACTTCATGAACTTCAGTGATTGTTGATTATCCATTTCTAAATAACCATGCTGTAGGGATTTTTACAAAAATCCAACCAGTACTGTTCTTTTCAAAATATAACAGATTTTAAGTTTCTAGAATCCTACCACTTAAAGGGCAAGGGCAGTCATTGCAAATTGAAGAAGTGTAGTAGACTGTCCAGTTTCATGATTGGCTGTTGGGAGTCATGTGACAATGTTTTTTCTCTTCAAATATGAAATTTACCAGAACTAACTGGTTGGTTTACAGTACCTTGCATATGCAATAGAAAAGTCATAAAATGTAATGAAAGATACTTTGACGAGAAATAAGATAAAAATTTAGTTATTTAGCTTTTTCTTCAAAATAATTTTGGGGGGACTGCTCTTTACCTTTAAACTCCAAATAGCCATATGCTTCAGTTTTAAAATTCCCAGTGCAAACGTTGGTCTAAAACAGCTACATTTACATGCTCATTCAGATAGCTTTGATTATAAATCACTGTCTAATGTGGCCCACACATAACAGCATGAACATGCAATGTAACTAGACAAAACAATCAGTGATCATGTATCTGCATCATGAGAGCTTGCTTCCTCTGTTAGTTCAATGCACTATTACAAATCACACACAACCTGTTTACACTGTCTACTCAATAGCAAATGTATATCATACAATAACAACAGTAATTTGCATTACAGTATTTTATTCACAAACCATACAGCACACCCAAACTCTCAAAAAAATTTCAAAGGGGAAGGATTTTCTTCCTTAGTCGATCCCCCTCCCTGATGCAAATTTTTTTTTTTCCATTTTAAGGCAAACTTTGTCAAATTCCAAATTTTACATCAAAAGGTAGCATCTGTGGCACAAGATTGCATACTGTACATCTATAGGAATATTTACGTTTTTTAAATTTTTTTTTTTTCAAAGGAGAGGAGCCCATCCCTTAGACTCCTTGCTGGTGAGCTTATATAGACATGCAAGATGGGAGGGGGGGGCAAGTGCCTAGCCAGGAATGCTTCATGGGAGAGGGTTCAGTGTCATATGGGGGGTTTGGGGCACAAAATGAGGGAAAATTCTAAGGATAGAGAGAAAAAACTGCTGTTTTTGGTGTTTTTTGCATTGCAAGGTTGAGTCACACGGGGGTTCTAAAACCCCACGCCCTCATGGCTACGTCACTGAGGGGTGGGCAGACAGAGAGGAGGGTGTTCAGGTGTGGTGAACAACAGTTTGCCATTAATCATGCAAAAGATATTAGGAGTTAACTTATTGTGAGGAGTTCAGGCATTCTTATGTAGACAAGTCTATCAATTCAACTGATCTTGAATTTAGCCAAGAGTCACAATGAAGAAGCTTATTTTCAATTAAGTTAATTACAGTTGTCCCCTCAAAAAATTAAAAACCATTCAATCAAGCAGGTGATGTGGTTATTTTCTTTTCACTATTAGGTTGCTGATTTCTTTAGTTAAAGAAAAAACATAACCTTCAGATTTTGCATTTATGTCTGGGAAATGAAATTTCTGGGCATCATTCTGAGGGGTTCGATTGATTTTCCTGCTCACTCTGCACCAACCAACATGGTGATGATCAGCTTAGATAGTCCGGCAGAATAACATTTTAGGGGCAAGACAACCCTAAAGCTTATAATGCTCCTATACTCCCATGCGGATCACAGATTGTATTCTATTTGAATCCACCTCTTGCATAGAAGGCCTGGGTTCACTTCAGGTTGAGTCATACCAAAGACTCTAAAAAAGGATCCTTCTGCAGTACATGCGTGATGCTCCGCATAAGCAATGGAATAGGGAAAACAAGCCAGTGAACCACAACTGGGAAAAAGGCTGTGGTCGGCTCAACTTAAACCAATAGGTTGGAAACTGGGCCGTAAAACTCTATCAACTAACTATCCATTTGAATCCTAAAAGCTAGTGCACAAATTTAAAAACTTATTTTACTTGGAAAGGCATACATTGCATTGGATTGCATGTAAAGACACAAATAATATTTTCATCCCCACTAACCACCACAATTCAACCTTCAACACTATTCCTGAAAAAGTCGAAAAACTGCCATTTTGCATCTAGGCCTAGGCCCCTTGAAAAGATCAAATAAACTAGGCCTATAAGGTAGGAAATTATAAATTATTTTTTGCAACACCCTTGGCAATGTACAGTATGGCGATGTGACTTAGGTCTACCTTGTCTTTTATATGCTATACTACGTGTACTCTGTATAACACAAGGATGACCAACAGTATCTGGAGTTGATGCCCGGATGCAGAGTGAAGATTTTGCAGTGCAACATAAGCATTCAAACATCCGCGGGCTAAGTGCAAGGTGTTCTGTCCCAAGAAGAAACCTGTATTCTACTGCATAATTCTAGGCAGGAATGCATATGCCTCAAGACACTTATGCAAAACCCTCCTAAAAAAAACATGAGGATTTGGTGGATCTAGCCTATAGCTTAGCTGGCTTGCAAGTTGCAGTACTTACTACTATGCTACAGTAGTAAAGGCCATGTATACTGGATGCATATCAGGACTCGTGTGGTGTGCCCAACATGTTGCAGACATAACTGTTTTGCCAGTGTACACTGGTCATTTGCGGTGGACACAAGTTGTGACACATGTTGCTGCTTGTGTCTGGTCTATACACACTGGCAATACAGTATTTTCGTGCACAAGGTGTTTTGGCATGTTACAACAGTGTCCTGAAACTCCATTGTACACAGGGCATTAGGTTAATATAAGGTTACCTACAGCTAAGGTTAGGCCTAGCTTAGGATTACCTGGGTAATAATAAGTTGCTGGTAGCCTAATGGTAGTATCCACTGGGGTCCGTTAGTTTCCGCCCTCGATAGTTTCCGCCCGTTACTTTCCGCCCCTAAAAATCTTAGGGCAGAAAGTAATGTTTGAACTAACATGTGACAAAAATAACTGTTAGGGCCTAACTTCAATTTTCAAATCCAAGTACAAGGCAGCAACGAAATTTATGGCTAGACCTAAAAATTTTCAGTAACCTCATCAAAAATCATGGGAAAAAAGGAAGATTACCACCTTTTTTCTAAACGTCAAGTCTAGTCACGGAGTTGTATTTTTTTACGTATAAGTAGTCCGCTTGTCTATAGGTAGACTTACGCTGAATGTGTGAACAGTTGTTCACAGCACTGAATACCATATACCTGTACGTACGTACGTATAAGTATACTTAAGTCTACACTAAGATTGTTGCTTGGAAAGACGTCAACGTGGCAGTAACGGGTGTCGCATTGAATAGTAAAAGATGTCGATGAAGTTTGAAACTTTAAGAAAAAGTTGATAGAATCTTCATTTGACGAAAGTACCACTGAAATCACATTCCATTCCATTACTTTCCGCCTCCCAAAAAGATGTTTTCTGCTAAAAATAAAAGGGACGGAAAACACCGTTTTTGAGGGGCGGAAAGTAGCAAGGGTGGAAACTAACTGTAACCGTATCCACTGCATCCATACTGGAAAGTAGGGCCTCTCACTGAAAGATCTTTGGCGTACAGAAATGTACCCCAACAAATTTGGCGTACGGCGTTCTCGACTGCAGTGCTACAGGCAAAACTACAAGTTACAACAGTTGGCTTACAATTGCAACAATTGGTGTAGGGTATAGGCCTAATTCCAAACACCTCCACCTTGGCGTGATTATTTGGCGTATGGCAAATGTACTTTCCAGTGTGGCACTACACTACATCAGGCTAGCCAAGTGTTGCTCAACTTTTGTACTGCAACTGACCATACGTTAGTGTTACTGTTATTTGTTAATGTTATGCTTCGTATTGGCAATCACCACCTTGCACACATTGGAATTATTTATCATACATTACGTTAATTAACGTTATGTCTTACCATTAGCCTAACGTGTGACTGACTGCCCGTCAACCTGCGTTTTAGACTACTTTCACGTTTCATGTATAACTTAAATTCTAAACAATCTCGACAAAACATTACCAGCCAAGTGCATTTAGAGAGATAACATCTCGATTACGAGCAGTGAAGAGTTGTGTTTTAAAAAACTCTTAACGGGATTTTCAGATGAACCTTAGAATTCACGTCACGGTTCGCTCAAATATGTTTGGACTGGTTGCTGCGAAACTGTCCTAAATATAAACACTCAATATAAAAACGTAATTACGGTAGCTTGTACGCACCATTTTGTTTGGTTTAAAATTTTTCTAAAGCCGTTGGCAAACTAAGGGCCGTTTGACGAAACCGAACTAAGAACTGCTTCCCGAAGTAGCCATTACGTCCACTGAACATGGGACAACACTTGACCAACCCCCCTCAAACCATTTACATTATTGGTCTGTCATGTATGACTCCATTACAGACTTGATGAAAAGAAGAGATACTACACAAGATCTTAGGCAAAAGGTCGCTTTAAAATTGCTAAAGAAAATTCAATACGGTCACAGAAGAAAGAATGACAGTGCTCCTTCATCACTCCTGGTGTGTTAAAATTCGAAGCAAAGAGAAATTGTTTAGGAAGTATTTGAAAGCTCCGACCACAGACAACAGTCTGAAGTACAGAGCTAAAACATGTTATCGGAGTCATGATAAACATTAAGTTACATCAGAAAGTTTGTAAAAGATTGTACAAACGATGTCAAATACACTTCGAAAAGAATCAAAGAGGCTTCTTAAAGGGGGGATTCCTCCGAGCGTCGATTGTTCATGTTGGAAAATCTGAAACTCTACTGGGAATTTTCTCATACTCCGTCTAGCATGTATTAGGGCTGCACCGGAACTCGGATCCGGCCGGAACTATCCGGCCGGAACCCAGATTTTGCTAAGTTCCGTTTCCGGCCAGATCCATTTAAAAATACCTGGCCGGAACTTTATACTTGCTTCAAGTCACACACTTTCACAGTTTGAGTTAAATCATTGAGAGGCAAATAAAAAAAAAAAGATCTGAGAGTTCTTTTTGTAAATATGAAGGCCTAATCTTCTTACTCTAAACAGTTCCAGTTCTCCTAGCCTACTGTACTTACTCTAAATCTCCTCCTAAAAGTGTCTGCTGTGAAACTTATTCTCATGCACACACAATCTCAGTTTATTGCTTCAGGATGGGTAAATAATTGACTATGATGTGTAATCGAAACAATCTCGATACAGTAGATGCTGTGTTATTCAATTAAGCTGAAGTAATCTACGTTCTTAAATTTGCTGTCAATTAAAGCAGTGGCTTTGTCAAGGGAAAGGGGTGCAAGGGGCATGTGTTCCCCTGTAAAATCTTGTGTCCCCACCCCAAATAATATTTGGTAAATTTTGGCAATTCAATTTACTTCACCCAAAACACCTGGGAAATGCCATTTTTAGGCTGTCTAAGGAATTGAGTTTTTCAAAATTTTTTGTACAATCCAGTCAGCACCAACTGAAGATGGTGCTCAGCTCAGGTAACCTGTCAGACAGGATTACATCTTTGATCGAGAGAGAATCACATATAACTGTCCATCATTTGCTTTCTTTAAAGTTCAGCTCCTCTTCCTCCTTTATTAAAATGTCAGCAAGTTCTGCTTTTGGTATGTAGTAGTTTCACCAATAGTCTTACTTATGTAAGCCATAATTTGCAAAACTTTCTAGAAGGAAATGACAGAAGATTTCCTGTTTTTAGGTAATTTTATGCTAACGTTGTAACACCGTTTAACATGTGTGTTGTTAAATCCCGTCGAACTAACTGACCCACCGTGGGCCCTAGAGTGTAAGTTGGCCTCCTGGACCACAACCAAAACAGCCTTGCACTTCATACTTGGTGGTGCCTCCAACATTATAAGTGGTGTCTCGCAGTGCCACTCTCCCCCTCCCCAGCAAAATCATTGTACTGTATTCCCCCTGCGATGTCTAGAGCAAAACATCTGGGGATGCCACTGAATCAAATAGCTGTTCTAATTGGGTATTTCTGCGAACTAATGTAAAAGTTGTAGTTTGGGGTGAGAGGATTGAGCCTTAACTAACAGTTAAACTGTTAAATGTGTCAACAACATGTAGCCCTATGTATGGCAGTGGATAAATCAGTTGCTATATCAAAAACATACTGTAATAAAACGGTAGTAACTCTCACCCAAACTACAATTTTTGTATACATCTAGTCTAAAGAATTTCTCAACTGGAACAGCTCTGTCATTAACAGCAAGTTCAAAAATTGAAGAGCACTGTATACTGTAGCTCATATTTATGTACTGTACTGAGAGTGTTACACATTGGGATCTTGTATACTTACCATGAAGCAATAAACTTAAATTGTGTATGGATGAGGATGAGTTTTAGACAGACATGGGGGGGGCTTCAGTAAGTGGGTTTGGAAAATTAGAACTGTCTGGGGTGAGAGAATTAGGCCTCAATTCGCAGGTGTCAGGTAATTAACGATCTTTGACTCCTCTCCAACCTCCGATTTACCTCTAGAAAGTGCAAATTCTTCAGTAAACCCCCAACCTTTCAAATTTCATTACAGGAAACACAGTAGAATTCAAAACTTTGTGTAAAACAAGCTCAATAGTCAAAGGAAAAACAATTTCGGCCAGCTTCGGGCACTGGATATTAAATATGTAGCGCATTGGGTGTTCCACACTTAAAAAATTAGTAAATCTGGGTGATTACTTCCACCCCACCCCACCCCCCTCCTCCGGAAAAATGTCTATCGAGGATTCTGAAACTGGCAACTTTCCGCCATTGGTGCTCGTGTCACATTGGTGGCCATGCGTATTAAGACATGCTATCGAAAGTAGGAAATTTTGCATTGCTTCCCTTTTCCGAAGAGCCAAAATTTCCCAACAGGAAGGGTGTCCACAAAGAGTGTTCCCTCAAAGAGTGCTCCTCTTCCCAGGATAGCCACCTATCCCCCCTTTGAATTTCACAGACACACCCGGCACTGATATGGGCCATGTTGGCGGAATACAAATATGATCCCTCTATTGGTCGTCTGACAGACTTTGAGTCTTTTAAATGTAAGTATGTCGAGGTGTTTAGGTGAGTGTTCCCAAGAGCTCATGTAGCCGGAGGGAGACGCTGCTGCACCATCCTGCACCCCTCACCGATTTTTGGGTTCCTTAACTAAAGTCATGTACTCCATATTTAACACAAGTTTTAACCTACATGTAGATTATATGGTGCAATTTTTATACAAAGACACAAAACAGATTTTCTTTGCAGAGGATGAATACCTCTCCGATCCAAATAAACCCGAGGTCCACAGGGCAGAATATTATTGTAACGACAAAGGCGATTAGTTACCGACAGGACGTGACTGGCAAAATTTAAGACGCGTGTAAGCAAGCCGAAATTTTGACTCTCCTTTTATAAACAATAAATATTTAAAATTTCCCAGCTTATTTCGAAGAAAGTTTAAAATTTGTGGAAGAAATTTGTCCTTTTGTAAAGACAATTTCAAACATGGGGTTGTTCATTGAAGAATCCGCCATTCAAATGACCAAAATCGAAGAAGGTATATATCCTAATGAACCGCTAAAATTTGTTTTTGAGCTACGCATTTTATTGTAGGCCTACGTAAGCCTATATATATATAAATGGCCAGTTTCAGAGGAAACTGGAAATTAACCCGAGTTTTTTACCATTTTTGAACAAAAATTTGAAAATAAAGTGCTTATATTGTTGAAATTTTGGAATTTAGAGAAAGAAAACTTCATTTTTCCTAGTGATCTGCCTTGCAAGAACAAAATGAAATAGAATGTAGGCGTGAAGAAAGAGGGATGAGGGATTGGAACGGTCTAAATAGCATTCATCAAAAGAATCAGGGGAAATCTTTTCCGCCAGAGAAGGCCCAATATAAACACAAACATTGTTGAAATCATCAGCAATGTCTCTTAAGCCCTTGATAATATTGTTCCCAGGGCCGTCGCTCTTGTCTCATAAGCGTGTGGTTCAAAATTCCGATCGACTGGCTGGTTGTTTTCCAACTGAATGGAGGAGCCACCAGGCCAGTGTCGTACAGTATGAGTATACATAAAGCACGGATGCCTGGTGGGATATATGTTTTAGAAGACTAAGCAGAGGATTATCTAAGTGTAGCGCCACCACCAGTTAGCGACGAGCGCAAAGAAAATTTTGAATAATGGCGAAAACGGAATTTCCCAGGCTTTTATTAGCAAGATTTGCACATGCATTTTAGCATGTGTGGAACAAATAAACGTGAACCATCACAGATCTCATGCAAGAAAGCGTGTATACGTGAAAGATTGCAACAGAAATGGAATACGTGTGGATGAATGAAGTGAGGAGAATCTGTTAGAAAACTGGGAAATACTCTTGCTTCTTTGTTTATTACCTCTTGAGTGCTAGCAAAACTAACTTGGACCCCGGTCAAACCCCCTAACTTCGCGCCTGACAGAAAGTAGCGGGGGCGCCGGCCATTTTACCACATTTAATTTTCTTCAAAGGCCATCGTTAGCCACCCCAAACTACAATTTCACAAGTATCATATTCTAAAGAGTCTTCAGATTGGAACAGCTCCTTGAATGACATCAAATTGGAAATAAAATGCAGAGTAGCTCATATTACACACCATATACTGAAAGTGTTTTGATTGCTGATCCAGGCCTTGCATCTTTACCAAGGTATGCCTTGAAGCAATTAACATAGGATTTTGTGTGGATAAAGATGCGTCAAAGAGAGATGTGAGATGCGGTAAAATAAGTAGGTTGCAGGGAGATTGAAACTGTCTAGAAAGATGGATAAAAGCTTTAAATAGGGTAAAGAGTTGTCTGAACATTGGTTCAGCGGCCATAGAAGAAATGGTTACATTAGGGTGTATGTAAAACGAAAAACGAAGGAGTGCAATGTAATTCAAGGACACTGACCCAACAAACGCTGCGTTCGTGAAGTTTTTCATCACGTTCATCGTCTTGAAGTTAGTGTAGCGCCAAGCCAGTTTTCTCAGAGGGACTTTCTTCAGCTTCAAGTTTTTTTTCCACGGTACGCAGTAAGGTAGTTGCAAGTGAGACAGTCGTCCACCCCCCGGATGTATCGAGATTTATATTTCAAAATAACAACTTAATCTTACAGACTTCCGCCTATTTCAACCATTACCCAGGATATTAGGGGACATAAAGATTTATTGCATATTCGACGGTACTCAAGCAGTGACTGCTTGTCAATCAAGTTAAAGGTCAAGAGCAGTCTGGCCAAACTTATTTGTCTGGAAGTCTGGAAGCAACAGCTTAACATCACAATTCTCGTCTCATTTCTGTTCAAAGAATCTTTCATAACATTTTATTCCTTCAGTATAACATATGAAAGGTAAACCAAGCAGTAACTTCCAGTAAATTTCACATTTGAGGAGTAACAATGTTGTCACATGACCCTCAACAGCCAATCATGAAACTGGACAGTCTACTACACTGCTTCAAGTTGTGGTGACTGCTCCTGCCCTTTAAAAATCGAGAGTGAAAAATTATATCGTCACATATGATTCTCAAGAGCCAATCATGGTATGACTGCAGGCTTCCTTTATAATATCTCTGACGTAATGTGTTAGAATATAAATATAGCATATTTGATATGTAATAAGCAGTTGACTTGTTTTTCTTTAACAACACGGATATAAGACAATAGTAACGAGACACATCATCAACGATATGATACCTGAATACTAGGCGTGTTGGATTATTGCATTTCAGAATGTAAATATTTAATAAAGATTCACGTAGACATATAAGTTCATTTATACATTAATCATAAAATTAGCAGTTGTGCAATGAAATGCCCATATCATTTGTATAGTGCACGTGAATGACTTTGTAACATCGTGTGCTATATTAAGTCTAATGTATATATAAGAAAATTTATTCGTTATAGCCTAATTCATAACCTGAACAGCATTACGTGGCCTCTAAACACATTTTCATTATTTTATATCTCGGATAGTTCAAATCATTCTTTTGTTAGACTTAAAAGGCCGAATCATCTCACCGCAAAATGCAACTTTTGCAGTAGTTCGCAGAAATTCTGAGTCAATTAGAAAAGCTCTTTGATTGGCAGCTAGTTCAAAAAATGCAGAGCACAGAAGCTCATATTACACAGCATGTACTGTACTAAGAGTGACTTTGACTAAGTATTGGGGTTTTGTGTATACTCACCCTGGATCAATAAAATGAGATCATGTCTGAATGAGGATGAATTTTGGACAGTTGTGTGAGTGTATTGAGTACAGTCAGAGGGATGGGGGGATTGAAACCGTTTGGGTGAGCGGTTTAGACCTTTAATAAAGTTAAGAACGTTTATTTACATATAAAACATTAAAACTAAGGTTTTGATACGTTTACTGCTGTCTCTGAGTCGAATTAAATTTCGCATTGCGGTACCCTTCCAAAACGATCATATTGGGCACACCACTGTAGATCAATTACCACTCTACCTTTGTTGAGGGTCAGTTTACCTTGTCATATTTAGTCTTGAGTAAAGGCCCGATGGTAGTACAGTATCTCAGGCTTCTTCCAGAAAACTCATGCTAATTAAGATATCCGATTAAAACATCACTATAGTAGTTAGTATATGCAAGAACTAAACAACGGTTTTGTCTGTTGACAAACGCCACCATTTAAGTCTGACCAGTGAGAATATACTAGCATACATGAAACCAAATCATTGGTTAACTTGTTTATCAAAAGTTCAAATGTTTACTTTAACATTTTTCAAATGTCACAGAAAAGTTGTAGAATTGCAGAAACAAAACGAATATAGAAAAAAGTGAAATTCATTCGTTAACCCATGAAACGGTCCCTCTTACTTTTTGTTACATTCTTCCTCTCTGCCTGATTAACTCTTATCGCTTCAGAGAGGAAAAGAAGCCCACTTAATGCAGACTTCATTTAGTCAAGTTTCATATCTGATTTCTTGATTGACAGCAAAAGATGTGTTTCAATACACAAGAAGTTACGTAACACTTGGGGTTAGCTAACAGGTCAGTCAGCATGTGTTTATTGCTTTTCACGCAGTGTGAACACAATGAAAGCATAGCTCATTTGAGCTCACAGATCATGTAACAAACTCAGATATTAGTTACACCCCACGCCGCCTTTGATGTAATGGGTGTCTATGTTGCTTTTTCAAGAAGCGACGTCACAGCATGCAATTTGCAGTACTTTTTGCATAGGCGGCGGAAGATGTGTTTTATTGGGGGGCCACAAGTTTTCGGCAGCCGACATAATGGTGACGCAGTAAGGCGTACGGTTTTTTCGAAGCATACAACCCCATAGGCGTGGGGTCCAGGGGCCGCTCAAGGGCCCCTGTTGGGGTTCGGGGGGAAAGCCCTGGTAAGGGTCCATGGGATGGGGCTGGATACTGTTGTAGGGGGTGGCGGGAGTTTATTATCTAAGAGTAGCGCCCCATCAGTTGGCGCGGAGCGTACAAAGAAAATTTGGGATTTTAAAACCTCCCAGATGGCTGGAAATGGCATTTGCCAGGTTTATTTGTCTCTAATTCTGGTGAGAAAAATTTGTAATTTTTCCGAAGGTTAAAACACACTTTTGAGGTATTGATTAGCTCAGTTCATTATTCCACTGGACTATGTATCCTAGGATCGCAAATCCGGAATCCTGCTGAATGTTGCAAGAAGCTGTTCCAGTGCACGCCTGAGTAAGGTATTTTCAGAGGTGTGGGGGAGCATTTCAGTTTTGGAGCAGAAGATTTTAACCCGAAAAATGTAATTCCGCCCGTAAAACAGTCATGGTCAAAGCGTAGTGCCACCACTGGTTGGCGCGGAGCGTCCACAAAATTTGACAATTCGTACCTCTCAGACAGTCAAAAATGACATTTTCCCAGGCTTGTAAAGGGGATCCAAGCGGTCGCTTTTTTAAGTTTCAATTGCAGATAAATGTGCGTGAGTTTCAAACTAAAATTCAGCCAGAAATACTAAGCGGAGCGCCACCATTTGGTTTGCGCGAAGCGTAGAAAATTTTTTAAAATATCCGACCCCTCAGACAGTTGAAAACGGCAGTTCCCGGGCCTATATGGGGATCTAAGCAGTCGCTATTTTGAATTTTCTTTTTTAAAAATGATCTCTTGAAACCTAAATTCTGCTATGAAGCGGTCTAAGTGGAGCACCACCATAAGTTGGGGCAAAACGTACAGGAAATTTTGAAAAATCTGACCACTTCAGACAGTCAAAAATGCCATTTCTTGTGCTTATAGGGGGTCTTAGAAGTCGCTTATTCGAGGTCCTGTTTGCACAAAAATGTTCAGTTGAAACTAAAATGCTGCTGGGAAGACTCTGCGCGGAGCTTCACCACTGGTTGGCGCGAAGCGAGCACAAAATTTTGAAAAATTGGACCCTTGAGACAGTCGAAAATGACATTTCCTAGGCTTATAGGGGTATATAAGCAGTCGTTATTTGGTCCCGCAAATTTTCGGGGGAAACTACAAACCGGAATTGTGTGCCCGAACTTCCGACTATATGATTTTTCTTTTGAAAAAAAAATAGGCCTATGGGGATCTCAGCAGTCGCTTTTTTGACCAGGAGAATCAGATAAAATTTACCACTACTTGACTACCATTGGATGAAATGAAATAGATTATTTTTCTTCTATTAGTAACACTTATTGGCAGAATTGTCACATTACAAGGTGTGTTGAAATGAATTTTCAAGAAGACTTACGGGAAGACATTCTCACCCTGTATCATTAAAGTATCGAAAAACAAATTACCTGATTCTCATAACCATTAACCGTATTTGGCTCTAGAGCAGGATAAATGGCAACTTTTTGGGCATCCTAACACCCTCCTGTCTATCCGCTGAATTAATTTGGCAATTGAAAACATTCCAGCATTTGTTCCAACTTTTGCCCGAATATTTGACCATTTCGGGCAAATTTTTGAAAGACTACAGTGTGAAGTTTTTCCTTTTGCTAACTCTGTTTTTGTTTTTTATTCGGAGGGCTCTTTTACAAGCTCTATGGAGCTTTTCTGAGTTTCCTCCTGAGTTTCTCTTTAGCTTTGTTTCATTGTCTTATTTTTTTTAATTGTGTTGTAAATCCAGAGAATGACACAAATAAACGTTGTCGAACGAAGTTGAGATGGTGAAAACCCCCTTTTTCACATTCTACCCAAATGTGTCGCAGATCTTTTTTATTTTCCATGAAAATTGTACTTTAAATATAGCGTCTTCTGTTTTTCGGCAAATATTTGAATTAAAATAATCGGCCATTTCGGGTATTGTGTTACACCAGATTTAAAAATAGTTTCAAGAGTAATTGTTTCTTTTAAGCCACAGGCTTCCCAAATGTGTCGCGATTTATTTTTATCTCTTAACCTTTCGTAACTATGTTATCCTTACTATGATACTTTTCCATTTTCGGGTAAATGCTTGAAAGAATTAGGATATTCGACAATTTCGGGCATTGCGTTGTGATTATCTGTGAAGTAACGGTCATAGCTATTTGGGCTAGTAGACCCAAATATTCTACACACCACCCCAAGTATGATTTTGGAATGATTTTGTGCATCCCCAGGAATTGTAAAATTCCCTACATGAGGTAGAAACATGCCAGATGCTAGGAGCACACTTTAATCCACACCAAGGTAGAAAATTTCAGCCACTCCAAATCTGTTATAAAATTATCCATCCTAAAACCCGACGAGTAAAATGTCAAGAGATTCCGAAGAAATGAAGCTTGTCACAGCCTACCTGAATTTATTCCGAAATTCAGAGTGAGGCACAATTGCAGAATACCTTGCAACTGTTTGAAGAGCAAATTAAATAAACTCTCTTACAGGTTATCGTTAATGTGGGGTTCCAGGGGGCGAAGCACCCTGAAACTTTACAACTTTTGCACTCTGAAAAGTAATATTTGAGCCAAAGAAAAGCCGAAATGTAATAAAAGCAACTTAAATTTGTTAAATTACTTTTGAAAAATTTGCTTTGCGACATTCAGATATTAGGGGGGGGGGGCATGCCCCCAAAATATCTCATATAAATTATTGGGGGGAGGCTCCCCTGGCCCCCCGATTCCGCCGCCTATGTTTTGGTTTTCTTTATGTATTCTATATCTTTTACTCTGCAAATCTACAAAGATGTCTTACAATGTAGACCAGTTAAGAGATCAGTCACTACCGACTGGTTCACAAAATCAGATTTACCAGGACAGCTATTTCATGTGTGGATGCATGCCCGGCGAAGATTTTTTGTCGTTTACTAACATTGAATGAATTGATAATATACGGTAGTGTTCAAATTTCACTGCGATGCGGAGTAATAGACGACAACTGTTGCGAAGGTAGAGGTGTAACTTAGCATTGGACCATTTTCAAGATTTGTTACTTGTGAACATTTTTCAATTTGTATCTTTATTAGAAAAAAGAAAAGAAACCTAATTGAATTTTCTTCTACACCGATGAACATAAAGGTAATTATTCAGGTAGTAGCTCCATTATAGAAGCCGACATAGTATCTGTTTTACGGCACCACATGTAGAGCCCCCTCGAGAATTGAAAACGTTTATGACAATATGAAGTCTGAAGGGCCTCGAGTTCTGTCATTAAATAATTTAAAAGCTCTGTAGGCTATATAAAAGTGAAATATTAATATTTATTATTATTATTACTGAAAGCGCACTCACAGTCCAAACTTCAGAAGTTAAACATTTTCAGTCTAAACACTAAATAGTGTAACAAACAGACTTCATGTAGGACAATTGCCTCCCTCTATTTGTTCCATTGTTTAGTCTTGTACAGCCATACTTACGCCATGTGACGTCATACAGTTATGATCCACAGAATTCCATAGCCTTAGCTAAAGCTTAGGTGTTCTATGGTATAATTACTGCATACGCCAAAGTGACGTCACACAGTTATAGTCCCCTCAATAGTCTATTTCAGGGATCCGTATTCCTTCAGTAGACGAATATCCTAAATCCCAATCCGACTTTTGTTTTTCGTTATAGTCGGGTTCGGGGAAGTAATTATTGTTATTTGGGGGAGATCCCCGATTAACTTGGTGCAGTTTCAAGTTTTTCACTTCGAAAGGCTCACTAGGAAGAACCTGGACTACAGCTGTTGGCTTCGGATGAGACTCTTCAGATTCCCTGGATGGGTATCTAGGGTCCACGACCGACTGTAGGGCATTTCCCCTTGACGTTTTCACTGGAGATGCGTTATGATCGTGCTGCTTGAAACCATGATGGAGGAGAGGGCGTATTGCTTTATCTTTGTTCGAATAAATACCAATGTTGCTGTCAAAACCCTCTTTTGATTGGTTCATACTATGTGGCTCTTCTCTTTCATACCCACCCTCCCTCCCCTCATCCGAACTTGCTGGGAATGCTTCATATACAGATTCCTGCAAATGTTTCTTCCCTTGCAACTGTTCAATAAACCATTCTCTATCAAACTTTGGACGAGGAATATGGACATCCGGGAAGGGCGTCGTCACTGGTGTATTCTCCTCTGAATATTTTGATAAATTCTTCTCCTTTTTCTTTTCTTGTGATTTAGGAGTTTTCTTCCCTCTATTAGGAGACTTTTGAACTTGTGGTGTTGGCGTCGAAAGTATTTCTGGTGTTGGCTGCACTTGGTTTGCATAAGTGTTTTCTGAGATTTGATGAGTCGGATGTGGCGAAATTTCATGTGATTGGTTGTAATATAACGAGTTTTCTGTGTGTGTTCCGTTTGGGATATGATGGTCGGCCTGCTGATTGTAGTAAGTGGGGGCGACATTTTGGTTCTTATCTGGCGGTTGCCATTTAATGGAACTCTCGTACTCCTCAGAGTTGGGCATGTTTTGGGGAATTTCCGGAAGGGGCTGCCGTGGGGTGCTCCAACTATTTTGTTTGGATGATTTTCCACCCATTTTTACAATCACGTGATTAAGCCTGACCAAACACTGTGAATCTTTCCAGGTGAAGGAGGTAAAAGCTCAGAAGTCGAATTCAGACTTTAACCTGGGTGTTTCGAACTGTTGAAGGAAAGAAATGAAAATGCGTTTGTATAATCTCTTACGCTTAACCTTAATTAGGTAGCAAGTACGTGATTCGATGAGTTAAATTTACCAAAGTTCATTCACAGTAAATATTTGCTTAATGAGTCGTATTGAGCACTTCTGATTTCGTCTGCTGTACTGCCCGTATGATGTCAACTTTGCTTTTTGTGTATATTCTATATAATCTGAGCACTCAATGTTACTGCATGATGCTAATAAATTTTAACATATCCTTCACGGAAGGGAAGAAGGATGTAGTTCTAGTTTACAAAAAAGATAAAAAACAAAATTTTCAAGACAAGGCAGGTAGATTAAGATAGATTGTAATGTAAATCGCTTTACCATAATAGGACAAGTTCAAGATTACATGCTGTGTTGACATTAAAGCTTTCATTGAAGTTGCAAATTAAATGTAGAATTGCAAGAATATAGATATTTTATTACCAATCGAGAATTTTTCAACCAAATATTGAAAGACAGTTTGGAGTGACGGGTGTCTGTCTTTAGGAAGATCAATTTGGTCAAGCCGAAACTGTGCCAAGGTATCCTGCGCTGCGGACTCGGCTTTCTCACTGACTCCCAGCTTCTAAAACCAGGGATATGACTGACCAATGAATATGCCGTACAGCCTGCTACGTGCAGGTAGCTATATAGGTGCCGTGCAGTGTTGTCAACGCAGCAAGGCTGCACGGAATGTCTCTTGTTCAGTCATATCCCTAGTTTTGGAAGCTGGGGGCCGAGAAAACAGAGTCCGCTACGCCGGGTAGCCTGGCAGGGACGAAGGAACATCCCTGGGAATGATTGATTTCGTTCGCCCCTTCACTAGTTAGAGTATTTTCTTCGTGATAATATTATTGTTTGGAAACATGATTTCGAGAAGGTAAGCTAGCTATAATTAAACCTTTCTCAGGAGTGCTACCTTCAGTACCTTGAGAGGTGCAATGTACGCCATACGACAAATCCGTGTCCTCCAGCTCTCTTGTTACCTGCGTAGCAGGCTGTCAGGCTGTACGCTGTATTCCTTTTTAAATCATATTTCTTTTCATTAACCAAAGACTCTTAAAATTGAACAATCTGCCGTTATGTGTGATAGTGTAGGTAACACAATTAAAAATAGGCTTTGGCTCTGTTTGGCTGTGTCCATGTTTTACAAAGGGCCATAGCCAGTCGGTCGGTTGCCGGGTGGGACTGTCGGTCCTTCGGTCGGTCCGGTCGGTCGGTCGGTCAGTCGGTCGGTCAGTCCGCCAGTTAGGTTTAACAACACATCAGCATGAATGCGTTTTACAGTGTCTAGTGTTAGCTAGTAAAAATCAGAGTGAGGACAATTGTTCCGGGCATTGTGTAAGTTTGACTATTTGTAATTTTCAGGTTTGTCGAATTTAATGAACCAAATCAATGTGTCGCTTGAATTAGTTGAACTAGTTTCATGAGCACAAGTTGAAAGGAAGCGCCACGGTAAAAAGATCACTTCGCTTCATTGGCCTTTACTTTTTGACCGATCCTGTAGTCAGGTTGTAAAAGCTTTGCAGTAGTCACAGCTACACCCTTGAAGTGGCCTATCAAAGCTTTCCTTAAATTAAAGACATCATCAGTCCCAGGAGAAAATCACCACGAAATCCCGTTGAATGGGACTTTATGGGATCCCCAGTGGGATGCGCAGGATTTCTCTGAAGGTGGCATGCCGTATGTTGAGTGGACGACGGCCTGCGGGTCTAAGGGTACCTCATCCCCTTTGAAAATAGTTTGGCCTTTTCAAGGAGTCTTGATGCAAAATGATGCAAGATTTTTGACTTTGACACCAACAGAGTTAAAAGTGAAATTGTGGTGGTTCATGAGGATTAAACAGAAAATTTTGTGTCTTTACATGCACTCTGATGCCTTTTACACTACTTGTTGAAGTAAATATATTTTCAAATTTGCATGCTTTTAGGTACCAAAATAAAAAAAAAAAGAAAAAGGAAATCGATCTCCATGTAGGCGAAAGGGAGTATTTCACTTTGCTGTTTTCTTCTTGGCCACAAAATGTCATTTTGCTATGAAGACTATTTAAGCGGAGCGCCATCATTAGTTGGCGCGGGGCGTAGAGAAATTTCGAAAAATCACACCTCTCAGATGGCCATAAAAAGCATTTTCCATACTTAAACGAAGATTCTAACAAGTCGCTATCTTTGTTTGTCGTTTGCAATAAAATGATCATTTCAAAATAAGTTCGCAAACTGCGAAACTATCAGAAACTTATTAAAACATACTTACGCACCACCGTCAGTTGGCGCGGAGCGTAAAAAAATGAAAAATTGCAAAATTGCGACCCCCCAGACGGCCAAAAATTGTGCATGCTTGGAAAGAGAATCTAAACAATCTTTTATTTGGGGTCTTTTTGCAGTAATAAACAAATCAGCAACATTTTTAGTAATCAGAATATTACCACAAAAAATGTTATACCACTATTATATTAATGGTCTTGATTCTTTTCGGAGAAACTATGCAACGGAATTGAAAATATGCTAATGCTTCTCTATTGTGACTCTTGGCTAAATTCAAGAACCGCTGAATTGATGAAATTGTCTGTGACTGATCCAACTCTCGACTGTTAATGATTTTACCCCTAACATGATAACATCTTTTGCATAATAAATGGCAGACTATTACTCACCACGCCTGAATGCTCTGCTTCCTTGCCCCGTAACTTACGCCTTTGTTGGCCGAAGAAGGGTTCTAAGGGATGGGCTCCTCCCACTTAAGAATTCTTATAAAGGTAGATATCCTCGGAGGCAATCGGTGTCACCAAGGTGTTACAAAGTCTACCTTTTCATGTAAAATTTGGAATTTGACAAAATTTGCATCACTGAAGGGCCTTGCAGAGACAATTAACCCTTCCCTTTCGAAAATTTTTGGGAAAATTGGTGTCCTTACATGGAATCTGGTGCCACATATGCTACCTTTTGAAATAAAATCTGCGTTAGTAAAGTAGGGCTACGAATTTTAAGGATCTAAAAAATGGCTCCGTGAGGGGGAACCATGGCCCAATGCCGCCCCTACCTCCCTAAGCTACTGGGGATGCCATACAATCCCATTGAAATCCTACTGAATTTTCATTAAATCCCATTGGATTCAATGGGATTTAATATGGAGTTTGGACAGTCACAACTTGAAATCCCATTGAGTTCATGAGAAAATCCATCATCCTATTGATTCAACATGGAAACTGGAACATCCCATTAATATCCTCTTAGGTCCTATCGCAAAAATCTAATGGGACTCAATGTGATTAATTCCTTGGGTACTAAAACGGTTCATATTACTACCATGGGCGTGAATCACGGAGCGAAGGTACGTGGCCTCTCACATTCTTAGAAGAGGAGCATCTCCAATAAGTCCACCCTCCCCATTTTTCAAACTCTGCCTAAAACTTTGATGAATAAGGAAGTAAAATATACCGCTCCACGTCGACTTCAAGCGCTGACGTCGTAAATTTTATTTTGATATTAATTTTCAATTGCCTAAACAGCACAGAACTTAGGAAATGAAATAGCCACATGAGGTCATTCCCGTGGGGCAGAAGGTCTTGTCTCCCCGGTATTTTAGAAATTACCCATTGACACAGTATCTTTATGAAAATTTAGTAAATTTTTCGCCCCCCCCCTTCCTCCAACATTGAGACAAGTCGTCCTTGAAAATAATTATTATAAAACTCATGAACAAGAATTGAAGGATGTGACTGAAGTGCTAGTATAGCGAAAGATTGTGACATTGCCGTGCAAACTGTGCGACTTGGGAGGTAATAACATCGCATAAATGAATCAATATTTTCAAACTTCTTGATAGCATTTACAATGGCATTTACAACAAGTATTTATGTTGGTATGAAAAATAAAGCGGTACATAAGGAATAAAAACAAAACGGGGGAAGTGGAACGAATTTTGAAGTGTGTGTGTGTGTCGGGGGGGGGGTCATCAACGGCTCAATATGTTAAACACTATAATAGAATTCTAAGGCAAAATGGTTGCTATGTTGATTGAGGCATGGAGATAACAGTGTACCTTTTACGTATAGGGCAGCATGGGGCTGTAGGAGATACACAAACCAGGCTCAGCGCGCGGTGTATGGCATTCACTTGCCTTCGCTCTGTAGGTGCATACAACACAATATAAATCCGAATGTCTAGCCAACCAGAATAAAAATAGGGCAGTAGGGGTCTCTTCACTACTTTACGACAGGTTAAAATGCAAATTTTAATACGAAAAGTTCAATTATGACCCATTCTTCTGGGAAAAGAAACACCTACGATTCTTCCTAACAGTATGGATGGATTGAAAAAGAACGATTTCACCAAATTTTCATTTAAACTCAAATTTTGGAAAACGTGTTGTAGGTGAGGATTGGTTTTTTTGAACAGACAATTCGGATGATGTTCTCGTGTGCATAGCCCACCCCCGGAGCGAATAACCGAACTTGCTTATTACAAATTAACACTACATTTTCAAATCTAAAATTAAGTGAACAGAGACTTTTTCGTTCAAACTCATAACCACTTTAGACTTCAGCATGATTAAACACTGAAAAATTTCCCATAAAGAAGGGTCTCTTTTGACCCTCCCCTAAAACAACAATTTGCAAATAAAAAGCCCCCAGGGTCCACGCTCTGGAGACCAATCTACATCCTTGCAACAAGTAATAGTCAAACCAATAGAAGTTACGTGAAAATTGATGTAAAGAATTAATGATACCGTAGCTACATGGGAAAATGGAGGCAATCGCCCCTGGCTATGAAAGTGCCAAATTCCGAAATTAATGCATTTGATAACAACTACAGTGCGATTTTATCAATTTTTCCTTTATAAAATTCCGAATTCTCTTCAATACAAGCTCGATACATAAGTAGTGTTTGTTGAAAAACAACTTTCCAATCTCTTCTCGCATCGCAAATTACAATCCCTAGTGTATCTGTAGTGCTGACTAATTAATCATTGATAAACTTTTTCAAGCTCTAAAAGTAAAAAACGAATTTAATTTGCCATTATGGAACATCAGACAAGTGGCATCGGAATATACAGCACTGTTTTCCTAAAATTTTTTTAAAACAATTCCGAATTTTCTCCAATATATGTTATTGATTTTTTCATCATAAAATACCCTAGCAACAAAGTTTCGGTCGCTTTTAATGTCGTTGGAGGGCCTCAATCTACAGGCCTTAGAATGATTTAACAACACTAAACTCGAATTGTTATGCAATCTCTGATTTGCTGGGAAGTGTATATAGGTTCTCCAATGATCCCTAAGCTTCAAACTTCCTTACAGAAAACCCAGGCTCAAAAATTTTATGTAATGCAAACTGCATTTTTCAAATACCATATTTGATTAAAAGAGCAATTTTTCAGCCAAAAATTGCGTCCCTAATAAAGCGGTGTTTACACTTAAAAAGCAAAATCGGAAAATATTAGTCTAGCTGTGGAATTTGATACTTGCCTGCATAGAAGGGGGGAAATGTTTTTAATTGGGAGGAGGCCACAAGTTTCAGGCAGCCCACATAATGGTGACGCCGTAAGGCGTCCGGTTTTGCAAGAAGCGCAAACTACATCGACATGGGGTCAAGGGGCCCGCTTAAGGGCCCCTGGTGGGATCCAGGTTCAAAGCTCCGACAGGGGTCCATGGGCGAAGTCCTCGGGAGCTCAGAGATATTAGTGATTCGAGAGGCTCCAAAATGGTCGAAAATCATATTCAAATTAAGGATTTTTAACTATGAATTTAATTCAGGAGTGGGATGAGGTAAAGGACGAGAATGGAATCGGGAAGTACTATGGCATTTAATTAAAGAGAACATACTTCAAAGAAATTTTAAGGGGGAAAGGCCAAAACGTTGAAGTCACTCAAAACTGAAAATGTGATTGATAAATTGTTTGAGACATGGCATTTTTAAGAGATCCAAAGTGTTTTGGGGCATTTTATTGGGAATTTTTATGGGAATTCTATTTAAAATCCCGAGGCAATATGCGTGGGGTCCAGGTCCAGGGGACCGCAACAGGGCCCCGGAAGCTCTGACATTTTGGACTTTCTAGGGGCTTAATGGAAGCAAAAACGTACCTTATCCTAAAAGAGACATTATTACTGGAGCAAATGTGTGTCATTGAGGCCAATAAGGGGACTGGGGACATGCCCTTGGCTCAGTGTGTTCAAAAGGCCCTGATTTGAGAAGACGAGAGATAATTTGAAAAAGAAAGATATCTTGCGAAAGTTTTGTTTAACTGTTTGAAGGGCAAAAGTAAACTCTCCTACAGGTTATCTCGTAAATGTGGGGGTTTTCTGGGGGCGAAGCCCCAGGAAGCTCTGCAACGGTGAAAGGCCTTCTGGTTGTTTTTCACCGGTATTTTGTTAAAAAACAAAATCCACACGGTGCCCTTTGAACCCTGTCGCAATTCCTTTTCCTAACTCAAGATATCTCATGTTAAAGATTGGTTATTTTTGTTAGAAAACTCCGCTGCTTTTCAACAATGCCTCAAAAGTTATAAAATGTGGGCATATTGTCTCTGATTCCTTTTGTATTTCTTTATCAGTTAAAGTCCTTATGTCCTTGAAATTTTATACTGTGGGAATGTTTAAATATCTTTGCCTGTGGATCAAGCTTTACCCTTCACCATACAAAGAGTACAACCACCACTGTGGGTTAATATTTCCTGCAGCGACATCAAAATTATAAATAAATTGAATGTAATCTCAAACTAATGTGTCGCGATGACATCACAGATTTACATGATGCACCGAATCAAAAGAAAACCATTTCATTACTTTATACTTTTGTATCTTCCGAACGATATATGCTATTGAGATGAATTTTTCGACTCCTAAAAAAAGAACTTTTTCGGCATATGAACTTAAGTTAATGTCAATTTTGTCTCCAGAATATCCCTTTAATTTTCATTTCGGAAAACGTTTCACAATTCAGTTTTGATTACCAATTTTGTTGGCACAGCTCTTTAATTGACATCAAATTAAAGGGCAGGAGCAGTCATCCCAAATTGAAGTAGTGTAGTAGACTGTCCAGTTTCATGGTTGGCTGTTGAGAGTCACCTGACAAAGTTTTTCTCCTCAAATGTGAAATTTACTGGAAATAACTGCTTGGTTTACGTTGAATTGCAATAGTTAAATCATAAAATGTAATGAAAAATACTTTGAAGAGAGAGAAGACGAAATTGTGCTATTTAGCTTTTTCTTCATAATAAGTTTGGGGGACTGCTCTTTAACTTTAAAAGAAAAAATGCAGAGTAGCTAAAATGACATAGGGTGCACCGAGAGTATATTGTGATTACAAATTAGGGTCTTCTGTACTCACCAGGGTATGACATGAAGCAGTAACGCAGGGTGTCTGGACGAGAATGAGGAGTAATACACAATTGTGAGGGAGATTGACTTAGAAGTAAATAATTGTGTTTAGGAATTGACGTTTTTGAGACATCTTTTGCCCTCATTTCAAAACGTTGAGATGCTAAACACACGTGCTGAATTCTTAATAATTTCAACAAATAAATAAACCTATGAAATAATTGCTCAACATTCAGTGTTTTAAAGCTAAACATGTTTAGAATTTGACCGCGTTTCAAAGTGGGGCAAAATAAGTGTTTAACTGCTAAACACTTTTTAGAGTGTACTGAGGGAGAAGTGCGGCTATCTAGGGTGAAAAAACTGCATTTACAACTTAGGTTTGGAACTAAGTATTTCAATAACAAAACTATACCACGAGCTAGTGTAATGTAAAAGTTCATCTACAACCTAAGCCGTGTAGAGTAATTAAATAACTATTGGAACAAACTTTAACCCTTTGTTTTGACAGTAGCAGATGTTATACCAATCGATAACTAAACGTCCAGTTGTGTGTATTTGTATGTGAAATCATTGACTACTTGTATAAATACCTCTACAATTCTAATAAATTTAAAAAATAATGCCTAGCGTTCCAGAGCTTTGCAACAGATGAAGGTAGCTTTGGGACGTTATATGTGTAAAAATTCGTTACATAAATGCATATACACAATGGTTAATTATGATTTGGTATGTATTTGTGAGGCCTAAAAGAGATGCAAAAAAGGTCTTTCTAACTGTCTAAAGCCCAAGTTCACAAGCAAAGAGGGGCAACTATGTGGTCCTCTGAGGAAGGTAAAGTCCTGAGCCGTTTTGTAGCCAGGTTTTTTTATTCCTGTGTCAAGCTGCATTATCTGGCCATTGGTTTGGGGTAGGGTTCTAATTATAAAATAACCTCAGGTGTAATCAGATGCAACATTTAGCATCATTAGAATCAATTTTATTGTTTTATTTCAAATACTGTTTCAAAACTTTAACTGATGGGCAAATCATGGCCCGTGGTCCCAGCCTGATTTTAGTATTGGGGACCGACTTGGAATAATATGATAGCAGGCCGTGTCAGAGAGAGAAGTTGGAATATACCTGCATAGAACTCGCATATCTGCAAGTTTAGAAAGCACGAGAAACTGAGAATCAGATCGGTTGTACAGGCCGCTGGTAGCGTAGTTAGGATTGCGTCTTGGGGGTGGAGGGTGAAGGACACGAGAGACAGGTCTAAAGGGAGGGAAAAACGGCTGTTTTGGGTTTTCAGATGCAAATGATGCAATGTTTGTGCGTGGAATGTAATAAAACTTATAGTGATCGTGTGTTTTTTGAAATTAACTTTTTTCAAGATTGGGTCATGGGGGTTTAACCCCCAACCCCCCATCCCCGTGGCTGCATGCAGACCGGTGTAAAGTGTAGTACACATTTGTGCGCGCCTGTTACCCAGCGTTGTTAGCCAGCAACTGCCTGGTTAGACCTTCATACTCCCTGTATCCTATTCATCTGCCACAGTGAGTGCCTGAGGTGTTTTAGTTATAAAACTAGAAATATGACTGTATTTATTTCGATGGTTCTTGGAATTTTTTATTATTATTATTTCTCATCTGCTGCCATCATGTAAGAAGCACTATAAATCATTCCTGCAGGAAAAACCAGCCAGTGAGCTACAACTGAAGAAAGGGGCCGTGGCCGGCTCGACTTAAACCACTTGGTTGGAAACTGAGCTGTAAAACTCTAAGTACAGGCAATATATTAGAACTGAAAGTTTAATCACACTCAAATCAGCACGGGAAACATGAATATAGGACACCCTAACAGTTGTAGGGTCAGATTTTAGAAACTTTTACTAAACTGATAAACGTCATCAACGTCATCAGTTAACGACAGTTATTGATGTCTGCTGTGTGTGAACATATTGCTAATATAATGAAACCATGGATTATAATTAACCCTTCTAATTCAGTTGCGTCAATTTGTGTGGAAAATATCATTCTTGAGAGCTACAGTTGTAGTTTTTTAGTGGTAAAACTTCAATAAGCATGCTTACCTTACAAAAATATCCAGTAGGCATCAATAACACGGAAGCACTTGCAGAGACATGACTTCTCAACTTGTTCTCACTTCAACAATGGTATGATTGTATCTGACATGAAATACTAAAAGGCCTACTGTTTATCTGCAAAGTCCTTCTTGAGATAAAAATCTGTCAAATTTTAAAACAATTTGAACTTTGGATCTCTCACACTCAAGTTTACAGTCCCTACGGTAACCTTAAACAGGCTATGTTTGTCTTCTGAACTTACAAACACCGCACTATGACTCTTATCTCTTAATAAGTTTGGTTTTCTTGTGATCAGGGGTTTACCCTTCGAGCAACCCATGTTAACTACGTCAGGTAAGATCGGACATTTCGGAGAAATATTAAAGGGTGAGCCATAGCTACGGGGAAGAGTTAGTCCGGTGCTATAGCTGACTGACTTATAGTAACTACCACCATGGTAATTTCCAAACTCCCCTTGGACTCTTCACTTTACTCTTCACCACGATCCACAATTTAAAACCAAGTTACCCTACCTTTCACCACGAGATATTCTCCCTCTAAAACGGTATGTGTCTCCAATACAAGGGGCTCTTAGATTCTGCCGAGTCTACTCGGATAATATTTACCAGATAGAATTTACCTACCTCTTGAATAAGATCCGCAAACACTGCTCCTTCCATGAATATTTTTTTCTCCCCATATTCAGTGGCCATCCTCGAGGGCCTGGATTCAGGGCAAGAAAGGAATACAAGGCGATACGGACAGATAAAGAACACATTTTCTAGAACAGGTATCCAGTAGCCTGCGGAGCGGACGAAGTCTTTTCTTTCAGCTTATATAGCTACAAAAAATCAATCTGAGGGGCGACAGCCTAAGGAGGGGGGGGGGGTGCAGCCACAGAGACGATACGCAAGCTAGTAGTCTAGTTGCTAAATCGGAACATTTACTGGATCGGATGAAACGTTGAAAACATTAGTCAGGGATTTACATCGCCAGGAGAGACTTTGTAAAGTCATAGGGGTTCTCACTCCTAACTTGGTAACCTATTGAACTTCAGACGATAACACACTGTCCTTGACTTTGTCATTGGTGGCCCGTGAAGATGTCAAAGGTTGAGTCGGTCATGGGTGGTCCGTGAGTCTGTCGTGGGTACGGTGGTCCGAGAGTCTATCATAGGTTGTTCGTGAGTTGTATGGATGGTCGAGTTGGTTGTAAACTGTGCGAAAGAGTTGAAAGAGGGAAAATCTAAGCAATGTACTCTTAGGTCCCTGATCTTAGTATATAGTAATTTCCAAGTACTAGGCCATGTAGATTGATTGATATTGTTAGTGGAACAATATTGAGATACGGTATATTGGCGTGAGTGGAACTTCGACAACCAAATTAGTATAGGTTTACAGGTAGGAAATGGGTTTACATAATTTGTCATACTCCTGCGCCTACCTTGTCTTCACCAAAAAAGAAGGTGAATTTACTCCATTGAAGTGTTAATTCACTCCAAGTATAGTGAAAATCACTCCAAGAAGAGTAAAAATTCACACTTAAACGAGAAGCTGAAGGGATTACTCTTTTTTAAAACTGGTCCCCGTGTACACTCCGTCGAAGTTGAAACTTCTCTCTTTTGGAGTGATTTTTACCCCTTTTAGAGTGAACTTTATAAATGTCACTCTTCTAACGAGTGAACTTTCCTCTTTTTTACTTTCAGACACGGACTTATATACATGGACAGATCATGTAACGTGTATGTACTATCCGTAAGTTGTCGCCACCAACTAGGACAAAAAAGACACACCAAATTGGTCGCCGTGAAGCTATAATGTGTATATGTGACTTGACAACGACTCTGTAATATTTTAAATAAAGTTTAATTTGAATGAGAAACAATACCATATTCCTGCAATACGTGTAATGATTTTGAAGTTACCTTGCATTATTTCGAAAATGTTTCAACTTTCTTGCAAAATGAGACACACACACTTTACACGCGTTCCATGAATTCTCTTTCTACTCCCTCATTTAGGCTAACATCTTCGCAGCAAACATTTCGTTTTACTTAACCCAATCTTTGGAACTCTCTCCCACTTAACATGCAACGGTGTCACTTCTAAAACCTATTTAAGAAATCCCTTAAACTTTTTCTGATGAGTAAACGTAGCTGACTCTTCTTCCCAGTCTCCCTTCTTCCTAGTTTCCTCTCTCTGATTTTCCTGTTGTTGTTTTTCTGTATTCTCTTTCCTTTTGTTAAGTTTTTTTTATTTTACGGAGGGCTCTTTTACAAGCTCCTTGGAGCTTTTCTGGGTTTCCTCCTGGGCCTCTCTTTAGTTTTGATTCGTTGTATTATTTTTTGAATTGTGTTGTAAATCCAGAGAATGGCTCGGATGTTGTCGAACCGAACCGAAATCTGGGAATTAACTTAAGCAAGTCCAAACGTTAACACAAAATCATAGCAGACAGCCACCTTGGTGCGCTTATTCTCACACGTATAGTAGCCACAATCTACAGTGCAGTATGCTTTGTCCGTGTATATTAAGTCCGTGCTTTCAGGGCACATAATCGACCCCTCTTGGAGTTCTCTTTCGTTTAAAATATCGCTCTGGACTTGTTCAAACAACCTGCCCCGAAGAAAAAGAAAAACGAACCAAATCAGAAAAGAAATTAAAAGCAAAAACATAACAATGAGCTTTGAGAAGAGTCTAACGTCATCCAATGTGAGTAATTTGTCTTGTACCCTTCCCCTCATACAGCAAAACTCCAACATGTACGGGAAATATGCAAATGAAGAAAGCTACTTGAAATGGCCACAGATGCATACGGGTACTGTTTCTTGATTGGCTGTTGCCATTGTGTCGCATCGATTGTATTCTTTTTAAGTTAGGGATTAGGTTGAGAACTAAGGGCTATCGTTAGGCAGTAAGGAAGTTTCGTTTTGATCAGTGCGCATCGCCCTGAAATGGTAATTTGCAGTAGGCCTAAAGTCAACACCTTGGATAGGTTAGAGGGAGGGACTGCGTACTTTAGATTCTCTTATCTCAATTGTTTGGTCTGTCTGTGAAAGGGAGTTTCCCAGATTAGCCCTACTGAATTACATCAGTCATGATAATGACTCAATAAGCCAGTTTCCTCGACAAGGGACAAAAATATGATTTCTAATTATATTCAACAAAAATGTAGCAACAATGGATCTTTTATGAGATTAGGTAAAGACAGAAAAGTTGAACACCCGGAGAGGCCTGTTTTCAGCGTCGGTCCGTACGGACATGACTATATGAACAAGGAATGCCGTACAGCCGGCTACGCACTGGTAAACGGAGTTGCGGACGGTGGTAATTATTGATTACCATACTGTGTGGGAACATTACTTTCCCTCCAAAATGTTAAAAATGTTGATGGTCAAACAAAGTTCGCATTCTTAGCTTACTGAATGACATTTGACATACGTATGTAGGTTAATTAGTAAGTCATGAGATCAAACTTAAGACGACTGTTTTACTTACTTTAAAAGGAAAGCAGTGGCGTTTGTAAGGATTTCTCTTCCGGACGGAGGGAGGAGCATGCAATATGCTTTGTGATCGCCAGTCTGGGGATAGGTTTAAGGGGCGGGATATGAAGTGTTAGGGTGTGAAATATTTTAAAAATCAGTCGTTCTGGTATGCAATCTGGTGCGACATATGCTATCTTTTGAAGTAAAATTTTGTAAAAATATTTTACTTACTTTATAAACTGAAAATGGCATGAGTTAGGGAGGGGGCCCGATGTTCCCAGGATTCGTCACTGGAAAAACAAGCAGAGCTGAACATCTTAGTCAAACACTGGTTTGAAGACAGCTTGGTGATCCATTAGAACTAAATTAAAGCAGTGAGCTTGCCGGTTATAGTCACCAACGCATTGACCACTTCGACTTTCTAAAACGATGCATTGGTCCAGAACAACGGCACCTCTTGTATCCTACCGGGGAACCGGACGCGCTTCTAGTTCCCTGTTCCTACCCATCAACGACACAAACACTACCAGGACCGTCGGTAGAGGGGAAGGAGAGCGCAGGGGATCATGATCAAAACCAACCAACCGTGTGATAGTCACAGTATATACGAATGTCTGTGTCCCTACTGAATCTTTTGTTTTCGACCAAGACCACTAGGAAGGGACTAAAAGGGTTTTACACATGTCCTGAGGTGCTGAAAGTTTAGGTCATGGAATAACAAGGATGACAATAAGAAAGAATTTCACTAACCTACAAGACAATATATTAATGGACAAAAGCAGTTGCCCAAACTTATTCATTCATTCATTCATTCATTCATTCATTCATTCATTCATTCATTCATTCATTCATTCATTCATTCATTCATTCATTCATTCATTCATTCATTCATTCATTCATTAATTAATTTATTTTTTCGTTCGTTCGTTTGTTCATTCGTTCGTTCGTTCGTTTGTTCATTCGTTCGTTCGTTCATTCGTTCATTCGGCAGGAATTAGAGGTACCCTCCATCATGTTTGTAGATAGTGTATGATGAGTTGTCGTTCGAAAAAAAAAAACATATTTTAATGTTTTTTGTATCAACAATTTTACACCGGTAGGCCTATACAGCGATGTCTCAGCATGAGAGTACCTCCTCGAATGTAGTACTTTCATGGTCTCAGTGGCACCGTACCAGTGGGTACCACCCACCCACCCCCCCCCCCTCGATCTGTGATTTTCACGTAGTAGATTGAAGTGCGCTTGTGATCAAGTAATGGATTTATTTTACCTTCTTTCCATTACAAATGGTTCCTTACTATTAGAACTTTTGCACAAATCTTTCGCAAACTATGGCAATTTTCGTTGTGACTCTAATTACTTATAGAGTACACCCGGTATTTAAATTGACGGCATAGTCCGTTGAAGTTATTACCCACACTTTCAAACTTTGGATTAACTCAAAATGTTGGAACATTCAGCGCCATTTTGCATCTGTGCCCCTTCTCTTAGACACCCAGTGACATAGCTACAGGGGCAGGCGGCTCTGAAAAATGAAGAATTCGGAAATTTGCCATTTGTGAAACCAGTCTACTGTGTGGTTTTGACAACTCATGAAATTCCGAAATCTCCCCCATTAAAAGCTCCACATTTGTCATTATTTGTCTCAAAGAAGCACAATTTTCTGCACGCTTCACGCGCCACAAACGATACCTAAGCATAAGTGCTCGCTCATACCTTGAGTAACATTTTCCGAGCTCTGAACCAGTTGTAAGTGAAAAAACGGATATTTGCTATATCTGACACCAGATCATCAAGTGACATCAGTAACTACAGTTCTATTTTCATGAATTTCCTTTCATAAAATTCAGAATTTTCTCCACTTTAAGCTCAAAAACTCAAAAAATAAACTCAAAAAATCTCGTGAGAGAGCCTCACTTCGTAGGGGTTGGATAACATTTGGTCGCCGTTCAATCTTAGATTTGCCAATAGGAAATGCAAATTCTTCAGTAATCCCCGAACTTCTCAACTTTTCTTACAGGAAACCCAGAATCCCAAACTTTTCTGCACTACAAGCTTCATACTTTCAAATAGTTGAAAAATTCCAATAATTCAGCGCGCTTCGCGCGCAGCAAATTACGGCCGTAGTAGAGTGGTGTTCACACTCAAAAAAATCATATAATCTGGATGCTTGCCCACCCCCCCCCCTTCCCGAAAAAATGTCTAGCTATGCCGCTGTACACACCTTACCAGGACAGGAGAAAAAAATAGGCCAGATGTCCCTCCCCCCCCCCCACCCCACTTTGAAAACCAAATCGACGTCCGGCCCACTTATATCTACCGTTGGCATTTTGAGCCTTGCTATTGTAGTGTTAAACACATTAAGCCGCAAGAGCCAATCATGAAACAGAACAGTCTATAGTCAGGTGACTGCAATTCCCCTTTATTAATGAAATTTTACATTTGTAAAGTAAAAGACGATCATTTACGCAACTTCAGGGCAACCCTGATGTATATTCATAAACTTTAGGATATAACCGACATGGTTTCTAGATCTTAGAGGTTTGGATCATCATTCTTTATGAGTGTTATTTCCGGTTATTTCGGAGGTAACTTTTGTCAAACATCTTGCACGCGAATCCGCAATCGCACCCAGCTAACATATTAACCTTGTCCCCCACCAAAAGACGAATCTGCGCTAAATGTCCCAATGCAAAACTTCCGACAAACATGTAGTGTCGCTTTACTTGGGACTTTTAATTATGTATGTGATCATGTGCTAAGTACCCGGACCTTGTACCCCTGTTAATGTTTTGTACTTGTATTCGTTGTCAGTTCCGGATCACTTCTTGACCCTTTGGCTAAGATCATGTGTAGTATCTTAACTTTTTATCCACTCTAGAATGGAGCCATGCATGTCAGAACAATAATGTTGTCAGTTCCGGAATTTGTTTGGAACTCTGTTCAGACCGTGTCCGTCGGTTTCCAAGCACGTAAAAAAACCACACCCGGCTCCAGCGAGTCAAGCTTGAGAGCGTGGTGGCCTATTGGTTAAGGCATTGGACTTGTGATCTAAGGATTGCCGGTTCGATTTCCACCTGGGGCATTATGTTGTGTCCTTGAGCAAGATGCTTTACCTCGATTGCTTCTCTCCACCCAGGTGTTAAATGGGTACCTGTGAGGTAGCTTGTTTAGTGATGCACTGTATGTGGCTGCTCCTATGGGAAGTCCCCCAGGGGACACGATGAAGTGGCATTGTGACGGGTACGAACAGCAAGAGATGTGCACTTATAGAGTGTGGGTTTGACGAGTTACCAATGACCGAGGTAATAATTGTGAAGCGCTTTCGGAGATGTTGAACATTCACATATGGCGCTATATAAATACAATTATTATTTATTTGATTAAGAATGGAGCTTTTATATGACAGACCAATGATGTAAACGGTCTGAGTGCCGTAAGGTTGGTCACGTATTGCCCTTGCAGGTGTAGACGTAATAGCTTCTTCAGGAAGCAGTTTTGGTTTCGCCGAAAGGCCCTTTTCAAGAGGGTCGGGAAGACTTTAGAAAAAGACCAGTATGACCCGGTTTTAGCCTCGGTCTTTTGGCTAAGATCATTTGTAGTACCGTATCTGTTCTTTCCATCCGGTCTAGAATGGAGCCACATGTCAAAGCAATTATGTAAATGGTCTAAGAGCCTTGAGGTTGGTCATGTATTGTCCTTCCGCGGAGGTTATAGCTTCTTCGGGAAGCAGTTTATTGTTTGGTTTCACCGAACGGCCTTTTGCCAAAGGTCGGGAGAACTTTAGAAAAAGATCCCGGTTGAATCTCTCTGGTCCTGTGTCTACTCAATAGTGTCAATCTTTACTCTAATGCAGGAATTGTGGGCTCGATTTAAATAATTTAAATTTAATAAAATTGTACATATCCAATGTGCGGGGATATTTTCAGGTGCCCCAACCCCAAGTTCAAAGCCCGTTTGTTAACCTTTACCCTAAATGACTTCTACCGATCTAAAACCCAAACATAATTACCAGTGCAACTATCATGGTAAAGGAAGACTCTCCGTGTTAGAAGGCAATTAATAAAGCTGTGACGTAATCTCTTTTGTTGACCCTATCATTCTCTGAAACTTAGAAGGATTCGTTCCAAGTTCTCCACCCTGTCCCATTTGTTTCTTTCTCAACCATCCGTCTCCATGTTGATCTTGGTCTGCCTACAACTCTTTTTCCTTCTTCTGGTCTCCACTCCAAGACTACAAAGGCGCCGTCATGATTCCTTCTACGGAGCACACACTGTGAACCATTTCAGTTCCACATAATTCTCGCCAATTTTGTTAGATTCTTTTTTGAGGGGTGGAGGGGGGGTGTGTGAATATTTTTAAGGAACCACGAGCTTCGCAAGGTTTCAAATTGCATTTGAGAGCGGCAAACAAAAGTTGTCTGAGGACTGCAGGAGGCCTGCGATCAAAGATCCAATTCTCTCACCCAAACAGTACCAACTCTCTTAACCTTCTTACTTCATCCGCGCAGGCTACGTTTGTTCGAAAACTTTGACCTTTCTTGAAAATTTCGTCGTGTTAATCTTTTTTAATCCCGTCATACTTTAAAGGCCTAATCCTCTCACCCCAAACAGTACCAATTCTCCTAACCTTCTTACTTAAGCCCCTCCCACAGTTGTCTGAAAATTATCCTCATCCAGACACAATCTCAGTTTATTGCCTCAGGGTGAGTATAAAAAACCCCAATGTGTAAAATGATCGAAATACTCTCAGTACTGTTCTTGTTGTGTGACATAAGCTTTGGTACTCTGCATTGTTGGAAACAGCCATCAATCAAAGAGCTGAGCCAATTGAGAATTTCGGTACACCCCTAGGCCTGTATGAATTCTAGTTTGGGTGAGGGGATTGGTCCTTTAAACCCCAAAGCGGTGAGTATTTTGCTCTGCTATTCATCTCGGGCATTATCTTCACGAAAGGGCTTAGCACATTGTGTAAAATGATCGAAATACTCTCAGTACTGTTCATGTTGTGTGACATAAGCTTTGGTACTCTGTACTCTGCACTCTGTACTCTTTGGTACTGGGAATTACAAAATTGGGTATTTGGTTGTCCGTTTCAGGAAGTTGTCCGACTCAGGAAGTTGTCCGCTTGCTCAGTTCAGCTGTTGAGCAGTGGTGCAGAGCAAGTATAACCTCCACCCCCTCCAGCCTTTGGGAAAGTGGCTAAAGACTGGGGATACGCTCACGTCCGTCGGATGGGGACGTTAAATGGCGGTCCCGGGAGCAGGATTGGGAGCTATTAGTACACGCCTGCCTCGTTACCTCTGAGCACTAGTCGAAAAGAGAAGGCGAAGTTCGCCGGTGTTCATCCACACTCACTCTGGCATTGGATCTTCGAAGAGTTAAAAAATGATTAGGGCCTGGACTTCAGGGCATCTTATGGGGCTTCGGCCCTCCTTTGCCCTTCAACCTGTTATGTTATGTTATGTTATGCATTGTTGGAAACAGCCATCAATCAAAGAGCTGAGCCAATTGAGAATTTCGGTACACCCCTAGGCCTGTATGAATTCTAGTTTGGGTGAGGGGATTGGTCCTTTAAACCCCAAAGTGGTGAGTATTTTGCTCTGCTATTCATCTCGGGCGTTATTTTCACGAAAGGGCTTAGCACATTGGGAATAAAAATGGAAGAAATTATGAAGGAAAAAGGGTGGAATGTGTGAAAAAAGTTGGGAAAGAATGTTGGTGTTTTAGGAGAGGGGGGATTGTTTAGGCCCGTGGATGAGTATAAACGGTTGAAAATAAAGTGCAAACTTACCATGATTTCGATACTTTGCATACTTATGTACTGTTATACCTACATACGCCTCATTGTCGTCGTTACTTGGCAAAAAAACAAAATACCGCAAAATTTATTACGAACAAGCAAAGAGCATAACGTGTTGCCGCATTTGACACTGGTAAATAGAACATTTAGAGCACCGGGCATTTATCTACGTGTTCTCGTATCAACATGACGTCATTCCCTTCTGTGACTTGTTACTGAACAAGCAGTTTGACTGATCAAACAAAAGGCTTCTTCAAGTCGAAACCCCACTTGTCCGCACATTCTACGGCCTGCTGTAAGGTTACTACCCTACTGCCTTATGTCCCCCTTCAGTGAGCAAAGATACTTTAGTACAGTGATTGTTGGGCAATAGAAACCAGATTAGTTTGGAACAAAATGCCACGCCAAGTAGGGTATGCCTATATCTAAAAAAATAAAAATAAAGTGAAATTAAATAAAATAAAAACTAAAAGGAACCATCAGTTATGTGTCGCATTCCAAAGAATATAATGATCATCAGTATATAGTCTTATAAAAAGAAGCCCATGGCCGTCTTATCTATTACCACAAAACATGGTAATACAGTATGTTAAGTAAACTTTTGTTACCAATTATCGACTGTATGGTCAAGTGGTTAGAGCATCCAACTTGCAACCAGGGGGGTCTGGAGTTTGACTCCTGGCCGGGTCATATCAAAGACTTTAAAAAATGGAACCTACTGTCTCATTGAGCTTGGTGATCAGCATAAACAATGTTATGTAGGGAAACAAGCCAGAGAGCCTCAACGACCATGGTCGCGTTACTTACAGTAACCAATAAGCAAGGTCGGAAATTCGTTGGCGCATGGAATTGTGGGTCACATCGTGGGATACACAAACCGAGCTCACCTCAAAGTGTACGTACGACGTTCCCTCGTTTTCGTGCAGTACGTGCATACAAGCTCGAAGCATAAATCTGAATTCAGAATCACAGTCATGATTCCTCCTTACGCTAAAGATGGATTAAGAAAGATGATGATGTCACCAAATTTTCATGTTACCTTAAACTTTAGAACACATGTTGTCCATAGAAGCGGGATGACTTTGTTTATCACGATGGTTTGGGGGAAGTGCGCATGTGCATACCCACCATAGCCTAGCATTACCGAACTCGCCTATTGGTTAAAAACAGAGCCGTAAGACTTCTGACCTAACCAATTGATGACTTATCTGTTCGGCATACTACTCATTACCTGTTTTATATATATTTTGTAACAGTATGATTGATGGTTCACACTTACTACTTTTCCACTTAACGTATAACCGTGTAGTTGTAAGTTTTTCATACCGTACCTAATCATTCGTCGCTCATAGTGGGGATCAAAAGCAAAATCATCGAATTTCTGGAGTTGCACGCTCTAACATGCTAAGAACAGGAATGGCAAGGAGAATCATGGGTGAACTAGACTGCTGCACTTATTTGAAAGACACCTTCGCGGGTAAAGAAGCCGAGGAGAGATATATGTGCCACCTTCCCCTCCCTCAAAATGCCACTCTTGAACGAATAAACATGAATGCTCGTCTGCTCATTGGAGAGGTAAAAACAAGCTTATCTCACAAATATAGCTAACTTTTGATCCGACACCTTGCACGGAGTCTTCCAAAATGGCGTCCATGGTTAAATCAGGGAGTTGCAACAGACTGGTTAAATTCTCTACATCTTGATATTCATTGTACGTAGGGTAATTCTTTCAACATCCCCTGTATTTTTCATAGTTTATGAATGTATTAACTACAGTTGTTATTACAACTTTGCATATTTATTGATTGAGGAAAATCGTTTGAAGTGATAGTCTTGCTTTAAGGGCCTTATCGCAATTGTAACGACAATGCAACTTTTCAGTTTTAAGTTGATCAGCTATAAATACAAAACTTTCTACAGAAAAGTATGGCGGGAAAACTGCATGGAGGAGGTAACGTTCCGCCAATATAAGTCAAAACCAAGCATTGGTTATGCAACTGTAAAATTTTCAAATTGTGATTCTGACCCAAATAAAAAGCGATTAGAGTACGCGAAAAGGTATAGAGATGGATTTTGATGGAAAATATTACTAAAAGATAGATAAGTTTAGTGTGCAACTGACCTCAGTTGTAGCAGTGCCACCTATACCTGTCTACAGGGCTTTTTTAACACAAATTATGGGTGGACCATACCTCCCGGTTCCATATGCTGCTTAGGACATCCCCATGTTTTGTTTTCTAACATGAAAACCAGCTAGGGCACCGAAGTGGCAGGATACTTTAAGGGTTTGAGCCTTCCTGAATGATCGTCATGTTTTCATCCCAATACACCTGTACATTGCATGTCTTCCGATACTGCGTCATGCCAGGGTCCTGGCCATACTGGTCGGTCACAAGCTAATAATCAGGCCTTGAAGGGCAGTTGTTTTACGGCGCGAAGCGACCACGAATGTGGGAGAAGCCGTTGACTTATGAATTACAACTTTACATCAGGTGGCAACCAATTCAACAATTTGGATCAAATTTGGATTTTTTTTGAAAGGCCAGTTCAGATGGGAAAACCGTAGATTGCTCTTGGATGGAAACCCCACCTTACTTTAACCCAGCCAGGAATCGAAATCCAGACCTCCCGGTTGCTAAGCTTCATCGATTCAAATGCCACCGTCTTTATCCACTCAGCCATAGCTGTACCGAAAAATCTTAATAACAATGCCATTTTGTTGTTATTTACAAGTTAATTTGAAAGCATGTAATTTGTCCTTGAAAAAACAAACCTGACGATACAGAAATCTTAACTTGTGAACTTTGTTATTGCCAGTTAAAAGTAGACAAAAGTTAGGGAAACTAGAGCACAACCATGACAGCTAAGTTAACTTATTTTATACAAGTGAGGGGATGCTATAACACTCGACACTGCACACTAAAACTAAGCATTTTTATCTGATCGCTCCGTGAGGAGGATGAGATATTCTAGTCACTTTGCCTATGGGGTTTTGTATGGCAATGCCAGCTAAAATCGCAATAGTTACCATGGTAACGGTAAATTTTCCCAGGTTACTAGTCCCGAGGTCTAACCCATGGTGAGGTACCCCGGGGTGACTGAAGGTCCAGGGCTGAGAGAGGGGTCAAAACCTGCCCGTGTGTGTGTGTTGGTGTGTGTGTGTGTCCAATTTTGTTTTCCTAATATCTTGTAAACGGCTGGACCGATTTTCTTCAAACTTGGTAGGATGGTACCTTAGGTGGAAAAATTCCATATAAATACACAACCGGAAGTGAAGGTCAAAGGTCACGAGTCAAAGGTCAAATTTAGTGAAATCGACATTTTCTGCTATATTTCCAAAAGTAAAAGTCCTCCTGACACGAAACTTCACACATATGATGATTGCATCTAGGCCTAACAAAATATGTGGTTGCCATAGCAACAGAGGTCAAAGGTCAAGTGGTAGAATGGAACAAAAAATTTTCAAGTGATAATTTGTTCGTAAAACAACGGTTTTGTTTTTTAAATTCCTCCTAGTGGGCTGGACCGATTCCTTTCAAAATTTGTAGGTGGGTACCCCAGGGTGGGAACTTATGTCTCCCAGACCCTCGGAAGTAAAGGTCAAAGATCAGAGGTCAAAGGTCACATTTTGCAAAAAAAAAGTACAATAGGGTAGACTAGTTCTACCAAAATATGTAGTTTCCATGGCAACCAAGGTCAAAGGTCACGTGACAGTGGGTCAAATACTTTTTTGTATTCACTTTAACTTTTAACGGAAGCATCCCACAAGTCTTAAAGTTAGTGTAATAGCCTAGGCAGGATAAGTTGTACCGATATGTGTGGTTGTCATGGCAACCAAGGACATAGTTCACCTTACAGATTGTCAATGGTTAAAGAGGGCGTGACACGGCCATAAAAACTTTTGTGTATTGCAAGATTTGATACAGAATTGTACAAATATCATCTCACACCCCATTAAAAACCCGTACAATTCGGCATAAATGATATTCGAAGGAAAACTGCGTTCGAAATTCAATTTCGAAAAATGCCGCAACAGCCCACCTGACTTTTATGACGCATTTGGCGGCACAAACCCCGCCCTACGGCGCGCGTCTAGATGTGGAACTAATGTAACGCTCGGTAAAGTTATCTTATCATAGCAACCTCATGAAAACGATTGCATCACAATAAAGAGACCAACATACAGAGCGAAAGGCGCGGACCATGGTGGGGATTCGGAGCAAATAATTAGTGTTACGGCTTGGTCGCAATACAAACCAATAACAGCGAAAGACCACAGAAGAGCGAGATTAAAATCAACAACTTAATTATTATTCACCTCTTACTTCCTTAAATTTACAACAACTAATCTTAAATCTACTTACAATCTTTTACAGCTTAAGGTATCACTCTTTGTCCAAGGGGTAGTGTTGTTAGCGTCGATTGTACAGCAGCACAGCGTAGGACTCGGTTCCGCGAAGGCAGGATGAAGACTATAGTGATCGGTAAATGGCGACACAATTGCAGCGTTAAACGGCGAAGCAGGCGTCTGGTCTCTGTATTATCTGTGTATCTTCTGTTCACTTCTCTCCCTTTTTTCTAAAAGTCCCCACGACTCTCTGGCGAAGAGCCAAGGGGCGAAAACCGTTCACTTCTCTCCCTTGTCACACTCCTTGCATGACCTTTTATATGTCTGGTAGTTCTTCCAGAAAAGTCTGGAACTTACTCTTATGGAAACGTCTCGTTTGATCTCGTACAAAACAAACAGCGAACGTTCTGGGCTCAGTAACCCATAACCACAAGTTGGCTATTATTAGGCCATTACATCATACAGTAGTTTCCAGTAACTGTGCGAATGTTCTCTGGGGTTACCCGTTTGTTTGTTTGTTTATTTATTTCATTCTCTGTGACACCTCCAAAGGAGGTTAAAGAGACTTATATACAGTCAAGCCTCGCTGTAAGCGTTAATGAGGCTTGTGACGTCATCCTCTAAAATGGAAACTCCGCCCACAAGAGAAAATCATGAGTTTCGCAGAATAGGTACCTAACATGCTGGGGGAACTTCAAGCTTCTGAATAATGCATAAAAAGGCGTTCCTTGTTGCTGTATCCTTGGTCATTTGAAATCTTAAAGTCTTTTCTTTACTAAAAATATCGTGAGGTATTGTTTCTTTCGCAATTTCACAGAGAAATTTTCCATCAAAAACAGGTCAACTTTTGGTGGGGTTTTTTGACATGCCTCAGATTTTGCGAATACCTGACCGTATTCAGGATCACTGGGGTGTAAAACTTCCAAAATCGAGTGTTTGAGACATAAAGCTAACTACTGATACCTATTACACTACGAGCAAAACAACAAAATAGTCGCAATGAACGTTTTTGCAAGTTGGAATTTTGCACTTTTTGGCCACGTAGAGCATCGCACAAGGCGGTAACGTTATGGTTAACATATGGTAAACTATTGTCATTGTTTTTTAATTCTTGGCTGCTAACTAGGATACTATTTCAGTCATTATGCCAAGTAATAAAGTGAACTTTAATACGACTAACATATTGTAGGCCCTTTTAAGGTTTTAAACCACTAACAAATAACATTAAAATTTTACAGACAGGCCTAGTCTATACTAGGCCTTGGCCTATGCATGCTTAAACTGCACACTATGGTACATAGTGAATGTATGAATGTGTACTGATGATCTGTGATCATCATACAGATACTACTTTATGACTAGTCCTTGCTTGCTGTATGAGTGAGTTTCCATTCCAGAAAAAAGCTTGTAAAAATTTTAAGAGGCCTGTAGCACAAATTTATTGGGTCATATGCACCTTGTGAGTTGAGTCGGGGCAATGAACAGTACCAACGATGAAGATGAAGAACCAAAATAAGCAAATTAGTGTTACACTTACAGGTATTGCAGGCTACATGAAACAATTGATATAGGCCCTATAGCCATTTATTAACACATACACTTTATCAGCCTGTCGGCTCATTCATATGGTTTTACCAGACAAAGTCAAGAATTTTAAAAAGGGAAATGACTTGAGGAATATACTTAGAGTATATGGAATGCGCACCTATAAGAGCTCCATCAGTTTCAGGATTTTTTGTTTATTATTTTGCCTGGGCCATTGTTCTCAGTTTTCTTACTTAACATATTTTTGTGCTGTTGTGCTGAATCATATTTCTACACAAATGAATTAATTGTGCCTTAGTTCTCAGCCTGTTCCTGTTGAAATGTAATTGCCAGTTATCCCACACCTACTAGTGCTCTAGGCCCATTTGGGGGTTAAGGTCAAGATTAGAGCTTGCATTGCGCTATATACCATTTTCTTGTATAATGGCACAAATGGGATTCTGAGTCAGTGTATCCTACAGGACAATTTTTCTCTACACAAGCAAAATGCCAATTTAATTTACTGACTTAAGAATTTTGGTTGTGCACTTGTGTCCTGTATCATCAGCTGTTAATTCTGATGGATGAAACCTCATTTGTTCTTCTGAGACTGCCTTCTCATTTGAAGTATAAACTGTTGTCATTTTACACCACCAACTGAGCAGAGGAGAGATGAATAATGTAGCAATTACCCCATATATTTAGTAATGGCATATTACAGTCAAAGTTTTTGTCACTAACTTGAATTAACTTGATGGCCTGTTGTTACCTTGGACTCTCAGTTGATATGCCTCCAGTTGTGCATGGGGGTGGGGGTTATGTACTGAGTACCCAGTTCCCTAAAAAAAACTTAAGACCCACCCAGTTCCACATGCTGTTCACAACTTTTATTACTAAACAAAGTGTTTCTGATCCAAGGCTTCATTTCTTCGACCTCACCACCTAAGGATAAGGACTGACTGTATAGCGTTAATTATACCCCAGAGTTCACTAACAAGCCTTACAAGAGAACTATACATTCCAATATCCCTCCATTTTACCTCTTTATTGTCTAGTTTAATGCCACAATTTTTTTGTCATGTTATTGTTTGCAATAATTTTGAGTCTAGTACAATAACTGTGATTTACTGATTGTATAATGTGGTAACGTGCAAAGTGTATGGCCATGTATGTCAAAAGGTTACCATGAGTCGGTCAATTAATAGGTGTTGTACATCGTGTCGTACGTTGTATTACACTGTGGTGATCGACTCAAGGTACTGACGTACTTAAGATACAATCACTACAACCCTTGCATCGGTAGCCACTTAATCGTTACAAGGTTTTCAAAAATTGACTCTCAATGTAATTTTCCTGCTATATATATGTAAATCAAACGTAAAGGAAGACTCGATGAGGTTAACATGATTAATACTTATGTGGAGGATATTTTCTCGCTCGGTGTAGTTCCATTTTCGCGCAACTAATGCAAACACCTCAGTACGGGAAATTGGGCTTTTTACGAACGGTGCAAGGCAGTGTCAATACCTGCTCTAAACTTTGCGAATACCTGACCGTATTCAGAAATATTCCATGGTAGTGTTAGATTTTTTAGGTGGATAAGGAAATTTCTGATATACCCTCTTTCTGGCATACCGTGCCAAAAAACTTGTTTTCGAGAAAAAACCAGATTTTCCGAACAGAATGAAAACTGTTTTTACGAGTTCAAAAAATCGTCCCAAATTCATTGCTTTGTGTATAAAATACTTCAAAAGTGTTGCGAAACTATCGGAAAAAGTGTTCTCTATTAATTTAATGATGATTTTGTAAGATTATGTGTTTTTCATGTCGAAATTTGGATTTGAAAACAGTTGGTTTTTGCTAATTATATATGCAAAGGCTGTGACGTCATGCATACTCAAATTAGAAAAGAAGCGACTTTTGGTGGCAGTGGGGACTGGCTGTATACATACAATATACATCAAACATTGACATAAATCTTAAAGAGTATGCAAACATAAAGGATTGAGGTCAGAAGAAAAGAAGTATAGAGAAAAGAAAAGAAATGAGACCGAAGAAAGAAATTAAAGAAAGAACACAACACTAGAATGGCAACAACCTGCCCATTTTACGGAAGAAACCGCATGTTTGAAATTTCAAAATTGACGTAAGATTGTAGAACTAAAATAGCTTAAATTTAACAAAATTTTCTTATTACCAGAATTAAACAACTGTTCCATTTTAAGGGTGTTATGATTTCTAAAGTAATGCGGCTTTAAGAACTTGGACCTTTCGCTGGAAAATGAGGGACATTCAAACAAGTAGTGATATTCATCTCCTAATTTACTTTGATTACATAACTCGCAAATTCGATCACAAAAATCTATATCTCGGTATCTGCCACACACAGTGGGGATTCTACTACTGCTACAGCGTAACCTAGAAAGATCTAACCTATTTTTCAAAGGAAGGGCCGTCAGGTATTTTTCCAATTTCAGGTCTCTTTTAAAAATCCTATAAACTTTGCATTGGGAATTGCTATTAACTTCAGAGATCCATTCTTGAACATAACTATCATTTAACCTTTGACCAATGATTTTGTCAAGCCAGTTAATATCAATTGAATTATAATTATTATTCCAGATAAAGGGCATACCCACTTTTTCAAAAATACTTCTAATCCGACAAATCCAAGGCGATTTGTAAACATTTTTGTCATGCAAAATTCTTAGGAATCTATACATCATACCTGCTAGCTTATTATCCTTACTATTAATCAATCTACCCCAGTACGCTACAAGTCTTCCTTCAATAACTCGAGTAATGTTATACCTCCCAAGCTCCCCATAAGCCATACAATTTGGTGTGGATTTCTTAACTTTCAGAAGTTGCTTACAAAAGTGAAGATGAAAAGCTTCAACTTGTCGAAGATCCTCAAAATCCCAAACCTCACTGCCATAGAGTAAAACAGGGCTAACAATTTGATCGAAAAGTTGTAACAATAGGTCAATTGGGAGCTTAAGGTTATAAGACTTAGTGAGCAAACTGAAAAGAGCTTTCTTTGCTTGACTCACTTGTTTACATTTTGCTTTAGTAAACTTATTATTATTGCATCGTTGAATATGCTCGAGAGATAAAACCGATGCTAGCACTTTCTAGAACTTTCCACTTGCTCGTCCGTGGATTCAATCTGGTTGATGTCGTCTCGTAACATTAGCCACAATGTTCGCGTGCATACGCGCGCGGGTAAAAATAGTTTTGTGTTTTGTGCAAGAAAGATGCGGTTCGGGCGCTATAAAGAACAGCTATGAACATGTATGGACAGACCACAACAAGCGCATCCCCACTACGAGCGCTTCCTTACTGTATGAGCTGTTTGGTGAAGATGCTATTGCGAATACTAAGCAGTAACTGTGCAATGCACAATTCACAATGTCAGCGGCCACGCTCATTCCATGCTATTATAGCACCGGTGTTTGCAATTATGTATGCGCTAACACGCGTTACCATGCACATAATTCGATGATTGTGAGCTCTCTGGTACAGTGTTGCTAACCGTGCCTCCAATGACGTCACCATTTTTGAGACGCGTTCACATACGTTTTTTCGCATTAGTTCGAATTTCAAATGGGCTGAGCCTGGCCTGTAATTGGGAATTCAAAACGTCGTATGTCGGTATTTATGGACATAATTTAGTAGGGAAATCATTCACTTTATGTCAAGGTGCACCCAAAGAACAGTTACCGAGGAACCTACTTTAGAAGATTTTCGGCCGACCCATTAATCTTTTCTGCGTACTGGCCTGTGGCGAATCCTAGCCCGTTGCAAGGAATATCACAAGATATGAAACTGTGCGTGACTATCATTAGGTTAGGCATAGGGCCTACCTATCTTAGTGCCCTGAAAACTTGGCGGTTTTGAAGCATCGCAAAAAAAAAAAAAAAAAAAAAACGTACGTGACAATTTCCTTGCCAAGGGCTAGGATTTGCCACCGGCCAGTACGCAGAAAGGGTTTGTGCGTCGGCCGGAAATCTTCTAACGCCACGCGTTCAACATGGCGCACACGCCCAGTTTTTTAATTGAGACGCACTTGATGCGCATATGCTCCGGGGCACACATGAAGTTTGCCGCCGCGTCAAAATGGAGAATACGCTTATACAGCTAGTGCCTGAATAATAACAATTACGCACTTGTCTGAAGCGTCCCCGAACGCGTCTTACTTTTTTAATCGTTGCGTCCATATCCGTATCAGTTAAGTGTAACAGTCAAGCTAGTTTTCTTTAGAGTGCTGCAAGGGGATACCAACATCTTAAAAATAAATTCGTTCCAAAATCTTAGATAGGCCTACTGGATTAAAAGGGAAACCGTTACAAAGATTGGGTAGCCCTTCTCCAGTTCTTTTATAATCCGAAATGTCAGAATTTAAATATCCAAATGACGTTTTTTGTTTTTGAATAAAGGGTGCGCCTATAGAGGCTTTGCAATTACGTCACGGTACCGCCATGCTGGAGGACATTCATGCCAAATACACGTGGCTTTGTGCCGAACGCACTGCACAGTGTGCACTGTGACACGCACGGTGTGTACAATTCAACGAGCAAGCGCGTCCCTTATGGTTTACTACGTAGTTACATGTACTCCAACATGGCCGCCGGAGAGTATTATGACGTCATGTGAAAAGCCTCTATAGTTCCAAGAACTTGATTGGTCTGTGTCATATTCTTTCTCCTCGCTATCTTACGAAAAAAATACAACCGTCCCTTGAAAAGAAAAAAAATCGCTTCCCAAATGGACTTTAAATAGGAATTTCACAGGATTGTGGCATGCAGCTTTAGTATGGTAATTTTTGTCAATGAAATTCTACTGTAGCATAAAAACAGCACAGATAAAACTTCTAGCACATTAATAGTTCAAGTTCTGTAACCAATTTGCGCACATGTTAGCGATGAGATATGCAACTCCGTGGATTGCCCTCTTGTTTTTACTTTTCAACAATAGAATGTCCCATTTCCTGCAATTTTGACAGACTTAAACTGAAATGTTTCGTCATAAAATATTCACCAAATTATAAAGTAGCCATTAGACAAAATGAGTCCCTTTGTTAAATGTCCCAGGTAAAAGGTCTTTTCAAAAAGACCCTGCCTATTTACCATTGTGTCGTAATATCTGTTTTAATGGTAACATGAGCCAGTACAATGACATAGTAGTTACGTAATCAAGTTTTTTTTATTATTTCAAACAAACTGACTCCAATAAATTTAGCAGACGGCAAAACTGATTCCCGGCCACCATCTTGTGAACTTCTAGCATACAATTTACGTGTATTTTTCTATGAAGGCGAAATTTTAATTCAATGACCTTGCACTTTACTGAATGATATATTACACTTTAGGAATATACCAGCAAGAGACAGTCTCAAATCCCGAAATCTGTTTTTTATCGTCCGTGCGCTCTTAGAAGAAAAAGGAAAAATGCAATTCACTCAAAAAGGAAATGGCTGAGGGACATCACTCGTCTACTATAGTAAGAGTAAATTTTACACAGAATGGGGTGAAAATTCATGCCCTCTAAATAGAGTAATACTTCATTCCATGTGCACGGTGAAGTGAATTTGCAATCCATTTTGGGTGAAATTCATTCTGGATGGGAGTATTCTCTTGTAGCACAGTGTGGAGTGAATTCATTTCTTTTGTTTTAAGAGTGTAATCAACTAAATAGTAATGTACCAAGATGAGAGGTAAGATGAAGCCGATTAATTGTACTTAATGAGATAACAGAAACATATTGATGAGCATAGCAGAGACCAATACATTTTAGAGTAATTCTTCATATTACATATTATTCCATATCTTGAGCAAAGTTAAGCACAGTAACTACGTAAATCGAAAAGGAGTGAATTATTTACCTTGCAAAATGCTTTACCTTGCGTGGACACATGGTGCACTTTTAGAGTTGTGGTTATAAGTAGTATTTCGGGTTGTGGGTAAAGATCACGGTCTCGCTAAACTAGATTTGTAATTTCCATAATATTACACACCCGCCGAATACTTTTTGATTAGGCACACTTCATTTTGGGATGGAAAATCGTAAAATTTATGAGATTGGTACCTTTTGGGCAAAAGCTTTTATCATTCCAAATGTACATAATTTAGAGGACTAATATAACTGTAGCCCCAAATACATTCACACAGCTGTTTGTGGGAGTTGTGCGCCATAGGTATCAGAAGGAGAAGAATTGGTTATATTTGGCGATCTATTTTTGGGCGTCGCGTGTCGGTTTTGACCATGAATTGAATTGCAATCCTCAAAATTACAATTTTTCCACGAATGAAAAACCCGTTATTTTATTGTTTGTTTTCAACTGAGCATGTCATTTCAAAGTATGGTCGACTTAATTTATCATAATTGGAAGGTTTTAGAAATTTTGGTGCAAAATGAGAGAATGATCGTTTTGGCTGCCAAATTTTTGATATGACCTGCCCAGCCTCTGTCATGGACGTTTGCACCAACGGGCGGATCTCCAAAGTACGTAACGATGACAGGAGCGCTGGTGTCCGTCATGGAGCTGCCACTTCGGTCGTGTTCTACTGAGGTCGTGAACAAGGTCAGCTCTCCGTTCTGTAAGAGAAAATTATTTTCGAGAACACTGTGTTCACGACCTCGAATTGGACGCGACATTCAGGGCAGCGATTTGTTCTCAATCTTGGGGGAGGGGGAGGGATATTATTCAATTTCACCAAATTATTGTATCAAAATCAAAGTCAACGGGCAATATTTCAGATAAATTGTCTCTGACCACTGCTCATGGCGAGATGGGGTGCCTCGTTCTCAATAAGTTATAAGATGTTTAAACATGAACATGGCCAAAATAAGTTACAACAAAACCAAACGAGCAAATAAAAAGTCAAATATGACAAAATTGATATAAATAAAACAATGGATATAAATAAAGCAATTCAAATCTCTCATGTGTATATTCTCCATAAAACATAACCACATCACGTGATTTCATTTTGTGAGTATCATAAGCATGTTTTTTCTCATATACAAATGTCCGTAAAGCATATACCTTTGAATTGCCTTCACCAATCCTGATGGTGTTACAATGAAGAGACGAAATTGCATCATATAAAATAGCTTTTCAAAAGATTATAAATAAAATTTCTAGTCCCGATGACGTAACCAGTATGCAGCCTTTTTCTTTTGATGTATATCCTATTGCCAAATAAAGTTTACAAAGGATTACAGTATCAGAATTTTGCTATTATCTTTGCGTCAGTGTCATTTTCTTGTGAATTAAACTGATGAATACTAAGATTATTCCATGATTCTTTGTAAATTTAAGTTGCAGAAGGGAACATTGGTAGTAACAAATAGTCGTAGTCAATCTTTCTCAATAACTAACTCTTTTCTTGTCGATTTCTTGAAACTTTTGCATCACTCGATATCAAAAATCGGCCAGCAAATTGTCTGTCGATGAAGAGATTGAGTCCGTAGAAGCCAGCCTTAGGGAGCACTATAGTAATGTTGACTTGTTCTGTATCACTTGTAATTTCATCTTTCGTTATTACTATCCATTCAGCTGAGTTTGGGGGTACTACGTCTTGCATTGTGACCACATTCGCTATGATGTCTTTCTTGTTGGTGATTGGACGGCGAAAACTAAAAAGTCCCTCCCCATCATTCAGACGTATCGCTGAACCATGAATATTCATTAGTGTAAAGTTATTGTCAATGAAAATTTTCCTCGTTCCCCAATCAGTGTGACTCGGAAATGGTGCTGTGATAGTTGGAATCTTACCTTTGAATTTAATGATGAAGGTTGCACGTACCTGATATGTCTCTTTTCCATCCTCAGTAATTGTCAATTGTTCTAACAGGTAGTTCCCTGGCTTAGGTAAAAATATATAACATGCGAATTTATTAGGAAATTTTTCCAAATACAAACAGTTGTCTATTTTCATTCCTTCCTCTGATTTCTTTTTGGAAGAATCTGACAACCTGAAAAAGGCCTTTCCCCCATTTGGACAGGCAAACTGCATAATAACGCGGTGGGAATTAGTAGCAACCACGGGGTTATCATGTGATAAACACTGGTACCCTTTCAAAAAAGTGTAAGGACTGTTGCCATAATATTTACCGTTTTCTAACGGAAATGGTGGGTGTGTTTGAGTTCCAGTTGCATCTATGCAATATGATACCAAAGTGCTCGTCAACTGTTCAATCTCTTCATCAGCTGCCAAAACAAACCGAGCTGCAACAGAGAGCTGGTATTTTCCTCGTCCAGGAAGCGCAAACCGTAATACCGCGGTGTCATCTTCCCACAGTATCATCACATGGTTTTCCTTCAAATTAAAGTTTTTAGAGTTTTCCTTTAGTGTTGTGTATATTCGTAATAATCGCGGTATTTTGATCCTTATTTCACTTTCGTTTGTTTTTGCTTCGATTGTTCCTTTGTTTGGAGATACCGTCGCACCGACAGCTTGCAACATGCTACCGCAATGAGGCAAATCCGCCCAAGTTTTGAGTGATTTGAACGGTTTTTTACAGAGTTGTGCAGATTCATTCACTTCGGAATTATTTTGCAAGTCCACGGGAAGACGGCTTCGACTAAAACTCACAGGATCAGCGAGAAACTCGTGTTCCTTCCACAACCGTTTGAATTTTCCACCAGGACCTGCCAAAATGAAAAGAAAAATATAAAAAATAAACGTCTTGAACTAGTAGAGTGTTTGGTAGTTGACTGTTAAAATAATATCATGCACAGTTACAAAGTTTTGTTTATTGTCGCGGTAGATATAGAAAGGGTTGGCAACAAACATAACATAAATGAATTCCCCTTAGCTCAATGATCCCCAAACAAAGAATTCAGTCTCTACTCTAAAGTCTATCTACATAATGCACTTATCAACTGAATGACGCACCATTTATTAAACACCCGGGCAAGGTCGGTCATTGTTCATTAGGAACTTGTTCAGGATTCACCCACGAACGCAATATACCAAACATTTTATACACTTTGACGCACAATTTGTGTAGAATATGACGCACGTATACCACACACATTAGGTTTCTTTACCGCAACATTTGCAGACGTTTGACCCACCCCTGTGTCACAACTGGGATGAATGATGACGCATATTTGACTCATCCATGCCCTTGGGTCAGAGGGTGTGTATAAATATAAGTTTT